>CANTUQ010000110.1:2557500-3757500 GCA_947683425.1 Excoecaria cochinchinensis
GTCAAAAAGAAAAGCTAGAGGGTGTCGCGCTCGCGACAGAGGCGAAGTTGGCCTCCTGTGGCACTCGAGGCGATGTCTCGCGCTCGCGTGGAGACAAAAGAAGATTTCTCTGTCGCGCCCACGACATTGTCGTACCCACGACAGTGAGTACCCATAAGAGCTATCGCGAGCTCGCGCCCAGGCGCGCACTCACAATAGAAGCTTGGCAAAACACTGAGCTCTCTGTCGCGATCGCGACGACGTCGCGCTCGAGACAGGAGTCCCTGCTGCGCACTCCCGGCCGCTCGCAGCTCCGTGCACGCGATGGGACAGAGATCAACTAGCTCTGTCGCGACATCATCGCGCTCGCGATAGATTCGGGATTTTCGCTCGCAATGCCAAAATCTGCAGAAATTCATTCTCCACTTTCACCCACTCACTCATTTGGTTCCAAAACTCAGTTCTAAGTAAAATCCTTCATTCAAATCATTATACACAACATAAACATGCCCTTTGAACTCATTATTGTCATCAAATCAAGCAATTCACAAAATCAAAATCCAAAAGTTCTCAAACCAGTAATTTCTAAGAAAACATGCAAAATTTCCACATTTTAACTCCATCCTTCACAACCTATGCTTCTCAACTCAAATTAAACAATACCCATAACTCATAGAAGCCAAAACACACAATCTATATCATCAATTCCAATCATAATACAGAAATCATCAAAATACACAAAATGCACAAACGTTCCCAAACCTCAAAATATGGCATTTCAATCTCGAGCTCCACTACCACTCGCGATATCCTTGCCTTTCGTCTCCTTAGGTGGAATATCTGAACCATAAAACCCAACAAAACCAGAATTCAACCTCAAACATACACTTAGGTATAAAACTCACTCAAAGAAAAGATGAAGGAAGGACATTAAATTATAACTTACCAACCAACTCCAATTACCCCAACTCACCACAGCTCACCCGATTCCAACAAAAGAAGAATTATAGAAAGAAATAAAGAGAAATAAGAAGAAAATGAAGAAATAACGGGAAGAGAAGGAAAAGAAGAAGAAAACGGGATAAGAACAAGGGGAAGAACAGCTGTCCCTTTTCTTCTCTCTCCCATGCCACATGGCAACTCCCCATTGGGCCACATACTAACTGCACCTAACTCCCATCCTTCAAGCTACACTCAAGACTAATCTCTTAATCATACACTACTCCCATACACTCACTCACACCTAACTATAGCCCACAACACACACACACTACTCTAATACACTCACTCACACTAAAACACAACCCAACTAAAGCATAATAACAAATTAATTTAACCAAAAATAAACACATGCTCAAAATAAACCACACATATTTACACGCACACAGGGCTCACTCTACTAGGGTGGTTTCGGGGTGTTACATCACTCATCCTAGTTTTCCCAATCAATGCCCAAAAAAGTGGTTCTCTAATTTTTAAGTTAATAATAAAGAAACCAATGTTCCTAAAAATAATAAATGACTCGATTTATGTATGATTCATTTTAATTACCTTTATGCATTTTAATTATTTTTATTCTTTTATTTTTGGACCCTTGTAATTAATTTTGGGGCAAGTTTTATTATTTATGCTTTATTATTTTGGGGGATTGTTCTGTCCCATTCAATTTCTTATTTGTAATTTATTTATTTACTTATTGCTTTATTATTTATTCACTTATTGCTTTATTTATTGCTTTTCAATGTGGTTGAGCTGCGCATTAAATTTATCGCATGATCGCGTGAGATGAGAGATGGAATTTATATTTCTTAAAAGCTCAAATATAAACTTAATTTAAGTCATTAATAAGAGTGAAGTTCCGAACACCATCTCTGGTTTAGACCAATAGAGGTTAGAGATCTTTCCCAATTTCTTGTGAATTGGGTGGCGACTCTAAAATACCTCAAAGGTTCCTAAAGGCGCTATGAGTCTAGATGATTATTTCCAATATTTTATTTGAAAGGAGGTATCAAAGATGACTCATGAGGCCCAAGATCAAAAGGACACGAACCAATCCCTCGAGCACTAAAAGCGGGTTAAAATAGGGCCTTTGCTAGGTTCGGCGTGCGTCACAGTGGCGACTCCACTAGGGATGATCGAAACTTCATTTTGTAAGTGACTTAAGTTAAAATTATAATTAAGTTGTTAAGAATTAAAAAATTCCATTTCTAATCGAAATTACATTGCATCCACTAGAGCCTTAGAATTTTGTTAGTTAGTCCCCTATCTACCCCGATGCGTTCCTAAAACATGACCCTACTTTCAGTCATTGTAGGGAAGTGCTCAGAATAATCACCAGCCCAAACCTCGTACCATCAAATGGTATATCAAATGGAGACCCAATTCGTCGCTATGCTCGTGATGAGCTAGACCCGTTGGCAGCGACCATGCTTGGGTAGACCTAAAGTAACACCACCTTTGACCGAAGCCCATGTAATGGCAATAGATACTCCCACTAGGTGAAATGTACCATAATACCGTGCTTGCTATTTGGGCAGTCATATATTTAACAAAATCAATTAAATTAAATGGTCTTCATCAAAGGCTTTCATGCCCCGGTGGGCCCATCTTAATTTTGTTGAATTGTTTAAATACATAATGGCCAAACACCCATACCAATGTACATTAGTTAAGAGATGTTATGTTGCAGATTTTTTACTGTGCATTATACGTGTCCAATGGGTTCCCTATTAACCCTTGGATAAAGCCCACCTAGGAAAGAGACCGCACTACCTCGTGTGTGGGAGTGATAAGGTTGGAAGGATCTATCTGCTTGCATGTGGTTGTAAATGCTGCATAGCATGCTCATGTATCACGTGTCATTCATGCATATTAATAAAATAAAAAAAATATACATTTCATTTTGTGTGTGTATATCCTTTTGTCTATGTATTATTTTTCACATATATATATCATCCTATGTTCAATTCTTTTCATGCATCAAATCGTATCATTGTAATCTATTGATCTTTCACTCATTGAGGACCATCTGCATAGCACGATCATGCATTACATGACATTCATGCATCATTCTAACTCCTTAATTTTTTAGCCACTGTAGATCATTTGTCCAAGTGGTTTTGGGGTTCCGACAGTCAACGTTAGAGGACCTTTTGTCTGGGGTTAGGATCAGGATTAGGATCAAGGGCGGTTAATAGGAATTCAAAATTTTTAAGAATGGCCAATTCTTCACAACAGATTAAAGAGACTCATGCCTTGATTGCCCAAGAGACAGATGGAAGGCTTGAAGAGCTCGAAAAGAGGTTGTTAGCCATGATTAACGAAAGGATGGATGCCATGGCGCTACTTCTTCAGGCTCAACTTATGGCAATTACCCTTAACCAAGTTGGACCGGCCACTGTCGAGAAGGCCTCTACAGCAATGACCGCGGTATCTCCTTTTACTCCCAAGCCTAGGGATAAGGTTACACTTGTTTCACCAGTCGAGCAAAGAGGAGATATGGGGTCTAATCTAGAATGGGACATTGTGCTTCAAGAGGGTGGAGATACAGTGAGGATGCATGCTCTGAAAAATGAAAGCCTGGGTATCCGCAACAATAGTAAGGGCAATGTTAAGAGGACGGGAGTGCCAACCACAAAAATAAATCAAAGGCACTACTCTAATATTTGCAGATCCTTGTCATGGGTTTTTAAGAAGCTGATGAAGGAGGGGAATTACAGCCGTTGCCTCATAAGCCCGCCAAAAGCCAGGGACATCCCAATCATTGGGCGGATCAGTGTTGTGCCTTCCACCAACACACCGGGCATCTGATAGACTATTATCGGACTTTAAGGGACCGGGTACAAGACCTCATTGATAGCAAGCAGATCTCTGACCCAAAAGAGCGAAAGAAGGAGAGGAAGACAAATTGAGTACCTTAGTGGGGAAGGACGACAGTTCTCATGAATGATAATGGACCATTGATTATAACACATGTGCTAGCGGAAATGAGAAGAAGACTATATTTTAGATGCTTTGTTCTTTTATTCTAAGAACTTCTTATGACAGTCTTTGTAATTTTAATAAAATGAACGATTTTGCTTATTCGCATGAGTGTCTCTAATGATTTCATTTCTCATGATCATGATGTATTCATTTTTTGGTATTAATTCAATTAATACGTTTACATTTAATCTCAGAACTTTTAAAAACACAAAGAAAATCTTGATAGCATCTGATATAACTCCTAGAGAGAGAAAATTTCTGAGAGCTGAAAATAAAAATGGGAACAAAGTGATGAAAGAAAAAACTAGTTGCAATTAAGGGATTGGATGAAAACTAACTAAGAGCACTAGAACCTTTCTGATCACCCATCAAAGCAATCCTTGGATAAGACAGAACCTAGAAAATGATTTAGGCAACCATTTCTTTGTATAGCTCTCTAAATGACCATTTCCTACCCTTATTTCGCAATCGCTCGCCAGCCCGTTGAGCCTTTATGCTGGTATTCTAAATGCGTACCAATTTTGTTGTTACACATGTTAAAACTACCCTTTGCCTAAAAAGATTTTTATCTCCCCTTAGAAGAATGGCTGCTCTAATAAGGATGGATGTACTTCATTAATAATCTTTTAGGCTATCAAAGCTCGCCCAGATAAGGATGAGTTTACACATAGGGAAGGGGGTTTAGTTATTCACAAACTCAGCATGGTCAGAGACATAGAAAAAAAGAAAAAAAAGGGAAAAAGAAAAAAAAAAGAGGAAATAGAGCTCAAGATAATAACCACTTGGCGAGTTTTGACGATTATCTTTTTAATTGTTATTCTGATCTTGATGAGCTAAAATGTTATCAAGCCCAAATTCAAGAATACCTTTGTATATGCAACTAAGCTGAGAACGGTTCACCCATCAGTCGAGTAAATATTGCGGCCATTTTCCTCTAGCGACTTGATCTTTCTTTAACATCCATCTACCTAAGCCTAACATTGCAACCAAAGTAAGACCTCTTGATTCTTGGTTCGGTCTTATCCAATTAGCGGAGATGACCTTCTAATAAGGTTTGGTACGTAAGAAGAGGCATATGGTGTTTCTTGAGCTTCAAGCGGGGAGCCACGAGTGCATTCATGCATTTGAATTAAGTCTCATCCCCAATGTTGCATCTAGAATCCGCGTTCAAAGAAAAAATTCATTAACGGCAGAAAGAAATATTCAAGTATGAAAACCTGAGAGGGCTGATTGATAACAGGAGTTTGATGCTTTCAAGATCCATCCCGAGATTAGGTGAGGTTCTGTATTTTTGAGATTAATGCCAAATAATGATCATGTGTAATAAAATCAAACTGAAACATGTGCATTTACGCCATAATATGTTGATATGATTAGAGCAGTTCATTTTGCATACCCAAAGTTGTCTAGCACATTGTTACTATCTACTCTCTGCCACTCTCATCACTCGAGTCTTTCCGCTGACTCATCCTGTTATCAACTGTGAAACCAATCCTACAGTACCTTTATGATAAGAGTTAAGCTGATGCAACCATGATCCAAGATGTAAGTGCATGCCGATCGCGCCTGAAAGAATTTTGGCAATGGCTTCAGCCTTCTTTACAATCTGCAAAAAAAAAGGAAAAAAGAAAAAAGAGGCCGTTAGAGATGAAAACCGTAATTGGTGCTCTAAGCAAAAGTTAAGCCAAATGGTAGGGTGAAAACCTGGGAACAGGCAGTCTGTCCTATAGAAAAGGAAATGAATAAAAGCTGCTGGATTGGGTTGGGTCCATTCCAGGAAAAAAATAAGGCACAGGGTCATGTGAAAATCCCTAAGGGGACATATTTCTCGCTAAAAAAAGCTAGTGTAAAAATCCATAAGGGATGCACTACCTTTAAAATAATGACTTTTGAAGCCTGGAGCAATAAGGCGACATTACTTTGAATAACTTTCCTTTAGGTTGATGGTGCAGGACACGAGTTAAAGTTTTGGAAGCAAAATGCTCATCGACCGGGGGGCAAAGATGTGCATGGGTCAGTTCTCTTTGAAAATATTATGGGTCAGAACCCCTAAAGCAAAGACAATGCTTTTCTAGATCCTTAGGGGCATCAGACAATGTGAGCAGCCGAGCAGTACCCTCAACAAATCTCTTAACCACCTAGGATGTGGTCTATCCATTTTTGCATTTCACATGCATCTCACATGCAGAGATCTTTTGTATATCCCCCTGTATATCATGTGCATTCGATCCTTTGCGCGTATAGCTATGTACTAATAATTTTATAGATTGATCCTTTGTTTGAGTTTCATGTATGTAACTTTATATATACATTTCACGCACATTATGCACACACAATTTCTTATATATACCTCTGTGCATATAATTTTGCATGAAATATCAAAGTGAAAACCATCACCATCAGAAGATGGAATCCACGCACTTTGTAAGTCTGGAGCAGACTCGGTGCAGCTCAGAAGAGCAACCCTCGCATTTCGTAAGTCTGGAGCAGACTCGGCACATCACCATCAAAAGATGGAATCCCCGCACTTTGTAAGTCTGGAGCAGACTCGGTGCAGCTCAAAGAGCAACCCTCGCATTTTGTAAGTCTGGAGCAGACTCGGCGCATCACCATCGAAAGATGGAACCCTCGCACTTTGTAAGCCTGGAGCAGACTCGGTGCAGCTCAGAGAGCAACCCTCGCGTTCTGTAAGTCTGGAGCAGACTCAGCGCATCACCATTGGAAGATGGAACCCTCGTACTTTTTAAGTCTGGAGCAGACTCGGTGCAGCTCAGAGAGCAACCCTCGCATTTTGTAAGTCTGGAGCAAACTCAGTGCATCACCATCGAAAGATGGAATCCTCGCACTTTGTAAGCCTGGAGCAGGCTCGGTGCAGTTCAGAAGAATAACCTTGCACTTTGTAAGTGTGGAGCAGACTCGGTGCAGCTCAGAGAGCAACCCTCGCATTTTGTAAGTCTGGAGCAGACTCGGTGCATCACCATTGGATAGAACCCTCGCACTTTGTAAGTCTGGAGCAGACTTAGTGTAGCTCAGAGAGCAACTCTCACGTTTTGTAAGGCTGGAGCAGACTCGGCGCATCACCATTGGATGATGGAATCCCCGCACTTTGTAAGTCTAGAGCAGACTCGGTGCAGCTCAGAGAGCAGCCCTCGTGTTTTGTAAGTCTGGAGCAGACTCGACGCATCACCACTGGAAGATGGAATCCTCGCACTTTGTAAGTCTGGAGCAGACTCGGTGTCGCTCAGAGAGCAACCCTCACATTTTGTAAGTCTGGAGAAGACTCAGCGCATTACTACCGGAAGATGGAACCCTTGCACTTTGTAAGTTTAGAGCAGACTCGGTGCAGCTCAGAGAGCAACCCTCACGTTTTGTAAGTCTGGAGCAGACTCGGTGCATCACCATCAAAAGATGGAATACCCGCTGTGACACGCGTCGGAACCCAGCAAGGGCCCTCGCTTGAACCCGCTTTTAGGATTCGAGAGATTGGTTCGCGTCTTTTGATCATGGGAACCATGAGACATCTTCGATGCTTCCTTCCCAATAGAATATTAGAAAGGAACATCTAGCCCCATGACGCCTTTAGGCACCTTTGAGTTATCATGGAGTCGCCACCCAATTTACAAGAAATTGGGAAAAGTCTCTAACCTCTTATTGGTTAAGACCAGAGATTGGTGTTCGGAACTTCACTCTTATTTATGCTTTGGTTAATTATAAATGAGTCTTTAACTTTTTAAAATTCTATCTCTTATCTGATGCGTTTTATGCATTTAAATTAAAGGTTCATCAAAAGCACGTAAAGAAAATAAAGAAAAGCGATAAAGAAAGCGGTAAATGAAGTAACTAAGCAAAGCGATAAACACACCGAGAATACAACCCCAAAAAAGGAGAATAAAGATATAGGTTAGGACGGAATACAATCCCCAAAATTAAATAATATTGCCCCAAAATTAATTAAAAGGGCCCAAAAGGAAATGAACTTTAATTTAAACACCCAAACAAAATCAAATATAAGAAAAACATACATAAATCGGGACATTCATTTTGGGTTGGAACATTGGTTCCTTCGTACTTGTTCAAAGGTTCAGGAACATTGGTTCCTTCGCGTTTATTCAAAGAGGGTTAGAATAGTCATTTGATTGTTGAGTTGGAAAATCGGGATGAGTGATCCCATTTTTGGAGAAAATTGACTTTTCTTTTTAATTGTGATATTTTTTATTGTTTGGCTAAAAGAAGGGACATTGGTCCCAATCTTATTAGTAAAAATTTCAATTTCATTATAGAAATATTTTTGTGACTTTTTATCTCACGCGTACATGAATAAAATAAAATATTTACAAACAAGCATCAAACAAATAAAAGATCGGGTCAGAAGGGTCTCACCAAACTGAAGTGTTCGTCTACATGTCGCGACCCATCCAGATAGTCACGGGGGTATACATACAACGCGACTCAAATTTTAATTCTCGGACAGAGAAATAATATTAAGAATATTAGTAATAGTTCTTAGACAAGATTAATCAAGTAAAGGCAAAATAAATATTGGACACAATAATATAATGCTAATAATAATAATAATAATAATAATAATAATAATAATAATAATAATAATAATAATAATAATAATACAACAATAATAATAATGCAGCGAACATATTAATAATAATAAGCAATATTAATAATAATAATGACAATGATAAATAATAATAATAATAATAATAATAAGGGTAAACCCATATCGAGCCTTCTATACTTGTAAACCAAAATCATTTGGACACCTGAACTCCAAGAATGACCATATAAACACTTTAACTTGTTAATTATGCAACTAATAAACACAAAAATGGAGATGATTGAAATGTAATTTATGCGTGAGGAACAGATGCGCTGATGTGGAACATTAACCTGTTATATCATAACACGTGGCTCAAAACTTGTTTAAAGTTTTTTTTTTCTTTGCAAACAACAAGATTCCCATTTTTTTTTATGTCCAAAAGTCTAGTAACCTATTTATCCTCACGATCTGATTTTTTCAATTTAATAGCATCAAAAGTTCCATCTTCAGATTGTTGGATTGCTCTGAATAGTTTACCCCCGTTATTCTCGTAGCTAAAAATGTCACAGACTGGAATAAATCCTTGTGGGAAATAATTCCTCACTGTTTGCTGAATAAGCCTAAATCTTGCTGCCTCCGAAACCATTTCAATCACAGTTACAATACTCTTTTTCAATTTATATTTATCATATTTATGGAGTGCTTTGATTGGCCTGTCTAGTGCCAGTTTTCCTAACTGTACTCTCTCTCTACCACCTAAATTTGAATATTGGGTAATATATGAAAGTGGGAGTTGCTCTATATCTGTAAAAATCATACTTCTTAAATCCAAGAAAAACCTTGAAGAAGTAGGATTTATTTCCAGCTTTCTTCATCGCTTTTCACTTCATTCCGAAAATCACACACGAATTTCGAGTAATTTTCGTTGCTGGTTTCACCGTCAATTTTGAAAGCAACTATAAACATCTAATTGGGGCATTCTATCAAACACCTTGTGAGCGCTCATGACCTTGTTGCATTTAGAATTACAGAAATTACACCACATCATGACCAGATTTACGCAACAAAATAACAAAATAGCTCATCACAAGCATCTCATTTATATCCTTCTACTTACCTACCAAATAGATGAGGAAAAAGAAGAATTAGAGTCCGATTCTCAAATAATAGATTCAAGAGAGGAGACAGGTGAAATTTGAGGAGAGAAGGAGAAGGTTGGCCGGAGTCGGAGAAGGTGGAATCGGAGGGAGAAAAGATGGTGAGTGAGGGGGAGCGAAGGATAACCGATCTGAAGACGAGTTGCAGGGTGAGAACCATGGAGAGCTAGCCATAACTGGAGAGGATATCGGTGGCTTATTCAAGAGTTTCGGTGGGGAGAGCAGTGGAGAAGGAGAGAAGAGGGAAAATGGTTTTGGTAGCCATTGTTGCTTCTGAGGAAGAAGAAGGGAGGTGAATAAACTGGTTACCATGTTCACGCTATCCTAATAAAGTGTATTTCACGCATTTGACTTAGTCAATTTTTGTGTTTATTTATTATATAAAAATCAAATTTGAGTGTTTATATGGTCATTTATAGAGTTTAGGCGCTTAAATGATTTTTGTTAACAAGTTCATGGGAATGGATATGGGTTTACCCTAATAATAATAATAATAATAATAATGATGATGGCAGGATAACAATAATAATCATAAACACAAATATAATAATAATAATAATAATAATAATAATAATAATAAAAATAATAATAAAAATAATAATAATAATAATAATGGTGATGAAAGCAACAGGAACATGATAAGAATAACAATAATAATAATAACAATATCAATAACGAGAAATAACAAAGAAATCAATTCGAACAAACAAATAGTGTATCACTAGTAATGTTAATCACATTAAAAATGCCACAATAAAAGGATAGACATGGTAATAATAACAAAAAAAAATAATATTAACAACAATAAATAATATACAAAAATAAATGAGAACAGATCTAAAAATGTTTACCCTCAGAATTTATAGATCGAAAAATAGGATGCCTTGATCCGTCTTCCTTGTCGATTTTTATGGTGATAAATATTTGAAGAAAATATAAAAATTTCTGTTTTGAAAACAAGTTTAACTCAAGAAATTATTTTGGTGAAAATATTTCCTGATAGAAAATAGAGCAACGAAAATTAATTTTCCAAGCTCAAAAACCATTCAGGAATTAAAAAGAAAAATCCTTGAAGAAAGAAAAAGGGAAGAAAGAATTAAAAGTTTTTGAATTTCCTTTGATTTTTGCCTTAAGAAAACCCACGGTTGCCCTTGGCTTGAGAGGAAACTCTCCCTTTTTTCCTTTGAATAAAATTGCAGCCCCTTAAAATGAAACAAAGTTCTTTCTTTTAATTTGCTGGGTTGTCCCAAAATAAACAAAGACAATTTATTCTTTTCATTTTTCTTCCCGAAAATTGCATAGAAAAGGAAAAAATCAAACTGAAAAAAAAAACATAAAACGCAGGGGAGAGGGACCGCGGCCAAAAATTGACGCGTGTGGGGCAAGCGAAGCGTGCCCCAGTGGGCCGCGCGAGCCCTCGGTGACGCGCGACGAGGGCGCACGCCCCTGACAGCGCACGCCCCTGTGGGGCACACGCAGGCAACTGCTGCGCGGCGCGCAGATGCTACCACGCACGGCCTTCGCTACGCGCGCACCCACAGGCGCGCATAGCCTCCTTAACGGGCACGGCCCGTACGCGTGGCACGCGAAATGAAAAGTAAAATAAATAAAATAAAAAGGGAATAAATACAAATAGTAAATAGGAATAAAAGAGATCAAAAGAAACAAATATTCGCACTAAAATTTTTTGAGGAACAAAGGGAATTTTCGACAAGGGGAGCATCATTTTTTACTCCTTTATTAGCAAGTATCGCTTTCATCATTGGGTAATTCTGATCTTGGACCACCTCAGGACCCGGTGTCTACAGTTGCCCCCAATTTTGGGGAACTTAGAACTCAAGTGACTAAGTGAGCCAAAATTCAGAAAAAAGGAAGGAAACGCGTAACTGAGGCGGCTGTCTTCCGAGGTTGGATGATAGTGTTGGAGTGGTTGTTGCCATGTTATCAGTGTATTGCCTTTTGTTGAAGCGGTAGTGTCGTGATCGTGCTAACCCTCCGTTGAGCAGTAGTGCTGTCATCGTGCTAACCGTTGTGAAGTGGTAATGTCGTGGTCATGCTAACCTTCTGTAGAATGGTAGTGCCGTCATCGTGCTAACCGTTGTGAAGTGGTAATGCCGTAGTCGTGCTAACCTTCTGTAGAATGGTAGTGCCGCCATCGTGCTAACCGTTGTGAAGTGGTAGTGCCGTGGTCATGCTAACCACCTGTGGGATGGTAGTGCTGCCATCGTGCTAACCCTTATGAAGTGGTAGTACCGTGATCGTGCTAACCTTCCGTAGAATAGTAATGCCATCATCGTGCTAACCCTTCTGAAGTGGTAGTGCCGTGGTCGTGCTAACCTTCCGTAGGATGGTAATCGTGCTAACCGTTGTGAAGTGGTAGTGCCGTGATCGTGCTAACCTTCCGTAGAATGGTACTGCCGCAATCGTGCTAACCGTTGTGAAGTGGTAGTGCCGTGATCGTGCTAACCTTCCATAGAATGGTAATGCTGTCATCATGCTAACCCTTCTGAAGTAGTAGTGCCGTGGTCGTGCTAACCTTCCATAGAATGAGTGTGCCTCCATCGTGCTAACCGTTGTGAATTGGTAGTGCCGTGATCGTGCTGACCTTCCATAGAATAGTAATGCCGTCATCGTGCTAACCCTTCTGAAGTGGTAGTGCCTTGGTCGTGCTAACCTTCTGTAAATTGGTAGTGCTACCATCGTGCTAACTCTTATGAAGTGGTAGTGTCGTGATCGTGCTAACCTTCCGTATAATAGTAATGTCGTCATCATGCTAACCCTCCTGAAGTGGTGCCCCCTAAGAGCCCTTTGGTTGATTGCCCCCTGAGAGGTCTTTGGTTGAGTGTTGGATTGGTATTTTGATCGATGTCATCATTCGCCTCTCACCGGCGTTCGCATCAAATATCTCTTGCTACAAAACTGGAAAGCTAAACATACAGGAAAATTGGTGAGCATGCACGTGAAATGCATATGTCATGCAGGAATGCAGAATAAGAATTTATCTGAGGGGATTTGGAGGTGACAGCCGATTTGGTCGTAATTTGTAGCAGGATCGGTGCCCTCTGGAATTGCTTTTGAATTTTATGCCTCTGGGGGATTATGAGGTTCTCATCTGAAACCTTTTGTCATTTTTTTGAAGGTAGTGCGTCCCTTGTGGATTTTCACACTAGCTTTTCTTAGCGGGAAATGCGTCCTTTTCGGATTTTCGCATAAGCTTGTGCCTTATTTTTTGCTTGGAATGGACCCAACCCAATCCAGCAGCTTTTATTCACCTTATTTTTTGTAGGACAGACTGCCTGTTCCCAGGTTTTCACCCTGCCCTTTGGCCTAATTTTTGCTTAGAGCGCCAATTACGGTTTTCATCTCTCACAGCCTTTTTTTTTTTTTTTTTTAGAAGAGGATGAAGCTGTTACCAAAGATCCTTCAAGTATGATTGGCATGTACTTGTGTCTCAGATTATGGTTGTATGAGTTTGATTCCTATCATGAGAGTGCTGTAGAATTGGCTTCATAGTTGATAGCATGATGAGTTGACTGAAGCGCTCGAGAGGCGAGGGTGGCAGAGGTTTGGTAGTACCAATATGCTGATTTTATGCTGGAATCAGACAACTTTAAGTATGCAAGATGAACTGCTCTGGTCATACTAATATTTCATTGCATAAGTGTATATATTTCAGCTTGATTTCACAACACATGATCACTATCTAACATGGATTCAGAATGCAAAATTACATCTAATCTCGGAGTGGATCTTGTAAGCATCAGACTCCTATTTCCAATCAACCCTCTCGGGTTTTCTTGATTGGATATTTTCTCTCAAGCCTCTAATTTTTGACCAGGACACCTTTTTTTTGGTTTTCATCCTGACAAGGCGCCCAATTTTAGCAAGGCTGCCTTTTTTTTGATTTTCAACTCGCGGGGCATTTATTATTTCTTCTAATTTTTAGTCTTTAGCCATGGACCTTGTTGGGTCTGTTGATGTTGACTGGTTCTTTGAACTTGCTTCCCTTGCTGTCTATCGGAGTGTTGCTTCCTTGGGTAATAACTTTTCAAGAACAAATGGGTCTTCATACGTTGACCTGAATTTACCTCGTCCGTCTGGAACACTCGAACCTATTGGCTTGAAGACCAAATCTCACTCTTTCAATAGGTGCTTTCTGACTTTCTCCCCAAATGATTGAATAAGGTGTTTTCTAATAGATCTGATTGCGATAGTAATCCCAAAACCTATCTCCGTTAATGTGTTATAGTTGCTGTAGCCGTTGCTTCCATGACTTCCCCTTAAAGATTTGACGTGCTTCATCGGGCAGTAGTGCTTTCGCCCCAAGCCTCGTTACACTTGTAGGGGTTCCGACTGCAGACCCGATAAGGGTCTCCTCCATAACCTTCTTGGCCTTCTTCTCATTTGGCATTTCGGCTGCATGCCATCAGCTTACCTCTTGTACTCCACACCCTCTACACTGATGAACTGGGTGGATGGCTTATGGATTAGTCTTCAGGTCCTTTTCAGTGTCCAAGAAGAATGGCAAAAATATAGGTATGTCTCCCGCACCATACACCTTCTATACTGATGAACTGGTGGATAGCATGTGAATTAATCTCTAGGTCCTCTTCAGTATCTAAGAAGAACGGCAAAATACAGGCATGTGTAGATAAACGGGATTTGAACAAAGCTTGCCCCTAAATAGCATTCCCTTGCCTCCTGACCAATTCTCTCTTTTTTTTCGCATTTAATTTATTTTTTTTTAATAATTTTTTTTATCCCCAATTTTCTTTCTTTTAACAAGTTTTGCTCAAATCCTGAAGTTTACACATACGCGCACTTTTCTTATTAACCATTGGGTATGTTGTTGATCCACCTAGTTGGGCATTGCGTTTCAGTAAAAAATTTAGCCCTGGTTCTGCTTGCAGATTCTACCTTTTAACCTTTCTTGTCTCTCTTGGCTTAAATCTTCTGAGCTTTTGCTTAGCTGGTTCATGATCGGGATATTCTGGCATAGCATGTTTGGCAGCTTTATAATCATCTCTTGGCATGTCTTCATAGGTCCAGGCAAAGACTTTTTATTTCATTTTTTTTATTTTCTCTCTTTTTAATCTCTCTTTAGGAGTCATAACAGATGCTATCAAGATTTTCTTTGGGTTCCCCAAAGTTTCGAGATTAAATGGAATGGCATTAGTTGGATCAATGTCAAATATAAACGTGCCATGATTATGCATAATGAAATCACAAGAAACATCACACCATTAAATAAAATTATTCGTCATATTAAAATAACCAAACTGTCATAAAAAGTTCTGGAAATAAAAAATAAACAAAGTATCTAAAAACACGATATTGTCTTCATCTCCACTCTCCTGATGTGTGACAGCAACGTATTCATCTCCCTATTGCTCTTGCCAAATATGCCGCTCAGGTGGACCGAACCCGATCATATATTCGGTGGAGGGACTGCATTGTAGCCTGCCTTCTTCTTCTCTCTCTTCTCAGGATCACTGATCTCCTTAGAGTTAATGAGATCCTAGACCTTGTTCCTTAAAGTTCGACAGTAATGTGTCGGTGCCCAGTGTACTGATGGTAGGCGCAGTACTGATCGTTTCTATTCCCCGACTGTCCCTGAGTCGCAGCTGGCCTAGGTGGCAGTGGTCTCAGCTTACCTTCCTTCATTAGCCTCTCCAATACCCAAGATAGAGACCGACCCAAGTTGGAGTAGTACCGCTGGCTTTGTCCCACTCCGGTGGCTGAAACCTCAGCTGTCTTGCCATTTCTGCCATTACTGCTTCTAACTCCGCCTGATCTGTACCCTGACTGGGTCCCAAAATTCCTCCCAGCAAAGTTATTCTTGCTTGCTTTCTTTGCCAAGTAAGCCCCTTCAGCCGCTACAGCGATATCTTTAAGTGACTCCCAATCTCTGAGCCCCTTAAAGTTGAGCAAGTCCCTCAAGTAAGGGCAGGAGTTCCTGATGAATAGCCTGATTTGATCAACAGTGTCAGGTTTCCATTTTATCTCCATGACCCTATTCCTCATCCTGGTGAGGTATTCGTGAAACGACTCGTCACTCCTCTGCTGTAAAAGCTCGAGATCCTTCAGGGTGACCTCCATTCTAGTACTGCAGTCGTACTGCTTCATGAATTCATCAGTTAGAAGGTCCCAGTCCTCTTTGGATCGCCTATCCAGCCCATGATACCAGTCTACCACCGGACCCACTAGACTGAGACAAAAATAATCCACTTTTTGCCTCTTAGTCAGCCCTGTGCCCTTCATCACCAGGGTGTATTGCTTGATGTGTGCAGACGGGTCTGATGTTCCGTCAAACTTGGGCAGCTCAGGCATCCTAAACCTTTGGGGTAGCAGCTCCTCATCCCCTAAATCCCTGTCCTCGAGGTTGATTCCCTTACCAGCTGATAGTAGGCAAGTGATTGCCTCGATTTGCTGTCTCATTCCTCTCATAGCCTCATCTTCTACCCTGGGTGCTCTACCCCTCATAGCTTGATGTGCTGCTACCACCTCAACCTCCTCTTCTATCAGAAAATCCTCATTGGGATCAGGGACCCTTGCCCTTCTTCGCTCAGCGGGCACCGCAGCAGCTTTAGGCTCATCCATAGGTTGATGGGCAGCAACTCCAACGAGGGGAGCCTCCCCACCAGCAGGCGGTTCGGCTTGGCCCTGAGGAGGGGCTACCGGCAGTTGTGGAACCACAAGTGCTTGTGGAGCAGGAGGCTGAGCAATCCTTTCAGCCATTTCTCCCATCATTTCTAGCATTCTCCGCTCAAAATCCTCTAATCTCCTAGCAAGATCCTAAGTGGTTAAGTTTCCGGTCTCTTCTGCCATTGAGGATGATTCACTACTTGTTGAGAGTGACTCAGAATCCCAAATAGGCACTAGTTCTAGCAATCCAAAGGGCGAGTCTATCCTCACTAGCCGGCCGTCAGAACCTCTAGTCCACCTGGATGAATCTATGATGGCTGCAAGACTCAAATTATTAGAGTGATGCATGGATGACATATACAATACATGATCGTGATGCATGGATGACATATACAATGCATGATCGTGCCATGCAAATGGTCTTTGATGAGTGCGAGATCAATGGTCTACCACAATATGATAGGATGCATGGCAGAAATTACACGCAGGATGATATGTACACGTGAAAAAATAATATGCAGATGAAAAGATATATACACGCGTAGCATGAGAGAAAATATATTATTATTTATATACACATATATTTATTTTATTGACATGCATGAATGACATGCGATGCACGAGCATATTGTGCAGTATCCATAACCACATGCAAGCAGATAGATCCTTTCAACCTTATCACTCCCACACACGATGTCGTGCGGTCTCTTCCCTAGGTGGGCTTAACCCATGGGTCAACGGGGAACCCAATGGGCACGTATGGTGCACGGTGGAAAACCGGCAGCATAACACTCTTAATTAATGTATATACGTATGAGTTTTGGCCACTATGTATTTAGGCGATTCAATCAAGTTAAGGTGGGCTTATCGGGGCATGAAAGCCTTTGATAAAGAACCACTTAATTTGCTTGACTTTGTTTAATATGTGACGGCCAACATCACAAGCATCGTATTAAGGAGCATATCACCTAATGGAAGTTTCTATTTGTTATTACATGAGCTTTGGTCAAGGTGGTGATACTTTAGGGCTACCCAAGCATGGTCCCTGCTGATGGGTCTAGCTCATCACGAGCATAGCAACCGATCGGGTCTCCATTTGTATACTAAAAGGTACAAGGCTTGGGCTGGTGATTATCCTTAACCCTTCCCTACAATGAGTGAAAGTAGGGTCATGTTTTAGGAACGCACCGAGGTAGATGGGGGACGAACTAGCATAATTCTAAGGCTCTAAAATGATATGATGCCATTTTCGAAAAAGAGATAGAATTTTAAATTTTAAGAACCCAATTATATTTTTAACTAAAGCACTTTCGAAGCGAAGTCTCAAACAAGTCCCCGACAGAGTCACCACTGTGACGCGCGCCGAAACCCAGTAAGGGCCCTCGCTTGAACCCGCTTTTAGGATTCGAGGGATTAGTTCGCGTCTTTTGATCATGGGCGCCATGAGACATCTTGGATGCTTCTTTCCCAATAGAACATTGGAAAGGAACATCTAGCCCCACGACGTCTTTAGGCACCTTTGAGGTATCATGGAGTCGCCACCCAATTTACAAGAAATTGGGAAAAGTCTCTAACCTCTTATTGGTCAAGACCAGAGATTGGTGTTCGGAACTTTACTCTTATTTATGCTTTGGTTAATTATAAATGAGTCTTTAACTTCTTAAAATTCTATCTCTTATCTCACACATTTTATGCATTTAAATTAAAGGTGCATCAAAAGCACGTAAAGAAAATAAAGAAAAGCGATAAAGAAAGCGGTAAATGAAGTAAGTAAGGAAAGCGATAAAAGAAAGCGATAAACACACCAAGCACACAATTACAAGGGAAATAGGGGCGGAATACAACCCCAATAAAAGGAGAATAAAGATATAGGTTGGGACGGAATACAATCCCCAAGATTAAATAATATTGCCCCAAAATTAATTTTAAGGGCCCAAAAGGAAATGAACTTTAATTTAAA
This sequence comes from Excoecaria cochinchinensis, assembly GCA_947683425.1. Taxonomy (NCBI): domain Eukaryota; kingdom Viridiplantae; phylum Streptophyta; class Magnoliopsida; order Malpighiales; family Euphorbiaceae; genus Excoecaria; species Excoecaria cochinchinensis. The sequence continues at coordinate 2,575,778 of CANTUQ010000110.1, forward strand.
CACCCAAACAAAATCAAACATAAGAAAAACATACATAAATCGGGACATTCATTTTGGTTTGGAACATTGGTTCCTTCATACTTGTTCAAAGGTTCAGGAACATGGGTTACTTCGCGTTTATTCAAAGAGGTTTAGAAGAGTCATTTGATTGTTGAGTTGGAAAACCGGGATGAGTGATCCCATTTTTGGAGAAAATTAACTCTTAGTTTTAATTGTAATATTTTTTATTATTTGGCTAAAAGAAGGGACTTTGGTCTCAATCTAATTAGTAAAAATTCCAATTTAATTATAGACATATTTTTTTGACTTTTTATCGCACACGTGCATGAATAAAATAAAATATTTACAAACAAGCATCAAACACATAAAAGAGGGGGTCGGAAGGGTCTCACCAAACCGAAGTGTTCGTCTACGTGTCGCGACCCATCCGGGGAGTCACGGGGGTATACATACAATGCGACTCAAATTTTAATCCTCGGACAGAAAAATAATATTAAGAATATTAGTAATAGTTCTTAAACAAGATTAATCAAGTAAAGGCAAAATGAATATTGGACACAATAATATAATAATAATAATAATAATAATAATAATAATAATAATAATAATAATAATAATAATAATAATAATAATAATAATAATAATAATAATAAATATAATAATAATACAACAATAATAATGCAACCAACATATCAATAATAATAAGCAATATTAATAATAATATGACAATGATAAATAATAATAATAATAATAATAATAACAATAATAATAATAATGATGGCAGAATAACAATAATAAGCATAAACAAAAATATAACCATAATAATAATAATAATAATGGTGATGAAAGCAACAGGAACATGATAAGAATAACAATAATCATAATAACAATATCAACAACGAGAAATAACAAAGAAATCAATTAGAACAAACAAATAGTGTATCACTAGTAATGTTAATCACATTAAAAATGCCACAATAAAAGGATAGACATGGTAATAATAACAAAAAATAACAATATTAACAACAATAAATAATACACAAAAACAAATGAGAATGGGTCCAAAAATATTTACCCTCAGAATTTATAGATTGAAAAATAGGATGCCTTGATCCGTCCTCCTTGTCGATTTTTATGGTGATGAATATTTGAAGAAAACACAAAAATTTGTGTTTTGAAAACAAGTTTTACTCAAGAAATTATTTTGGTGAAAATATTTCCTGGTAGAAAATAGAGGAAAGGAAATTAATTTTCCAAGCTCAAAAACCATCCAGGAATTAAAAAGAAAAATCCTTGAAGAAAGAAAAAGGGAAGAAAGAATTAAAAGCTTTTGAATTTCCTTTGATTTTTGCCTTAAGGAAACCCACGGCTGCCCTTGGCTTGAGAGGAAACTCTCCCTTTTTTCCTTTGAATAAAATTGCAGCCCCTTAAAATGAAACCCAGTTCTTTCTTTTAATTTGCTGGGTTGTCCCAAAATAAACAAAGACAATTTATTCTTTTCATTTTTCTTCCCGAAAATTGCACAGAAAAGGAAAAAATTAGACTAAAAAAAAAGAAATCAGAAAACACAGGGGAGAGGGACCGCGGCAAAAAATGGCCGCGTGGGGGGCAGGCGAGGTGCGCGCCCAAGGGGCGCACGCATTGCCTGGCGCCCTCGGCGACGCACGCCCCTGTGGGGCGCGTGCAGGCAACTGCTGCGCCTGCGCAGCACTCAGCAACTGCTGCACGCGCGCACAGCTGCTGCCACGCGCTGCCTCTGCTACGCGCGCACCCGCAGGTGCACGCAGTCTCCGCAACGGGTACTGCCCGTACGTGTGGCATGCGAAACGAAAAAATAAATAAATAAAATAAAAGAAAATAAAAAGGGAATAAATACAAATAGTAAAAAGGAATAAAAGAGAGCAAAAGAAACAAATTTTCGCGCTGAAATTTTTGGAGGAACAAAGGAATTTTCGACAAGGGGAGCATCATTTTTTACTCCTTTACTGGCAAGTATCGCTTTCATCATTGGGTAATTCTGATCTTGGACTGCTTCAAGACCCGGTGTCTACACCCGTACTTTGTAAGCTTGGAGCAGGCTCGGTGCAGTTCAGAAAAACAGCCTTGCACTTTGTGAGTCTAGAGCAGACTCAGTGCAGCTCAGAAGAGTAACCCTCGCGTTTTGTAAGTCTGGAGCAGGCTCAGCACACCACCCAGTTCATGAAGACAGCTGCCTCAGGTACGCGCTTCTTCTTTCTTTCTTTGAGTTTTTGCTCACCTAGGCACCCAAGCACTACATTCCCCAAAACTGGGGGCAACTGTAGACACCGGGTCCTGAGGCAGCCAAGATCGAAGTTACCCAATGATGAAAATGATACCTGTTCGCAGGCAAAAGACAGATCGAAGTGATGATTTCCTCGAAAAAAGCATGTTTTTCATTTTTAATTTACAAAAAAATGTAGGAAAGGGTTTTCTGGGGCCTGTGGGGTGAGGCCCATCTCACCCATGTGAGATGAAGCCTCACGTTGTGAGGTCCATCTCACGTTGGTGAGATGCAGCCTCACCACGTGAGCCCATTTCACAGGTGAGATGAAAATCTCACTTGCCTCACACGCCCCATGCTCCAGCACATCCCTTCTCCGTGTTTTCGGGAGGATTTGGTTTGAAAAATGTGGATTATGGCTGGATTTGGTGAGAAACAACCTAACCTTCTCTGAGATATAAAAAGAAAAGTTAAGAAACTAAAAGAAGAGAGGAAGAATTATTGGAGGGAGATGGTTTTTGAAAGCACCGAAAAAAACCCAGAAAGAAAAACACAAAGAGAAGAGCTTGGAGAGTAAAAAAGTGATTTTTGTTCTTGAAGCATTTTGAGATTGCTCCTGACCCAGGAAATCAATTCCTGAAGTTTGAGACTCCATCATCCTTCATCTTTTATTTTTCATTAACGAAAATCTTGTTTAAAGTTTTCATCAATCTTTGTTTTCACTTTTTAACAAAAGCAAAGTGGAAAATTAGAAACCTTTCATCTGCAGATCAAAGATAAATATCTGAGGGTAAATACTGAATAGCCATCTCTCTATTTCTTTTCTTCATTTATTTTTCTTCTTCTTTATTTCTTATTTCTTTTCTTCATTTTGCAATACCTGTTATTTCTCCTTATTGTATATATTATTTTTTTAGTTGTTGTTTTATCTTATTAACTTGTTTATCGCATGTTTGTTGCTGTTATGATTAAATAAGCATGTTTTGTTGTATTGTTATGTATGTTTCGGTGGTATCTTGTTGCGTTTGTTGGTCTATTATCATTTCCTCTGTTCTTCTCTGTTTTTCTGGTTGTTTGAGTCGTGATTTGTTTTTGCTTGTATTGTGATTGCCGATCGGATTTTATCTCTGTTTTTGCTTGAATCGTGATTCTCCGGTCGGATTTCGCTTTTTCCCGATCGGATAGTGTCGTTATTTTCCTTTTCCCATTCGATCATCGAAGAGGGCCTCGCATTTCCCTGATCGGACTGCATGACTCGTGCAATGCATGCACGAGTCATGCATGCCCGATCTCCTCCCTTTCAGCTCTTTGCCTCCCCTGTTTTGTCCCACCGTCCAAGCATGATGCATAAAATATAATATGATTTGCTTTGTTTTTATCTTGTATGTTTCAATCTCGGTTCGCTTTGTTAATCTCTGGTTTTTCTCTCAGCTAACCTCCTCTTGTTGTGTTCTAGTCATTGTTTAATCTTTCTTTTTAGTTTATTTAATTCTTTCTTTTTCCTGGTTTCTATTTAAATGTTTGTCCTTGTTGTATTCATTTAATTTAATTAGTAAATGCATCCCATTGGGTCTAGTGTTGTTGATTGTAGTGTTTTAAAATTAAAATTCATGTTTTTCTGTTGGAACGAAGCTATTTTTGTGAGACAGAGCAAAAACACAGCTATGTTTTGCAAGAAACACAGCTGTGTTTTTCACTCTGTTCTGTTCTTTCGTTTTCCATTCTTCCCTGTGTGCTGCCTTTGCTTTATTTTTCCTTTAATGCAACTATTTTATGTCTATTTATTTCCACTTACTTAATTGTTTATATTTAATTATTATTTGATTGATCTTTTAATCATTTTGATTAATTATTTTATTCTATTAATTTATTTGTTCATTAATTATTTAATTTACCTTACTAATATTTTATTCATTTTGTTTTGTTGTCTCAAAAATTATTTATCTTCACGAGTTACACTCGTGCTCGGGTCGGAGAATCGGAGAATTAGAGGCCTTTAAATTTTGGGTTTACATTTTAAATTTTGTATTTTCTTTTATTATTCTATTATTTTTATGTGTTGTATGTAAAATGTTTTTATTAATTATCCGTATTATAAAAAGTCATGTTTTTTTAATAATTAATAACTTGGTTTTTCTTAACAAATTGGACCAATGTCCTATTTTAGCTAATAAAATCTCACTTTCAAATGGAGAACTAAATTTTCATAAAATGGAATCACTCATTCCAGTTTTCCCAATCAATGCCCAAAAAAATGGTTCTCTAATTTTTAAGTTAATAATAAAGGAACCAATGTTCCTAAAAATAATAAATGACCCGATTTATATATGATTCATTTTAATTACTTTTATGCATTTTAATTATTTTATTCTTTTCTTTTTGGACCCTTGTAATTAATTTTGGGGCTAGTTTTATTATTTTGGGGGATTGTTCTGTCCCATTCAATTTCTTATTTGTAATTTATTTATTTACTTATTGCTTTATTATTTATTCATTTACTGCCTTATTTATCGCTTTCCAATGTGGTTGAGTTGCGCATTAAATTTATCGCATGATCGCGTAAGATGAGAGATGGAATTTTGATTTCTTAAAAGCTCAAATATAAACTTAATTTAAGTCATTAATAAAAGTGAAGTTCCGAACACCATCTCCGGTTTAGACCAATAGAGGTTAGAGATCTTTCCCAATTTCTTGTGAATTTGGTGGCGACTCCAAAATATCTCAAAGGTGCCTAAAGGCATTGTGAGTCTAGATGATCATTTCCAATGTTTTATTGGAAATGAGGCATCCAAGATGACTCATGAGGCCCAAGATCAAAAAGACGCAAACCAATCCCTCGAGCCCTAAAAGCGGGTTCAAAGAGGGCCTTTGCTAGGTTCGGCGCGCGTCACATGACCACTTACCTTACAAATGCAACAACTTAGTCTACCCTTCAATTAACTTGATTATTATAATAGAATTCATGAAATCGATTGGAAACTCATAAGGAACTCACGGATGAAGAATGAAGAAGATGCAAAAATTGATGAAAGAGAGAATGACTAAACTTCAAGCAAGTAGTGGCCCTTTCTCTCTCCTCAATTCTATATATTGCATGAGAATGGTGGTGGTGGCAGCACAATGAAGTACCACACGGATTCCACCTTCAGCAAATTTGCCCTCCACTAACTTATTTAATCTCCATTTAATATTAGTTAATCCTCAATTAGCTTAATGATGCAAACTTACAACTTGGCCACTTAACTTTCCTTTAGTTTCTCAATTAGGTCCTTCGTTTATTACAATCAAGTCCGCATTACACTCTTAGTTAATCAAATTATACCAATTACAACTAGGGTACATTTTCGGCCATTACAGAGCAAGCTACTCTAATTGCACGAAGTCCCATTCCGGAGCAAGCCTTACAATTAGCCAAAGCACGGGTGTGACGCACGTCGGAACCGATCGGTTCCCGGGAACCCGCTTTTAGGGCCTGAGAGGGGTTTGTGTCTTTTGATCTTGGGCAATCATGAGATATTTTGGACACCTCTTTCCAATAGACTACTGGAAAGATCATCTAATCCCATGAAGCCTTTAGACACCTTTGAGGTATTTTGGAGTCGCCACCCAATTTACAAGAAATTGGGAAAGTTCGTCTAACCTCGGAGGTCTTAAACCAAAGAAGGTGTTCGAAACTTCACTCTTATTAATGCCTTAAGTTAAGTTATAAATGAGTTTTTAGCAATTGAAATTCCTTCTCTCATCACACGCGATCATGCAATAAATTTAAAGCGCATTTCAAGTATTTTTGGAAAAGCAATAAAGAATGTGATAAAAAATTACAAGTGAAAAAGTGGGACAGAACAATCCCCCAAAATAAAAAGGCATAAATAAATAAATGAATAAAATTGCCCCAAAATTAATTACAGGGGCTGAAAATAAATACTACACAAGAAGAATAAAATAAAAGACATCATACATAAATCGGGACGTTTATTAGGAACATTGGTACCCTCATTTTCACTTAGAAAGTCGAAAAGTTATTTTTTAGTATTTATTGATAAAATCGGGATGAGTGATTCCATTTTGAGAAAATTAACTCTTCTTTTTAAAAGTAAGTTTTTATGGGTTAAAATTAGGACATTGATCCCATTTTATTAGAAAAAGTTCAATTTATTAATATAAAACTTTTTACGTGACTTTTAATTAACATGCATAAAAATAAATAAATTTATTACATATTACATAATAAAACCAAATAAAAGCAAAAATGATAAAAAATAATAAACAAGACAAATCCCACCAAGATGGTGTCTTCAAATCTCCATGGACTCTCCTTGGGTATTGGAAAAGCTCACACATAAAAAATATTGAAAATAAAACAAACACAAATAAAAAGTGATGTTAGTAAAAAGAAAAAATTAAGCATATAACACATGAAAATAAATAAATAAATAAAATACAATGCATCATGTATGACAAATCAATTAAATGACATAATAAAAATATGTAACTTAACATGTTAACCGTTCAACATGCATAAAAAGCATAAATGATAAAAATAACAATAACAAATTATAATAAATAATAATAATAATAATAATAATAATAATAATAATAATAATAATAATGATGATGATGATGATGATGATGATGATGATGATGATAATCACAATAGTAATAATAATAAAACAAAAGTAATAGTAATAATAATAACAATAATAATGATAAACAATAACAATAAAGAAGATGAGCAATCAATAATAAGGAAGATGAACAATCAAGCAAGCAAAAATAAAAGACAATAAAAAACAAAATATGTTAAAGCATATTAAATAATAATACTAATCTAATAATAATAATAATATATGAACACAAGAGATGATAATAATAATAATAATAATAATAATAATAATAATAATAATAATAATAATAATAATAATAATAATAATAATAATAATAATAATAATAATAATAATAATAATAATAACAAAAGATGAACAATCAAATAAATATACAAGAATAAAATAAAATGTGCTAAAAATATTAAATCTATTACTAAATCACATGAACATAAAAATTAAAATAATAGATCCAAAAGAAAATCTTCATGATGACTACTTAATTAAAAACAAAAATTAAACAAAAGATTGAGCCTACAATATTTATCCTCAAATTTTGATGTGATGAATGAAGGTAAGTGATTAATCTCCTTGTCTTCATTTAGAAAAATAAAATATATAACAAAATTTTATCCCAAGAACAAATAATTAACTTATTTGTCCTAATTCATCACATCAAAATAATTAATTTATTTGTCTCAAGAATTAACTTAAAAAATTAAAAATACTTGAGAAAATTGTTCTTGAAGAAGAAGAAAAAAGAAGAAGAATAAGAGAGAAAATCAAATTTTCTTAAGAAATAATCCCCCAAATTCTCTCCCAAAAAAACCCCTTTTATACCTCAAAATAAATCAATTTTTAATAAAAAAATTAAAACAATTTAATTCCCATTAACACAAAAAAACTGAATAATTTGAAAGGTTAGAAGATAAAAGGGTTTAAAAATTAAATTCTACAAAAAAAAAATGAAGAAAAACAGTCAAAAAAGGCCAAAAAATGCCCAAAGGGCTGCTGGAGGGGCGACGGGCCGCGTCAGGGGCAAGCGACGCCCCACGCGCTGCCGTACGCCAACGCTTGCGATTTTTTTTTTAAATTTTTTCTAAAACATTATAATTTCAAAACTCACTTTTTTTTCTTAAAATAATTTTTAAAAAACATTTTTTATTTATTTTTAATAAATCAATTTGATAAGGAAATCATCATTTTCAACTTTCATTTTTGGCCTATAAACAGCCACACTTAATTTCATCATTGGGTAATCCTGATCTAGGCTGTCTCGGGACCCGGTGTCTACAGTTGCCCCCAATTTTGGAGAGGCTAGTGCATGGGTGCCTAGGTGAGCCAAAAATCAAAAAAGGGAAAGAAGCGCGTACCTGAGGCGACCGTCTTTCTAGACTGGACGATGTTGTTGTGGTGGTTGTCGCCATATTATCGACGTGTTATCCTTTGTTAAAGTGGTAATTCCATGACCGTGCTAACCCTCCGTGGAGTGGTAGTGCCGTCATCGTGCTAACCCTTCTGAAGTGGTAGAGCCGTGGTCGTGCTAACCTTCCATAGAATGGTAGTGAAATGGCCCAAATACGGGTCTATAAATGTCAGTGCATTATTCCAGTGTTACCATGATAATCGCAGTGTCAGACAGTGTAGGGAGTGAGTTTGCCAGTGTCAAACTTCAGTGTTAAGTGTGTTAAAATTATAGTGATTCCAGGTCAGCTGACAGAGGGGTGGCTACACAGCGAACTCGGCTGTCTGGTGCCCGAAAAATTCTAATTTCTCAAAAATGATCTGTGGGTCATAAGGAGTCTATTGGTGAAATCAGAACTAAAAACGACCTCCGAAAGTCATTCTAAAGTTGGCCTACGGTTCGATTCAATTTGAACCGGTTTGACCGAGCTTTTACCAAGGGGTTATGAGAGGTTTATGTGGCCCATTAGAATTTTAGTGTGTTAAATAATGTAATGGAAGTGATTTTTGTGAATTTTGACAGCTTTAGACTTGTATTTTACGGTAGAAGGAAAATTCATCGAATCAAACCGGTTTAAGTAAACCAGCGCCCAAATGGACTCCGATTGAGCTAAAATTTTGTAAGGAGCCTATTTTTGATGTTTTAAGATCAATGGAATTGGTTAGAAGTTAAAATATTGAGGGTAACTTATATATACTTTGAAAAAAGTGCAAATGAACTGAAAAACCGAAATTTTGGTCTAAATCGGTCGGATCACCTCGGTCGAACCAGTTTGGTTTATTAAAGGACTATATAAAGGGAGAAATGGCTGGATTTCTCTAGAGAAATCCATGAAAAGTCGGTATCTCTCCTCCCTTTCAAAACAGTATGGTTTTTCTCACTTCTCTCCTCCATTTTCTTCTTTTCTGCTCCAATTTCTTCTCAAATCTTAGCTCCCTAACTAAAGTTCAGCTCTCTAAAATCTTATAGCAGTTTTTGGAGTTCATTTGGTGCACTAGAAGTGGGTGAAATCAAGAGATCACAGGTTAGGGTGAGTTTTTGTGTTTTTGATTCAAGGGTTTATAATTTATTTTATTGGTCCTTACAGAGGTTTTTGGGGCTGTAGAACACGTTTATGATGTTAGATTTTACATTTGAGACTTGATTTTTAAGTTATGAGGATGTTTATATTCGGCCCATGTAGGAAATTAAGGTGAGGGAGAGATTTCTCAATCTAAAGGGAAAGGAAAAGCAACCATAGAGTGCTATAGAGCTTGGAAAAGAGGTTTGTGGTTACTAAATCTACCTATTTCCTAATGTTTATCTTGATTTTAGGGTTATGTCTAAGGTTACGTATGTGATAATGATGTGTTTAATTAAATCTAACTTGATATTCATGTTTAGTGGGCTTAATATAGTGTATAAATATGATTAAGTGAAATTAAATCTAAGTGGTTGAAAAGTGTAATATTGGCTAAATGGTATTCTTAAGAAACCATGATGTTTTAATGGTTTTAAGGCATGAAATTCATGTTTATAACATGTTTAACAAGTGTAATGCATGATTGAGTGAAAAGAAGAATTAAAAGAAACCATAATGAATGAGTGAGTTTTATGGTCGAATGGTATAATGTGACTTTAAGTGAACTATATGATGAATATTGGCATATTAGGGACATTTGAGGCATGTATAACCTGAAATAAGTGTAATTAAGTGGCTAAGAGAAATTATAGTGAATGGTATAAAAATTTGAAGGTTGGGCCGAATAGTATATAAGATTTTACATGTGTATGTTTTGATGGTATATGTGACTTAATGGTATAAAGTGACTATATATTGATAAATGAGTGTATGTGTAAAGCGGTAAGTGAAAAAGAGATGTATGATGAATTTTACATATTGACATAATGTGATACTTAATGAAATTTTGAGAAAATATTGCCCTTAGTAGTTGTTTGGTAGTGAAATTTAGTCCAGGATATAGATGGCTAGCCACAGGGATTCCACACCGCGGTATAAGTTATAGTGACTCACTATTGATAAGCCGATGAGAGCTTATCACAGTGTACAGTGCAATTCAGTGTATAAAATAGTGCAGTGCAGTGAAAATGGTCCTACTGGGATCATTTTATAGTGAAATGGGTCTGTGTGGCCCATGTCCCGCATATCCGGTCAGTAGATTTTCTATCGAGTCCATACTAGGGGCATAATGGTAAATATGTGTTAAAAATGATTAAAATACTGAAATTGGTGAAAATGAGAGAAAACAGGACTAAAATGAAGTAAATAGAAAGTTTAGGGGTAACACGATAATTTTACTATAAGTTGATAAAAAGTGGTGAAAATAAGTTAAAAGGGTAAGTGGAAGGGTAAAATGGTAATTTTAGTGAAATATAGTGTTAAAATAGTGTAAAAGTGAAAAAGTGTTAAAATACGGACTAAAATGTAATTTGGCCAAATTGTAAGTTAAATAGTGGAAAAATGAAGTAAAATGGGTATAATTGTAATTAATTAAGTTAAATAACGTTAATAGTGTAAAAATGGAATAAATAAGGGCATTTTGATACTTATGTATAATAGTGAGGACATAAGTGTAATTATGGCAAAAGATGGGATATAAATGGTAATTAATGAAAAGAAAGGACATAATGGTAATTCGTGAAAAAGTTAAGGACATGAATGGAATTTAGTGTAAAGATTAGTGATAAAAATGTAATTAATGGCGAAATAAATAATTAAGTGAGGTAATGAAATAAATGGTGTAATTAAGTGATTAAATTCATAGTTATGTCATTAATTAAGTGATGAATTATATAAATATGAGTTTAATTAAATGACTTAATAAGTGAAATAAATATAAATAACAATAAGTGAGAATAATAAGAATATGTAATCAAAGTATGTTAATTATATAGAATTACTTAGGAAATTTATAGATTGGTAACCACCACTGGGCATTCTACTGCTCAGCACGTAGTTGTTTTTAACTGCGTGTAGGTACCCCATAGGACTGGAGCAGTATACCTCGGTATTTTGGTGGAGCAAGCTAAAGGAGCAAAAGTGGATTTTATTTTGTATATGTAATGGATAAATTGTGGCATGTATATACTTATCTAGTATTTGATTTTGGGCATGTAATGATGTTATTTGTTATTTTATCTGTGTGGATTATTTTGTGACTGTGTGGTGAACGGCGAATGGGAAATGTAAGGATATAAGATGATGTTGTTGTTGTGCCCTTGCCGGGGCTGTGGAGATTTCAATTTGCAGGTTTGGGTAGTGCAATTTACAAGCCGTTATACTGCCGAAATTTATACCAAATGAATAGTAAATAAGACAATTATAGGTCATCGGTAACTAAGTAAATGCAAATGCAAATGTTAAAGGGTATGTAACGTGAATAAGTGAATAAAGTGTTAAGTGAACTTAGTGTTAATAAATATGAGTGTAGAAAAAAAATTGACCCGTAATTTCATAAGTGAATGACAGTTAACCGAACATGATAATCACGCAGTATCGCTAAGTCAGCAGTGTACGTATAGGGTATAAGGTTGTTACATTTATTTTGGTATTAGAGCAAAGGTTTAGGTGATTTTAAGATCGGAGTGGGGATTGTTAAGTGATTGTATATACATACCAATGGAAGTAAATATTTTGTTATAGTATTGATGTGTGCTTGCTCCTTATTATATTGATCAAATAGCATCCGATAGAAGCTTCAGTGTTGGGGACGGTGAGAGTGGAGCCTCGGCCACTGTGGGTCGAGCTGGGACTCAACGACAGCATTCGACTTCTTCAGTGCCACCTCCCCCACCTCAACCTGAGTTTTTAACTATAATGATGGACTACATTAGACACCGAATTCATATTGAGATGGAACAACAACAACCGTAACAACCAGTGCCAGTGCCACAAGTAGCTCCAGTACAGAAAAAGCCTATCCTGGAGAAATTTAAAAAGATGGGAGTTTTTCATTGACCAGTTTGAAAAGAAGTATATAGGTGTTGATTATAAAGCTGTTATGCAAGACGCTTTCTGGAGACTGAAGCAGGGCAACAGAACTGTAGTAGAGTATGAAGGAGAATTTGAGAGATTAAGTGGCTACCTCGATGATATGCTGAGGACAAAACCTAGATTGATAGAAAGATTTGAGCATGGCCTTCACAATAAAATAAAACAAATAGTCAGTGGCCTGAATCATCCAAACTTGTGATCTTTGGTTGCAGCAGCTATTAAAGTGGAAGCATCCCAGATGTATGAGGCAGAGAGACATGCGTGGTTTCAACAGAAAAGGAAACCAGGCCAGTCCAGTGGAGTAGGAAGCCAGAGTAAGAGATCTAGAGTGCCACCATCCAAGAGTAGGGGATCTACAGCAGGCCTACGGTTCGGTTCAATTTGAACCGGGGTTTGACCGAGCTTTTACCAAGGGGTTATGAGGGGTTTATGTGGCCCAATAGAATTTTAGTGTGTTAAATAATGTAATGGAAGTGATTTCTGTGAATTTTGATAGCTTTAGAGTTGTATTTTACGGCAGAAGGAAAATTGATCGAATCGAACCGATTTAAGTAAACTGGTGCCCAAATGGACTCCGATTGAGCTAAATATTTATAGGGAGCCTATTTTGATGTTTTAAGATCAATGGAATTGGTTAGAAGTTAAAATATTGAGGGTAACATATAGATACTTTGAAAAAAGTGCAAATGAATCGAAAAACCAAAATTTTAGTCTAAATCGGTCAGACTACCTCGGCCAGACCGATTAGGTTTATTAGAGGACTATATAAAGGGAGAAATGGCTAGATTTCTCTAGAGAAATCCATCCAAATTCGGCATCTCTACTCCCTTTCAAAACCGTATGGTTTTTCTCACTTCTCTCCTCCATTTTCTTCTCTTATACTCCAATTTCTTCTCAAATCTTAGCTCCTTAGCTAAATTTCAGCTCCTCTACAATCCTATAGCAGTGTTTGGAGTTCATTTGGTGCACTGGAAGTGGGTGAAATCAAGAGATCAAAGGTTAGGGTGAGTTTTTGGGTTTTTGATTCAAGGGTTTATAAATTATTTTATTGGTCCCTATAGAGGTTTTTGGGGCTGTAGAACACGTTTCTGATGTTAGATTTTACATTTGAGACTTGATTTTTAAGTTATGAGGATGTTTATATTCGGCACAAAAATTAAGGTGAGGAGGAGATTTCTCAACTTAAAGGGAAGGAAAACCAACCATAGAGTGCTATAGAGCTTGGAAAAGGGGTTTGTGGTTACTAAATCTACCTATTTTCTAATGTTTATCTTGATTTTAGGGTTATGTCTAAGGTTAGGTATGTGATAATGATGTATTTAATTAAATCTAACTTGATATTTATGTTTAGTGGGCTTAATATAGTGCATAAACATGATTAAGTGAAATTAAATCAAAGTGGTTGAAAAGTGTAATAGTGGTCGAATGGTATTCTTAAGAAACCATGATGTTTTAATTGTTTTAAGGCATGAAATTCATATTTATAACATGTTTAACAACTGTAATGCATGATTGAGTGAAAAGAAGAATTAAAAGAAACCATAATGAATGAGTGAGTGTTATGGCCTAACAATATAATGTGACTTTAATTGAATTATATGATGAATATTGGCATATTATGGACATTTGAGGCATGTATAACGTGAAATAAGTGTAATTAAGTGGCTAAGAGAAATTATAGTGCATGGTATAAAAATTTAAAGGTTGGGCCGAATAGTATATAAGATTTTACATGTGTATGTTTTGATGGTATATGTGATTTAATGGTATAAAGTGACTATATATTGATAAATGAGTGTATATGCAAAGTGGTAAGTGAAAAAGAGATGCATGATGAATTTTACATATTGATATAATGTGATACTTAATGAAATTTTGAGAAAATATTGGCCTTAGTAGTTGTCTGGTGGTGAAATCTAGTTTAGGATATAGATGGCTAGCCACAGGGATTCCACACCGCGGTATGAGTCATGATGACTCACTATTGATGAGCCGATGAGAGCTTATCACAGTGTACAGTGCAATTCAGTGTATAAAATAGTGCAGTGCCACAAGTAGCTCCAGTACAGAAAAAGCCTATCCTGGAGCAATTTAAAAAGATGGGAGTTTTTTATTGACCGGTTTGAAAAGAAGTATATAGGTGTTGAATATAAAGCTGCTATGCAAGACACTTTCTGGAGACTGAAGCAGGGCAACAGAACTGTAATAGAGTATGAAGGAGAATGTGAGAGATTAAGTGTCTACCTCGATGATGTGCTGAGGACAGAACCTAGATTGATGGAAAGATTTGAGCGTGGCCTTCACAATAAAATCAAACAAATAGTCAGTGGCCAGAATCATCCAAACTTGAGATCTTTGGTTGCAGCAGCTATTAAAGTGGAAGCATCCAAGATGTATGAGGCAGAGAGACAGGCAAGGTTTCAATAGAAAAGGAAACTAGACCAGTCTAATGGAGCAGGAAGCCAGAGTAAGAGATCTAGAGGGCCACTATCCCAGAGAAGGGGATCTGCAGTACCGGCTCGCAGTCAGAAGAAACCGGCCGGCAGTAATGTCCCAGCATCTTCTGTGGGGAGTGCACCCCGAGGCAGAGGTAGAGGAGTGTCCCAGCAGTGTGACCATTGTGGTAGGTCGCACCCAGGCGAGTGTAGATACCTGTCAGGTGCATGTTTTAAGTGTGGGTCAAAGGAACATTTAGTCAAAGATTGCCCGGATGCAGTGCCACAGTCAGTGATCTCTCCAGCACCAGGAGTAGGTCCTTCAGCACCTAGAGGGAGAGGCAAGGGGACAGCGTCCCACGCTATAGCTAGATCTCCACCACCATCTCAGGGACAGAGTCGCCCTTCGGGTTGAGCTTATGCAGTGAGGGCCCGTGATCAGGAGGATGCTGCAGATGTGATTGTAGGTAAATTTTCCATATTTTCTAATTCAGTGTATGCACTTATAGATCCCGGGTCCACACATTCATGTATCAACACAGATATTGCACGGGGAAATGGGTTAGATAGTTCTACCCTAGATCATGATATCCTGGTGAGCAACCCATTGGGTCACAGTGTAATAGTGAATCAAGTGTATAGAAATTGTCCTATCAGTGTACAGAACTGTGTTTTCCCCGCCAATCTGATTGAATTACCCTTCAAACAGTTTGATGTCATATTGGGAATGGATTGGTTAGCAACTCATCATGTGATGGTTAACTGTAAAAGAAAGAGAGTGAGCATTAAGACTTCAGATGATCGAGAGATAACAGTGGTGGGCCAAAGACCAGACTATCTATCTAACGTCATCTCAGCCACTGCAGTAAAGCGATTGATCAGAAAAGGTTGTGAGGCATATTTATGCTATGCAGTGGAAGAAAAGAAGGGGACGCCTAATCTATCAGACGTGCCTACAGTGTGTGAGTTCCCCGATGTATTTCCAGAAGACCTTTCAGGCTTGCCACCTGATCGAGAGATTGAATTTTCAATTGATGTAGCCCTAGGAACTTCACCAGTTTCCATTGCTCCATATAGAATGGCGCTAGCAGAGTTAAAATAATTGAAGATTCAGCTACAAGAATTGCTTGACAAAGGCTTCATAAGGCCTAGTGTATCGCCATGGAGAGCTCCAGTGTTGTTCGTGAAAAAGAAAGATGGAACTCTTTGATTGTGTATTGATTACAAGCAGCTGAATAAATTAACAATCAAGAATAAATATCCATTGCCATGCATTAAAGATTTGTTTGATCAATTAAAGGGTGCAGGTGTGTTTTCCAAGATTGACTTGAGATCGGGCTACCATCAGTTGAAAAATTAAAGAAGCAAATGTGCCCAAGACAGCTTTTCGCACTAGATATGGACACTACGAGTTCTTAGTGATGACATTTGGACTTACGAATGCACCAGCTGCTTTTATGGACCTCATGAACAGGATCTTCCACCCATATTTAGGTCAGTTCGTAGTGGTCTTTATTGATGACATCCTGGTGTATTCAAAGAATCCAGAAAAGCATGACAAGCATTTGAGAATTATTTTGCAGACTCGCAGAGATAGGAAGCTGTATGCCAAGTTCAGTAAGTGTGATTTCTGGTTGAATGAAGTGTCTTTCCTTGGACATATGGTGTCAGCAGAAGGTATTAAAGTGGATCCTAAGAAGATTGAAGTAGTGTTGCAGTGGAGAACACCCAAGAATGTCGCTGAAATTAGAAGTTTCTTGGGTTTAGCAGGCTACTACAAAAGGTTTGTTAAAGGATTTTCTATTATTGTAGCACCTTTAACACGCCTATTACAAAAGAAGATGAAATTTGAGTGGACAGAAAAGTGCCAAGCCAGCTTTGATCAGCTTAAGAGAATGTTGGCAAAAGCTCCAGTGTTAACTCAACCCGAATTAGGCAAAGACTTCACCATCTATAGTGATGCATCTTTGAATGGTTTGGGTTGTGTGCTGATGCGAGATGGGAAAGTGAGTGCTTATGCCTCCCGCCAACTTAAGAATCATGAAAAGAATTACCCCACACATGATCTTGATCTAGCAGCGATAGTGTTTGCACTGAAGATCTGGAGGCACCACCTTTATGGTGAAAAGTGTTATATCTTCACAGATTATAAAAGTTTGAAATATTTGCTCACACTGAAGGAGCTAAATCTCAGACAGCAAAGATGGCTTGAATTGATAAAGGATTATGAATGTTTCATTGATTATCATCCAGGGAAGGCTAATATAGTGGCTGATGCACTTAGTAGAAAGTTCATGGTAGTATTGAAAGCTATGAATGTGAAGCTTAATGTAGCTGACAATGGAGCATTG
This sequence comes from Excoecaria cochinchinensis, assembly GCA_947683425.1. Taxonomy (NCBI): domain Eukaryota; kingdom Viridiplantae; phylum Streptophyta; class Magnoliopsida; order Malpighiales; family Euphorbiaceae; genus Excoecaria; species Excoecaria cochinchinensis. Next base: position 2,592,866 of record CANTUQ010000110.1, read on the forward strand.
TGTGACGCACGCTGAACCCGGTGGCTTCCCGAAGACCCACTCTTAGGGTTTTCGGGAGAGGTTCATAAAAACTTGTAACAAATTACAAGGGCATCTATTTCGGGAAACAAGGAGGTTTCATGGAGTCGCCACCCAATAGAACATTGGGAAAGTTCATCTAGCCTCAGTGAGCCTAAGACAGCGCAGCGATGTCCATTTTGTGCAAGCCAGAGGGGTCTTGGAGGTCCCATCCTAAGAGAACATTAGGATGGTCCTCTCGCCTCGTGGAGTCTAGGACTATGCAAGTTAAAGCATTTTTACGGGACATAAGAGGTGTCTTGGAAGCCCCATTCCAATGAAACATCGAAATGGTCCTCTCGCCTCGTTGAGCCCAAAGACCAGAAATGGCTCGGGAATTCTCATTTATTAATACCTTGGTTAAGTTAAAATTGAGTTTTGAATTTAAGTTTTCATCCCTTTTTTCATACGTTTTGATGTAATTTAATTTAACGCGCATGTCAATCACATAAAGAAAGCAGTAAAAAAAGTAAATGAAAGCAAAATAAATTACAACAAAACTAGGGGCGGAATATAACCCCCATTGTAAATAAAATACAATTCATACATAAATCGGGCTATTTATTAAAGATGAGGACATCGGTCCTCTCATGCATAATTAAAAAATATGTTAAAGGTGATGGTTTATTTAGGTGAAAAAACTAGGACATTGGTCCCATTTTTATTAGAAAAAAGTTCCAAGTTAATTTAATAAAAATATTTTTGTGACTTTTAATTAACATGCATAAAAAATAAATTTATTATAAATTACATATTAAAACCAAATAAAGGCAAAATAATACTAGAAATGCTAAAATGCTAAAAATATAAACTCCACCAAAATGGTGTCTTCAAACCTCTATAAGCTTCCTCTTGTCATTGGAAAACTCACACATGAAAAATAATATTTGAAATTAAACAATACAAATGAAAGATGATGTTAGTAATAAAAAAAAGGATTAACCATTTAACATGTGAAAAAAATGAATTAAAATAAAACAACATGCATAATGTATGACAAATCAATTAAATGGCATGATAAAATAAACAACTTAATATATTAACAATTTAACATGCATAAATAGAAACAATAAAATTTGACATGCATGAAAACATAAATAATTTTGATGATGATGATAACAATGATAAATTATAATAATAAACAAGACTAATAAAAATAATAATGATGATAATAATAATAATAATAATGATAAATAATAATAATAATAATAATAATAATAATAATAATAATAATAATGATAACACTAATTACAATAATAATTACAATACTAATGCTAATAATAATGATAATAATATCACAGAATATGAACACAAATAATGACAATAATATGAACAACAACATAAAAGATTAAGAATAAGAAATAATAGTATGAACAACAACACAAAAGATTAGGAATAAGAAATAATTATATGAACAATTAAATAAAAAATAAGAATAAAAAATAATAATATGTACAATTAACTAAACATGCAAGAAATAAAAAGTAAAATAAATAATAGATCTAAAAGAATTTACATGATAACTAATCAATTGTAAACAAAAATTAAATTAAAAGTTGAGTCAAGAAATGTTTACCCTCAAATTTGATGTGATGAATGAAGTTGGATGATAATTCCTTGCTTTGATTTAAAGAAATAAATATATAATGAAATTTTATCCCAAGAACAAATAATTGATTTATTTGTCTTCAGGAAAAATTATGAAAAATAAGAACTAAATTTCCAAGAACAAATAATTGATTTATTTGTGATAGAGTTTGGGTTCGCCCATGACTATAATTTGGATAAAGGTCCAATCTAGATTAAATTGAGTAATTTAATCTAATTAAAATTACCAAATATTATCTCAGAAAGAGTCTGAGTCAAACTAGAGTTAGGACTCTAGCTTTTAGGACCTCTATAAATAGAGGTGAGGTCCTCATAATTTGGTAACGAGAAAACGTACATGCCGCAAGGCTGCTCGTTCCCACTCACAGTTTTCTGTCTTATCTTTCAGGGGCATTTAGATTGTGAACAAGTTGCTTTTATCCCGAGTGGATAAAAGCCAGACCAGTGACCAAAAACAAACGGGATCTTGGTAGACGCTTCCGCAACGAGTTTCTGCGCTACAAGAGGTAGGTACATTTATTTAATGTTACCTCCATTTAATTATATGCGTATAATTTTTCCCATCATTGGTATCAGAGCCATCGTTTTATTGCGTCCTGGCATACGGCTTTAAAATCAATCTAAAATTTTATGAGTAAAATTTAAAGATTAAGGAAGCATGAAACGCAACAAAATTTTGTTTTTTGTGTGAAAAATATATATGCGTGTATATTTTGGCTCAATTTCGTGTATGTGTACACCGAAACCCGAGGGATAAAATTGAATATTCGAAACGCTAGTCTAGAAATTGGGATTTTTTGTTTTAACCATTCCACTGTGTTCACAGACCCCGAAAACCCCCGGCCGGCCGAAATCCGGAGAGCTGAATCAGCCGGGAAGGTGGCGCGTGGCTTGCACGCGCCACCACACGTTGGGCGCGTGCGCGTGGGCGGTGGCCCACACGCGCGCAAACACGTGTCAAGGAATGACGCGTCCTTGACACGTGGCCCAATCATCGTTAGCCACGTGGCAGACTGAGGTCATGCCACGTGGATCCGACGTGTCCCTTGGTGCCACGTGGGCGCCAGGTGGACCAATAGGGGGACGACACGTGGCAAGGCCGGGACCTGCCACATGTCATGATGACGTGTCAGGGGGACCCACGTGTACCAATCAGAGTACGCCACGTGTCAAGCCACTTCACTGCCACGTGGCATGACACGTGGCTGCCACGTGTCCACATGTTGCCACGTGGGCAACACGTGGACCAGTAAAAGTTGGACACGTGTCACACTGTGGTGTTGACACGTGTCCGGCCAGTTTAGGACGCGCGTGTGGCGCGTGGGGGAGCGTGAGCGCGTCCCCCTCCCTCTCGTCGGCACGTGGAGGCGCGTGGAGGCGTTTCCGACCTCCAAATCAGCTCCATTTTTTTGCGAAAATATTTTTCAAAATATTTCTGATTTATTGGTCTATGTTTTAAAATTTTTTGACGACCATAGAATATTTTTGTTTATTTTTGAAAATAAATATTATAAAATATTTATGGAAAATGTGTTTTCTATTTTTAAATATTTTGAAAAAATTTTTTATATGATTTTTTGTCCTTATTTGTTGATTGGAATGTGTTTCAATCATATGAGTTTATACATGAGTGTATTAACCATTTAATATTTCTGTAATGTGTTTCAGAAATGATGATAAGGACACCTATGATTCCGAAAACCCCGCATGGGATTGCTTTAAGAAATGCAAGAGTGCGTTCATTAAGCAAAATAAGAATGCGGAGGACTTATCGAGCTGATGATATTGATGCTATTGTGCGTCATATATTAACTATGCATGATCAAATGCAGTAGTGCATTTGGATAGGAGGCTTAAGCTAAGGAAGGGATGACAGAGATAAAATCAAAGCGTTGGTTAATTCTTTTGCATATCATCCAGTCCTAAGAGAGCTTTTGGAAACCACTTGGTACATAGGAGATAGAGTTTATAAGAATTCTATCATCAATTTTTTGGCTAGAATTGCCAAAAGAGGAGTGTTGAGGAGCAACATTCAATCTGTGATGAAATTTAGAAGTGGACGTAAAGTGCATCGTCCATGGCTTCATTAGCGAACTTATGAGTTCCCTTATGAATTGATGAAGTTGGTCAAAGAATCAGTCCCAGTGTCAGTAAAGGTCTTGAGGAGATCTAATTTTCTAGATTAGTTGACATGAGTGTCAATTATAGTTAGCGTTTGATTTTATAGGATTTATGTTTACTATTATTATTATTTGACATGTGTGTCTTATTTGAGGATTATTGGATTTGTTTATTGGTTAAATGAATGAGTTCATTCTTATGGCATTTGATTATTTTTTAATAAATGTGTTTATTTTAAAATGTTAATTGCCCTGCGATGTTTTATGAGTAAAATGTTTGCATGTTTATTAAGTAGAGACTTAATAAAATAAAACCAATAAGATATCCCTCATAAGTTTAAGAACTTCGTAATCCAATAATTTTGATTTACTATGCATGAAATCTTAACCTATAAAGTTGGACATTAGAACTTAGAAGGTAATTGGTACTCTAAGTATACTTTTCGAATTTAAGTCTAATAGAAAACTTTATTAGGTTATTATTTCAGGTGTATAGTAAATTGCATGTATTGCCTGATCTCCCACTAATAATGTGCAATATTGTTCCATTTGAGATCAGAGGATCTTAGTGGATGCTGCTTCCAAGTAATAATTATGAAATCTGGAATACAAAGATTTAGAATGTGCTTATAGAGCAAGAGGCTCTTAAATCCTAAAATTCAGTTATGGCTGAAATTGAGGATGACATTATATCCCAGCATAAGCAGGACCAGGATGCCTATGTGGCATCACGTCACTAAACAATTTCGCAAGTATCAAAATGCAATGGATCTGTGGATCGCTTTGCAGGAGAAATTCAGAGATGTGACTCTGAATAAGCTCCGATCATTGACAACCAAATTTGATACATATCAGAAAAGTCTGATTATTCGATGCGAAAACATCTAAGAGAGATGGAAAGAAAAAGTGAGCTTAGTGAACCTAGTCATAAGTGACTGATGAACAGTAGGTCCAAACCGTTATCCATTCTTTACCCAAGAGTTGGTGGCATGTGAGAATGCAACTAACTCACATAGATAAGCAAAAAGATATTTGAGGATGTCACTTGTTAATTGAAGCTTGAAAGAGGCCGTCTGACAATGATTAAGGTCAATGTCATATGGCAAAGTCCTGTTCTAATAGAATGAGTTCTCATTAGAACAAGATAATAAGCTTCATCAATAGGGATAAAGAAAAGGCTTGAGAGCCTGAAAAGTAAAAGGAATAGAATCATGAAAGGTCCAAAGGCAAATGAGTGGTAAACAATTCAAGAGTGAAACGTTTCAATTGCCTAAAAGGATACTATGCAAAGAGACTGCATTGTGTCTTTAAAGATACACTATTTTGACTCAAGAGTGAGCAAAAATTTATGTATCTAGTTCTGAATTTCATTCTTTGTGGGTGATAAATTCAGAACCAATGGACCATATAACAAGGGATCGAGATACCTTTGTTATGAAATTTAGGTTCTGTTCTTGATTTATTGAAATTTGTTTTCAATTTATATTTTGAGGATAACAGTGCAAGCTTATGCTTGAATGATTCTATTGTTATGGATGTGGACCATAACTATTTGAGTAAAACTAGTTTGTTATTTTTCACATAGTTATGAGGATAATGTGAAATTATGGCATACTATATTAAACCATATTGGACAAAACTGAATGAGTCGGTTAGTCAAAGAAGGTTTAGTAGGTGATTTAAATAAGTTTGAATTGCCTACATGTAAGTATTGCCTAAAAAGGAAAAACTAGTTAGAAAATCATTCGAAAAAGGTGCTAAAGCCTAATTTCCATTACAATAGTCCATTCTGACGTATGTGGTCAAATGAATGTGAGGGTAAAGCATGAGGCCTACTATTTCATCATATATGACTGTACTAAGTATAGTCATGTCTATTTGAATTCTCACAAGTCAGAAGCATTGAGTTGCTTCACGACTTATATGAGTATAGCTGAGAATCAATTAGATAAAAAGATCAAAACTTTAAGAACTGACAGAGGTCAGTAACATCTTACAAGATAAACTTAAAGTTTCATGTGATGAAAAAGGATTGAATATCAGTTGTTCATTCCTTGAAATCCACAACAAAACGGTGTTGAGGAAAGGAGAAATTAGACTCTCCTAAATACGGTTAGATCTATGATGACAGAGGTAAATTTGTCTATCTCTTATCGGGGAGATATTTTATTGACTGTCACATATGTTCTGAACCGTAAGCCCTCTAAAGCTGTCATTGTCATAACTTATGAGTTGTGGACCGGTCGACAAGTTGACCTAAGCCATTTACAACTTTTGGGTTGTAATGCTTGCGTCCATGATGCCTCAATTTGGTAAATTTGAAACCAAGAGGTTAAAAGAGTGTCTATGTGAGATATTCTTAAGTATCAAAAGGATACATTTTCGTGGGTCAGTAAGAAAATGGCATAATGACAGATTTTGGATCACTAGACGTCATATTCTTAAGAGAATGAATTTCTAAAGTTGGGCGAAGTGAATTAAGATTTCACTTTATATTTCAGGAAGAGACCGTCAGGATCACTCCATCCGAGTGGGAGGGAGTTAGAGGAAAAAGGTTAAGACCTTCATCCTCCAAACGATCCGGATGTTCGAGACCTGATATGAATGGGAGTATTCTTGACTCCAGTGGGAGGAAAGAATACGGTATTCCTGACTCCAGTGGGAGTATGGAACATAGTCCCAGTGGGAGTATTATGAATCACGATGAATATATGAGACATGTTCATCAAGATTCAGAATTGTAAAAATCTAAAAGGATAAGTGGTTCATGCCGACGATTTAAAATCGAAAGTTGGAATGAATCCCTTTTAGTTATCCCACATGACAAGAAAGAGCATAATAATATTCAAAAAGCTTTTTCATGCCCATATAAGAGAAAAATGGACTAAAGCAGTGGAAAAAGAAATGGCATCCATGAGATCAAATCATGTTTGAGAACTAGTTGATCTATTGGAAGGACACAAATTGAGAATAAATGTATTCTCAAAGTAAAGCGAAAGGCTGATAGAGGTATCGAAAGATATAAGACTCGGCTAGTCGCTAAGGGGTTCATACAATAGAAAGAGATTGACTATGAGTAGACTTTCTCATTTGTTGTAAAATTTACGTCCATAAGATTCATTCTAGCCATAGTGGTGAGCTTGAATGAAGAGCTTCATCAAAAGGATGAAAAGACTGCTTTTCTCAATGGAGAAATGGATGGACCAACCTTTAGGTTTTATCAGAATAAGGCAGCAAACATAAGGTTTGCTGATTGATGTGTTCAATCTATTGCCTTAGACAGTCTTCAACACAATGGTACTTAAGATTTCATCATATAATCATGTCGAATGTGTTCAACATGATTGATGAAGATCATTGTGTTTATAGTAAAAGCTCTGTAAGTGAATTTATCATTTTGGCATTGTATGTATACGACATACTTAAAGTTAAGAATGATAAATGGTACGTAAATGAAATCAAAGATTGGTTATCGTCCAACTTTGAGACAGAGGATATGAGTCATGCATATTACATTCTTGAAGTTAAGATTTCAAGAGATCATTCAAGAAGATTGTTGTCTATTTCTTGAGAGAAATATATCAACAAAGACCTTGAGCGATTTAATATGCAAAACTGCAAGCTCATATATTACCCAATTGCCAAGAATTAGTTTCTTAGCAAAGATGTGTGTCCTATGAGGTCAGGAAAATTGAACGTATGAGGAGTGTTCTATATATGACAGTGCCATGGGTAGTCTTATGTATGCAGTGTTGTATACAAGACATGATATATGCTATACAGTGGGCATGGTAAATAGATATCAATCTAACCCAGACAAAGCACATTGGAAGCAATTGAAAGGATACTTATATACCTTAGAGGTACTGCAGCCTATTCTCTCAATTATTAAGAAAATGATCTGCATTGAGAGAATATAGAGATGTTGATTGGGTAGGGGATGTGGATGAGAGGACATCCACTCCAGGTTTCATATTCTTGTTTGGCAAGAGTGCCATCTCGTGGAATAACAAGAATTAAACTCGTGTAGCCCTATCAATAGTGGAAGTTGAATTTGACACTTCCTCAATTGCAGTAAAGGAGACAGTTTGGCTGAAATGGTTTGTGAGCCATTTAAGAGTAACTGTCTTAGAGGTATTGATGACAGTCTTTAGTGACAGTCAGTCGTTGATAGCTTATAGTAGAGCTAAGCATATCAACATTAAGTATTAATACGCGAGAGATATTGTTGCACAAGAAGAGATGTGAACTTACAGTACGTTTCTACGTATGCAGATCCATTGAGTAAACCTGTAACGAGAGATGTGTTTTGAGAAATACATTAGATCTCGAGGTTTGCGTAGAATTTAATTGGTACTGTTATATCTTTTTATTATCCCTTAACGTTATTATTTGCGAATAATAACTAAAGTTCATTGTTGGCAATACATGAGTGTGAATGTTTATGTGTAAACATTTACTGTTATTGATATGAGTTTGAGCATGTCGGACAGAGAAGTAGCCCACTCACAAGGGTGTTTACCTTAGTTTTGTCAATAAGTTGGCAAAGACTAAGATGAGGTGATTTTTGAACATATGAGAATGCTCGAGAGCCTGTTCAAAATAAAAGTGCCGTCTTGCAGAAATTACAAGATGAGTCTTGTTAAGGTGCGAGATAAAGACATACATAAAGTTGTATGCTTTGGATTGAGATTCAAAATAAGGATTGTATGAAATCCGATGGTTAGTTATTTGTAACTACCATGTTCTGTCTGAAAAGCCAGAAGTAGTCCTTAAGTAAGCGGACTAAAGTTGGGTGCTTCGGTGCATCGCAACCTTACGCTTCTGTATGGTGTTTAATATACACATTATTGAAATGTGAGACATGCGCTCCTTTAAGGGAAGGAAAGAACACCATAACACATGTTTTATACCGTGTGTGCTTATGTGACCACAGGGATGGGAATTTAATGTTATTAATGATCTCAACTTTCCCTATTGTGAGACCCTATTTATATTTCAACCCTTAGAACCCTTAACTTATCCCTGAAGTATGGTTCAATGTGGCTAGCTTAGTTAGTTTTCAAGAGGTCCGGGAAAAATTTAGGCCTGGCGGATCTAACTAGAAAAGCGAGTTGAATCATGATGGATGGCATATAGTAAGAGGGAAAGATAGCCTTTGGATCACTTTCATAATGTTTCGTGGTTCACCGGCATGCCTATTAAAGTTTCTATGAGTAGAAACATAATAGTGAACACGAAAATTGTTTTATGAGATCATAAGTTAAAACAATGAATGTGAGAAGGCAATCTAGGGTTAGGCATACGTGAAGAAGAGGATCTTGTTTTTACGAGACGCTATATATCCCTAACAGGTGTATAGCACTAGTGCTCTCGAGGTATGCTGGTCACACAATCTATTTACCAGTATAACTGAAGATTAAGACTGGAATGCGTTCCGTCATGTGCGAGTGGGAGATGATAGAGTTTGGGTTCGCCCATGACTCTAATTTGGATAAAGGTCCAATCCAGATTAAATTGAGTAATTTAATCTAATTAAAATTACCAAATATTATCTCAGAAAGAGTCTGAGTCAAACTAGAGTTAGGACTCTAGCTTTTAGGACCTCTATAAATAGAGGTGAGGTCCTCATAATTTGGTAACGAGAAAACGTACATGCCGCAAGGCTGCTCGTTCCCACTCACAGTTTTCTGTCTTATCTTTCAGGGGCATTTAGATTGTGAACAAGTTGCTTTTATCCCGAGTGGATAAAAGCCAGACCAGTGACCAAAAACAAACGGGATCTTGGTAGACGCTTCCGCAACGAGTTTCTGCGCTACAAGAGGTAGGTACATTTATTTAATGTTACCTCCATTTAATTATATGCGTATAATTTTTCCCATCAATTTGCCTTAAGAATTAACTTAAAAAATCAGATTAAAATATTTGGAAAATTTTTCTTGAAGAAGAAAAAAAAGAAGAAGAAGAAGAAGAAAAGAGAAAGTGTATTTTTCCTAAGAAAAATCCCCCCAAAATCCTCTCCAAAAAATCCATTTTATAACTCAAAATAAACTAAATTTAATAAACAAATTAAATTAATTTAACTCACATTAAACCCAAAAAACTGAATAATTTGAAGAGTTTGGAAAATAAAAAGTTTTTGCATTAAATTACACAAAAAAATGAAGAAAAAAAATCAATTTTTACGCCAAAAACCAGAAAAACAGCAGATCAGGCATCGGAGGGGCGCGCAGGGGCGACCGACGCCCGTCGGCGAGCAGGCGTGCGCGTGCCCAGCGCACTGCCGCAGCCCGACACTCGCGATTTTCCGATTTTTATTTTTTTTTTAAACACAACAATTTCAAAACATACCCTTTTTGTCTCAAAAATAATTTTTAAAACATGTAAAATATTTTTTAAAATACATTTTTATTTATTTCTAATAAATAAATTTGACAAGTAAATCATCACTTTCAACTTTCATTTTTACCTATAAATCGGCACACTTAATTTCATCATTAGGTAATCCTGATCTAGACTGCCTCGGGACCCGGTGTCAACACATTGATAGCTGAATTACAAGTCAAGCCTGACTTTATGTCAGCAAGTGAAGGCAGAACACCAAGTGCCATCCTGGTTACTTCAGCCTATCACCATACCCGAATGGAAGTGGGACCGAGTGACAATGAATTTTGTGACTGGGTTGCCTCTCACCCAAAGGAAGCATTATGCAATTTGGATGATTATCGACAGACTTACTAAATCTGCCCATTCCTTACCAATGAGGATGGATTTTCCATTGACTCGACTGGCGAAATTATATATCAATGAGATAGTGAGATTGCATGGAGTACCCACCTCTATCATTTCAGATAGAGATCCTCACTTCACTTCTCAGTTTTGGAAAAAGCTTCAGGAAGCTTTGGGTACCGGATTGCACTATAGTACTGCATTTCACCCACAGATAGATGGGCAATCAGAGAGAGTGATTCAGATTTTGGAAGATATGCTTAGATGTTGTGTGCTTGAGTTTAAAGACAGTTGGGAAAGATACTTGCCCTTGGCAGAATTTGCATACAGCAACAGCTATCATTCAAGTATTAAGATGGCCCCGTATGAAGCTTTGTATGGCAGGAAGTGCAGGACTCCTTTTTGTTGGACAAAATTGAGTGAGAACAAGCTAGTGGGGGCAGATTTGATTAGTGGAACCGAGGAAAAGGTTAAAGTGATCAAGCAGTGACTGAAGGAAGCTAGTGATAGACAGAAATCTTATGCTGACTTGAAGAGAAAAGACATAGAGTTCCAAGTGGGTGATAAAGTGTTTTTAAAGGTTTCTCCATGGAAGCGAGTTCTCAGATTTGGGAAGAAGGGTAAGTTGTCACCCAGATTCTTTGGGTCATATGAAGTGATTCAACGAGTGGGACCAGTGGCGTATAGGCTAAAGCTTCCACAGGCCTTGGAAAAGATCCATGACGTATTCCATGTATCGATGTTAAGGAGATATCGATCTGATCCAAGCCATGTGATTAAACCAGAAGAAGTGCAAGTGCAAGCTGACCTGACTTATGAAGAATACCCAGTGAAGATTTTAGCTAGAGAGGTCAGACAGCTCAGAAATAAGCAGATTCCCTTGGTGAAAGTGCTCTGGCATCATCACAGTGTGGAAGAAGCGGCATGGGAGCCTGAAGCAACCATGCAACAGCAGTATTCACAGCTTTTCCATTCTGGTAAATTTCGAGGATGAAATTTTCTTTAAAGGGGATTGAATTGTAATGGCCCAAATACTGGTCTAGAAGTGCCAGTGCATTATTCCAGTGTTACCATGATAATCGCAGTGTCAAACAGTGTAGGGAGTGAGTTTGCCAGTGTCAAATTTCAGTGTTAAGTGTGTTAAAATTATAGTGATTCCGGATCAGGTGACACCGGGGTGGCTATATAGCGAACCCAGCTGTCCGGCGCCCGAAAAATTCTTATTTTACGAAAATGATATGTGGGTCATAAGGAGTCTAGTGGTGAAATCAGAACTGAAAACGGAGCTAAAATGACCTCCGAAAGTCATTCCGAACTTGGCCTACGGTTCGGTTCAATTGAACCGAGGTTTGACCAAGGGGTTATGAGAGGTTTATGTGGCCCAATAGAATTTTTGTGTGTTAAAAAATGTAATAGAAGTGATTTTTGTGAATTTTGACAGCTTTAGAGTTGTATTTTACGGCAGAAGGAAAATGGATCGAATCAAACCGGTTTAAGTGAACTGGTACCCAAATAGACTCCAATTGAGCTAAAAATTTGCAGGGAGGCTATTTTTAATGTTCTAAGATCAATGGAATTGGTTAGAAGTTAAAATATTGATGGTAACATATAGATAATTTGAAAAAAGTGCAAATGAACCGAAAAATCGAAATTTTGGTCTAAATCGGTCGGACCGGTTCGGTTCATTAGAGGACTATATAAAGGGATAAATGGCTGGATTTCTCTAGAGAAATCCATCCAAAGTCGGCATCTCTCCTCCTTTTCAAAACCATATGGTTTTTCTCACTTCTCTCCTCCATTTTCTTCTCTTCTACTCCAATTTCTTCTCAAATCTTAGCTCTCTAACTAAATTTCAGCTCCTCTACAATCCTATAGCAGTCTTTGGAGTTCATTTGGTGCACTGGAAGTGGGTGAAATCAAGAGATCAAAGGTTAGGGTGAGTTTTTGGGTTTTTGATTCAAGGGTTTATAATTTAATTTATTGGTCCCTATAGAGGTTTTTGGGGCTATAGAACATGTTTCTGATGTTAGATTTTACATTTGAGACTTGATTTTTAAGTTATGAGGATGTATATATTCGGCCCATGTAGGAAATTAAGGTGAGGAGGAGATTTCTCAACTTAAAGGGAAGGAAAACCAACCATAGAGTGCTATAGAGCTTGGAAAAGGGGTTTGTGGTTACTAAATCTACCTATTTCCTAATGTTTATCTTGATTTTAGGGTTATGTCTAAGGTTGGGTATGTGATAATGATGTATTTAATTAAATCTAACTGGATATTCATGTTTAATGGGCTTAATATAATGCATAAACATGATTAAGTGAAATTAAATCAAAGTGGTAGAAAAGTGTAATAGTGGCCGAATGGTATTCTTAAGAAACGATGGTGTTTTAATGGGTTTTAAGGCATGAAATTCATGTTTATAACATGTTTAACAAGTGTAATGCATGATTGAGTGAAAAGAAGAATTAAAAGAAACCATAATGAATGAGTGAGTGTTATGGCCGTATGGTATAATGTGACTTTAAGTGAATTATATGATGACTATTGGCATATTATGTACATTTGAGGCATGTATAACCTGAAATAAGCGTAATTAAGTGGCTAAGAGAAATTACAGTGCATGGTATAAAAATTTGAAGGTTGGGCCGAATAGTATATAAGATTTTACATGTGCATGTTTTGATGGTATATGTGATTTAATGGTATAAAGTGACTATATATTGATAAATGAGTGTATGTGCAAAGTGGTAAGTGAAAAAGAGATGTATGATGAATTTTACATATTGACATAATGTGATACTTAATGAAATTTTGAGAAAATATTGCCCTTAGTAGTTGTCTGGTAGTGAAATCTAGTCCAGGATATAGATGGCTAGCCACAGGGATTCCACACCGCGGTATGAGTCATGGCGACTCACTATTGATAAGCCAATGAGAGCTTATCAATAGTGTACAGTGCAATTAAGTGTATAAAATAGTGCAGTGCAGTAAAAATGGTCCTACTGGGATCATTTTATAGTGAAATGGGTCTGTGGGGCCCTTGTCCCGCATATCCGGTCAATATATTTTCTACCGGGTCCATACTAGGGGCATAATGGTAAATATGTGTTAAAAATGATTAAAATAGTGAAATTGGTGAAAATGAGTGAAAATAGGACTAAAATGAAGTAAATAGAAAGTTTAGGGGTAAAACGATAATTTTACTAAAAGTTGATAAAAAGTGGTGAAAATAAGTTAAAAGGATAAGTGGAAGGGTAAAATGGTAATTTTAGTGAAATATAGTGTTAAAATATTGTAACAGTGAAAAAGCGTTAAAATAGGGACTAAAATGTAATTTGGCCAAATTGTAAGTTAAATAGTGGAAAAATGAAGTAAAAAGGGTATAATTGTCATTAATGAAGTTAAATATGGTTAATAGTGTAAAAATGGAATAAATAAGGGCATTTTGGTACTTATGTATAATAGTGAGGACATAAGTGTAATTATGGCAAAAGATGGGATATAAATTGTAATTAGTGAAAAGAAAGGACATAATGGTAATTAGTGGAAAAGTTAAGGACATGAATGGAATTTAGTGTAAAGATTAGTGATAAAAATGTAATTAATGGTGAAATAAATAATTAAGTGAGGTAATGAAATTAATGGTGTAATTAAGTGATTAAATTCATAGTTATGTGATTAATTAAGTGATGACTTAAATAAATATGAGTTTAATTAAGTGACTTAATAAGTGAAATAAATATAAATAACAATAAGTAAGAATAATAAGAATATGTAATCAAAGTATGTTAATTATATAGAATTACTTAGGAAATTTATAGATTGGTAACCACCACTTGGCATTCTACTACTCAGCAAGTAGTTGTTTTTAACTGCGTGTAGGTATCCCATAGGACTGGAGCAGCATACCTCGGTATTTTGTTGGAGCAAGCTAAAGGAGCAGAAGTGAATTTTATTTTGTATATGTAATGGATAAATTGTGGCATGCATATACTTATCTAGTATTTGATTTTGGGAATGTAATGATGTTATATGTTATTTTATCTGTGTGGATTATTTTGTGACTGTGTGGTGAATGGCGGATGGGAAATGTATGGATATAGGATGATGTTGTTGTTGTGCCCTTGTCGGGGCTGTGGAGATTTCAATTTGCAGGTTTGTGTAGTGCAATTTACAAGCCGTTATACTGCCGAAATTTATACCAAATGAATAGTAAATAAGACAGTTATAGGTCATCGGTAACTAAGTAAATGCAAATGTCAAAGGGTATGTAAAGTGAATAAGTGAATAAAGTGTTAAGTGAATTTAGTGTTAATAAATATGAGTGTAGAAAAAAAATTAACCTGTAATTTCATAAGTGAATGACAGTTAACCGAAATGGTAATCACACAGTATTGCTAAGTCGGCAGTATACGTATAGGGTATAAGGGTGTTATAGGTAGTGCCGCCATCGTGCTAACCCTTTTGAGATTTGAAGCGGTAGTGCCGTGATCGTGCTAGCCCTCCGTGGAGTGGGAGTGCCGTCATCATGCTAACCCTTCTGAAGTGGTAGTGCCGTGGTCGTGCTAACCTTCCATCGAATGGTAGTGCCGCCATCATGCTAACCGTTTTGAGATGTGAAGCGGTAGTGTCGTGATCGTGCTAACCCTCCGTGGAGTGGTAGTGCCGTCATCGTTCTAACCCTTTTGAGATGTGAAGCGGTAGTGCCGTCATCGTTCTAACCCTCCATGGAGTGGTAGTACCGTCATCGTGCTAACCCTTCTAAAGTGGTAATGTTGTAGTCGTGCTAACCTTTCGTCGAATGGTAGTGCCGCCATCATGCTAACCCTTCTGAGATTTGAAGTGGTAGTGCCGTGATCGTGCTAACCCTCTGTGGAGTGGTAGTGCCATCATCATGTTAACCCTTCTGAAGTGGTAGTGTCGTGGTCGTGCTAACCTTCCGTGGAATGGTAGTGCCGCCATCATGCTAACCCTTCTGAGATTTGAAGTGGTAGTGTCGTGATCATGCTAACCTTCCGTAGAATGGTATTGCCGTCATCGTGCTAACCCTTCGGAAGTGGTAGTATCGTGGTTGTGCTAACCTTCCGTGGAATGGTAGTAGCGCCATCATGCTAACCCTTCTGAGATTTGAAGTAGTGCCCCTTGAGAGCCTTCTGGTTAGTTGCCCCCTGAGAGGTCATTAGTTGATTACCTCCTGAGAGGTCTTTGGTTGATTGCCCCCTGAGAGGTCTTTGGTTGATGCTTGGATTGATGTTTGAATTGATGTTTGGATTGATGTCCTTTTGGTTGGTTTCCCCCTAAGAGGTCTTTGGTTGATGCTTAGATTGATGCTTGAACTTATATTTGGATTGATGTCGTCACCCGCCTTCTGCCGGTGTCCGCACCGAATCTCTCTTACTGCAAAATTGGAAAGCCAAATATGCAGGAAAAAAAGTGAGCATGCACGTAGAATGTATGTGTCATGCAGAAATGCAGGATAAGAATTCATCTAAGTGGACTTAGAGATGATAGCCGGCCTGGCTGCAATTTACGATAGGATCGATGCCCTTTTAAAGCTGCTTTTGAATTTCATGCCTTTGGGATTGCAAGGTTCTCATCTGATACCTGTAGTCATTTTTTTGAAGGTAGTGCATCCCTTGTGGATTTTCACACTAGCTTTTCTTAGCGAGAAATGCGTCCTTTGCGGATTTTCACATAACCCTGTGCCTTATTTTTGCCTGGAAAGGACCCAACCCAATCCAGCGGCTTTTCTTTTTATTTTTTTTTTAAGGATAGACTGCTTGTTTCCAGGTTTTCACCCTATCCCTTTGCATAACTTTTGCTTAGAGCGCCAATTACGGTTTTCATCTCTAACGGCTCTTTTTTTTTTGCATATTGTAAAGGAGGCTGAAGCTATTGCCAAAAATCTTTCAGGCGTGATCGGCATGTACTTATGTCTTAGATCATGGTTGTATGAGTTTGATTCTTATCATGAAGGTGTTGTAGAATTGGTTTCACAGTTGACAGAAGAATGTATCAGCTGAAGGGCCCGAGTAGCGAGAAAAGCAGAGGGCAGATAGTAACAATTGCTACCTTCATGTTGGAACTAGATAACTTTGAGTATGCAAAATGAACCTCTTTGACCACATCAATAATGCATAAATGCATATGTTTCAATTTGATTTTGTAACACATGATCATTATTTGGTGTTAACTCAAAGAATATAAGACCTCATCTAATCTTGGGATAAATCTTGAAATCATCAAACTCCTATTATCAACCAACTCTCTCAGGTTTTCATGGTTGAAAATTTTCTCTCTGCCCTTAATTTTTGCCCAGGATGCTTTTTTTTCTATTTTTTTTTTAAGTAAATTCTAGATGCAACGTTAGGGATGAGACTCAACTCAAATGCATAAATGCACTTGTGGCTCCCTACTTGAAGCTTAAGAAACACCATATGCCTCTTCCTACGTACCGAACCTTATTAAAAGGTCATCTCCACTGATTAGATAAGACTGAACCAAGAATCAAAATGTCTTACTTTGGTTGTAGCGTTAGGCTTAGGTAGATGGCTATCAAAGGAGGATCAGGTTGCTAGAGAAAAATGGCCGTAATTTTACTCGACTGATGGGAGGACCATTCTCAGCTCAATTACGTTCTATAAATGGATTCTTGAATTTGGGTTTGATAATACTTTAGCTCATCAAGCTCAGAATAATAATTAAGTTAAAAAAAATAACCACAGAAACTCATCAAGGGGTTACATATTGAGCTCTACTTCTTTTTTTCTCTTTTTTCTTTTTTCTTTTCTTCATTGCCTTTTCTCCTATCTTTTTTTTTTTCTTTTTTCTTTAGCAGCTCATATCTTTTGCACTTGACTAAAACCCTCTTCCCGAAGTGTAAACTTATCCTTATCAGGACAATTTTTGATAACCCAAAGAATTGTCAATGACGTACATCCGTTCTTACTAGAGCGGCCATTTTTCTAAGGGGAGGTAAAAATCATTTTAGGCGAAGGGTAGTTTCAACATGTGTATAAACAAAATCGGTACGCATTTAGCATACCAGCATAAAAGCTCAATGGGCTAGCAAGCGATTATAAAATAAAGGTAGAAAATAGTCATTTAGAGAGCTATACAAAGAAGGGCTGCCTAAATCATTTTCTAGGTTCCGTCTTATCTGGGGATCGCTTTGACGAGTAATCAGAAAGGTTCTAGTGCTCTTAGTGAGTTTTCATGCAATCCCCTAATTGCATCTAGTTTTTTCTTTTCAATACTTCCTATCTTTATTTACTCTTTCAGAATTTTCCTCTTTTTAGGAGTTATATCAGATGCTATCAACACTACAAGAAAATCCAAAAATAGTGACAGATTTTTAGCGACGGATTGCATACCGTCACTATATAGTGACGAAATATGTTTTTCGTCGCTATTTGGCGACGAAATTTAATATAGCGACGAAATTTATTTTTCGTCACCAAATAGCGACGGTTATTATAATTCATCGCTAAAAATGGCGCCAAGAATTACCTCCACTATTACAACCGAAATTAGCGACGTTTTAAATAATCCGTCGATAAAAATAGCGACAGATTATTTATTCCATCGGTAAAAAAATGTAAAAATTATTTAATTTAATTTAGTGACGGAATAAAATTTTCGTCGCTAAATATGGCAACGGAAATGTAATTCTGTCGCTACTTATAGTGACGAATTTAAATATCCGTCGCTAAAAATAGCGACGGAATTATGTATTCCGTCGTAAAAAATAGGTTTTTTTTAATTTAGTGATGGAATTAAATATCCGTTGCTAAAAATAGTGACGGATTAAACATTTCGTTGTTATTTTTAGCGATGGATATTTAATTTCGCCGCTAAATTTTTCCTATATATTCATCCTTTTCTCTCTCCTCCCCTTCTCTCCTCTCTCTCCTCCCTCTCCCCTCCCTCCCGTTTCTCCCTTCTCTGCCCCACTACCCACCGCCGTCGCACCTCCGGGCCCCCTCACCCCGCCGGTCTCCTCCTCCCTCCCCTCCCCTCCCCTCCCTCTCCCCTTCATTTTCCCGCTTCTCTTTTCCTCCTCCGTGCGTGGCCTTCTCTCTTTCGGCGTGGGCTGTTGCTGCTCCGGCGTGGTGGACGGCCATCCAGCTCAGGCGACTCCAGTGCCTTCCCTCCTCCTCCGCGTGCGTCAGGTAAGGAATGGTTGTTTTTTTTTTAATTTATTAATTAATGAATTTATTATTATTATTATTATTTATGTTAATTAAACTTAAATATTGTTAATTAATAATTAATATTGTTAATTATTATTATTATTATTATTATTATTATTTATTTATGTTAATTAAACATAAATATTATTAATTAATAATTAATATTGTATAATAATTAATATTGTTAATTAGTATTATTATTATTTTTTTTTTTATTATTATTATTTATGTTAATTAATATTATTATTTAAAATGTTAATATTGTTAAATAAAAATTTGAATTACTTATTAGTGTTATTGTTATTGTTGTTAGAATTATTATTATTTTTTTGTGTTAATTAAACATTTCATTATTGTTAAATAATACTATGAAAATTTTTTGTAAAATATATTATTATTAGTGTTATTAGTATTAGTTAGATTATTGTTAAATAATGAGATGACAAATTTATTATTGTTATTATTATTAGAAAATAAAAATAATAACAAAAACTTGATGCTGAATTGGGTTTGCTTAAAGTAACAGAACTTGATAAATTAATAACAGAACTTGATAAAGTAACAAAACTTGATAATAATAATAATTAATAATTTATTATTGCAAGACATTGATGAATTGTGTTTGCTTAAAGTAACAGAACTTGATGCTGAAGAAGTTAATGAAAGAATCAACAAAAACTTTGGTTGGAGGAAAAGAAGCATTTTTTGGGATTTGCCGTATTAGAAGTCTAATTTGTTACAGCATAATCTAGATGTGATGCACATAGAAAAAAATAATTTTGATAATGTGTTCAACACAATTATGAATATAGAAGGAAAAACAAAGGATAATGCAAAATCACGGGCAGATTTAAAGTTGTTATGTAGAAGGATTGAGTTAGATAAAGATTATGTAACCGGAAAATATCCCAAACCATGCTACACTTTGGACAAAAAATAAAAGGAAGTCTTGTGTGAGTGGTTAAAAGGACTAAAGTTTTCGGATGGTTATGTATCGAACTTGGCAAGCTGTGTCGACATGAGAAAGTACAAATTATTCGGTATGAAAAGTCATGATTGTCACGTGTTCATGCAAAGGCTACTCCCAATATCATTTCGAGAGTTATTGCTAACTAAAGTGTGGGAAGCTATAACAGAGCTAAGTATGTTTTTTTAGAACTTTAACATCATGTGAGATAAATGCGGCATACTGGCAAGATTGGAAATAGAAATTCCAATAATCCTGTGCAAACTGGAATCAATTTTTCCTCTAAGCTTTTTTGACTGTATGGAGCATCTACCTGTGCATTTAGCACATGAAGCAAAACTTGCTGGTCCTATTTAATATCGATGAATGTATCCATTTGAGCGGTAACTATCTATGATTAGCAATTGCAATTTTATTGTAATTTGTTATGGTAATTAATGTCAATCTAAAATGTCATGTAGGTAATAAAACATGGCAATAATAACAAAAAATAACAATATTAACAACAATAAATAATATACAAAAATAAATGAGAACGGGTCCAAAAATGTTTACCCTCAGAATTTTATGAGTTGGAGAAAGGCGATGTTTAGATCCATCCTCCTTGTCGATATTCGGTGGTAAAGACAGAAAATGTTCAAGAAAAATCCAAGTTTGAACAAGGAAAGCTTGAGAAAATATTTTAGCGGGTTGATATAGAACAAAGGAAATTGATTTTCCTTTGTTCGAAATAAACTCCCGATTGGAAAGAAAAAATTTTGAAGAAAAAAAGAAGGAGAAGAACCAAATGCTAAAGAAAAAATCTGCTTATCTTATTATTTTTTTCAAAAAATAATCGGCTATTCTTTGGTTTGAGAGGAAACTCTCTCTATTTTTTCTTTGTGAAAAATTACAGCCCCCCATCTGGAAATGGAGGATGAAACCCCTTTTAATTTCTGCCTCGTCCAAAAAGGGAAAGACACAAACAAAGTTTTCATTTTTAGTTTATCAAAAATTGCACAAAAAGGTGAAAGGAACGGGAAAAATGGGACTGGAAAATCAGAAAAAGCAGAGGAAAAGCAACCGCGGCCAAAAATGGATGCGTGGGGGAGGGAAGATACGCACCCTAAAGGGCGCGCGCTCCCTCGGGGAGACGCGCCTCAATGGGGCGCAGGCGGGCCAGAAAATTTTAAAAAAAATTTAAACTAAATTAAAATAAAATGGAAATAAAAAAAATAAAAATAAAAGTGAAAATTAAAATAAAAAATTAAAAAATTAAAAAAAAATAAAAAAAAATAAAAAAAATAACGACGCGAAATTTAAATTGAAGTTTTCAGAGAAATAAAGGGAGTTTTCGACAAGGAAGACATCATTCTTGGCACCTTTACCTGTGGCAAGTATCACTTTCATCATCGGGTAATTCTGATCTTGGACTGCCTCGGGACCTGGTGTCTACAGTTGCCCCCAATTTTGGAGAACTTAGAACTTAGGTGCCTAAGTGAGCTAAAATTCAGAAAAGAAGGGAAGAGACACGTGCCTGAAGCAGTCGCTTTTCCGGACTGGAAGAGATTATTGGTGTGTTATCCTTTTTGAGGTGGTGCCCCCCTGAGAGGTCTTTGGCTGGCTGGTTGCCCCCTGAGAGGTCTTCGGTTGATCGCCTCCTGAGAGGTCTTGGATTACCTGGCTACTCCCTGAGAAGTCTTCGGTTGATCGCCCCTTGAGAGGCCTTCGGTTAGCTGGTTGCTCCCTGAGAAGTCTTTGGTTGATCGCCCCCTGAGAGGCCTTCGGTTAGCTGGCTGCTCCCTGAGAAGTCTTCGGTTGATCACCCCCTGAGAGGTCTTCTGTTAGCTGGCTGCTCCCTGAGAGGTCTTCGGTTGATCGCCCCCTGAGAGGTCTTCGGTTAGCTGGCTGCTCCCTGAGAAGTCTTCAGTTGATCGCCCCTTGAGAGGTCTTATGTTAGCTGGCTGCTCCCAGAGAAGTCTTCAGTTGATCGCCCCCTAAGAGGTCTTCGGTTCGTTGGTTGCTCCCTGAGAAGTCTTTGGTTGATCGCCCCTGAGATATCTTCGGTTAGCTGGCTGCTCCCTAAGAAGTCTTCGGTTGATAGCCCCCTGGGAGGTCTTCGGTTCGTTGGCTGCTCCCTGAGAAGTCTTCGATTGATCACGCCCTGAGAGGTTTTCGGTTAGTTATCTGCTCCCTAAGAAGTCTTCGACTGATCACCCCTTGAGAGGTCTTCGGTTAGTTGGCTGCTCCCTGAGAAGTCTTTGATTAATCGCCCCCTGAGAGGTCTTCGGTTAGTTGGCTACTCCCTGAGAAGTCTTCGGTTGATCACCCCCTGAGAGGTCTTCGGTTAGTTGGCTGCTCCCTGAGAAGTCTTTGGTTGATCGCCCCCTGAGAGGTCTTCTGTTAGCTGTCTGCTCCCTGAGAAGTCTTCGGCTGATCGCCCCCTGAGAGGTCTTCGGTTAGTTGGCTGCTCCTTGAGAAGTCTTCGATTGATCGCCCCCTGAGAGGTCTTCGGTTAGTTAGCTGCTCCCTGAGAAGTCTTCAGTTGATCGCCCCCTAAGAGGTCTTCGGTTCGCCGCCCCCTGAGAGGTCTTTTGATGGCTGGCTGCCCCCTGAGAGGTCTTCGGCTCCCTGAGAAGTCTTCAGTTGATCACCCCCTGAGAGGTCTTTGGTTAGTTGTCTAGTCCCTGAGAAATCTTCGGATAGCTACCCCCTGAGAGGTCTTCAGTTGATCGCCACCTGAGAGGTCTGCGGATAGCTGGATTGGATTGAATTGGCATTTTGATCGATGTCGTCACTCGCCTTTTATCAGCGTGCGCATTGATTCTATGTTTCTGTAAGACTTAGAAAGCTAAATATGTAGGAAAAATAGTGAGCATGCACGTGAGATGCATATGTATGCAGTAATGCATCGTCTAAGTGGATTCAGAGGCGACAACTGATTTGGTCGCAATTTGCAGTAGGATCGGTGCCCTCTGGAATTGCTTGTGAATTTCATGCCTCTGGGGGATTATGAGGTTCTCCTCCGATACCTGTAGTCATTTTTTGAAGGTAGTGCGTCCCTTGTGGATTTTCACACTAGCTTTTCTTAGACCCTGTGCCTTATTTTTTACCTGGAATGGACCCAACCCAATCCAGTGGCCTTTATTTATTTTATTTTTTTGTAGGGCAGACTGCCTGTTCTAAGGTTTTCACCCTGCCCTTTGGCCTAACTTTTGCTTAGAGCGCCAGTCACGGTTTTCATCTCTAACGGCCTTTTTTTTGTGGTGTGGCTAAAGTTGTCATAAAGGATCTTTCAGGTGTAATCGGCATGTATTTGCGTCTTAGATCATGGTTGCCTGAGCTTGGTTCTTGTAATGAAGATGCTATAGGATTGGCTTCACAGTGGGTAGCAAGATGAGTTGACTGAAGTGCCTGAGTGGCGAGAGTGGCAGAGGGTAGTCGTCGTAAAAGATCTTTCATGTATAATCGGCATGTATTTGCATCTTAGATCATGGTTGCTTGAGCTTGGTTCCTATCATGAGAGTGCTATAGAATTGGCTTCACAGTTGATAGCAGGATGAGTTGACTGAAGTGCCTGAGTGGTGAGAGTGGCAGAGGATCGATAGTACCAATATGCTGATTTTATGCTTGACCCAAACAACTTTGAGTGTGCGAGATGAACTGCTCTGATCATACCAATACATCTTTGCATAAATGCATATATTTCAATCTGATTTCATAACACATGATCACTATTTGGCATTAACTCGAAAAATATGAGACCTCATCTAATCTCGGGATAGATCTTAAACTCCTGTTATCAATCAGCCCTCGCCGGTTTTCTTGATTGAATATTTTCTCTCTTTTTTATTATTTTTTTTATTCTTTATTTAGCCTCTGCCATGGACCCTCCTTCAGTTCGTCGGTGTTGATTGAATTTGCTTCCATCTTCATTAGTCGGGAAAGTTGTACCTTTGGAGAGTGGTTCTTTTTGTATCAAAGTCTTGTTCTTGGCCCTTGTGCAGACTAGTTGAAGTGATGGATTCCTTATTTGGGGTTTGGATATGAAATCTCACACTTTGCTTTTATTGGCTTTGGCGGTTCAAGTTCTGAAATGGTTTTTCAACAGTTGAGGTTGGGGACAGGTTAGACTCGATTTTTCAACGGTTGATATTGGGGACAGGTTAGGCTCGGATTATCTGGGGCAAAGATTGTGGTTTTTTTTTATATATGTTTTTCTCTTTTTTTTTGTTTTTTTTTGTTTTTTTTCTTATTTTTTTTTGTTTATTTATTTATTTATTTTTGTGTTTTTTCCCTTTTTTTCTCTCTTTTTTCTCAGGGTCCAAGATCTGCTTGCTATCAATGAGGTCTTGAACACGACACCTCAAGGTCTTGCAATCATCTGTGGTATGCCCGGTGTGCTGGTGGAAAGCACAATATTGATCTACCTTGTGATCGGGATGTCCTTGGTTTCCGGCAGGCCTAGTTGGCAACGGCTGCAATATTCCCTCTTTCATTAGCTTCTCGAAAACCCATGACAAAGTTTGCCCAAATCAGAATAGTGCCTTTGAGCTATCTCAGCCATTGGTACTTTCCCTGTCCTTCTTGTACTGCTGCTACTAACTCCTAGACTTGCGGGGCTAGTAATAGTCTTATTGAAGGGTGCCCGGGTAGTTGCCATGAGTTGAGCTTGAATAAGTAGCACCATGGCATCCACCCTTTCCTTAATTGTGGCCAACAACCTCTTTTCAAGCTCCTCGAACCTTCTATCCATCTCTTAGGTCATTAAGGCATGAGCCTCTTCCATAATAGGCAATTCTTATTCAACAGCAGGGGCCACAGGCGCTTGCCTGGCATTTGGTGCCATCTGAGCAGCGATATTTTCCATCATGGCCAATATCCTCCTTTCAAAGTCCTCCAGTCTCCTAGCAAGGTCTTGAGTAGTTAAAGCTCCGGTTTCTTCTACCATGGAAGATGATTCACTAGCTATAGAGAGTGACTCAAAATCCCAAACAGGCACTAATTCTAGCGATCCAAAAGGCGAGTTTGTCCTCACTAGTCGATCGTCAGAACCTCTAGTCCATTTGGATAAATCTATGGTGGATGAAAGATCAAGATTGTTAGAATGATGCATGGATGACATATACAATGCATGATCGTGCCACGCAAATGGTCTTTGATGAGTGCGAGAACAATGGATTACCACAATACGATGGGATGCATGGAAGAAATTACACGTAGGATGATATGTACACGTGAAAAAAATAATATGCAAATGAAAAGATATATACACGCATAGCATGAGAGAAAATATATTATTATTTATATGCACACATATTTATTTTATTGACATGCATGAATGACATGCGATGCACGAGCATGTTGTGCAGCATCCACAATCACATGCAAGCAGATAGATCCTTCCAACCTTATCACTCCCACACACGAGGTCGTGTGGTCTCTTTCCTAGGTGGGCTTCATCCGAGGGTTAACAGGGAACCCATCGGACACGTACGGTGCACAGTGAAAAATCGGCAGCATAACACTCTTATCTAATGTACATA
Organism: Excoecaria cochinchinensis; assembly: GCA_947683425.1. Lineage (NCBI taxonomy): Eukaryota > Viridiplantae > Streptophyta > Magnoliopsida > Malpighiales > Euphorbiaceae > Excoecaria > Excoecaria cochinchinensis. The sequence continues at coordinate 2,618,066 of CANTUQ010000110.1, forward strand.
TGTATGAGTTTTGGCCATTACGTATTCGGACAATTCAATCAAGTTAAGGTGGGCTTACCGATGCATGAAAGCCTTTGATAAAGAACCACTTAACTCGCGTGATTTTGTTTAATACGTGATGGCCCACATCACAAGCATCGTATTAAGGAGCATATCACCTAGTGGAAGTTTCTATTTGTCATTACATGGGCTTTGGTCGATGGTGATTTCTTTAGGTCTACCCAAGCATGGTCCCTGCCAATGGGTCTAGCCCATCACGAGCATAGCGACCGATCGGGTCTCCATTTGATATACACTTTATAGTACGAGGCTTGGGCTGGTGATTATCCTTAATACTTCCCTACAATGAGTGAAAGTAGGGTCATGCTTTGGGAATACACCGAGGTAGATAGGGGACCAACTAACATAATTCTAAGGCCCTAAAATGATGTAATGCAACTTCGAAAAGAGATAGAATTTTAAGTTTTAAAAACCCAATTATACATTTTAACCAAAACACTTTCAGAGCGAAGTCTCAAACAAGTCCCCAGTGGAGTCACCACTGTGACGCATGCCGGACCTAGCAAGGGCCCTTGCTGAATCTGCTTTTAGGATTCGAGGGATTGGTTCACGTCTTTTTGATCATGGGCGCCATGAGACATCTTGGATGCTTCCTTCCCAATAAAACATTGGAAAGGAACATCTAGCCCCACGACGCCTTTAGGCACCTTTAAGGTATCATGGAGTCGCCACCCAATTTACAAGAAATTGGGAAAAGTTTCTAACCTCTTATTGGTCTAGACCGGAGATTGGTGTTCAGAACTTCACTCTTATTTATGCTTTGGTTAATTATAAATAAGTTTTTAACTTCCTAAATTCTATCTCTTATCTCACACGATTTATGCGTTTAAATTAAAGGCGCATTACAAGCATTCAAAAAGCGATAAAGGAAAGCTATAAATAAAGCAATAAATGAAAGCGATAAAGGAAAGCAAATAAACATGTAAGCACACAATTACAAGAGGAGTTGGGGCGGAATACAACCCCATTGAAAGAAAATTAAAAATATAAATAGGGACGAAATACAACCCAAAATGAAAATTAAATAATGTTGCCCTAAAATTAATTACAAGGGCCCAAAAGAAAATGAACATAAATTTAAACAATCAAACAAAATCAAACATAAGAAAAACATACATAAATTGGGACATTCGTTTAGTTTAGGAACATTGGTTCCTTCGTACTTGCTTAAAGGTTTAGGAACATTGGTTCCTTCGCGTTTATTTAAAGAGGGTTCGAAGAGTCATTTGATTGCTGAGTTGAAAAATCGGTGTAGACACCGGGTCCTGAGTCAACCTAGATCAAAGTTACCCAATGATGATAATTGCCTTCACAGGCTAAAAAGGTTAAAAGTGATGGTTTCCTCGTCAAATTTGCATTTTAGAGTGAAAAATTGAAAAATAATAAAAAATATTTTAAAAAATTAGATTTGAAAAATGGGGCTTAGAAATTACAATATTTTTCAAAAAATAAAAAAAAATAAAAAAATTATTTTTAGAGAGTCGGTCGCGCGCGACGCCCGTCACTCAATAGCGACGGGCGTCCCTCCCTTCCTGGCCGTCGCTAAAACATCTGAAACTTCTCTTTTCCAATTTTTCACCCTTTTTTCCGTTTTTTTTTTCACCCTAAATGAAGGTTTTTGAGTCCAAATTAAATTTTAAAACATTTTCCTAGATAATTAATTAATAAAACCTGACTTTATCATTAAAGAAATTTGTGTTAAAATAAAATTCTTTTCCCTAATTGAATTAGGGCATCATTTTTTACATCCTATAAATTCTTTATGATGAAAACCTAAGGGGGAGCCTCTATTATTTTTTTTTTCACATCAGAATTTTCTGCATTCTTTCTTCTTGGATTTACTTTCTTTTCTTTTCAAAAATTTTCAGATTTCTCTTTTAATTAATAAGGTTTAATTGAGATTGAAAAATTAATTTTCAACTCTTAATTATTCCAATTAATTTCTTTGTTTGTCTCCATAAACATAAGAAATTAATTCTCTCTTTCAAATCAGATTTTTTATTCTTGAGCATCAAATTAATTTCTTTGTTTCATCCATAAACAAAAGTGATTAATTATATTGCTAAATTATTTTCTCAAGCAATTTTTCAAGAAGATCATCACTTTACCTTCATCGAATCCAAAACTCTGAGAGTAAATATTCTGGGCTTGATCTTTATTTTCTTTTATTTCGTTTATATTTAATTTGTTTATGTATATTTTATTGTTTTTATTAATTTACTTATTGTTTTCATTTATTTGTTTATTTTATTATTGTTATATTTGTTTTTTATTTAATATGTTTATATATTATATTATTCTTATTCATGTAAATATTGATTGTTTATTATTTTTAACATGTAATTGATTTATTTTACTTTGATTTCTCATTATTTTTAAATATAATTAATAAATTCATTTTAATTGATACTTTTACCATATAAATGTTTTAATATTAATTGTGATTATACCAATTAACCATGTTGCTCATTTAATCGTTTCCATCATTCTTTCATTTATTCATTTTTATTATTCTTTTCTTCATTATTTTATATATTCATGATTTGTTTATATTCATCATTATTATTATCATGTTCATATTTTCTTGTATTAATTTATTAACATGTTTTGTTTTCTTTTAATCACCTTATTTTATTATTTATTATATTTGATTTATTCAATTACTAACATTATTTTATTTGTGTTTTATTTTTATTTCACAACTTATTTTTCCTTTTGGACATTTTGCGAGTACTCGAGGAGTTCCAAGGAGGCTCGTTTGGCGGGGTCTTTTTCTTTGATTTTTATTATTTGTATCATTTTTATTTGGCTTTTCCATTTATTTTTGCCATATAATTTTCTTATAAAATTGTTTATTTAGGCCCGCTAGAAAGAAAGTCACTAAACTTTTTTTATTTATTAACTTGGTATTTTTCCTAAATAAAATGGGATCGATGTCCCAATTTTCTCCATCCAAAATCATCACATCAAAAATATTTCATAATAAGTATACATGCGAGGACCAATGTCCTCACCATAATCAATATCCCGATTTATGAATGATTTTTATTTTATTTACAATGGGGGTTGTATTCCGCCTCTAGTTTTGTTGTATTTTATTTTCATGTACTTTATTGTATTTACCCTTTTATTTATCGCTTTCCTTGAATGATCAAACTTGCGCTTTAATTATTACATCGAGATGTATGAGAAAAGGCATGAAAACGTAAATTCAAAACTTAATTATAAAATAACCAAGGTATGAATAAATGAGAAGTTCCGAACCATCTCTAGTCTTTGGGCTCAACGAGGCGAGAGGACCATTCCGATGTTTCATTGGAATGGGATCTCCAAGACACCTCTTGTGTCCCACCAAAAGACTTAAATTTACAATCCTAGGCTCCACGGGGTTAGAGGGTCATTCCAGTGTTCTATTGGGATGATATCTCCAAGATCCCTTTGGCTTGCCAAAATGGATATTATGCGCCGTCTTAGCCTCATCGAGGCTAGACGACCTGTTCCAATGTTTTATTGGGTGGCGACTCCAAGAAACCTGCTTGTTCCCCAAAATAGACGCACTTGTAAATACCTTACAAGTTTTTATGAACCTCTCTCGAAAACCCTAAGAGCGGGCCTTCGGGGCATCCTACGGGGTTCGACGCGCGTCACAACCGGGATGAGTGATCCCATTTTAGAGAAAAAGAAACTCTTCATTTTGTTGTGATGTTTTACATTCCTTGGCTAAAACGCCGGACATTGGTCCCAATTTTATTACTAAAAATTCTGATTTAATTATAAAAATATTTTTGTGACTTTTTATCTCACGCGTGCATAAATATAACAAATATTTACAAACAAACACAAAACATATGAAAGGGGGTTGAAAAGATCTCACCAAACCGAAGTGTTCGTCTACGTGTCGTGACCCATCCGGGGAGTCACGGGAACGCCCACATAATGTAAGTCAAAATAAATCTCAAACAGAAAAAATAATATTAAGGATATTAGTAATAATTCTAAAAGCATTAATCAAGTGAAGATAAAATGAATATTGGGCACAATAATAAATAATGATAATAACACTAATAATAATGATGCAACACAACAAAATAATAATAGTAATAATTATAATAATAATAATAATGACAATGATAATAAACAATAATGAATATAACATAAATAAACATGATAATAATAATAATAAATATAATGATAATAATAATAATAATGATAATAATAATAATAATAATAATAATAATAATAATAATAATGATGATGATGATGATGATGATGATGATGATGATGATGATGATGACGACAACGTGAGACGATGATAATAATAATAATAATAATAATACAAAACAAGTATACAAAAAATAATAACAAATAAATAATAATAATAATAATAATAATAATAAAAATAATAATAATAATAATAATAATAATAATAATAATAATAATAATAATAATAATAATAATAATAATAATAATAATAAACTATTGACAGTGATGAAAGGTTGGTAAGAATAATGACAATAGAAAGTGAAAAAGCCAACAGTAGCAACAATATGAAAAACTAGAAAAGTAATAATAAAACATGGCAATAATAACAAAAAATAACAATATTAACAATAATAAATAATATACAAAAATAAATGAGAAGGGTCCAAAAATATTTACCCTCAGAATTTTATGAGTTGGAGAAAGGCGGCGTTTAGATCCGTCCTCTTTGTCGATATTCGGTGGTAAAGACAGAAAATGTTCAAGAAAAATCCAAGTTTGAATAAGGAAAGCTTGAGAAAATATTTTAGCGGGTTATATAGAACAAAAGAAATTGATTTTCCTTTGTTTGAAATAAACTCCCGATTGAAAAGAAAAATTTTTGAAGAAACAAAGAAGGAGAAGAACCAAATGCTAAAGAAAAAATCTAATTATCTTATTTTTTTTTTTTTAAAATAATCATCTGCTCTTTGGTTTGAGAGGAAACTCTCTCTATTTTTTCTTTGTAAAAAATTGCAGCCCCCCGTCTGGAAATGGAGGATAAAACCCTTTTAATTTCTGCCTCGTCCAAAAAGGGAGAGAGACAAACAAAGTTTTCATTTTTAGTTTATCAAAAATTGCACAAAAAGGTGAAAGGAACAGGAAAAATGGGACTAAAAAATCATAAAATGCAGAGGAAAAGCGACCGCGGCCAAAAATGGCCGCGTGGGGGAAGGAAGACGCGTGCCCCAAAGGGCGCGCATGCCTACGGGAAGACAGGGCGCGCGCTCCCTCGGGGAGACTCGCCCCAACGGGGCACTGTGTTTGGCAGCGCGGGCCAAAAAAATTTAAAAAAATTTAAAATAAATTAAAATAAAATGGAAATAAAAAAATAAAAATAAAAGCAAAAATAAAATTAAAAAATTAAAAAATTAAAAAAATAAATAAAAATTTTAAAAAAATAACGACGCGAATTTTAAATCTAAGTTTTCAGAGAAACAAAGGGAGTTTTCGATAAGGAAGACATCATTTTTGGCACTTTTACCTGTGGCAAGTATCACTTTCATCATCGGGTAATTCTGATCTTGGACTGCCTCGGGACCCGGTGCTACAGCAGCAGTCTGATCGTTCCTGTCAGTCGCCGTCGCTGCCGCCACCATCAGCTTAGTTTGGATTTTGTAACAGACATCTATTATGACCTTGTTAAATTATTAACTTCATGATTAGTACAATTATTAACTTCATTATTGGTACAATTATTATATTAAATTATTGACGGATATTAAAATTTAAATATTATCTTTATTTTTTCATTATTCTGAAATTAATATTACAGGTTAAATAGGATGAATTAATAATTAAAAAAAATTAAATTTTTTACGAAAATTCCTGACGAAAATTTTTCCATCGGGAATTTTAGTGACAGAAATTGAAATTTTCGTCCGGAATTTTAGCGATGGAAATTCAATTTCCATCTAGAATTTTACCGACGGATATTTAATTTTCATCGCTAAAATTCTCGACAGAAAAATTTTCGTCGGGATTTTTGCCTACAATGAGTATGCCGACGGAATAAATTTCCATCGGCAATTTATTTTCTCGACGAAAATTCCTTATTTTTCTTCAGGAATTTGCGTCAGGAAAACCAATTTTCCTTGTAGTGCAAGATTTTTTTTGGGGTTTTCCAAAGTTTTGAGATTAAATGTAATCGTATTAATTGAATTAATATAAAAAAAAATGAATGCATTGTGATCATGAAAAATGAAATCATCAGAGACACTATATAAACACGCAAGATTGTTCATTTTATTGAAATTAGCAATACTGCAAATATTGTCATAAAAAGTTCTTGAAATAAAAAAAACTAAAAAACATCATCTTCTCCGCCGATCACATTCATGGTGGGGGGACTGCATTATAGCCTACCCTCTTCTTCTTGTCTCTCTTCTCAGGGTCAGTGATCTCCTTGGAATCAATAAGATATTGAATTTTGTTCCTCAAGTTTCGGTAGTAATCTGTTAAATGCCCAATGTACTGATGGTAAGCGCAGTATTGATCATTTTTATACGCCGGCTTTCCTTGATTCATGGCTGGCCTGGGTAGCAATGGTCTCAGCTTGCCTTCCTTTGTCAATTTCTCCAATACCCAAGATAGAGGGCGGCCCAAATTAGAGTAGTACCTCTAACCCTGTCTAACCTCAGTGGCTGAAACCTCGACCATCTTACCACTTCTATTATTACTGCTTCCAGCACTACCTGATTTGTACCCTAATTGGTTTCCATAACCTTTCCCAGCAAACTTATTTTGGCTTGCATTCTTTGCTAGGTAAGCCCCCTCAGCCTCCACAGCAATGTCCTTAAGCGACTCCCAGTCTCTGAACCCCTTAAAGCTGAGCAAGTCACTCAAGTAAGGGCAAGAGTTCCTGATAAATAGCCTGATTTGGTCAGCAGTGTCAGGCTTTCTCTTCATCTCCATGACCCTATTTCTTCATCTTGTAAGGTATTCATGGAATGACTCATCATTCTTTTGCTGTAAAAGCTCAAGGTCCTTTAAGGTGACCTCCATTCTGGTATTGCAGTCATACTGCTTTATAAACTCCTCAGTCAAAAGGTTCCAATCTTTCTTGGACCTCCTGTTTAAATAATGGTACCAGTCCAAAGCCGGACCCACCAGACTAAGGCAGAAATATTCCACCTTCGGTTTCTTGGTCAACCCTGTGCCTTTCATCACTGGGGTATATTGCTTAATATGTGCAGATGGATCCGAAGTACGATCAAACTTCGGCAGTTCAGGCATCTTGAATCTTTGGGGCAATAACTCTTCATCCCCCATATCTCTATCTTCGGGGTTGATCCCCTTTTCGGCTGATAGCATGCGGGTGATTGCCTCAATCTATTGCCTCATCCCTCTCATTGCCTCATCTTCTACCCTGGGTGCTCCACCCCTCACAACTTAAGGCACTATTGCCTCCTGATCTCTTTCCTCCATTACAAAGTCCTCCTCGGGATTGGGGATCCTTGCCCTTCTTGGCTTAATTGTCACTATAGCTCCATGCTCATTAATGGGTTAGTGGACAACATTATCAACAAGAGGAGCCTCCTGGCAAGCAGGCGATTCACCTTGCCCCCTAGCATGGACTATCGGTGGTTGTGGAGCAGCAAGTGGTTGTGCAGCAGCAGGATGATCAACCCTATCGGCCATGACGCCCATCATTTCTAACATTCTCTGCTCAAAATCCTCTAGCCTCCTAGCAAGGTCTTGAGTGGTTAAAGCTCCGGTCTCCTCTACCATTGATGATTCTATGGATGATTCCTTAGTTGTTGAGAGCGGCTTAGAATTCCAATCAGACACTAATTCTGTCAACCCAAGGGGCAGATCTGTCCTCACCAACCGACCGTCAGAACCTCTAGTCCACTTAGGTGAATCTATGATGACTGAAAGATTTGAACTGTTAGAATGATGCATGAATGATATATACAATTCATGATCGTATTGATGCAGCATAGACAATCACATACAAGCAGGTAGATCCTTCCAACCTTATTGCTCCCACACAGGGGGCCACATAGTCTCTTTCCTAGGTGGGCTTGACCCATGGGTCAGTGGGGAACCCAATGGGTGCGTATGGTGTATGGTGGGAAACCAGCAGCATAACACTCTTAATTTAAAGCTCATGCATATGAGTTTTGGCCATTATGTATTTGGACTTTTCAATCAGACTAAAAATGGGCCCACCGGGGCATGAAAGCCTTTGATGAGTGTCCAGTTAATATGTTTGAATTTGTTCAATATATAAGGGCCCATGTAGCAAGCACATTGTTAGGGTGTATATCACCTAGTGGAGGTTTCTATTGCCATTATATGAGCTTTGGTCAAGGGTGGTGTTACTTTAAGTCTACCCAAACATGGTCCCTGCCAATGAGTCTAGCTCATTTTGAGCATAACGACCGATTGGGTATCCATTTGATATACCGTAAGGTACGAGGATTGGGCTGGTGATTATCCTTAACACTTTCCCACATTGAGTGAACGTAGTGTCATGCTTTGGGAATGCACCGAGGTTAAAAAAGGGACCAAACTAGCATAATTCTAAGGCTCTAGCATGGATGCAATGCAATTTTTTGAAAAGAGATAGAATTTTAATTTTAAAAACCCAATTATATTATTAACCAAGACAATTTCGGAGCAAAGTTTCAAAGTCCCCAGTGGAGTCGCCACTGTGAAGCGCGCCGGACCCGATCGGTTCCCAGGAACCTTCTTTTAGGGCCCGATAGGGGTTTGCGTCTTTTGATCTTAGGCAATCATGAAATATTTTGGATACCTCTTTCCAATAGAACACTGAAAAGATCATCTAATCCCATGAAGCCTTTAGACACCTTTGAGGTATTTTGGAATCGCCACCCAATTTACAAGAAATTGGAAAAATTCGTCTAACCTTAGAGGTCTTAAACCAGAGAAGGTGTTCGAAACTTCAATCTTATTAATTCCTTAAGTTAAGTTATAAATGAGTTTTTAGCAATTGAAATTTCATCTATCATGTCACGCGATCATGCAATAAATTTAAAGCGCATTTCAACTATTTTTGGAAAAGCAACAAAGAAAACAATAAAGAATGCGATAAAAAAATTACAAGTGAAAAAATGGGACAGAACAATCCCCCAAAATAAAAAGGTATAAATAAATAAATGAATAAAATTGCCCTAAAATTAATTATAAGGGCCCGAAATAAATACTACACAAGAAGAATAAAATAAAAGACATCATACATAAATCGGGATGTTTATTAGGAACATTGGTTCCCTTATTTTCACTTAGAAAGTCGAAGAGTAATTTTTTAGTATTTATTGATAAAATCGGGATGAGTGATCCCATTTTGAGAAAATTAACTTTTCTTTTTAAAAGCGAGTTTTTATGAGTTAAAATTAGGACATTGGTTCCATTTTATTAAAAAAAGTCCAATTTATTAATATAAAACCTTTTACGTGACATTTAATTAACATGCAGAAAAATAAATAAATTTATTACATATATTACAAGAACAATGCTCTTTAACGAAAGGAAATCCGGTTGTTAAAAGTTAAAATTCGGTCGTTAAAAACCTTTAACGATCGGAAAATTCGGTCGGTAAAAGCCCCTTCATTAAAGGTATAGACGACCGGATATTAGCGACCGAATTTGCCCTTCGCTAATTATATTCACTTTTAACGAAGGAATTTCTGGTCGTTAAAACTGCCTTTTAGCGACCGAATTTTCCCTTTGCGAATTGTATTCACTTTCAACGAAGGGATTTCCGGTCGTTAAAAATGCCTTTTAGCGACCGGATTTTCCCTTCGCTAGTTATATTCACTTTCAACGAAGGGATTTCCAGTCATTAAAAATGCCTTTTAGCGACCGAATTTTCCCTTCGCTAATTATATTCACTTTTAACGAAGGGATTTCCAGTCGTTAAAAATACCTTTTAGCGACTGAATTTTTCCTTCGCTAATTGTATTCACTTTCAACGAAGGGATTTCTGGTCGTTAAAAATGCCTTTTAGCGACCGGATTTTCCCTTCGCTAATTGTATTCACTTTCAACGAAGGGATTTTCGGTCGTGAAAGATACGTTTTAGCGACCGAATTTTTCATTCGTTAATTATATTCACTTTCAACGAAGGGATTTTAGTTCGTTAAAGAGACTAGATTTTTATTTCGATAATTATATTCACTTTTCAACCTTTCGTGTCGTTACAAATACTGTTTTACTAATCGTATTTTCCCTTTGCTCATTTTATTCGCTTTCAATGAAGAAGTTTTTTGTCGTTGAGGATACTTTTGACCGACAAGTTTTTATTTTCGCTATATTCACTATCAATGAAAAAATATTCGATAGTTAAAGATAATCATGAATTTTTCATCATTCAAAGAAAATTCAGAAATTAATAATTTTCATAATAAATAAAATATTTTATTTGACTATTGCCTGTACACATCATTTACGCACATATATAAATCCAAAATTATAATAAATAGTTTTGTCATAGATTGCAAAATACCATATACAAAATGGGTTGATTTCATCCACGGTCACTCAATTTATCACTTATCGCGCAAAAGTAACCGATTTTTTTTTCTTACTTAAATGTCACTGAACTTTTAATATTTTTGCAAAAAAGTCATGTTGACCGGAATCCGGCGAGGACTCTCGCCGGATTAATGACATGGCATGCCATGTCAGAAACTACATGTCGTTTAACAATATTTCTAACAAATGGTACATTTAAATCAATTTCACTCATGGTCACTAAACTTATCATTTATCGTGCAAAAGTAACCAACTTTTTTTTTCCAACATAAATGTTACTGAACTTCTAACATTTTTGCAAAAAAGTCATGTATTTACTATTCGTCGCCACGTGTTATATGCCATGTCATCAATCCGGCAAGGGTTCTCGCCGGATTCTGATTTACATGACTTTTTTGCAAAAATGTTAGAAGTTCAGTGACATTTAAGTAAGGAAAAAAAAGTAAGTTATTTTTGTGCGATAAGTGATAAGTTGAGTGACCATGAGTGAAATTGACCCTATACAAAATATATCGATATTTCGAAATAGTATCATAAAAATAGCCCCTGTCTATATCATTTTCTATTGACCTTAGAATATAAAAATTCTAAAAGAATGAATAATGAACCTTATATCTTCATTGTCCACTGTTTTGAAAACCTGTAGAATTTAAAACATAAATTTATAATTAAAATTCATGCATAAAAACAATAAATCAAAAGGCCAAATAATTGAATATAATTTACCTTAAATATTCAAAATCTCCCAACAAGTGTAATTGTATATGCACTTCAAAATATCTAAACAATGAAAAGGGCTGCAAAAAAAATGTAAAAAATAATCATAAGTATAATGTCATTATAATAATAAAAAAAATAGAATACAACTTACATTAAAATGGGGAGACAACTGTATGAGCAAAAAATTTGACTTCGAATCCAATTACAGATACTAAATTTGTAACACCCTTAAACTATACATACACACACAACAGTTCCAACGACACTGTACAATAACTCGATCTTAAAACTACTCTTAAGATTATTGATAAAATCCGAGTAAAGTTTTTTTTTCAACTATCCTACAACTATTAAACTTTACTATTTATTTATTCAAAACACAAATATGCCACCCAATTCTACCGAAATTTCGTCAGAGTTTCCTCTATAATATTGCCTATCCTCCTGTAAACAGAAAGTCTTTACACTTCAAATAAGCATATCTTTATTCACCCTTCTCCAATTCATACTCCAACACAAGATTGCCCATCCTCCAATTTAGGTTCATTCACACTCATATAATAATTTACAAATATCGTCCACTCAATACTTACATCAGTTATACAAAATACAAGGATACTATGATAATACATCAACTATCAACTATAAATAATTATTCAATACAAACTTTTCAATACAATAATATTCTATTTATTTATGTAGTAACATCCATATCTCTATAGCAGTTCAATTTAAAATTTTCAATACCATAAAACAAGTATATGGGACTAACCAATTTACAACCAATTGAAAATAGCATCTTCGAAACATGCCAAACAACATTCACATCAAATGCAACTTCTTTTCCAAGATTATTGATAAATCTTGCAATTCTACATTGAATCTATAACAAAGTTGTTCTCAACAATATTATGGTCACATAAATACTCAACAATTCATATTAAGTGTTCACTAACTATACTTGTAAATTATGTACAAAGATAAAATATAGAAAAAACTATAAAGCATAATTACAATCATAAAATAAGAAATTATGAAATGTTTCATAATGTGAATTGCGTACTTACCTGTTAAATATTTCATTCTGTTGGGAATTCACTTGAAGATGGTGATTCAGAATAGACATTAGATTGCTGAACCAAGATTACAGCTTCGAGTCGTGCCAATTTACCCTCAAAGGCATCGAGTTTTCTTTTCAAATCTTGGTTTTCTTCTTCAGTTTTGTGTAGCTTAGATAACAATGCCTCTTTTGATGAACCAGTCCCTTTCAAATGCCTTGCAGTTATGCCACCACCAAATCCCGCAACATGACCTTTCCGTTGCATCCATTGCTTATTAGGTGCCATAACCTTCCTAATGTCAATATGTTAGGATAAAAACAAAAGGAGCAAAAAAGTATTAATTAATTTTCATGCAGAAATTGTAAATCAGCTTAAGCATATGCTAAGAGCAACTCCTAAGTCAACTAACCATTAAAAGTTGAATTTTGAAAATATGGCAGTAAATTGAATTATAATGATAGAATACATCAAGAAATTGCAAACTTTCTAGCTTGATTGCTCTTCTCCATAATATTCTATCAATGAAAAAAAAATTAAAAAGCAGCAGTCCAAATTAATGGAAAATAGCAATGCAGTGTTACGATTTTCTTGATACAATTTAACATATATACTATATGTTGTAAAGATACTTTAATTAATTACCTCAAGAAATATAAAGCAGTCATGGTAAGTATTGCAATAGGAGTTCATTCAAAGACATGGAAAAAAGAGAAAAAAAAAAGAGGAAAGATTAAAACCTTGATTATGGTAATTACTTGAAGCTATTCTGTTTGTATCACTTCTGGAATTCAGTACTTGCACTGCAAGGATGAATAATAAAATTGTCACAAAACCATCATCAAATTACTATTGGTAGCCAATAGTTAAAAAATATTTGCAATTAATGTTTCTTTAATGAAACACATACACCTAATACTATTATACTCTAAAGTAAACTTCAATAATCATTATCCTTGAATATGAGCAAATTCAATTCGTAATATCATTAGCCCAATGCTAAGAATCAGTCCATTAATAGTTGCCAAACAAATAAGAAAGTTGAACTCCAATTCATTGAAATGACATGCATTCTTTATACATATATCTCTCTATTCAACATCACTCTCTTTCCTAAAAATTAATCATAATATATGTAAAAATAAATAAATAAATAAATTCAAACAAATATAAAGAACACTATGCAATGTTGGTCATGTCCAGCATCAAAATTCATCCTGCTATAATGCTCACAAGAGGATTGAGTCTGACACTTATCAAAAAGGTTAACTTATACCACGGTGATGGGAATCACTTAGAAGGACATAGTTGATGGTTTGCCCGCCAAGTCAACAAAATAAAAATAAAAATAAAAATAAATTCCCTTTAAGGCTCAAGGCCCTAATTTAACCAACTAGACAAACTTTAGCAGCTCTGAAATTCCTGCACTAGTTTCTTCATGCAATAGAGGTTTTTTTCTCCTCTTGTAATAAAATCTACCCACACAAATGTTGAAACACTGTGTAACACCAGCTTGTTTTTATTACAAACTAAGAAGGAGATGATAAATTCACATCTAAACTTTCTACTAGAAATTAAGCTTTTATCCCATACTAGATGAGGTCAGTTATAAGGATTCTTTGCCACCATATCCCTCTGTCCAAGGTTAAATCTGGCTCAAAATAGAGTAACTTTAAAAATTTAAATTTTACAATGATACTAAGTTCTGTCTGTTGAGAAAAAAAATAGAGTACTAAGCCAAAGGCAGTCCAATAGGATCATTTAGCAATCTATAATGCTCTATTATTGAGTCTCAAGCCAAAATTATAGTCCCTCACATATCAGATTATGGAATTAGCTTTTTATATTTTGATTGTATATGGCTGTCCATAATACTCCACTTGTTTTCTTCAATTTAGTTATCTCACACAACATAACTAACCCAACAAGCTAATTAATTTTTAATTATTCAATTAAAAAGCTGAATGTGATCCTGCTCATGAGTTATATAATATAATATTTCTTAGCAATTTCCTTCAAGCAAAGCATACGCTGAGCTCTTCTTCGAAAGCTATACATTCATATAACAACGATTTATTGCCAAGCATAGACCAAAACCCAATTTTTTATTACTCTAACAAATTCCTCACACTTGCCTACAGTATACCAATAAAATAGCAGAAACTTGCCCAAAATTACCCCATAATCTTACACTAAACTTAACATATTTGTTGTTTAAATACGGTTATGGTAATAAAGTGTTTAGTATAAAAATTACGATGAAGACTAGTTGGGTTTTCAATATTTGGAGCGAGGTAAATGGCTCAATCATCATTAATATCTTTTGTTTTTAAGGTACATATTGTTTTTGCTATAACTTTTGCTACAAGTGTCCGATTGCTTATTATAATATGTTTTCGGAAAGCTCATTTCGAGCCGGTCGACTTTTACGAGGGTATTGCCCTTTGTAACAGCCTATTTCAGGTCTCAAAAACAACGTTTAGACTTTTATTTTTAAGTTTGAAGTTTAGTGGTATTATTATAATTTTATTATTTTTTCATATAAATTATTTTTTCCCCTAGTTTTGGAGGGGACTTTTGACTTTGTCTCATATATAAGCCTATTAGAGTCTAGCACTACTGTAATTATTATAGGTACATATATTAACATATATAGATGTTTATATAAAATCAATAAAATGTATGCATCCTAAAAATGAAATTAATATAGACAACATTCTTAGAGGCTTTATCATATTTCAAGATTGTTATTGATAATAAATAAATTCGTATGCTAAATTATACCATTAATTGGACCACATTGATCAACAAAATGGCAAAGATATAAGCCACTATATCAGATAACCATCCACCATCAGATAAAAGACCAAAAGTGAAAAGGATTTCAAGTTAAAAGTGAAAGACTTTAATAGATATGAGATGAAAAATATGCAGACAGATATAAAGCATGAACTGTCACACCCCATAAGTGGCCTAATTGGAAATCAGTGATGTTAATTGGACAATTAAGGGTAATTGGGTAATTTATACAAGGAAAGAGGATTTAATTGCTAGATGGGATTTAATTAGAATGCAGATTTTATTCAAGTGAGTAAAAAGAAATTGTAAAGGACCTATTAGTACATTTGGAGGATTATTTGGTAAAATGGATTAAGTGGAATTGTATAACTGTGCATGTGTGCCAAGTGGAAGAGGTGTGTGTGTGTACGTGGGTGAGGGAAAAGAGAGGTTTGAATTTCTTAGGTTCCTGGAAAACTAAACTCAGGAGGTTCTCTCTCTTTTGCTCTCTCTCACGTTAGCCATCTCTTTCCTCTCCATTTTCTGTCCTTTTTCCCATTGCATGTGTGTGTTTATCTGTTTCGAGAGCTTGGGTTTTGAGTTTTGAAGCTTCAGAAGGTAAGTGGCAGAAGTTTTCTTGGTTTTATGGTTAATTTCCGTCTCAGTCTTCGTTGGGTTATAGAGATTCTGTTCTTGGTTAATGAACTGTGGTTTTATCTATTTGCAAGCCTCTGAGGATAAAAGAAAGGAGAAGGGAAAGGGCAAGATGGTGGATTGAGAAGGTTCAGTGGACATTTTTGAGCTTCTTCATCAGGTTTGGGAGTGTGTCTGTCTTTCCTCATTCTGGATTCGGTTTGCAGTTCTGTTGCTAATGTGTTAATGTGTGTTTGTATGTTGAAATGCATGAGATATGTAATGTTGTATACATGATTTTAGTAGAAAAGAATCGATGAGGTTTGTGCAAATGAGCTAGTTAAACATGTATATGAATGTGAAATTCTGGGTTTGAGACTCTCTGTTTGTTACTGTGAATATATGATAATGTAAAAATGTGAGTAAAATTACTGTAAATGTGCTCAGAAGACTTAAAGGTATGTATTTGCATAATTATTGCATGAAAAATGGATTTAGACAAACTGGGGGTTGGGTGTTGGTTGTACTCTGTTTTCACGATTTTCTGGGTTTTGATGTTTTTCTGGAAATTCTGAACTTTAGTTTTGAGAAGAAGAAGAGTGTGTGAAGAAGATCACGAGACGTGATGGAGCGTCACGCCGTGACCCTCTTCCCTGAGGAAGGTCACGCGACGTGATGGGGCATCACGCCGTGATCCCCTTCCCCTGGCGAAGTCGCGACGTGATGGAGCATCACGCCTCGCGACCTCGCCTGTCTTCCCTACGTGTCACGAGACAGGTTTCGTGATCTCTCTCTTCCTCTCCTCACAGGCGTCACGAGACGTGACTGATGGTCACGCCGTGACCGCCTGTTCTTGCTTGCTGTTTTGCGTGGTGCTCGCGTGAAGCCAGAGTCACGAGACGTGACCAGTGATCATGACGTGACTGGCTTCAGCTTGCTCCCCTGTTTTTTCTTAAAAGCAT
The DNA here is from genome assembly GCA_947683425.1 of Excoecaria cochinchinensis. Lineage (NCBI taxonomy): Eukaryota > Viridiplantae > Streptophyta > Magnoliopsida > Malpighiales > Euphorbiaceae > Excoecaria > Excoecaria cochinchinensis. Next base: position 2,634,797 of record CANTUQ010000110.1, read on the forward strand.
GATTTTGAACTTCCGATTTCAAGGGTTTTACACTACATGACAACTAATTGGTTTTAAAATCTGGATTGTATTTTAATAATTGCATAATATTGGGTTTTGATTATATGATTAATAATATAAATATACATGGATTATTTCAAGATGAATTATAAGCTCATATTACATCCAGTAATTAATATTTGGATATATGTATATGTTTCTGATTTTGATCAATGTACATGAATATATGAATTGTGGAGTTGTATTCTTTAAGCCTGAATATGTCATAGTAGTGGATAAGTAAGCGCTTACTTAGGTCAGAGTGTGTGTGCAGCTGCTACATGATAAAATGATATATGCGGGTCCGTTAGGATCCTTGTTTCGACCATGTTTGGTCTATATGGAAATAAAGCGGGACCTCGGTCTCTATATGAAAATTATATGTTCGAGACTCATGTCTCTATATGCTTGGGATACTGTGTTCTATCAGTATCCAAATGACCGTATCCACTTCTTAGGTTTATACCAGACTAATCAGGCTACATGTTTATATGTGATATATATATATGTTGAGATGTTTATTGACATGATTAAAAGTATATGTTGCACATGAACTCTTGTGTATCCTGTATCGGTGTAATCAGAAAAGTATGTGTGTATTTGTTAATTGCTTATATTGTAAATATCATAAAAGTGATGAGATACTATATTGTATATGTATATTGTTATTTTGTTTTGTTCCTCCCCGCTAAGCATTATCGCTTAGCACGGGCTCTTTTCCCGTGCAGGTGGCGAGTGTAGCTTGGAGTCAGATATCTGCAGGTCGGCCACTAGGAGTCTTTTTGGATGAAGTTGTTATATTTTTGATGTCTTCTGTTGTAGTTTTGTATATGGCTTGTGTATAGCAAAGTAACTTTTTGTAAAGGAACAAACATTATTTTTGTATATGTAATTGCTTACGAGCCTCTTTTTGTAAAAAGATATTGATATATGTTATATGTAAACAGGATTTTACTATTAAATGATTAAAAGTTTCTTTATATTTCATTTGGTTTTTGTTTATATATGTGTATTTGAATTTGTATATGTGTTCGCCCGTGTGGCACTCCGGTATCCTTCCAACGGGGATGGCGGGGGTGTTACATGAACATACTGAGAATGTTTGGGCATCCAGTCAAATATGGCAATGGCTTAACTTTGAGCATATCACAGACAACATGAACACAATATGAACACCCAGAGAAAAATGGCAACAGCATCAACATCCAAAAAATGATGGCAACAGCTTAACTTTGAGCATATAAACCACAGACAGAAAGTATAAACATCATGAAAATTAATGCTTCCAGAATATGACAATTTAGCAGAAAAGAAGGAAATTAACAATTACATTGAGTCAAAGAATAAAATTTAAGAAAAAATCCCAATTTTACCTTGCAAATTTGAAGACTTGAAGACTGATAACCTGAAAACAATCAGAAATTATTTGAGAATCATTCAACAGCAGAAAGAGAATCAGACAAGAGCAGAATGGGAATCAATCAAAAGCATTTAGAACTAGAATCAAAAGAAGAACGAGAATCAAAAGAAGACTGATAATCAAAAGAAGAACGGGAATCGAAAGAAGACTAATAATTAAAAGAAGAACAGAAATCAAAAACAGAACAAGAATCAAAAACAGAACAAGAATCAAAAGAAGAACGAGAATTAAACTAGAAGGGGAATAAAAAGCAGAAGGGGAATAAAAAACAGAACGGGAATCAAAAGCAAAACGGGAATCAAAATGAACAAGAATCACATATCACCAAAATCAAATCAATCTTTTTCCAACAAAAACATAAGCAGATACGGTTTTGAAAATCAAAAAAATCCAGAAAATCAAAAATAGCAGATACAGTTTTGAAATCGAAAAGTCAGAATATCAAAAATACCCAATTTATTGAACTCACCTATTATAACAGATCGATTAGCTTAGTAGAAATGCAATTCCTCAAAACATCTCAGAGTTGGTATGCCCTATTTTCCTATTCGACGAGAAGAACAGAAGATTAGAAATAAATAGAATGATGATGGTATCAAGGGAGAAGAGAAAGAAATTTTTTCAGTTTCTTACCTGTAATCGTAGATCAAATGAAACCCTAGATCGAAGTTTAGGTTGGAAGATAGGAAACTGAAAAGGGTTTTGTTGTTTTTTTGAATAGAATGAGCTACGTTTTGAATAATAGGCAGTTTTGTGTTATATTTTTAATGAAATAATGAACAATGATTTTGGAGGTAAGTTTTATAGAAATCCCGCCAATTTTCCTAGACCAGTAACGACCGGATTTATAATGTTTCAACGACCGAATTTTAAACCCTTCGTTAAATGGCAATAAAATTTAAACATTAACGACCGACTTTATTTCCCTTCGCTACTGATAAATTTTTACGACCGGATTTTATGCTTTTTAACGACCGAAAATAATTTCCTCGTTAAATAATAATAAAATTTGAGTTTTAACGACCGGATTAATTTTCCTTCGTTATTTGTATATTTTAACGACCGAATTTTTATTGTTTTAACGACCGGATTTAATCCCCTCGTTATATAACAATAAAATTTAAGAACTAACGACCGGATTAATTTCCCTTTATTATTTGTATATTTTAACGACCGGATTTTTATCCCTTCGTTAAATTTTGGTCGTTAGAAGTCAATTTTCTTGTAGTGATATTAGATAATAAAATCAAATAAAAGCAAAAATGATAAAAAAAATAAAAAAACAAGACAAATCCCACCAAGATGGTGTCTTCAAATCTCCATGGACTCTCCTTTGGTATTGGAAAATCTCACACATAAAAAATATTTAAAATAAAACAAACACGAATAAAAAGCGATGTTAGTAAAAAAAAATGAATTACGCATATAACACATGAAAATAAATAAAATATAATGCATCATGTAAGACAAATCAATTAAATGACATAATAAAAATATGTAACTTAACATATTAACCATTCAACATGCATAAAAAGCATAAATGATAAAAATAACAATAACAAATTATAAATAATAATAATAATAATAATAATAATAATAATAATAATAATAATAATAATAATAATAAAACAAAAGTAATAGTAATAATAATAACAATAATAATGATAAACAATAACTATAAAGAAGAAGAGCAATCAACAATAAGGAAGATGAACAATCAAGCAAGCAAAAATAAAAGATAATAAAAAACAAAATATGTTAAAGCATGTTAAATAATAATACTAATCTAATAATAATAATAATATATGAACACAAGAGATAATAATAATAATAATAATAATAATAATAATAATAATAATAATAATAATAACAACAACAACAAAAGATGAACAATCAAATAAATATACAAGAATAAAATAAAATGTGCTAAAAATATTAAATCTACTACTAAATCACATGAACAAAAAAATTAAAATAATAGATCCAAAAGAAAATCTACATGATGACTACTTAATTAGAAACAAAAATTAATTAAAAGATTGAGTCTAGAATATTTACCCTCAAATTTTGATGTGATGAATGAAGGTAAGTGATTAATCTCCTTATCTTGATTTAGAAAAATAAAATATATAACAAAATTTAATCCCAAGAACAAATAATTAACTTATTTGTCTTAAGGAAAAATTGTAAAAAAGAAATAAGAAAATTCACAAGAATAAATAATTAATTTATTTGTGTCAAGAATTAACTTAAAAAATTAAAAATACTTGGGGAACTTGTTCTTGAAGAAGAAGAAAGAAGAAGAAGAGAGAAAACCAATTTTTCTTAAGAAAAAATCCCCCCAATTCTCTCTCAAAAAACCCCTTTTATACCTCAAAATAAATCAATTTTTAATGAAACAATTAAAACAATTTAATTCCCATTAACACAAAAAAACTAAATAATTTGAAAGTTTAGAAGGTAAATGGTTTAAAAATTAAATTCTACAAAAAAAATGAAGAAAAACACTCAAAAAAGGCCAAAAAACGCCCAAAGTGCTGCTGGAGGGGCAACGGGCCGAGTCAAGGGCGAGCGACTCCTGTCGGCTCACCCGACGGGCGTTGCCGCACGTAGCAGTGCATTAGGCGCGCGCACGAGCGACGCCCCGCGCGTCGCTCTTGCATGCTGTGGGCATCGCAGGGTGCGCGTGTCCAGCGCGCTGCTGCACGCCGACGCTCACGAATTTTTTTTTTAAAAAAATCTGAAACACTATAATTTCAATACTCACTTTTTTTCTTAAAATAATTTTTAAAACACATTTTTATTTATTTTTAATAAATCAATTTGACAAGAAAATCATCACTTCCAACTTTCATTTTTTGCCTATAAACAGGCACACTTAATTTCACCATTGGGTAATTCTGATCTAGGTTGTCTCGAGACCTGGTGTCTACAACAGGTCTATAATCCTAAGTTCGGATTGCTTTCCCATTTTGGAGCCAAACAACCCAAAACTCATACATCTCGCTCCCCACTCTAGTCCTAAAACCACAAAATCCAGCACATCTAGAGTCCCATTCCGAAGCCGTCCAAAATATACAGCATTCATGATAGAAAAACTAAGTAAAATCATTCATAGCATTCAATCCATACAAGCTCAACAACCAACAAAGATATATGATAGAAACCACTCATTAAAACTGGAAAATAACTTGAGAAAATGAAATCCCATGAATTAACAATAAGCAACAGTGAGATAAACCATTCAAATATATATATAAACTCAAAATATGTTCAATATTCACATCATGGGTAGGAGATTCAAAGATCCCCCAAACAACTAAAAAATTACTCACTATCCATTACAAAGTAAAGAGGAAAAAGGAGAAAATGAACCCAGAAATTCATTGAGGAAGAAAACCCAGCTGAATCCCAAGTTCTTCAATCTCTTCTTCAAAGCGTCAATGGAAATGAGCTCAAAACTGAGAGAATCTAAGTATATATGCTGTGTATTTGTGTTAAATCTATGTATTTTTGCTTTAAATCTATCTATTTGCAATGTAAATCTAAAGGAAATATCAAAACCCTAAAGTTAAGAACAAAGGAAAAGCTCAGATCTAAAAAAATAAAAGAGCTCCTTTTTTAGAATAGGAATCTGCAATTTATAGCTTTGGAGGGGTCACGGTGACAACAAAATGGTTATCACCGTGAGGCACTAGGGGTCACGGTGACAATGAAATGATTGTCACCCTGAGATACTTGATAGATCGATTTTGTCTAAATGTGCAGGGGGAGGTCACGATGACAACGGAATTGGTTGCCACCGTGAGATACTTGATTTTCGCTTCTGCCTTGGATGGCTCTAGGTCACGATGACAACTAAAATGGTTGTCACTGTGAGGTACTTGAATATTCGATTCTGCCATCTTGACTTCTTATGTCATGGTGACAACAAAATAGTTGCCACCATGAGTAGCTCAGCTTTCAGTTCTGTCTTGAAAAATTCTATGTCACGGTGACAAAAAAAATCAGTTGCCACTGTGAGGTACCTCTTCTTTCCATTCTGCCGTGTAAAAACTATATGTCACGGTAACAACGAAAGGGTTGTGACTGTGAGGTACGTGTGACCACAATTCTGTCTTGAGAAAAATATATGTCACGGTCACAACAAAAGGGTTGTGACCGTGAGGTACCTGTAAATCCTGCATTCCAAAATAAAACACTATCAAAATGATATCCAAAGTGTATAAAAACCTAAATCAACTAAATTTGACAAAATTAACTAAAAGTAACAAAAACAAAAACAAAACAACAAACACAAATAAAAACCCAAAAATCACACGAAAAGAATAACAAAACTAAGTACTAAATTGAAGTTATCATGGACTTACTTTTGCACTTAATTACGATTTTACCCCTAAACTTTTATTAAATTATAATATGGTCCTTCTTTTAGCGATTAATTACGATTTTGTCATTTATTAACTATATTTACACATACACTTTTTAACTTGTAATTTACCAATTAGTCTTACAACCAATTATTTTTATGGTAAATTATGCTTTAGTCCTTAAACTTTTTTATCTTCTTTCATTTAGGTCCTTTTTCCAATTATTAGTCATTTCCATGATACTTTTTATATTTTCAAATCTTTTTACTATTATTGCCCATTTAGGTTATCACTTGGGGTAAATTACCTTTTTACCCTAAACTTTTTATTTCTTTTCAATTAAGTCCTTTTTCTATTAAACACTCATTTTCATTTCACTTTTACATTTCATATCACTTTTATAGTTATCAAATCAATTTACATTGTCATTTTACTTTATCACTTTAATTACCATTATGTCCCTAGTATCACACCGGTAAAAATCTGTAAACTGGATAAAAGGGTGTGGATCCCGTGGTCCACAACAATAAAGAGTGAGCCCGAAGGAACACTCAATAATGTCACTGAACAGATTACTTTATCACTTTTCACTATGGTAGTCTGTCATTGGCCTACCGAGTGGAGTCATCATGCTCCACCACAATACAATATTCCTATGGCTAGCCATTATATCCTGGACTAGATCACTACCAAACACTATTAAGTTCCAAACTTTCTCAACAGACTTTCAAATCCACTTTTCATATATTAACACTTTCTTTACAGTTATAGTTCATTCCCATTTCATTTTACCAGTTACACAACATTTTCATCAATGTTGTATATCTCATTATCGTTTCATTGCATTCATCATTACTTATGCACAATTCACATTATAAACTTATTTTACAAAATAACTATGCTTTGGTCTTTAAATGGCTATAAAGTCATTTCATAGCCACTTTCATTCTTTTCTTATCAATTATGCTTCAATTATTCACTTAATCAAAAACAATTTCAATACATTTATAGTTTTAATCATTTCAATCTTTAGCATTATTTTCCACTATAGACATAATGGGAAACTAATCTCGAAAGTACTCTTAATTAATTTCTTACTATTTTAATTAAATTCATATACTTTCAAATTTCATATAAATTCATTTTATAGCTTAATATCATTAAATGGCCTAAATATATGTCTTTGGTTCATTATGCCGATTATTCAATTTTCATATATTCCTTTACAAAACCATTCGACCACCTTAAACAATTTACTCTATCAATTTAATTTCCTTTCATTTAATACTTATTCCACAATTTAAACCTCAATTTCCTTATATGCACTTTTTAATCACACTTATTCACTAGTTGTACCAAGAATATACCTATACATACCATTATGTCTTACTATCACCAAAACTTATACTTGGTTTTCTTTCAAATAAATCATCCTAATTAACTTATTTAACCTCCTTAAACTCAATTACCACATCAATTTTAATTATATATGCAATCTACCCACAATCACTATTTAAACATAATGTAAATCCCAAATTTTCACATGAAAATAATTAGATTTAAAAATCACAAACCTTAATTCCATGCTCCAGGCTCCTCAAGCTTCCTTATTCTTGTCCTTTAACCTTTGAAATAGCTTTTCCCCTTAAATCCTCATCCATGGCCGAATTCCATCAAAGAAAAATCCATCAAAATCTTGCTTCAATAATTAAATCTAATAACATAAATCACTTATATACACCCTAAACTACTTAATTAAACCATTAAAATAAATTAAATCCATAAATTCCACTTACCTCACTTTACACCCCTCACTTCAAATCCTTTGATTTCTTCACTTACTCCTTCCTAAATGAAGATTAGAACTCACCAACTTGCTAAAAGAGGTTCAATTTCAATTGAGAGGCTCAGATTTGATGGATTTGTGAAGAAAAATGAAAGGAAAAGAAAGAGAAAAATAAGAATAAAGCCATATTTGAAGAGAAAAGGAAGAGAGGATAAAACATGAAGAACTTCACTTAATCTACATATTCTAACATTTAATAGGGTAGGTGAGAGTAGGTTAGATAATTATCCAATTATGCCAACTCAATGTAATTCTCTCACTACTCAACCTCAATTTCACTCCAATTTGATTCTATAATTTTTGGCATATTTGTATTAGCTTACACTTAAAATTTCAGCTCAATCGAAAACCATTTTTTGATCCGATAAATATGTACCTGTCCAATAGCTGACTTTTCACTGTCCTCAAAAATTTCTATTTTCATGACCAAAAATTCTTAAATATCATCTAGAGTCAATCTAGAAATTTTCATCAATTTTAGACATCAATTGCTATTTTTAACGTCTCGGTCAAACCTCTAGTCAACCCGAGTACTATTTAAACTGAAATCATATCTTTTTCTTATTTTCTAAGCACAATTCCTCATAAAAATGACTCCATAATTCTTAACACTTATTCATTAGGATCCATGAATATTTTTGCCTCAATCGGAGACTGTTTCTCGGTTCGACAATTATTTATCTGTCCGATAGTTGAATTTTCAAAGTCACTAAAACTCTAATATTTTTATATCATTAGATTCTACTCATTCATACTAGCACGTCCATATTTTCAGAATATTTTTTTGAAATTTGTAACTCAAGATATGGTCCGATCAAATTTGGATCAAAACTGGTCAAACCGGGCCGATTTTTGCCCTTTTGGATTGACCGACAGCCGTCCCTCTATCCAGGGATGCCTGTCGCTTCGCAAAAATGCTAAGAATTGATTTTTCTACTGTTTTGGCCATTCTGAACCCGTTTATCCTCCGATTGACCTCAAATTTTTGCCTACGGACTTCTGCTGACGTGCTCTATCCAATGGTCCCATAAAATATTTTTTAATTCTAAAAAATACTATTCACCCTGATATTACTATTCATAATTGAAAAATACTATTTACGGCTAATCCTGTATTGGGGTCGTTACAATATCGATGTCTTGAAGGCGACAATCATATGCCAGATGGACCAACTGCAGTATATCAAATAAGTTGTAGTGGAATATGCTTACGACTCAGCAGCGACAATCATATGCCGATATCTCGGTGGTGACAGTTATAAGCCACCATCCATCATCTTTGACAGAGTAAAAGGTAAGGACTGCCTCAAGTACGCTCTTCTTCCCTTTTTTCTGAATTTTGGCTCATCTAGACACTAGTGCACTAGTTTTCCCAAAATTGGGGTCAACTATAGACACCGGATCCCGAGGCAGCCCAGATTAAAGTTACTCGATGAAGATACCGTTATGTGTTCCACAGGAAAAGGAGTGAGATTGTAGGCCGTTGCCCTTGAAATTTATAAATTTTAGGGACGTTAGTGACCAAAAACCCTTTTTCATCCACATAGGCCTTTTCGTTTAGAAAATTATTTTTTTGGGTTGACCGACGGCCGTCGCTCGCACGAGCGAGTGCCCATTGCCAGACGCCCGTCGCCTAGCGTGAACGGGTGCCCGTCGCTTGAGAGACCAGGCTGCCCCTTTGACCAACGCTAGTCGGTAGGCCAAGGGATGCCTGTCGGTCAGTGCCTGGCAGCGTTTTGGTGGATAAATCGCAATTTTCTTAATGTTTATTCTTAGGATAAATAACAAAAATTTGATTTTATCTTCTAAAAGATAATTTGAATTCAAAAAGATTTCTTTCTTCTAAAAGATAATTTGAATTCAAAAAGATTTCGTTCTATCTTCTAAAATCTAGTTTGAATTTAAAAAAATTTGATTCTATTTCCAAATCTAATTTGAATTCAAAACGATTTGATTTTATCATCTAAAAATCTTTTTGAATTCGAAAAAGGTTTGATATCTATCTCTAAGGATGATTTGAATTTTAAAAAGATTTGAATTCTTATCCTTATCTTCAGTTAGCTTATTAATAGCAGGCTGAGATCGAGGATGGAGGTTGGAGATTTTGAGGTTAGAGATTTTCATAAGCAAAAGTTTTCCTTCTATATCAGATTTTTCTTTCAAAACTATTTTAAAAATAATTATGAAAAGCTTAAGAAAGGGAAATTAATTCTTTCTACTCGATCTATCCTTCTAAGATTCAAAATTATAGCAAAAGACAAAAGAGAAATCGAGAAAGAGAAAATCAATTTCCTTCTCTTGATTTATCTTCCTGAAAATTTTCAGATCATTTGAAAGAACAATTTTGGTAAAAGAAATTGTCTCAAATAGTTTTCATTGGTCAGCCGAACTTTGTAGAATTCAACGGAGATCTACGCGACTTTCACCTTTCGAAAATTAATATTCAGAGGGTAAATATTCTGGACCAAACATGAATTAACTCATTTTAATTAATCCGTTTTATTACTTTATTCGATTTATTGATAATATATTGCATGAAAAATGGTTTAAGGATGTGAAAATCTTGGATTTAAGTTGATTTTTCTCATTTTTTGAGGTCTGGAGATGACCGACGGGCTGAAAGCCTCACCGAAAGCCGTTGCTCAAGCGAGTGACAGGCCATCGCGAGGAACCCCTTCTTCCTGTCGGTCACCCCACGGACGGCCGTCGTTCGCCCCCTTAGCCGTCCCTGGTCCTCTTCATTTCCTTTTCTTTGATTATTTTCATTCATTTCCTTTTATTTTCTTGCTTCTATTCATTTTAAACAATTCATTTCCATATTCCCTATTATTTCAATTATTTATTTTGCTTTTGACATTTTATTTTGCTAACATGTTACCTTATTTCTTGTGAGTTTTCTTTAATTTGTTGAATATTGGATGCCGGAAGGGGATGATCAGCTGGGATGATTTGGAAACATCGCTTCGATTCATTTTCTTTCTCCCCTTTTTTTTATTTAAGTTATCTAATCTCTTCAATTTTTATTTTTTATTATAAATGAAATTTTTTTTGCTTGTTAATAAAAAGCACCTAAAGATTTCTACAAATAAATAAGGTTTTTTCTGATAAAACAGGACTAATGTCCCAATTTTGCCTGAACCAAACTATCACTTTAATGTTATTCTTTCAAGCATGCGTGCGAGGACCAGTGTCCTCACTTCGAATAAATATCCCGTTTTATGTATGATTTACATTTTCTTTTACTAGCGGTTATATTTCTCCCCTAGTTTTATTGTAAATTAATGCCTTTTTTCTTACATTATTTTAATCTTGCCTTATTTATAGCTTTCATTATGTGATTGATCTACGCTTTAATAATTGTATTGAACTGTATGAGAAAAGGAATGGAATTTTAATTTTGAAAACTCAATTGTAATTTAACTAAGGTATAAATAAGAGTGAAGTCCTGAACTCTCTCTGGTCTTAAGTTTCACGAGGTTAGATGAACCTTTCCAATATATCTCATGTTGCCCAAAATAGAGTTATACGCATCGTCTTAGGCGTCACGAGGTTAGATGAACCTTTCCAATGTTTTATTGGAATGGGAATTCCAAAATATCTCTTGTTGCCCAAAATAGATATATACGCATTATCTTAGGCTCAGTGAGGCTAGATGAACTTTCCCAATGTTTTATTGGGTGGCGACTCCAAAACACCTCTTATTGCCCAAAATAGGCACCCTTGTAATCCTTACAAGTTCTATGAACCTCTATTGAATACCCTAAAAGTGGGTTTTTATGGCCTTCGGGGTTAAGCGTGCATCACAGAATGCATGTTAGAAATCAATGTATTCAGCTAGATTTTTAGCTTGTCTGTGTGACACCCCTGTTGTCTTGCTCCTATTGCATTTGTTTTCCAGTTTTCTGATGTGGGTGTTACATTTTGTGGTATCAGAACTTAGGTTTAGTCGTTCCTATGCACCTAAGGTTTTGAAATGAGTCTGTATAGTTTTATGCTTGCCTAATGCAGCTGTCTTTGCTTTCATATAGATACCTGTCGTGGAGGATTCTCGAGAAGTTGTTGAACAGATAGCTAAAAGTATAAATCCTATGGAGATAGATCCACCTGCTTCACTGTGACCCGACTTTAGCCCAAATTTTCTAAAACTTGTCTAGCATATTTCTAATGACCTATAAACATTACGTATGCTTTTAATACATCTAAGTGTAACATATTTATAGAAACATAGATTTTAGTATCCATGAACATGAATTGTGCACAAATGTTGAAATGGCATTAATAAATTGGCAAGGTACCTTTATTATGGTAACTATTCTAAACTACATGAATTGTGCATTTCTGATTATGAATTATTGTCTGTGATTGAATATGAATAATGTTAATTGAATGTCTGTAAAAGGCTTGTAAATACCTAGGTTATGGATAGATAGGTATGCCTATAGGGAATTTGAAGCAGCTGTTATATTTATGAAACAGCGGTGTCATTCTCTATGTCTCATATTACTTACGGGAATACCCATCCTGTTATTTATCCTTTCAAGGATTCCGATATGCTTTACCCTTTGGGGTTCTATTCTGATTTACTTCCTCTGGGAAGTCTTGTTTTCTCCCGATTATCCACTTTCTAGTAAGGCAAGCATTTATAATTAATTATGTAAATATGTTTTTAATAAATATTGATCTTTAGCGGATATAAGTTAAGATTATATGAATAGTTAATAACTTAAGGAGTAATGACTCGTATCTGGTAATGAATGTGATGGTTATGTTATTATATATGAAATATGCAATTAATTGTTAATACATTCTTTTCTTTATTCAATTTCTTCTTATGTTCATGTGCTTGTTAAATGACCACTGTGAGTGGTCGTTCAAAACCTAATGTTCCCCACTAAGCATAGTGTAGGTCCAGGTATCGAAGTTGTTTGCGAATACAAGCTGCAGAGGCCACGGCTAGCCCAAGAATAGGAGTTTTGATGTAGGTCCACTTTTGAATATAAGCAAAGAAATTATGTATATTTCCTTTTACAACTTAAAGAAATTATTATTATGTTTTGTAACCTTGTAAGTGATTATAATATGTATATGCAATATCATAATATGGGTTTAATGATAGTTACATCCTTAACTTGTTTCTTAAAGATAAAATTTTAATTTTTATGGTTTTATATATATATAAATATTTGGAATATATGTTAGAAATCAGTGTATTCAGCCAGATTTTTAGCTTGTTTGTGTGACATCCCTATTGTCTTGCTCTTGTTATGTTTATTTTCCAGTTCTCCATTGGGGGTATTACAATCCGCTTCATAAAAGAATAAGATTTAGTGTGAGGACATGAACCAAGCTAATAAAGACCATTCATCCTTAAAAGACTAGCACAATAGGAGTTCTAATTCTGTAAACCAACATTGAAACTAAGATCCATGCCAGTTCAACTATTCTTTAAAGGCATGTCTAATCGACTGGTTGATATCAATAGCTTAGTATGGTAAGTGAAAACTAGCTAGTTTGGGAAGTGAAGATTGGCCAATTTGGGAAGTGAAAACTGGCCAGTTTAGCTTGAGCTAGCTTGATCACCTTAACTAATCTAGTCAGCCCAAACCCACTAGCCCAATGGAAGATAAATGGAATAAGAGATTTCTAAGCTTGGTCATGTAGATTCAAGAACTGAAGAAATACTTGTTGACTAGAAGCTTTATCAATATGGAATTTTCTACCAGACTAAGGACACCTTAAATCCTAGTGTCCTTATCAGTATTTGGTTACTGCACCAAGATATCACTTAAAAGTTAATATTCCAAAGATAAAATATTAATGGAATGCTCAGTATCTCATGATGTGGTATACTTTTATTTAAATTCATTATTCCATTTTGGTTTTAATTCATTACTTATGTGAGTTATTTATTTTATTTTACTTATTTTGTTCTTTATTCAGTTTCTGCTCCTACTGCTAACACCATTGCCAGTATTAACTCCATCCCCATGCTAAATAACATAAATATTAAGGCATGGAAAGAGAGCGTATTGACCACTCTTGAAGTCTTGGACCTAAACTATGCATTAATAGTTCCTAAACCAACTAGTCTCACTGATAAGAGTACCTTTGACAAAAGGAGTGTCACACCCCAAAATGGCCCTGGTCGGATTTTGCATACGAAGTCGGGATCGGAAGGGTATTTCGGTAAATTGTGTTTGAGAATTTGGAGTGTTAAGGACCTAATTGAAAAGATAATTAAGTTTGTAAGGAAAGAAATGTGTAGATGATAAAGTGTAATTTGTCTAAGGGCTAAAGAGCAATTTTTGATTTGGAAAAGTTGAGTGGGTTTTGAGGTCCTATTAGGATCTGCCAAGTGGATTGTTAGGTGGGCATTGAAAGAAGAAAAGAAAGAGGAAGAGAGGGAGAACACAGTCCCGATCGTTCTCTCCTCTCACGCCCTCCCTTCTACTTCTCTTCTCCTTTCTCTGCTTCTCCTTTCTTTCACGTTTGGCTTGGAGTTGAGTTTGGCTTGGATTGTGCTTTGTTTGAAGAGGTGAGTTGGTTTAATATTTGTTACGTGCTGTGTTTTTTTTCTTCCTGGTTTTATTTCAGTTAGGGTTTGGCTAAGACATTGTGGATTTTGTTTGTGCAAGTGGTTGATGATAAGAAGAAGCAAAGTAAAGGCAAGGAAAGGATTGAGGATTGATCTTGAAGCTGATTTTGGACCTTGGATTTCAGGTTTGGGAGTGTTTTGGATTGCATGCAGTGTTTGAACTTCTCTGTTCTTCTATCTCAGTTGATTGTCTCTGCCCTATTTCTCACTAGACTTATAATGTGTTTGTATGGTCTAAATTCTGGGATTTGATGTGGTTTAGAATGTGTACATGCATGATTAAGTGAATAGATGTGTTAACAATGCATGACAAGTATTGATTTGGAAGTTCTGAGTTTGTGTTTTGGACCTACTGTAACTTTTAGGGTTTATGTTCTTGAAAGGATTAAATGTGTTATGCATGAGTTTGACTGTTGAATTAAGTTGGTCTTGCTGTATTTTTGATGCATAGAAGATCGATCGAAAGGTAAGAAGTGATTGGTAGTGTTTTGAATCAGTTTGAGAATGATTTTTATCGAGTTCCTGATTTCTGGGTAAACTGGAAATGGAAAATCGCGTCTCTGTAGAATTTCCAGTGTCGGGACGTTCTGAGAAAGACAAGCCATGAGGCGTGACTTCCAGTCACGCCACGTGACTCTGCCTCCCAGTCACTACGCGTGACTCTCAGCGGACAGGACGAAGTCGCGAGGCGTGACCCTTGGTCGCGAAGCGTGACTGTCTCTCTGTGAGAGAAAAGTCACGTCTCGTGACTTAGAGTCACGACGTGACTCATGTGAAGGGCAAGGCGTGACTCAGTTGCGAAGCGTGATTGTTTCTCTCTGTGAGAGGGAAGTCACGTCTCGTGACTTAGAGTCACGGCGTGACTCCTGTGAGGCCAGGCGTGACATAGAGTCACGTCCCGTGATTCTCTAGGAGAGTCACGAGACGTGACACTAGGTCACGCCGTGACCCTCCTTTGAGGTCAGTCACGAGTCGTGACACGACTCGTGACCGACCCCTCTTCAGCTCCTTTTTCCGATTTTGCCCAGTTTTAACCAAAATGAATTTCCTATTTCTTCTGTATGGGTCTTCACTGCTGTATAAATTATGTCATACTGTTATATGCTCCTGTATAGCTTTTTTGTTTTGATTTGTTCCCCCGTGACTAGTTTATTATAAAATGACTTTCAAATGCTTTTATGGCTTTTTCCTCTATTGTGTGCTATCTTATCTTGCTCATCTGAATGGTTAGCCTATTTTAGTTGTGTGCAGCATTATGTTATGCCTGTCCTTGATCGGGATTTTATCTAGAATAACATGTCATGTTTAAGAGCATTGTATCATTTCCTGATTTAGATTATGTGTTTTTGATCATGGGCATAATATGACTCCACATGTGTTCCTGACATGCTTTGATTGATGAGTAGTGCTAAAATGTGATTAAGGGAATTATTGCATACTTCTGAATATGACTTGTATGAGCTTTGATTGAAATTATACTTTAGCTTTTGAACTCATTGTATTATGTTAAATGTAATCGGGACTATGCATGGTTTATGCGTAGTATCTTCACCTAATGCATGTTTAGGATTATGTTGTGATAATCATTGGTATGATAGTGTTTCTATACCTGATTCCTGGCATGCTTTAGAACAGTGTTTAAATGTTAAGTATATTGACTGTCTTATGTTTTGTAATGGGAATGTATGAGATATGACCAACCTTATGAGCATATTTATATGTCTATTTTACTTTGATTTATGCATGATGTATATATTTATATATATATATATTTATGCGTTGTACGATTCGAAATGTGTATTGTTTTATGCATGACCTGCGAGAGTCAGTCTAGTGGATAGTTAGGCATGCCTAATAGAGTCTTCAGTAGCTGCAGCGCCCTTTGAACGTTTGGACCCTGATCAGGTCCCCCGTATGGTTCCTCGCGAACCCCCCCTCAGTACGGATCCTCGTGATCCTTTTTAATGTATTTGGATCGGGTTAAGATCCCCCATCAGTAAAATGCTTTTGTGATAAAATAAATGGTTTTCGACTTGTACCCGTAAGGTACTAATCAGTTCAGTACACTCGTTATCCACTATTGTGAGTCAGCAGGTGCTTTACTGCTTTGTGTTACTTTGAAATGACTATCAGAATGTGATATCCGTTTGAGCATGATAATGATTTCAGAAATCAGTTTATATGTATATGAATGTGACTATGGGCTTCAGAATGTATGTCTGTATTAAGTAAGCATGACTTTATAGTTAATATGATTATCCGTACTTGTCATGGGTTTTGTTATAAATTTCTGAATGCTTTGAATATGATTCGGCTAGAGTATTTATGTATGTGACTTAAACATGTTTTGTTAATTATTAGCATGTGAACCGAAGAAGTTGTGATGGTAAGTATGTGGTGTTTAACTGTACTTTCTGCAGGATGATATGAATGTAATACTATTTGATTATGCCTTCAGTCTCCGCTATCGGAGTGTTGTGGCATGATGCTTGATATATATTAGAGTTGCGCAGCGGTATTGTGAAGCTCTAAATGTTATCCTTTGGATATTTGACTAGTGTGTGTGTTTAACATGTTTAGGTATGTTGGTTTACTAGCATGCTTAACATGATGGTTTGATTGTCAGTTCATGCATGGGTACTTAGTTATGTCAATTGCATGTGTAAAGCTCATGTGACTCCGCACGGTATGATGCTATTATTTGATACCCATGTAGGGTTATGCATGTGTTATAGTATGTAGTTCAGCATGATGATGCTTGTAACGTGTATTGTATTATGTCTGTTTTGGTCTATCCTGGACATGAGTTTATGGCTGATTGTGAGTGTTGAAATGAATGCCTTTAATATGCAAGCCTAATTATTGATATGTTATGAATATCCACATTTGTCATCTGAATGTGTTTTGCCTTGACGACCATTGTGAATGGCCGTCCATATTCTTGTGTGTTCTCCCCACTAAGCGTTTATCGCTTAGCACGGATTTCTTTTCCGTGCAGGTGGCAGGTTTTGGTTCTGTTCGAGTCGCGCTTCTGCAAGGTCGGCCACGTAGGAGTTAGAAGTTCTGTATTTCAGCTTTTGTAATTCTGTAGTATTGTATATGTAATTAATTATGTTTCGTTCATGAGTTTTCTTTTGGGAATGTAATAGTTAGTATGCTTTATGTTTAGTATTCCTTTGTTTTATTATTTCGATTATGCTTCCATTGAATGGTTATATGTATGCTTCGGTGTATGCTTCGGTGTATGCCTGTGTGTACGTGAGTTATTGCATATTCAGTCTGTACCGTAAGGTAAGTCAAGGTAAGTTTTTAATTAACCCGTATTTCCGTATGTATGTTATGTGTGAATGTATGCTTCCGCATTGTGCATGTGTATATCTGTATAAGTGAGCGTCGTGTAGCGCGTCCGTCGGCGTCCTTCCAACGGGGACGGCGATGGGGGTGTTACAAGGAGGGAGATGGAAAAGTGGGAAAAGTCTAATCGAATGTCTTATGGATTTCTTTAGTTGGACAAATTTGGATATTGTTGTTCATTTGGAAATGGAAACTTTAGTCCTTTATAAAACCAAATTTTAGTTGGTTCTTATTTTTTATCAAGTTATGATAATCTATATTTGATTGGTAGGATTGCTTCATTTAATGAATCCTTATATGTTAATATAATAGGCAATGAGCACAAATTAACCAGTGAAAATTCAGCTTTATGGCACAAGAGATTAGGTCATATTTTTAAAGGAAGAATTGAGAGACTTGTGTCCAATGGTATTCTTGATCCCTTTGATTTTCCAAACTTTGATGTGTGTATGAATTGTATTAAAGGGAAACAAACAAATGTTAAAAGATTTGGTTCTAAGAGTAAGTTAGACGTCTTAAAACTTATACACTCATATATTTGTGGGCTATTCCCTACTGCTTCTTAGAATGGTCAATAATATTTATGGTTCATAGACGATTTTTATGATATGGCTACCTTTATCTCATTAATGAGATAACACTATCAGTTGAACATGTTCAAAAATTATAAGGCTGAAGTTGAGAACCAACTCAACAAGAGGATGAAAAGCATTAGATCTTATGGTGGTGGTGAATGCTATAGCAAATATGATAGATCAGGTGAACAACATCTAAGACCATTTGCAAAATTCCTAGAGGAATAGAGTATCATCCCACAATATAGCACGCTATGAATGGTGTTGCTGAAAGACGAAACAAAATACTTAACGATATGGTGAGTATGATTAGTCATTCTACCTTACTTGAATCATTATAGGGAAAGGCATTAAAAAATGCAGCATATATACTCAATAAAGTTCCAACTAAGGCAACTGAAAAGACCATTTATGAGCTTTAGACAAGTAAAAAGCCTAGTCTAAAGTATTTTCAAATTTGGGGATGTCTAGCTGAGGCAAGGCCTTATAGGCCAAATGGAAAGAAACCAAACTCTAAAACTATTGGTTATAAATTTTATGATCCCACTACCAGTCTATTTTGAGACAAGCAATGCTTAGTTCTTTCATGATGTTGAGTTTGTCGGGGGAGATAGAGTTAAGGGCTTTCGCTTTGAATGGGAATATGTTGATACTCCTTTAATTGCTATTGACAATTATCTGGAACAATTTCCTATACCTAACATTGTTCAAGAAGTAACTCTAGATCTAGACAATGTCATTGATCCCCTATTCAACCTCAAAAAGTTGTTCCGAAAGAACAATCTTTACACCCTCAAGGACCATTGCCATTAAGGAGATCCACTAGTGAAAGAAGAAATGCAATTCCGAATGATTATATTGTATTTCTCCAAGAACATGATAATGGCATTGGTGTTATGGAAGATGATTCGATCAACTTCCATTAAGCCATGGAAAGTTCTAACTCTCAAAAGTTGATAGATGTCATGAATGAGGAGATTAAGTCTATAAAGGATAATGATGTATGGGATCTTATCCCATTACTAAAAGGTTCAAAGCCCATTGATTGTAAATGGATATTTAAAACCAAGAAGGATTCAAATGTCAATGTGGAAAGGTACAAGGCATGTCTTGTTGCTAAGGGCTTTACACAAAAGAAGGCATCAATTATAAAGAGACTTTCTCTCTTTTTTCATCAAAAGACTCTTTTAGGATTATAATGATGCCAGTAGTATATTTTTATCTCGAGCTACATTAGATAGATGTTAATACTACTTTTCTCAATGGCGACATTGATGAAACAATTTACGTGGTGTAAGCAGAAAACTACATGTAGGTGATGCAAAGTCAATGGTTTGCAAATTTAAAAAAAAAATTATCTATGGGCTTAAGCAGATATATAAGGTCCCAAAACATACCCTAGTCATATTAAAGATATGATTAGGGTTGGCTGGTAATCGAAAGAAGCTTATTTTGGTGATGGTTATGCCAAAAGGGACGTAATCGTCATTAATCAAAAACTTTTGGCAAAAGCAGTAAATGGGTAATTTATTAAAATTTTAACTTAATTGTATGAAAGAACTAATTATGGGGGTTAAAGAATAAGTATAACTTAATTATAAGGTTAATATAAAAATTATAGAGGAAATAAAGGATTAAGTTTGAAATTTTCCTAAGTGGCCAATCATAAATTAACACATATAGCAATTCTAAAATTCTGAAATCAATGGGTATATATTGGCCTGAGGTCAGTGGGAATGGTAAAGGAAATTCTAGATTTTCTCTTCCCCATCTCCACACTAACCTCTATTTCTCTATATGCCTTTGGATTGCTTGTTAAAAGAAAATGAGTTTGGTAGATAAATTGTCTGTAAATTGGTAAGCTGCTATCATTTTCATCTTCTTCTTTATTGTTCTTAATGTGATTTTGATGGGAGAATGTATACAAAGGATTATTCATGATGTGAAATGCTGGTGTTTTAGCTGAAGATTCCACGAAGAAAGATAAAGGAAAAGAAAAAGAGCAGTAAAGGAGTTTGAAGAGAAAGGAAAAAAGAAAAACCAGGTTTGGGAACTCTCCTCCCTACGTGTATGTATGTGTGTTGTGTGAGAATGTGAAATCTACTTAAATGAATGTAAAATGGACTTAAAAAGGTAGAATTGGGAGGATTGTGTGTGAATTAGAATGAGAAAAGCTCTAAATGATTGTAGTAGAGAATCTGTCAATGGAGTCTTTTGAACTAGTTTATGTATTTGGAGTATATCTTAACTTATAGAGCTCCAAATAGAGTGAATCCAATTGGAGAATTTTCTTAAGATAGAGACCTTCATATGTCTAGAGAAATCATAACTTAAGTTATGCTCTAAGACTTGCTAAATGTCTAATTATATAAAGCTTAAAGGACTAAAAAGTAAGAAGAAAAGAAGAACCAATCACATGAGGACATCTAGTTGATCTCTAGAAAATTGAAGAATTTTACATGGCTTACAAAAGCCATGTAAGTCGGCTGGATTGAGGTTGGAAAATTCAACCACTTCCTCACCAAAACATAGCCATTGTTCTTCTCTTAATTGTTCACAAACTTCATTAAAAATCTATTCAAGGTAATCTTTAAGTAGAGGATTAATTCTACTATAATCTTGAGATGGAAAAGGTAAGAGAAATGTTAGGTTCTTCCTCTATTCTATCTCTAATTCATTGAACCTAGAAAGATTGCGGTTTATATGTTTGTTAATGTGTTTTATAATGAATTCTAGATGGAGAAGCGGCTGGAAATAAAGGAAAGCAGAAAGAAGGAAGAGGAGAACTAAAGTGAAGGAAAAGGAAACAAGACTTAAGGTTTGGGAACTTTCTTTTTGTGTGCATGTTTTGATGATGAATTGGACTGGTTTTGAGTGTATGTCTGATTGTAAGTACTGAGTTGAACTTGCTTGTGATAGCGGAATTGGTTGGAATGATATAGAATGGTTTTTGCTAAGTGTAGGTGAAAGTTTGCTATAGGAATCAACTGACCCCGATTTGGTATTTTGGCCATAAGCTGGCCTATGGAACTCCAAATTGGATTATTCTAGTTAGACTTAAGAGCTAAGATCTATACCTATAAATGTCTAGAAGAAGTCGAAACCTAAGTCTAGCAATAAGACCCTTTAATTTAGGATTGAAAGTAAGATACTGATTTTTCCTGGGCAATGGGAGTAGCTTTTGTTCCCAATGCCATATCTCATAGAATATAAGTCCAATTTGCATGATTTTTATTTCATTGAAAACTTAACTTATAGATGAACATTTGATTAGAGGGACTTTGGATGAAAAATGATGTTTTCTAGGTGAAAAGGGCTAGATAAAATGGACCATAGAAGTTGCCTTGTTATACCCTAATTTGGTAGGCAATCCAACAGGGTCATACGAAGGTAAGGAGATCTTGCCCCACTATGTAAATAGCTGTTGGATTGTTAAATTTGCATGTAAATCATCTTATATAGTGGTCAGGGATTTCTACCCATCATGTAACCCATCCTATACATCGTGTAATTTTTGTGCCCACTGTGTAAATGCATTCTAGAATTGATTTTTGCATGCCATTTGGTTTACATGGTTGGCAGGAATTCCTACCCACCGTGTAACCACCTCTACCATCGTGTAACCTTCATATTTTCATCCAATAATTTGTATTTTTCTTTCCGTTTTGAACCAAATTTCAGCTTAACTCTTCTAGAACTTATTTGGCACATTTTTAATGATTTGGGATTGATATGAATATATGGAAAATTATAAAATATGATGTGCATATAATAGTGTAAGTTATTATGAATGAACTTTAAAATACTCAATTGAATTGAAAATGGTATCAGTCTATTGGTATAAGTGAAAATGGTGAAATTTGTTCAGAATTACTTATAAGTTAAATGCATCATCATAAATTATTGTTGTGATTAAATTATCAGTAGAATTGAGTTGTTTTAATTAATTAGCCTTCTATGACTAGGAAATGGATAGATAGGCATGCCTATAGGGACCATAATTGCTGCAACCCTCCATTCTATTTTATAGACCCCGTTTGGGTCATTACTCAGGCCCCATTTGGGTCATTATTTTATACCCCGTTTAGGTCACCATTTGAAATTAATTTGTTATTGCTCTGTATTTGCAATGTACCTACGACTACCCATTATTCCGTATTTCCTGTTATCCACTGCCTTTGGGAATGCAGGCAAACTGTTAAACGTTATGTGTTAAATGAATATTAAGAAATGTGAATTCTTTAAAGAATGTGTGTGTATATATATATGTGTGTGTATGTGTGCATGCGTGCGTGTGTGCGCACTTAAAAGATGCAAGATAAATGTATGTGACTGTAGACACCGGGTCCCGAGTAGCCTTGATCAGGATTACCCGATGATGAAATTTAGCTATGCCGGCTTATAGGCAAAGAGATTGGAGCTCAGAAGTGATTTTCCTTGTCTTTTCGGTGAGTAAAAAGGGTATTTTAAAAATATTTTAAAAATATTTTTTAAATTATTTTGAAGAAGAAAAAGTGTGTTTTAGGTTGAGGGTATTTTATAAAAAAAAAAAATAAAAAATAAAAAAGGTGGAAAATGATGGAAAAATGTTGAAAATAAAATAGGGGAAAATAATCGCGACGAAAAGGCGACGGCCAAGGGTCGTCGCGAATTTCCGTGCGCTCCGCGCGAGCGACGCGCAGGGCGTCGCTCGCCCCGCGCACGTCGTGCGCGGAAACTCCGCGCAAATCGCGCGGAAACGTGCGCGACGCGCACGATCTCTCGCCCCTGACGCCGATTTTTCGCCCCACTTCGCCCATTTCGCCCATTTTCCGACCTAAACACGATTTTTAGCGGTTTTTGGACGGTTTTGGGTGGTTTTTGGGTAGTTTTTGATGGTTAAAAACACTAGAAAAATTCAGAATAGGGGGAGGACGAAAAGAGAACATTTTGTTAGAAAAAAAACTGAATTTTGGAGCTTTGAGTTGAGAGAAAAAATCCATCTTACACACTTGTTTCCAAGAGCTTTTCTTCAAGTTTTCAAGCTATTTTCTAAGGATTTTCACAAGAGAAGACAAGGAATTCAACACTTCTATCTTCAATTCTTCAAAACTGAATTTGAGGGTAATTATTCTTGGCTTTACTCATTAATTCTCTTGTTAATTTCATTTATTTTGGCTTCCAATTAACATATCAAACATGTAAATTCTCTTAGTCTCCATATTCTTCTTCTTATTTTTTTTATCTTCAATTATTCATATAACAAATAAGCTTTTTAAATTCTATTATCTTTTTTTTCATGTCAAATTATTCTTTGTTCATGTAATTATGCATGTTTTAGGTTGTAAATACCTTTAATTTCTTAATGCTATATCATGTTTATTATTATGCTTTCTTTTGCATGTATGAGTGTTATAATCATTATTTTATGCTAGTCATGCATGTTAAGTTGTGTTATTCTCATGTTACATTTTTTATTCATGTCTTAACTATAGTAAAATTGATTGTCACTAATTTTCCATGCACGTTGATTACTAATATTAATAAGTTGCATGTGCCATGATACTTTCTCATCTTATGCATGTTAAATTGCATCTTAATTATTCTATGCATGTTAAATTGCATCTTAACTATTCTATGCATGTTAAATTACGTCATGATTATATTTTCATGGTACATATTATCTTTTTATGTCATATTATTTTGTTGGCTTAATCACTAACATGAATTTCTTTTGTTTTATTTTTGGTTGCACATCATTGTTTTTACTTTCAATTGAGCATCCATGCACGTTGAAGAAGGAGTTGCGGGGTTTGGTATTTTCTTTATACATTTTTAATTCCCATTTTATTTACATTGCCTCGTATATATTCATTAAATAAAATATTTTCTTATGCGCACCAAAATAAAAATCACCAAAATATTTTTACTAAATTAACTTGGATCTTTCATAATAAAGCGGGACCAATGTCCCAGTTTTCATCTCAAATAAGATCATCACATCCAGAATATTTTCTTTAATTGTGCATGCGGGGACCAAAGTCCTCATGATTAATAAATTCCCCGGTTTTATGCATGTTTGCACTTTTAAAAGGGAGTTGTATTCCGCTCCTTGTATTATTGTAATTCATTGCTTTACTTGCTAATTTATGGTTTTCCTAACACGTATAAATGCGCTTTTAGATTAAAATTGCATCGTGTGGAGAGAGAGCGAATTAATGATAATTAAAATTTGATCATAAATTAATCGAGGTAGAAATAGATGAGAAATCCCGGACCCAGCTCTGGTCTTTGGGCTCGAGAGGTTAGAGGTTATCCTCCAAAATACTTCTTGGGTCACGAGGCTTTAGCGCTAATCCTAGGCCTCATGGCCCAATATGGATAAAATGCGCAAGTCTTAGGCTCTCCGAGGCGAGAGAAACTTTCCCAATGTTCTATTGGGTGGCGACTCCATGATACCTCCTTGTTGCCCAACATAGACGCACTTGCGATTTATCGCAAGATGTCAACGGACCCGCAAATGCCCCGATCGCCCACGTGCGGGCGGTCCGAAAGGGCGGCGCTCGGGATCCGGCGCGCGTCACAGTGACTATTATGAATTGCTTCTTTATATGTATGCATCATGTGTGTGTGTCTAATGACGATCACTGTGAGTGATTGTCCATATCATATTTGTTCCCCACTAAGCCATGCACTTAGAATGGGTGCTTCATCCGTGTAGGTACCGATGCCAAAACCGTCGACAAGGACATCACGCAACTCACAAGGCCAACACAACAGCAAAAAGTTTATCAATGCTATAGTGATGTAAATATATTCCTTTTTGTTATAATTATATATGTATTAAAATAAGTATGTAATCAAGACAGTTTTGCTATGTAAAAGTTAGTATGGACTTTGTTATGATTAATATTATATAATGAAAGATAGAAATTTTATAATTTTGGTTATGATATGTTAGATATGCTATGGTACCATTCGGTTATGGTGGGCTTAATTTTTCTAAATTTATTTTATTCATGTTGTCCATTCCATACCTTATTTTTCTACCTCAATTCCATATTTTCATACTTAAATCATATTTTTCATGCATATTCTTCATGCACACATACATACATACACAAAAACATAATTAAAATAAATGGAGAACATAAGAATTTGTATCCAAAAATCTTATTTTTCTCCTTTTGCTAGCTTACTCTTCTCCTTTCTTACCTTTTCCTTTGGCCTTACTTAATTCTCCTTGCACTTCCTCCTTGACCGAAACCATTCATAAATTCTTTCCTCAATTTTATTCTTCCATAATTCAAAATATACATAAAACATTAATCTCTATCTTAAAATCTACCTAAAAATCCATTCAACTCATTAAAATTTCACTAAATTAACTTACTTGAATTCTTACTCCACACCTTTCTTTCATAATTCCATCCACTTCCTTCACTTAAAATAGGTTCTTAAGATTGTTAGAGATGAGTTTAGGCCTTAGAATTATTTAGGGTATAAGATTTTGGTGGAATTAAGTAAGAGAAATTGGAAGAAAATGCAAAGAATAAGAGAGATGTGTGGGGCGGTCTAAAGAGGAAAAGAGTGTGGGTGAACATTCTTGAGAATTCTGATTTTTCAAGCTTATATACCCCTTATAATTTGGACAAATCAGGTCCAACCAATTGGGTCTAACTATATTAATCCCAATAGCGTATTTCTTAATATATTTAGGCCCAATTATTTTTCTACTACTTCTCTTGAATCATTTCTCATAAAAATGTGTCTACAATTATCAAAAAATATTCTTTAGACTACACAAATATTTTTTGGTCAATCGAACACCGTTTCTTCATCCGATAAATTTTTACCAGTCCGATAACTCAATTTTTGTGTCAACATAAAATTAATTTTCACTACAAAATAGTCCTCCATATTATTTAGAGTGAGTCCATATATTCGAATAATTTTTTGGAGGCCTCTAACATCATTTTGAAGCTCGATCAAAGTTAGGTCAAACCGGATTCACTATTTAGACCGAACTGTAACTTATTTTTATTTTTGACTTTTAAGGGTCTATTTGACCTCGATTCCACCTCAAATTACGTCCTCGGATTCCTTATAACTTGTCATTTCTAATGATCAAATAAAATATTTTTCGACCTTGGGTGCTACTATTCACCCTGGGTGTCACTATTTACAGCTCGAAAAGTACTATTCACGAAAGTTGAAATTTTAGGCCATTACAACTCTTCCCGACTAATAAAAATTTCTTCGTCAAAATTTACTTGAATACCACAGCTGTGGTTACTATTAATACGTGTCTCTTTTTAAGTCCAAACATATGGGTCACTTCATAAGTGTATCCAATTTAGGTGACCCAACTAATTCACAATCCATTGATTTACATATATTATGGTCCTTTATGATTCAATAAACTTGAAATTTCTTATATCCCCAAATAAATTCTGAAAATCTCTTTCATATTCTTCTGTTTCCCTTGACACCATAATCTTAACCTTCTTAGTTACTTATACCTACTTACGGCATGTATATGTATCACTTCATCCTTGCCATACTATGTCCGATCTTAGGACTTCCTAAATCTTACTCTGATACCATTAAATATGTAACACCCTATACCCCAACTTGTACCCTAGTTGTCTTCGGACATAATTAAGGCATAAGGGTGGTCGAATTTGTTAATTGAATGGTTAAGTGTGATGGGGACATAATCGGTATTAATTCAATTGAGAAGGGTAATTTGGTAATCTTAAACTTATGGACTAAAATGCATAAATTGAGTAATATCGTATGTCAATGTATGATTTGGAATTGATTATATGTTATATGTCTAATTATATAAAGCTTAAAGGACTTAAAAGTAAGAAGAAAAGAATAACCAATCACATAAGGGCATCTAGTTGATCTCTAGAAAATTGAAGAATTTTACATGGATTATAAAAGCAATGTAAATCGGATAGATTGAGGTTAGAAAATCTGGCCACTTCCTCACCAAAACACAACCATTTTTCTACTCTTAATTGTTCACAAACTACACCAAAAATTTATTCAAGGTAATCTTTAAGTAGCGGATTAATTATACTGTAATCTTGAGAAAGAAAAGGTAAGAGAAATGTTAGGTTCTCTCTCTATTCTATCTCTAATTAATTAGAGTTGGAAAGATTGTGGTTTGTATGTTTGTTAATGAGTTTTATGATTAATTCTAGAAAGAGAAGCAACTAGAAATAAAGGAAAGTAGCAAGAAGGAAGAGGAGAATCAAAGTGAAGAAAAAGGAAGCAAGACTTGAGGTTTGCGAACTTTCTTTTTGTGTGCATGTTTTGATGATGAATTGGATTGGTTTTGAGTGTACGTTTGATTTTAAGTATTGCTTTGAACTTGCTTGTGATGGCAGAATTGGTTGGGATGATATAGAATGGTTTTTGTTAAGTATCGGTCAAAGTTTGCTGTAGGATTCAACTGACCCAATATGGTATTTTGGCCATACATTGGCCTATGGAACTCCAAATTAGATGATTCTAGTTGGAGGTGAGAGTTAAGATCTATACCTGATAGGTGCCTAATTGATGTATTAATTAGTATGTATTTTGTGTGAATTTAAGTAGTTAAGTATGCAAATGTTTTTATATTTCATGTATTTGTATTAGTTTATGTGTTTTTGTTCTTCTAGGCTGAGTTAAGTGTAAAAGTGAGAAAAGAAGCATAAATGGTGAAGAAAATGCATGACTGGAGAAGAGGAGCACGAGTCAAACAGAGAAGAAAGGAAGAAGACCAAGAGTCGGATAAGGGGACATGACTCGTGCAGTTTGGCCAGAAAGAAAGCAGAAAGCAGAGAAGAAAGAAGAGAAGAAGTGATCAACTCGTCAAAGCAAGCACGACTAGGACAAGCCGTGCACGACTCACACAAAGGAGCATGAGTCGTACAGGTACAGAGACAAGAGAGAAGCAAGGAAAGAAAAGAAGAAGAAGAAGAAAGGAGAAAAGGGGCCGAGACGTGCAGCATGAGCACGACTAGGAGGAAAGGACACTACTCGTGCAGGAAGAGCACGAGTCGTGTAGATGCGGAGAGGAAGTCGAGAGGGAAAAGAGGAAAGAAAGGAAGAAAAGCAATCCGTGTTCTGTTGCGAGCGCGACATCAATCGCGATCGAGACAGAAGTGACCGTTGGAGCAGTTTTCCTTCAAAAGTCACTTGAAAAGGCACCTTTTCCCACCAGCCTTTGCAACCATTTTGAAGGGACATTTCCAAGAAACACATCTTTCAGAACATTATAAATATTAGTTTAACTGTAATTTTAAGTGGTTGAATTTTAGTTAAGGAATTTTCTGTAAATTTTGAGAGTACATTTCTTAGAAAAATTCTTAAGTTAGAGTTATGTTTTGAAGAGAAGATTTCTTACAAGGAAGAAGAGCATATTTAGTGAAAAGGAAAAGGGTTGAGAAATCTCCTTCTTTGTTTCTCATCTTTTACTTCTTCTTTGTAATTATTGAATGATGCAAATTATGAACTTGAATCTTTAATGTTATATTTTATTATTCATATCAATTTAGTAGTCTTGTTTGTAGAATTTTCTATTAGTATTTTATGCATGATCATTATACGTAAGAACTTAATTTAAAGATGAATTCTTACTTCACTACAAGAAAATTAGAAAATAGCAACGGAAAATAGCAACGGAATTTGCTAATTTTCCGTTGCTAATCAAAATTAGCAACGGAAAAATCCGTTGCAATTTCGGCCGACGCTAAATTTTGCAACGGAATTGACTTCCGTTGAAAATCTTTCCGTTGCTAAAAATAGCAACGGAATTTGTTTTCCGTTGCTAAAAATAGCAACGGACTTCTTATTCCGTTGCTAAAAATAGCAACGGAATAAGTATTCCGTTGCTATTTTTCGTGTTTTATTAAAATAATTATAATTCACGTAGCAACGGAAAAGAATTTTCGTTGCTATTTTTAGCAACGGAACTTCTTTTCCGTTGCTATTTTCAACAGTATAAGAATTATATTTTTAAATAAATATAATGCAATTAGCAACGGAATAATAATTCCGTTGCTAAAAATAGCAACGGAATAAAAATTCTGTTGCTATTTTTAGCAACGGAATAAAAATTTACAACAGTGAAAAAAATTATTTTTTAAATTAATATAATTCAAATCCTGTATATATTAATAATGTATGCTTATCGATAATATAATCTCATATAAAAATTGTAATACACAATAATTAAAATCCTGAAACTATATTATAATATTATAAAATAAAAATCGAAAAAACATCACAAAAGTAAATTCAGTATAACATCACTGTAAAGTAAAAACTAGTGAAACTGTCACAAACACAATATAAATTCAATACAAATGACATATTACAAATGCTACATAGGTGGAGGTGAAGGAGGCCGATCTGACTGCGGAGCACGATGTGTTTCCAAATCTTCAACCCGATTGTTTAACTGCGTTAAAGTTAACATCTGATCATACGCCATAAAACTAGACAACAAAACTGCCAACAATATTAACAAAAAATCAAGATATCAGAGAAGGGAAAATACAAATTAAAAGCAAAATGAAGCTAGTTTAACTTGGTTCAATATCCAGAGTTCACATCATGACTTTTGAGTTAAACATCAATGAAGTTATTCAAAATCTATCACAGTTCAAAAAACCATACAAATAAATTTCACATCTAAGCAGTTGATCACACATTAACGGATGACATGGTGGATGGATACAGGGAATTTGACAGCACCTGGCCAATCTGCTTAAATATGTGTATGACAATTATGATATATTATATATTTATGTAATGGGAGTATGTTACTAAATTAGTTAAATGTTATTAATGTGAAAATGGTGTGAAGGTTAAAAACTAGGAGCAAATATGTATATTTTTGCATGTATAGATATGTGAACGGATGTAAGTAAATTACGTAAGTGGTAAAATGTGAATGGTGTGCATGAAAGTATGCAATATAAGCCTTGACCATTTGGTAATAAATAAATGATATCAAACATGTGAAATGGGTAAAAAAAAAGGTTAGAGAGGCCACAGAAAGACATGTCTTGTTTTATTTTTGATTAAGAACTTCTAAAGTGTAAGATTCCAAATTATGTATTTAAAAATGACATGATTATTAAAAATAAATAGAGGAAAGTGAATTTTATGTTTATGTTAAAATACGGTTGATAAAGCTTTTCATTACCGGGTTTGGATATTCTTGTGCCATTGATGAATATCTTGGCTGTTGGTTGAACATGATAAATTGTAAGCATTACTTATAGGTTCTCCTTTAATTAGTAGTCATGTACTTTACAAATTCTTCACGAAATTCTGAATTTGGCTACTGCATGTATGGTTTAAGCTTTTATGGTAAGGTGACAAATCTGTAGTGCTATATTGTTAGTGAGTATCAGTTTTAGGTCAATAAGATTAGGACGGTTACTGGAATTTTACATCCTTACATCCTTTATAAACATGACAAGCCAACTAACATGCTGACATAAACTGACCGACAAAAATAAGGTTTAATTAATTCAACCTCTTTTAAATCACTAAAGCCAAGCCAATTTCTTAATTTTATGTTTTAATCGCATGTTTAAGTAGTCATTCAAAGCATTCAGCCAATTTCTAAGTTCCTCACTTATGTTACATGATATACTACCCAATTCTATTATTTTAATTCAATTGAATTGTATGTCACGGTTTTCATCCCCTTTCGTGTCACACCCCAAAATAGCCCTAGTCGGAATATGCATGCTAAGTCGGGTTAAGTGAGGGTATTTTGGTAATGTGTACGTATGGAATTGGAGTTTTAAGGACCTAATTGAAAAGATATTTAAGTTATTTTGGTAAGAATTATTGTGTTAGTGGGTAAAGTGTAACTTGCCTAAGGACAAAAGAGTATTTAGACAAGATGTTTTAGTTGGAGCCAATAGGAGGCTGCCATGTGTCTTGGTAGGTGGGCAATTAGTGGGAAAAGAAGAAAAAGAAAAAGGATGAGAGAGGGAGGAGCAGATCACGTTCACGTTCTGCTCTCTCCTCTCCTCCTCCTTACTCTTCTTTCTTTCCCTCTCCCGTTTCTTGTTCCCCTTCCTTGGCTGTGTGTGTGTGATTTGGTGTCTTGGTGGAGCTTGAGGTTTGCTTGAAGAGGTATGTTGGAGTTAGGGTTCCTGTGTTTTGGATTACTGTTCTTCTTCTTTTTCTTATTCAACTGGTTTTTGGTTGAGTTAGGGTTTTGAAGAGTAATTTGTGGGTTTTCTTTGTGCAAGTGAGTGGTGATTAGAAGAAGCAAAGTAAAAGCAAGGAAAGGTTTGAGGATTGAACTTGAAGTGTGATTTTGGATCTTCGATTCCAGGTTTGGGAGCTGTGATTCTTGCATGTGAACTTCTGAGTTGTTTTTGCCCTAATTCTCACTTAGGTTATAAATGTGTTTGCATTGTTTAATTTCTAAATTTGGTGTGCTTTGGAATGTGTATATGCATGATTTATGTGGGTTGATGTGTTAGTAATGCATGTTAACGATTGAATTGAAGGTACTGAGTTTGGGGTTTGAACTTACTGTAATTTTAGGGTTTCTGTCCTTGAAGAGAATGAATGTGTTTATGCATAATTTTGATTGTTTTGATTGTTGAATTAAGTTGGTTTTATGCCATTTTGATGTATGGAAGATCGATTGGAAGGTAAGATGAGTTTGGTAGTGTTTTGAATCAGATTGAAAATGATTTTGTTGAGTTCTTTGAATTCTGGGCATGCAGGGAATGGGAAATCGCGATTCTGATGGAATTTCTGATTCCAGCGTGTGTCGTGACTTCCTGAGAGAGACAAGTCACGAGTCGTGACTCTCAGTCACGACACGTGACTCCGCCTCCCAGTCACGACGCATGACTTCTCGGCGGGCTGGAAGTAGTCACGAGGCGTGACTCCCAGTCGCGAAGCGTGACTGCCCTGTGTGAGGCAAGTCACGACTCGTGACTCCCTTGCTTGTCACGAGGCATGATTTAGAGTCACGTCCCGTGACTCCCTTGCATGTCACGAGGCGTGACACTATGTCACGACTCATGACCCTTCTTTGAGGCCAGTCACGAGTCGTGACATGGCTCGTGACCGACCCCTTCAGCCCCATTTTTCTGATTTAGCCCAGTTTTAACCAAAACGAATTTCCTATTTCTTCTGTATGGACTTATACTGCTGTATGATTCATGCCATACTTTTATATGCTCTTATATGGCCTTTTCTGTTTTGCCTTGTTCCCAAGTGACTAGTTTTCTTATAAAATGACTTTCAAATGCTTTTATGGCTTTTTTTCCCTACTGTGTGCTACAATACCTTGCTTATATGAATGGTTATACTAATTTACTTGTGATTAGCAATATGTTATGCATATCCTTGCTTAGATCCTCCTCTAAGGATAACTTGCCATGCTTAAGAGTACATTGTATCATCCCACGACTAAGATTATGCGTTATTAATCATTGGCATAATATGATTCCACATGTGTTCCTGACATGCATTGGTATATTGAATAGTATGAGGTATTATTGATATTATGAATATATGTAATTATCTATTAGACTCTGGATTATGCATAATGACCTATATATGTATATATTGTGAATCGACACATGATTTGGATGATGCACGTGTTAGTGTGAACTTAATTATATGACTATTAAACTCGGTATTGTGCATAATGGACTATGTCATGTGACTTGTAACATGCTTTTGCTTATGCTTGACCTGCAAGAGTCAGTCTGGTGGATAGTTAGGCATGCCTAATAGAGTCTCTTAGCTGCAGCCCTCTGAATGTTTGGACCCCGATCAGGTCCCCCGTTTGGTTCCTCGCGAACCCTTATGTGAAAGGATCTTGTTTAAGATCCCCTTTGAAAATGTTTTGTAAAAGTTAAAAAGTAAAAAGTAAAATTGGTTTTCTCGGTTTGTACCCGTAAAGTACTGTCCGTATCGGCTCGTACCTGTAAAGTACTGTCTGTATACTCATTATCCACTACCTTGAGTCAGCAGGTATTTCGTTGCTTTGTCTGATATGAATATGAGAATATGATATCCGAGTATGTAAGATTTCGGTTATGTGAATTGGTTATGTATCCGAATGTGATTATGAATCTCTGATTGGGTTGAGAGTGACCCAAACATGCGAATTAGACATATTTATCTGCACATATATATGCATATGTATATCATATTGGAATGTATGGTATGTCATTGGTTGTGAATATATGAACTGGAACTAAGACGTGCATGACTGTAACTATGATCTTTCGAATGCCGTGAATATACTTTATTATATCATGCTTATAAGGATGTGAATTCGATTAGTTATGTCTATAAGAATAGGAAGTAACATGTATACGAATGCAAACTTGAATTGTTGAATGCTATGGTTAATAAACATGTTTAAAAGCGTGATTTTTGGATTAATGACCGTTATGGAGAAGTATGTGAATCAAGATACGTATGAATGTGTTTTTAACCGTGGAATGTTATATTACATGCTCTCTCTCTATTTTTCCCCTCTAGTAGTGATATCGGCATGTGTCCTTGTGTTTACATTTCAAGGCATGATATTGTATGGATTAGAGTTGCGCAGTGAAAGTGTGGTGGTTTGATGTTGTACCTTAGGTTTCATTTAGTGTATATGTCTGATGACATGATTAAAGTATATTTAGATAACTAGTGTTCTCGGCATGATAGTTGGGTGCGTTACGGTATGATAATTATATTGCATGTGAATGGGTTTTCAGTTAATGAGTACTTAGGTATGATGATTGTATGTGTGAATCTCTTGGGGCTATGTTCGGTAAGGTACTGATATCTGATACCCGGTAAGTATATGCATGAGGTTCTGTATATATATTTTTACATGAATATTTGTATCTACTGTGATACTTTGTCTACTTGGGGCTTTGCTTAACATGATATAAGAGTGTAGTATTTGGACGAATATGATATTGAGATGAGCACTCAGGTAATATGTGTAAGTATGTGAATATGAACTTCTGAATGCATGACCTCCTATGCAGGCTTGTATATCCATCTGTTGTGATTATGTACATGTGCCATTTGCGTATGTGACTTGTTTTGACAATCATTGTGAATGGTCTTGTGTGCTCTCCCCACTAAGCGTTATCGCTTAGCATGGGCTCTTTTCCCGTGCAGGTGGCAGGTTTGGTTCGGTTCGAGTCGCGTATCTGCAAGGTCGGCCACATAGGAGTTAGAGATTTGTATTTGTTCAGCTTCTGTATTTTGATTTCTGTAATTTGTAGCATTTTGATCTTGTAAGGATCTTATTGTAATTAAGTTTCAGTTATTTCTCCGCTTTATGCTTTCGCTGAATAATCATATGTATGCATGTGTATATGTTTCGGCTTAGTGCCTGCGTGTGTGTGAGTGAATGGATGTCCAGTTTTGCTTCTAAAGATAAGTTTTTAATTTCCCGTGTTTTTGCATGAACGTATGCTTTCTCTTAGCGTATGTGTGCATGTATGTGAGTGAGCGTCGGTAGCGCTCCCGCATCCTTCCAACGGGGACGTAGGGGGTGTTACAGTTAGTGGTATCAGAGCCCAGGTTTGGTGGTTCTGGGTGTGTTGTTTGTTATGTGTCGTGTCTTTGCATGTGAGTCGGTTTGTGTCATGGCCCAATGCAGATGTGTCGTGTCTTGTGTCATGTTTAGATGGAGTCTGATCCTAGTGAGATTGTGGGCGAGACAACCGAAAGTGGGAACCCCGTTAGTGCTGATCAGAATGTTTTTGGGCATCCATTGGTTGGAAATCCCGGTCCTGCTTTCGATGATAGGATGTTTATGCAAGGGTCTTTGGATTTTTTAAGGATTTGGTAGTACTCTATATACCCGTCAGCTATCTCCAGAAAAAGTTTTTGAACGAAAGCATATTGAATCATGGGGATGGGACAAAGTGCATCAATATAGCATCAATTGCATCACTCTGCATACACGAATCATTGCACTTTCATTGCATCATCATCCCTTTTGACCATACATGAGAAGCATTGCATATGTGTTTTGACTGAGGGAAAAGCTGACAGGGTGGCATGGAGTATTTGGTATTAAGGTTAAGAGTGGTAATGGTAACCGTAGCAGCTGTTAAGGAAAGTGTTCTGTGTTTGGTTAAAGTTGAGTAGAAAGAGTGTTTCGGAATCTTGTACGAGCGAAGGTGATGTGATTTTGGAGTTTGACAGAGGTATTGTGCATAAAGGGGAATGGCATGTAGGACGGACATCTTTGAAGTATTAGATGATTTGTGCAGCTTTTGGCGAAAGTCAAGGGGGTCTCTACGTGAAGTGTTTGTGGTTGGTTTCTGATGTGCAATTGAGTCAGGATTGTTTTTGCGGAACGTGTTTGGTTCGAATGTAAGAAAATGATTTAAGAGTGTAATGATGGCTATAAGTGTAAGCATGTGAGTGGTTTGGAAGTGAACTGTATGAGTTTGGCAGTCACTTGGAACGTAGTGTCGAGAATTCTTCGGGTTGTAAGTGAATTTCGAGGACGAAATTCTTTTAGGAGGGAAGAGTTGTCACACCCCAAAATGTCCCTAGTCGGAATGTGCATGCTAAGTCGGGTTAAGTGAGGGTATTTTGGTAATGTGTACGTGTGGAATTGGAGTTTTAAGGACCTAATTGAAAAGATATTTAAGTTATTTTGGTAAGAATTATTGTGTTAGTGGGTAAAGTGTAACTTGCCTAAGGACAAAAGAGTATTTAGACAAGATGTTTTAGTTGGAGCCAATAGGAGGCTGCCATGTGTCTTGGTAGGTGGGCAATTAGTGGGAAAAGAAGAAAAAGAAAAAGGATGAGAGAGGGAGGAGCAGATCACGTTCACGTTCTGCTCTCTCCTCTCCTCCTCCTTGCTCTTCTTTCTTTCCCTCTCCCATTTCTTGTTCCCCTTCCTTGGCTGTGTGTGTGTGATTTGGTGTCTTGGTGGAGCTTGAGGTTTGCTTGAAGAGGTATGTTGGAGTTAGGGTTCCTGTGTTTTCGATTACTGTTCTTCTTTTTTTTCTTATTCAACTGGTTTTTGGTTGAGTTAGGGTTTTAAAGAGTAATTTGTGGGTTTTCTTTGTGCAAGTGAGTGGTGATTAGAAGAAGCAAAGTAAAAGCAAGGAAAGGTTTGAGGATTGAACTCGAAGTGTGATTTTGGATCTTCGATTCCAGGTTTGGGAGCTGTCATTCTTGCATGTGAACTTCTAAGTTGTTTTTGTCCTAATTCTCACTTAGGTTGCAAATGTGTTTGCATTGTTTAATTTCTGAATTTGGTGTGCTTTGGAATGTGTATATGCATGATTTATGTGGGTTGATGTGTTAGTAATGCATGTTAACAATTGAATTGAAGGTACTGAGTTTGGGGTTTGAACTTACTGTAATTTTAGGGTTTCTGTCCTTGAAGAGAATGAATGTGTTTATGCATAATTTTGATTGTTTTGATTGTTGAATTAAGTTGGTTTTATGCCATTTTGATGTATGGAAGAACGATTGGAAGGTAAGATGAGTTTGGTAGTGTTTTGAATCAGATTGAAAATGATTTTGTTGAGTTCTTTGAATTCTGGGCATGCTGGGAACGGGAAATCGCAATTCTGATGGAATTTTCGTTTCCAGCGTGTGTCGTGACTTCCTGAGAGAGACAAGTCACGAGTCGTGACTCTCAGTCACGACACGTGACTCTGCCTCCCAGTCATGACGCGTGACTTCTCGGCGGGCTGGAAGTAGTCGTGAGGCGTGACTCCCAGTCGCGAAGCGTGACTGCCCTGTTTGAGGCAAGTCACGACTCGTGACTTAGAGTCACGGCTCGTGACTCCCTTGCATGTCACGAGGCATGACTTAGAGTCACGTCCCGTGACTCCCTTGCGTGTCACAAGGCGTGACACTATGTCACGACTCGTGACCCTTCTTTGAGGCCAGTCACGAGTCGTGACATGGCTCGTGACCGACCCCTTCAGCCCCATTTTTCCGATTTAGCCCAGTTTCAACCAAAACGAATTTCCTATTTCTTCTGTATGGACTTATACTGCTGTATGATTCATGTCATACTTTTATATGCTCTTATATGGCCTTTTCTGTTTTGCCTTGTTCCCAAGTGACTAGTTTTCTTATAAAATGACTTTCAAATGCTTTTATGGCTTTTTTTCCCTACTGTGTGCTACAATACCTTGCTTATATGAATGGTTATACTAATTTACTTGTGATTAGCAATATGTTATGCATATCCTTGCTTAGATCCTCCTCTAAGAATAACTTGCCATGCTTAAGAGTATATTGTATCATCCCACGACTAAGATTATGCGTTATTAATCATTGGCATAATATGATTCCTCATGTGTTCCTGACATGCATTGGTATATTGAATAGTATGAGGTATGATTGATATTATGAATATATGTAATTATCTATTAGACTCTGGATTATGCATAATGACCTATATATGTATATATTGTGAATCGACACATGATTTGGATGATGAACGTGTTAGTGTGAACTTAATTATATGACAATTAAACTAGGTATTGTGCATAATGGACTATCTCATGTGACTTGTAACATGCTTTTGCTTATGCTTAACCTGCAAGAGTCAGTTTGGTGGATAGTTACGCATGCCTAATAGAGTCTCTTAGCTGCAGCCCTCTGAATGTTTGGACCCCGATCAGGTCCCCCTCTTGGTTCCTCGCGAACCCTTATGTGAAAGGATCTTGTTTAAGATCCCCTTTGAAAATGTTTTGTAAAAGTTAAAAAGTAAAAAGTAAAATTGGTTTTCTCGGTTCGTACCCGTAAAGTACTGTCCGTATCGGCTCGTACCCGTAAAGTACTGTCTGTATACTCATTATCCATTACCTTGAGTCAGCAGGTATTTCGTTGCTTTGTCTGATATGAATATGAGAATATGATATCCGAGTATGTAAGATTTCGGTTATGTGAATCGGTTATGTATCCGAATGTGATTATGAATCTCTGATTGGGTTGAGAGTGACCCAAACATGCGAATTGGACATATTTATCTGCACATATATATGCATATGTATATCATATTGGAATGTATGGTATGTTATTGGTTGTGAATATATGAACTGGAATTAAGATGTGCATGACTGTAACTATGATCTTTCGAATGCCGTGAATATACTTTATTATATCATGCTTATAAGGATGTGAATTCGATTAGTTATGTCTATAAGAATAAGAAGTAACATGTATACGAATGCAAACTTGAATTGTTGAATGCTATGGTTAATAAACATGTTTACAAGCGTGATTTTTGGATTAATGACCGTTATGGAGAAGTATGTGAATCAAGATACGTATGAATGTGTTTTTAACCGTGGAATGTTATATTGCATGCTCTCTCTCTATTTTTCCCCTCTAGTAGTGATATCGGCATGTGTCCTTGTGTTTACATTTCAAGGCATGATATTGTATGGATTAGAGTTGCGCAGTGAAAGTGTGGCGGTTTGATGTTGTACCTTAGGTTTCATTTAGTGTATATGTCTTATGACATGATTAAAGTATGTTTAGTTAACTAGTGTTCTCGGCATGATATTTGGGTGCGTTACGGTATGATAATTGTATTGCATGTGAATGGATTTTCAGTTAATGAGCACTTAGGTATGATGATTGTATGTGTGAATCTCTTGGGGCTATGTTCGGTAAGGTACTGATATCTGATACCCGGTAAGTATATGCATGAGGTTCTGTATATATATTTTTACATGAATATTTGTATCTACTGTGATCCTTTGTCTACTTGGGGCTTTGCTTAACATGATATAAGAGTGTAGTATTTGGACGAATATGATATTGAGATGAGCACTCAGGTAATATGTGTAAGTATGTGAATATGAACTTCCGAATGCATGACCTCCTATGCAGGCTTGTATATCCATCTGTTGTGATTATGTACATGTGCCATTTGCGTATGTGACTTGTTTTGACAATCATTGTGAATGGTCTTGTGTGCTCTCCCCACTAAGCGTTATCGCTTAGCACGGGCTCTTTTCCCATGCAGGTGGCAGGTTTGGTTCGGTTCGAGTCGCGTATTTGCAAGGTCGGCCACATAGGAGTTAGAGATTTGTATTTGTTCAGCTTCTGTATTTTGATTTCTATAATTTGTAGCATTTTGATCTTGTAAGGATCTTATTGTAATTAAGTTTCAGTTGTTTCTCCGCTTTATGCTTCCGCTGAATAATCATATGTATGCATGTGTATATGTTTCGGCTTAGTGCCTGCGTGTGTGTGAGTGAATGGATGTCCAGTTTTGCTTCTAAAGATAAGTTTTTAATTTCCCGTGTTTTTGCATGAACGTATGCTTTCTCTTAGCGTATGTGTGCATGTATGTGAGTGAGCGTCGGTAGTGCCCCCGCATCGTTCCAACGGGGACGTAGGGGGTGTTACAGTTAGTGGTATCAGAGCCCAGGTTTGGTGGTTCTGGGTGTGTTGTTTGTTATGTGTCGTGTCTTTGCATGTGAGTCAGTTTGTGTCGTGGCCTAATGCAGATATGTCGTGTCTTGTGTCATGTTTAGATGGAGTCTGATCCTAGTGAGATTGTGGGCGAGACAACTGAAAGTGGGAACCCCGTTAGTGCTGATCAGAATGTTTTTGGGCATCTGTTGGTTGGAAATCCCGGTCCTGCTTCCGATGATAGGATGTTTATGCAAGGGTCTTTGGATTTTGTAAGGATTTGGTAGTACTCTATATACCCGTCAGCTATCTCCAGAAAAAGTTTTTGAACGAAAGCATATTGAATCATGGGGATGGCACAAAGTGCATCATTATAGCATCAATTGCATCACTCTGCATACACGAATCATTGCACTTTCATTGCATCATCATCCCTTTTGACCATACATGAGAAGCATTGCATATGTGTTTTGACTGAGGGAAAAGCTGACAGGGTGGCATGGAGTATTTGGTATTAAGGTTAAGAGTGGTAATGGTAACCGTAGCAGCTGTTAAGGAAAGTGTTCTGTGTTTGGTTAAAGTTGAGTAGAAAGAGTGTTTCGGAATCTTGTACGAGCGAAGGTGATGTGATTTTGGAGTTTGACAGAGGTATTGTGCATAAAGGGAAATGGCATGTAGGACGGACATCTTTGAAGTATTAGATGATTTGTGCAGCTTTTGGCGAAAGTCAAGGGGGTCTCTACGTGAAGTGTTTGTGGTTGGTTTCTGATGTGCAATTGAGTAAGGATTGTTTTTGCGGAACGTGTTTGGTTCGAATGTAAGAAAATGATTTAAGAGTGTAATGATGGCTATAAGTGTAAGCATGTGAGTTGTTTGGAAGTTAAGTGTATGAGTTTGGCAGTCACTTGGAACGTAGTGTCAACAATTCTTCGGGTTGTAAGTGAATTTCGAGGACGAAATTCTTTTAGGAGGGAAGAGTTGTCACACCCCAAAATGGCCCTAGTCGGAATGTGCATGCTAAGTCGGGTTAAGTGAGGGTATTTTGTTAATGTGTACGTGTGGAATTGGAGTTTTAAGGACCTAATTGAAAAGATATTTAAGTTATTTTGGTAAGAATTATTGTGTTAGTGGGTAAAGTGTAACTTGCCTAAGGAAAAAAGAGTATTTAGACAAGATGTTTTAGTTGGAGCCAATAGGAGGCTGCCATGTGTCTTGGTAGGTGGGCAATTAGTGGGAAAAGAAGAAAAAGAAAAAGGATGAGAGAGGGAGGAGCATATCATGTTCACGTTCTGCTCTCTCCTCTCCTCCTCCTTGCTCTTCTTTCTTTCCCTCTCCCATTTCTTGTTCCCCTTCCTTGGCTGTGTGTGTGTGATTTGGTGTCTTGGTGGAGCTTGAGGTTTGCTTGAAGAGGTATGTTGGAGTTAGGGTTCCTGTGTTTTGGATTACTGTTCTTCTTCTTTTTCTTATTCAACTGGTTTTTGGTTGAGTTATGGTTTTGAAGAGTAATTTGTGGGTTTTCTTTGTGCAAGTGAGTGGTGATTAGAAGAAGCAAAGTAAAAGCAAGGAAAGGTTTGAGGATTGAACTTGAAGTGTGATTTTGGATCTTCGATTCCAGGTTTGGGAGCTGTCATTCTTGCATGTGAACTTCTGAGTTGTTTTTGCCCTAATTCTCACTTAGGTTGCAAATGTGTTTGCATTGTTTAATTTCTGAATTTGGTGTGCTTTGGAATGTGTATATGCATGATTTATGTGGGTTGATTTGTTAGTAATGCATGTTAACGATTGAATTGAAGGTACTGAGTTTGGGGTTTGAACTTACTGTAATTTTAGGGTTTCTATCCTTGAAGAGAATGAATGTGTTTATGCATAATTTTGATTGTTTTGATTGTTGAATTAAGTTGGTTTTATGCCATTTTGATGTATGGAAGATCGATTGGAAGGTAAGATGAGTTTGGTAGTGTTTTGAATCAGATTGAAAATGATTTTGTTGAGTTCTTTGAATTCTGGGCATGCTGGGAATGGGAAATCGCGATTTTGATGGAATTTCCGTTTCCAGCATGTGTCGTGACTTCCTGAGAGAGACAAGTCACGAGTCATGACTCTCAGTCACGACACGTGACTCTGCCTCCCAGTCACGACGCGTGACTTCTCGGCGGGCTGGAAGTAGTCGCGAGGCGTGACTCCCAGTCGCGAAGCGTGACTGCCCTGTGTGAGGCAAGTCACGACTCGCGACTCCCTTGCATGTCACGAGGCGTGACTTAGAGTCATGTCCAGTGACTCCCTTGCGTGTCACGAGGCGTGACACTATGTCACGACTCGTGACCCTTCTTTGAGGCCAGTCACGAGTCGTGACATGGCTCGTGACCGACCCCTTCAGCCCCATTTTTCTGATTTAGCCCAGTTTCAACCAAAACGAATTTCCTATTTCTTTTGCATGGACTTATACTGCTGTATGATTCATGTCATACTTTTATATGCTCTTATATGGCCTTTTCTGTTTTGCCTTGTTCCCAAGTGACTAGTTTTCTTATAAAATGACTTTCAAATGCTTTTATGGCTTTTTTTCCCTACTGTGTGCTACAATACCTTGCTTATATGAATGGTTATACTAATTTACTTGTGATTAGCAATATGTTATGCATATCATTGCTTAGATCCTCCTCTAAGGATAACTTGCCATGCTTAAGAGTATATTGTATCATCCCACGACTAAGATTATGCGTTATTAATCATTGG
The DNA here is from genome assembly GCA_947683425.1 of Excoecaria cochinchinensis. NCBI lineage: Eukaryota > Viridiplantae > Streptophyta > Magnoliopsida > Malpighiales > Euphorbiaceae > Excoecaria > Excoecaria cochinchinensis. Next base: position 2,677,130 of record CANTUQ010000110.1, read on the forward strand.
CATAATATAATTCCACATGTGTTCCTGACATACATTGGTATATTGAATAGTATGAGGTATGATTGATATTATGAATATATGTAAATATCTATTAGACTCTGGATTATGCATAATGACCTATATATGTATATATTGTGAATCGACACATGATTTGGATGATGCACGTGTTAGTGTGAACTTAATTATATGACTATTAAACTCGGTATTGTGCATAATGGACTATGTCATGTGACTTGTAACATGCTTTTGCTTATGCTTGACCTGCAAGAGTCAGTCTGGTGGATAGTTACGCATGCCTAATAGAGTCTCTTAGCTGCAGCCCTCTGAATGTTTGGACCCCGATCAGGTCCCCCGCTTGGTTCCTCGCGAACCCTTATGTGAAAGGATCTTATTTAAGATCCCCTTTGAAAATGTTTTGTAAAAGTTAAAAAGTAAAAAGTAAAATTAGTTTTCTCGGTTCATACCCGTAAAGTACTGTCCGTATCGGCTCGTACCCGTAAAGTACTGTCTGTATACTCGTTATCCACTACCTTGAGTCAGCAGGTATTTCGTTGCTTTGTCTGATATGAATATGAGAATATGATATCCGAGTATGTAAGATTTCGGTTATGTGAATCGGTTATGTATCCGAATGTGATTATGAATCTCTGATTGGGTTGAGAGTGACCCAAACATGCGAATTGGACATATTTATCTACACATATATATGCATATGTATATCATATTGGAATGTATGGTATGTCATTGGTTGTGAATATATGAACTGGAACTAAGACGTGCATGACTGTAACTATGATCTTTCGAATGCCGTGAATATACTTTATTATATCATGCTTATAAGGATGTGAATTCGATTAGTATGTCTATAAGAATAGGAAGTAACATGTATACGAATGCAAACTTGAATTGTTGAATGCTATTGTTAATAAACATGTTTACAAGCGTGATTTTTGGATTAATGACCGTTATGGAGAAGTATGTGAATCAAGATACGTATGAATGTGTTTTTAACCGTGGAATGTTATATTACATGCTCTCTCTCTATTTTTCCCCTTTAGTAGTGATATCGGCATGTGTCCTTGTGTTTACATTTCAAGGCATGATATTGTATGGATTAGAGTTGCGCAGTGAAAGTGTGGCGGTTTGATGTTGTACCTTAGATTTCATTTAGTGTATATGTCTTATGACATGATTAAAGTATGTTTAGATAACTAGTGTTCTCGGCATGATAGTTGGGTGCGTTACGGTATGATAATTGTATTGCATGTGAATGGGTTTTCAGTTAATGAGTACTTAGGTATGATGATTGTATGTGTGAATCTCTTGGGGCTATGTTCGGTAAGGTACTGATATCTGATACCCGGTAAGTATATGCATGAGGTTATGTATATATAGTTTTACATGAATATTTGTATCTACTGTGATCCTTTGTCTACTTGGGGCTTTGCTTAACATGATATAAGAGTGTAGTATTTGGACGAATATGATATTGAGATGAGCACTCAGGTAATATGTGTAAGTATGTGAATATGAACTTCCGAATGCATGACCTCCTATGCAGGCTTGTATATCCATCTGTTGTGATTATGTACATGTGCCATTTGCGTATGTGACTTGTTTTGACAATCATTGTGAATGGTCGTCCTTTTTGCTTGTGTGCTCTCCCCACTAAGCGTTATCGCTTAGCACGGGCTCTTTTCCTTTGCAAGTGGCAGGTTTGGTTCGGTTCGAGTTGCGCATCTGCAAGGTCGGCCACATAGGAGTTAGAGATTTGTATTTGTTCAGCTTCTATATTTTGATTTCTGTAATTTGTAGCATTTTGATCTTGTAAGGATCTTATTGTAATTAAGTTTCAGTTATTTCTCCGCTTTATGCTTTCGCTGAATAATCATATGTATGCAAGTGTATATGTTTCGGCTTAGTGCCTGTGTGTGTGTGAGTGAATGGATGTCCAGTTTTTCACACCCCGTTTGCCCCCTAGTAGAATGAGCCTGTCTGTATGAGTAAGCATTCGCATGTGTTCAACATATCATAAGGGTATTTTAGTAAAATGCATGTTTTTGGGTTTTGTTAGTATGTGAGTGCATATATGGCATTAGGGTGTGATTTATTTGGGTAACAGTTGTGTGCACTTGAGTATACCATTGTAGGGTGTATTAAGTTGGGATATGCTTGTGTGTGTGTGTTCATACCATTGTAGGGTGTGCATTAGTTGGGAAAGTATTAGGTGTGTGTAGTGCATGTTAGTTTGGTGTGAGTGGTTAGCTTCACCAATAGGAAATGGCACATACTTAGGGCAAAGAAAAGAAAACGAAAAAGGGAAGAAAGAAGAGAAAATAGCAGATTCACGTTTTCTCCTTCCCTCACATTCTTCTTCTTCATTTTCTTCATTCTAATAATTGTGGTGTGGATTCAAGCTTGTATTGGTGAAGTTAATCATCTCTTTGCATTTTGTTGGTAAGTCACAGCATTTCTCATCTTATTTTCCATTCGTTTCATCTCCTTCTTTTTCCTTGGGTTTAGAATTAACTTAGGGTTTACATGGTTGTATGTTCTTTGTTGTGTTGTTAGTTGATCTCCGTCGTGATCCAAAGGGCAAGGAGGTTGCTGGACCTAGTGGAGCTAAGTGATTGAAGTTTAGAATCTCAGGTTTGGGAATTATATTTGTGAATTGTGGTTGAATTGAACTTACTGTAAGTTTCTAGGGTTTATGTTCTTATATGTGGTTATGCATGATTTTAGTTGTAATAAGTGTTGAATTAAGTTGATTATATGTCATTTTGATGCTTGAATGATTTTCTGGAAGGTAAGAACTGATTTGTGTGATTTTGATTCAAGTTTGGAGTTGATTCTGTGTTCTGGGAAATTCTGGAAAATCGGGTTACTGTAGAAAAATTCCCGTTTGCTGTGTCTGTCGCGTGACTAGCTAAGAAGAGAGGCAAGTCACGAGACGTGACTTTTAGTCACGACTCGTCACCTGCCAGAATGAAGCCAGTCACGAGTTGTGGCTGCCTGTCACAACTCGTGACCAGCAGAGGAAGGCAGTCACGAGGCGTGACTTCCAGTCACGACTCGTGACCGGCCTGAGAGAGAGTCACGATAGATAGTCACGCGTGACCAGCCTCAAAGAAGCCAGTCACGAGACGTGACACCCAGTCACGACTCGTGACCAGCAAGAGAGAAAGGCGTAACCAGCAAAAGAAGAAGCCAGTCACGTCTCATGACCAGCCTTGTGAGGAGGCCAGTCACGAGTTGTGATGCCAGTCACGACCCGTGACCAGCCAACCTTGTTGGTCACCTCCGTTTCGCCTATTTTCTGAAATTTCTAAGTTTTAGCTCAACAATGAATTCCGTAATTCTTCCGAAGGGATTTATATTGCTCTATGATGCATGTCATATTTTTATATGCTTTGATATGAGTGTTACCATGATTCTTCAGATGAATTATATGTTATGTTCTGAAATATGATTTGAATGAAGCATAACCTGCTAGAGTCAAGTAAGTGGATAGTTAGGCATGCCTAATAGAGTCTTTTAGCTGCAGCCCTTTGTTTTGTTTGGACCCCGATCAGGTCCCCGTTTGGTTCCTCGCGAACCCTTTATGTGTAAGGATCTTGTTTAAGGTCCCCTTTGAAAATGATTTGTAAAAGTTAAAAGTAAAATGGTTTTCTCGATTCGTACCCGTAAGGTACTGTCTGTAATTGGCTCGTACCCGTAAAGTACTGTCTGTACACTCGTTATCCACTACCCAGAGTCAGCAGGTGTTCTTTTGGTGTTCGATTTGTTTGCCCTACTCTTATGACTATGTACATGTGATATCTGTATGAGTATATTGATGAAATGTATGTTCAATTAATCTGGATATGGATATGAATTTGAGATACAGAATGTATGGCTTTAAATTGTGAGCATGTTCTTATGAATTATGTTATGAGCTATTGCATTTTGCCATTGTGAATGTGTTATGCCTTGACGACCATTGTGAATGGCCATTCATATGTTATGTGTGTTTCCCCACTAAGCGTTTATCGCTTAGCACGGTGTTTTTACCTGTGCAGGTGCGGAAGGAGTTTTTGCTTTGTGAGAGTCGCCGCCGTCAAGCCAACACAGAAGGTTTAGTGTAGGGCTCAGTTTTGTAATCTGTAATGATTCTTTTTGTATTGAACTCTCTTGTAACAGTTTTGTTTCAGCTTCTGCTATTGTACATGTATTTTGGATATGTAACATCTTTTGTTCAGCTAGTTGATCAGAACATTATTGTAATGGTTTTGTTATATTAATGTATGATCAGCTATTGCTTATCTTTTCCTTTAAAGATTTTAATTATCTCATCTTTCTGTATGTATGATATGAATGAATGTATGCTTTGCTTTGTATCTGTTTGGTGACACCTTTACTCATATGGTGTCTCACTCCTCATCGGATGGGATCACTTACATATGGGTAGGGGGTGTTACAGTTTTTGGTATCAGAGCCTAGGTTTAGGTGTTTCTGGCTGTTGTTTGTTTTGTTGATGTGTTGAAGTGTGTAGATGAGTTTGTGTCTAGATCTGTGTTGGCTGATACGGTTGTTTCTTGTTTGTTTAGATGGCTTCTAATTCTGCTCGTGGATCACTTGAGGAATCAGCCGAGAGTGTGAACCCTCAAGCTGCAGATCCATCAATTTCTTTGTCAGCTCAGCATGCTAGGGTCCAGCCCGAGGCCGCAGCCATGCCTTTTGAGGCTATGTTCAGATTGCATCAGGACATGGCTCGGGTTTTGGAGAGAGTGACTGCTCCTAGAGCCCCTATTGAGAGTTTGAGAAGAGTTGGTGTTGAGGATTTTTATGGGACTGGATTAGATGAGTCTGAGTTAGCTGAGAGGTGGCTTGATAAGGTAAAGAGAGCTTTAAAAGAAGTCAGGTGTCCTCCCGATCAGCAAGCTGAGTGTGCTGTGGCATTGCTTCAGGGGTCAGCATATGAATGGTGGGAATTGGTTAGTAGGCAACCTCAGATGCCTGATCCGGTTACATGGGATTTCTTCAGTGAGGAGTTTACTAGGAAGTTTGTGACTCAAGCTTATAGAGATGCAAGATGGGCACAGTTTTTGAGTTTGAGGCAGAGGACTTTGTCAGTTTCGGATTATGAGAAAGAGTTCAACCGGTTATCTCGCTATGCTCCGCGTGGGGTTATGACAGATGATTTCAGATGCAAGCACTTTGAAGCCGGGTTGAATGAGTCATTGAAGATTGCCTTGATTTCTTTGATGTGTATACCTGGGATAAGTTATTATTAGATTGCAGAGGCTGCCATGAGGGCAGAGAAAACGGAATCTTTGCTTAGGGAGAGAGCTCAGCGAAGGAATTCAGCTAGAGGTGGTTCTTCTTCATCTTCGGGTAAGAGATCTAGAAACCCGCAAGATGAGCCAGCAGCTGGTTCAGCTTTTCGAGGTAGAAGACAGGGTTCTGCAGCAGTATCTGGTTCTGGCAGAGGTGGTAGGTCTGATGTTGCTCCTGTTTGTGCGAATTGTAGCAAGGCTCACCGGGGTGAGTGTAGGTGGCTCACTGGTGGATGTTTAGATGTGGGAGCACCGAGCACCGTGTGGCTAGTTGTCCCCAGATGAGTGAGGATTCAGGACCTCAGGGAGGAGCTAGCAGAGTTGGATCGAATGCTTCTCAGGCTGCTAGAGGTAGAGGTCGAGGCGGTCGGCCTAGAGATGGAGCTGCTTCTGAGACTGTTGAGCGTCCTCCTCAGGTTGCCACTAGAGGTTACGCTGTGAGAGCCAGAGAGGAGCAGGATGCGCCTGATGTTATTGCTGGTAAGTTCCTACTCCATGACACTGAATTATATGCTCTAATTGACCCTGGTTCCACACACTCATACTTGTGCACAGATAAAATTGTTGATAAGTTGCATGTGGTTGATCAGTTAGATTATGACATTTGTGTGACCAGTCCATTAGGGCATAGTGTCAGTGTGAGTAGAGTCTTTAGGAGTTGTCCTTTGATGGTTGAGGGAGTTGTCCTTCCAGCAGATTTGATTGAGTTACCTTTCAGAGAGTTTGATTTGATTCTGGGTATGGACTGGTTGGATAAGCATCGGGCTATAGTTGATTGCCATAGGAAGACAGTTGTTCTTCGGGATAGATGTCAGTCTCCTGTGTTTATGAAGGGTTTGGGTGCTAGTTCTTTGAATAATGTGATTTCTGCTATGCAAGCCAAGAGGTTTATCAGGAAAGGTTGTGAGGCTTTTCTAGCAGTTGTGTTGGATTCCAAGAGAGATCAGGTTCAGATTGAGGATATTCCTGTAGTGCGGGAGTTCAGTGATGTGTTCCCGAGCGAGTTGCCGGGTTTGCCTCCTGAGAGAGAGGTTGAGTTGTCCATTGAGATTATGCCAGGTACCACACCTATTTCGAGAGCACCTTATCGGATGGCTCCTGTAGAGTTGAGGGAACTTAAGATTCAACTACAAGAGCTATTGGATAAGGGGTTTATTCAACCTAGCATATCTCCTTGGGGAGCTCCAGTTCTATTTGTCAAGAAGAAAGATGGATCTTTGCGGATGTGTATTGACTACAGGTAGATCAATAAGGTTACAGTGAAGAATAAGTATCCGTTGCCTAGGATTGAGGATCTGTTTGATCAGCTTCGGGGTGCAGGTGTTTTCTCCAAGATAGATCTTCGATCAGGGTACTATCAGCTTCGAGTTCAGGATGCAGATGTGGTTAAAACTGCATTTCGGACTAGGTATGGCCACTATGAGTTTCTTATGATGCCGTTTGGTTTGACCAATGCTCCAGCGGCTTTTATGGATCTGATGAACCGTGTGTTTAGGCCATACTTAGATCGATTTGTAGTAGTGTTCATTGATGATATCTTGGTGTATTCCAAGGATGAGAGTGAGCATGAGGAGCATCTCAGATTGGTTTTGCAGATGCTAAGAGAACATCAGTTGTTTGCGAAGCTTAGCAAGTGTGATTTCTGGCTTCGAGAAGTATCATTCTTGGGTCACATTGTTTCAGCTAGGGGTATTCAGGTTGATCCGGCCAAGATTGAGGCGATTGTTGATTGGAAAGCGCCTAGAAATGTTCAGGAAGTGAGGAGTTTCCTTGGCTTGGCAGGGTATTATCATCGTTTTGTTAAGGGCTTTTCTGTGATTGCCGCTCCGATGACTAGATTGTTGAGGAAAGGGATCAGATTTGAGTGGTCAGATAGGTGCCAGGCTTGTTTTGATCAGTTGAAGCAGTTGCTTGTTGAGGCTCCTATTCTTACTCAACCCACCTCGGGTAAAGAGTTTGTTATTTATAGTGATGCTTCAGGTGTTGGCCTTGGTTGTGTTTTGATGCAAGAAGGTAAGGTTGTGGCTTATGCTTCTCGTCAGTTAAAGCCACATGAGAAGAACTATCCGACGCATGATTTAGACTTAGCAGCTGTGATCTTTGCCTTGAAGATTTGGCATCATTATCTTTATGGAGAAAAGTATAGGATCTTTTCGGACCACAAGAGCTTGAAGTACTTCCTCACACAGAAAGAATTGAACATGAGACAGCGACGTTGGCTTGAGTTGTTTAAGGACTACGATTGCATTGTCGATTACCATCCTGGTAAGGCCAATGTAGTCGCAGATGCATTGAGTAGGAAGTCAGTTTCAGCCTTGTTCCTGAGACGGTTCAGATGGAGATTTGGTTCAGATGGGGCTTTGCTTGCCCAGTTGCGTGTGAGGCCTACCTTGAGACAGAGGATTGTGGTTGCTCAGAGGGATGATCAGAGGCTTCAGCGGATTGTGCAAGAGGTCAGATCGGGTAAGCAGTCAGAGTTTTCAGTTCAGGATGAGGTACTTATGTTCATGGATCGTTTATGTGTGCCAGAGTCTGAGGATTTGAGGAGACAGCTTATGAGTGAGGCACATAGTACAGTTTTTACTATGCATCCTGGCAGTGAGAAGATGTATCGGGACATGAAGCAGTTTTATTGGTGGTTTGGTATGAAGCGTGATATAGTGGATTTTGTGTCCAAGTGTTTGACTTGTCAGCAGGTAAAGGCCGAGCATCAGGTTCCTTCAGGATTGCTTACGCCTTTATCCATTCCTGAGTGGAAGTGGGATGACATTGCCATGGACTTTGTTTCTGGTTTGCCTTTGACTCAGAAGAAGCATGATTCAGTTTGGGTAATAGTGGATCGGCTTACGAAGTCAGCTCATTTTCTGCCAGTTAGAGTGGATTACTCGATGGATAGATTGGCCAGTATCTATGTGGATGAGATTGTTCGGTTGCATGGAGTGCCTTTATCCATAGTTTCAGATAGAGATTCGAGGTTTACTTCCAAGTTTTGGAAGGAGTTGCAGAGAGCTTTGGGCACTAGGTTGAACTTCAGTACAGCGTTTCACCCTCAGACAGATGGTCAGTCAGAGCGGGTCATTCAGATCTTAGAGGATATGATGAGGGCTTGTGCTTTGGATTTCCCGGGTAATTGGGACAGATATGTGTCGCTTATGGAGTTTGCCTACAACAACAGCTTTCAGTCGAGTATCGGTATGTCACCATATGAGGCTTTGTATGGTCGTCAGTGTAGGACTCCGGTTTGTTGGACCGAGCTATCCGAGAGATCAGTGATTGGGCCAGATTTGGTTAGAGATACTGAAGAGAAGATCAGAGTTGTGCAGCGGAATTTGAAGGCAGCCAAGGATCGACAGAAGTCTTATGCCAACTTGAAGAGGAAAGACGTGCATTTTGAAATCGGGGACAAAGTTTTCCTTAAAGTTTCACCTTGGAGGAAAGTGCTTCGATTTAGAAAGAAAGGCAACCTTAGTCCTCGTTTCATTGGTCCTTATGAGATTTTGGCTAAGGTAGGACCTGTAGCCTATAGATTGGCTTTACCGATGGAGTTAGCAAAGTTGCACGATGTGTTCCATGTTTCGATGATTCGTCGGTACAGATCAGATCCCTCGCATGTTCTTTCAGTTTAGGATATTCAGGTTCAGCCAGATTTTACCTATGATGAGGAACCGCGAGCTATTCTAGCCCGAGAGGTGAGGAAATTGAGAAGTAAGCAGATTCCTTTGGTAAAAGTGTTGTGGATTCATCATGGAGTCGAGGAAGCGACTTGGGAACCAGAGGAATCGATGAGAGCTCAGTATCCGCATTTGTTCAGTTCAGGTGAGAATTTCGAGGACGAAATTCTTATTAGTAGGGGAGAGTTGTCACACCCCATTTGCCCCCTAGTAGAATGAGCCTGTCTGTATGAGTAAGCATTCGCATGTGTTCAGCATATCATAAGGGTATTTTAGTAAAATGCATGTTTTTGGGTTTTGTTAGTATGTGAGTGCATATATGGCATTAGGGTGTGATTTATTTGGGTAACAATTGTGTGCACTTGAGTATACCATTGTAGGGTGTATTAAGTTGGGATATGCTTGTGTGTGTGTGTTCATACCATTGTAGGGTGTGCATTAGTTGGGAAAGTATTAGGTGTGTGTAGTGCATGTTAGTTTGGTGTGAGTGGTTAGCTTCACCAATAGGAAATGGACACATACTTAGGGCAAAGAAAAGAAAAAGAAAAAGGGAAGAAAGAAGAGAAAATAGCAGATTCACGTTTTCTCCTTCCCTCACCTTCTTCTTCTTCATTTTCTTCATTCTAAGAATTGTGGTGTGGATTCAAGCTTGTATTGGTGAAGTTAATCATCTCTTTGCATTTTGTTGGTAAGTCACTGCATTTCTCATCTTATTTTCCATTCGTTTCATCTCCTTCTTTTTCCTTGGGTTTAGAATTAACTTAGGGTTTACATGGTTGTATGTTCTTTGTTGTGTTGTTAGTTGATCTCCCTCGCGATCCAAAGGGCAAGGAGGTCGCTGGACCTAGTGGAGCTAAGTGATTGAAGTTTAGAATCTCAGGTTTGGGAATTATATTTGTGAATTGTGGTTGAATTGAACTTACTGTAAGTTTCTAGGGTTTATGTTCTTATATGTGGTTATGCATGACTTTAGTTGTAATAAGTGTTGAATTAAGTTGATTATATGTCATTTTGATGCTTGAATGATTTTCTGGAAGGTAAGAACTGATTTGTGTGATTTTGATTAAAGTTTGGAGTTGATTCTGTGTTCTGGGAAATTCTGGAAAATCGGGTTACTGTAGAAAAATTCCCGTTTGCTGTGTCTGTCGCGTGACTAGCTAAGAAGAGAGGCAAGTCACGAGACGTGACTTCCAGTCACGACTCGTGACCTGCCAGAATGAAGCCAGTCACGAGTTGTGGCTGCCTGTCACAACTTGTGACCAGCCGAGGAAGGCAGTCACGAGGCGTGACTTCCAGTCACAACTTGTGACCGGCCTGAGAGAGAGTCACGATAGATAGTCATGCGTGACCAGCCTCAAAGAAGCCAGTCACGAGACGTGACACCCAGTCACGACTCGTCACCAGCAAGAGAGAAAGGTGTGACCAGTACAAGAAGAAGCCAGTCACGAGACGTGACTCCCAGTCACGTCTCGTGACCAGCCTTGTGAGGAGGCCAGTCACGAGTTGTGATGCCAGTCACGACCCGTGACCGGCCAACCTTGTTGGTCACCTCCGTTTCGCCTATTTTCTGAAATTTCCCAGTTTTAGCTCAACAATGAATTCTGTAATTCTTCCGAAGGGATTTATATTGCTCTATGATGCATGTCATATTTGTATATGCTTTGATATGAGTGTTACCATGATTCTTCAGATGAATTATATGTTATGTTCTGAAATATGATTTGAATGAAGCATAACCTGCTAGAGTCAAGTAAGTGGATAGTTAGGCATGCCTAATAGAGTCTTTTAGCTGTAGCCCTTTGTTTCGTTTGGACCCCGATCAGGTCCCCGTTTGGTTCCTCGCGAACCCTTTATGTGTAAGGATCTTGTTTAAGGTCCCCTTTGAAAATGATTTGTAAAAGTTAAAAGTAAAATGGTTTTCTCGATTCGTACCCGTAAGGTACTGTCTGTAATCGGCTCATACCCGTAAAGTACTGTCTGTGCACTCGTTATCCACTACCCAGAGTCAGCAGGTGTTCTTTTGGTGTTCGATTGGTTTGCCCTACTCTTATGACTATGTACATGTGATATCTGTATGAGTATATTGATGAAATGTATGTTCAATTAATCTGGATATGGATATGAATTTGAGATACATAATGTATGGCTTTAAATTGTGAGCATGTTCTTATGAATTATGTTATAAGCTATTGCATTTTGCCATTGTGAATATGTTATGCCTTGACGACCATTGTGAATGGCCGTTCATATGTTATGTGTGTTTCCCCACTAAGCGTTTATCGCTTAGCACGGTGTTTTTACCCGTGCAGGTGCGGAAGGAGTTTTTGCTTTGTGAGAGTCGCCACCGTCAAGCCAACACAGAAGGTTTAGTGTAGGGCTCAGTTTTGTAATCTGTAATGATTCTTTTTGTATTGAACTCTCTTGTATCAGTTTTGTTTCAGCTTTCGCTATTGTACTTATATTTTGGATATGTAACATCTTTTGTTCAGCTAGTTGATCAGAACATTATTGTAATGGTTTTGTTATATTAATGTATGATCAGCTATTGCTTATCTTTTCCTTTAAGGATTTTAATTATCTCATCTTTCTGTATGTATGATATGAATGAATGTATGTTTTGCTTTGTATCTGTTTGGTGACACCTTTACTCATAAGGTGTCTCACTCCTCATCGGATGGGATCACTTACGTATGGGTAGGGGGTGTTACAAGTTTTGCTTCTAAAGATAAGTTTTTAATTTCCCGTGTTTTTGCATGAACGTATGCTTTCGCTTAGCGTATGTGTGCATGTATGTGAGTGAGCGTCGGTAGCGCACCTGTGTCCTTCCAACGGGGACGTAGGGGGTGTTACATTTCGTAAGCCTAAGTAAACAAATCTAGTTAAAACAACTCAAATAATTGATCAAATTTAATTTAATTAAACCAATTACTAAATTAACACAACCAATTTATCAATCAATTCCATAAACCATAACAACACACACACTGTGACTATAAAATCACACATTAATAAATTTAATTCTTGTAAAAATCACTTGTCAAAGTGAGTTTGGTGGCCACTTACCAGTTTTTTGGAAGTTTTGGCCCCGTTTACCGTCTCCGGAGCTCCACCTGAGGCACCCAGACCATCGAAAGGAAGCTCGACGCCTCGAGGTTCTGTTTCCGGTGATCACGCGCCCATCCGCGGCGCCTTTTAGCTGGAATCGCCATCTGAAGCTTCGGTCTTCTCCTCCTCCGATTTGGTCATTGCCGGCGATTGAGGGAGATCCACGGGCACCGCGATGTTCGTCCGTCTGCTGTGACTCCCCCGATGCCGTTCGCATCCTCATCCGCCACCGGAACTGGCCGGGAAACACAAGAGGAGCTTATGGGTTCCTCTCGTTTTGCTGGAATAGCGACGCCGTTACGACAGAGGAATCACCGTGATCAGCAACGGCGAGAAGTCCGTTGCTCGCCTCCGACCGCTCGCCTCGTCACCGCTCCGCCGTCTCTCTCTCTCGATCTCTCTTTCCCGATCTGCCCTCTTCGTGACTTTCTCGATCTCCCTGTTCCTTCTTTCCTCCTCTTACTCTTTCTTTTATTGTTTTTTCTACTCCTCACATTTCCCACATAATTTTGCTAAATCTCCATCACCTATATAATTTTAGACTTATAACTAAAAATATAGCAACGGAATAAATTTTCCGGAATTATTTTTCCATTGCTATTTTAGGATCTAATTTTTTTCTCTTTTCACATTGATAGCAACGGAGTCAAAATTTAGCAACGAAAATTTTTTCCGTTGCAATTTAGGACCCATTTTTTCTATTATGAAAAATATAGCAACGGAATTATTTTTCCGTTATAATTTAGGACCCATTTTTTCTATTATGAAAAATATAGCAATGGAATAAATTTTCCGTTGCTAAATAGAAATGGAAAAAAAATCCGTTACTAAATAGCAACAAAAATATTTTTCCGTTGCAATTTAGGACCCATTTTTTCTATTATGAAAAATATAGCAACGGAATAAATTTATTTTTCCGTTGCAATTTTTTCTATTATGAAAAATATAGTAACAGAATAAATTTTTCGTTACTATTTAATAATTCCGTTAACGGAATTATTTTTCCGTTGCAATTTAGGACCCATTTTTTCTATTATGAAAAATCTAACAACGGAATAAATTTTTCGTTGCTAAATAGCAACGGAAAAAAAATTTCCGTTGCTATTTAGGACCCATTTTTTCTATTATGAAAAATATAGCAATGGAATAAATATTCTGTTGCTATTTAGGACCCATTTTTTCTATTATGAAAATTATAGCAATGGAATAAATTTTCCTTTGCTAAATAGCAACGGAAAAAAAATTCCGTTGCTAAATAGCAACGGAATTATTTTTACGTTGCTATTTTAGGACCCAATTTTTTCTCTTTCCACATTGATAGCAACGGAGTCAAAATTCAGTTGCTAAATAGCAACTGCAAAAAATTCCGTTGCTAAATATTTTTCCGTTGCAATTTAGGACCCATTTTTTCTATTAGCAACGGAAAAAAATTCCGTTGCAATTTAGAACCCAATTTTTTCCGACTCATTATTTAGAAATTGATAGCAACGGAATCCAATTTCCGTTGCTAAATAGCAACGGTAATTTTATCCGTTGCTACATTTCTCCATTTAGCAACGGAATTATTAACCATTGCTAAATTAGCAACGGAATTATTAACCGTTTCTAATTAAATTTCCGTTGCTAAATTAGCAACGAAAAAATGTTTTCGTTGCTAATTTAGCAACGAAAAAACATTTTCGTTGCTATTTTTCGCTACAAATTTCTCCCACATTTTGTTCGCGCGATATTGAGCAACGGTATTTACATTCCATTGCTAATAACCGTTGCTAAATTTATGCGCCAAACTTTCCCTCCTCTTTTAGCGACCGAAAATATCAAAAAAAAATTTCGCTGTTATATGAGTGAAACGTAACCGAAAATAGCAACGGAATAATTTATTTGTTGCTAAATAGCAACGGGAATGGAATTCCGTTGCTATTTAGCAACGAAAAAAATTTCGTTGCTATTTCACAAAATTCTTATAGTGCTTAAATCTAATAGAAGTTCATCATTGAAGCATTATTTGAGAGATCATAATGTTAGATGATTGTTATAGGTTGTTCTTTAATCCTAAAATTTGCATGTATAGCACTCTAATCCATTAATGAGAATTATGAGTTAGAATTATAAATGCATGTTTTAGGCACTCTAATTTATGTTGAGAGAGTAAATTGGAATATTATTCAACTTGGCTTGCATGACAAGAATATGCTTATAAATCAAGAATAATCATTTCAAGTTCTATTTATTATTTTAGCATCATTAATCTATTTGTCTTCTTTGATTATTAATAACTAGGTTTAATTAGTTTATATGATAAATTAGCTTAGCAATCAACTTACCATTGTTTGATCTTTGTAAACAAGATTAAAATTGAGTAGTAATAGTGTGTAAAATTCATCACATTCCTCGTGGGATCGACATCTTTTGTATTATTTTGGTACACCGTATACTTGCGAAAATTAGCGCTTAGAAATACGCAAACAAGTTTTTGGCGCCGTTGCTAGGGACTGTTTGATTGATTTTTGCCATTATGAATCTTGATTTATGATTTTGGATTATAATATTTGTTTTATTTTGTTTGATTGTTTGTTTAGTTTGACTTTGTGTTTTTGTTTTGGTTTTTACTGGATTTGATAGTTAATGCCTAGTACAAGGAGTTCTCAAGAAGAGCTTGAACTTTTGAATCCTGAAATCGAAAGATTTTTGTCCAGTAACCGAAAATCCAACAAAAAGAAGAATAAGAATAAGAGACTTATCATGGCTGAAGAAGCAAATCCACCAAGGTTGATGGACTTTTCCACACTTGCATTGAGTGGTGCTCAACAAGGGGTGGTAAGACCTACGGTAAATGCTAACCAATTTGAAATTAAACCTTCTCTTTTGCAAATGATTCAAAATAGCATTCAGTTTTATGGTTTTGCAAATGAGGATCCTAATGTTCATTTGGCAAATTTCTTGGAGATTTGTGATACTTTTAAGATAAATGGAGTTTCGACGGATGCAATTAAGCTTAGGCTTTTCCCTTTCACTTTGAAGGATAAAGCAAAGGCTTGGTTGAATTCTTTAACTAGAGGATCCATTACCACTTGGGACCAATTGGCCCAAGCATTTCTATCTAAATACTTCCCTCTAGCCAAAACTGCCAAAATCATTAAAGATATCAGAACTTTTGTGCAACTTGATAATGAGTCTTTGTATGAAGCATGGGAAAGGCTTAAGGAATTGCAGCGAATGTGTCCACATCACAACCTTCCAAGGGAGCTATTGATGCAAACCTTCTACAATGGGGTGAATCCTACCACAAGAGGTACCATAGATGCTGCAGCTGGAGGTTCCCTTATGAGGAAAACAACTGAAGCAGCATTTGAGCTATTGGAAGAAATGTCCATGAATAATTGTATGTGGCCTACTGAAAGAGTAAGGGAATCTAATAATTCTAATGCTAGGGGGGTCCATTCAATAGATTCTATGGTTGCATTACAAGCACAAATTGAAGCTTTAACTCATAGGGTTAATAGCCTAAGTATGGGAGGAAGTCCATCAAATGCATGCAATGTTTGTGGTCAACACGGGCATATGAGTGACAATTGCAATTTAGGAATGGTTAGTAAGGAGGAACAAGTTAATTTTGTCCAAGGCCAAGGGCGGGGAATCCATATTCTAATACCTATAACCCTGGTTGGAGGAGCCATCCTAATTTGTCATGGGGAAATAATAACAATAACCAAAATAGGGGTGTAGGATACCAACAACCACAAGATAGGTTTGGAGCTTTTGAAGGAAAAATTGATAAATTCATTGAGGAGATAAATTTTAAGATGAGTGCTCAAGATGAAAATCAAAAGAAGCTTGAAGCAAAAGTTGACCAAATCACTAAGAATCATGCTTCATCTATTCATAATCTTAAGGTTCAATTGGGGCAATTAGCAAGTTCTTTACCATCTAGAAGTCTAGGATGTCTTCCAAGTAATACAGAAGAGAATCCTAGGGAGCACATGAAGCCATAAAATTTTCTAGTCTTTTATTTAGGTTACTTAATTAGGTTTTCTTTCTATATGTATTTGGTGTTGTTCTAGACTAGTTTGTGCAAATTTGTTAATTAATGTTTTCATATTTTGAATTTTAATAATCTAACAAAGTTTGTTGTTGTTCTATAGGTAAATTTACTTAAATTATGTGTTTTGTTATTTATTTTATATATAAAAAAAATTACGTGATGTTGCTTATGTCGCGTGCACGTCAGCCTCGCGATCGCGATAGAAGGCAAATTGCAGGAGTACGCATGAAGCCATCTGAGTCATGCTGATGTTGCACGAGTAGGATTCCTGAGCACAAGTTGTGCTCTAGAGTCCGACTCGTGTTCCCTACTGGCGAGGAAGCTTCTGTTGCGAGGGCAACATCCTCGCGATCACGATAGAAGGCAATGTTCGAAGGTGTCCACAGGTCCTGCGACTCGTGCTGGCATGCATGAGTCCAACAGGTAAGGAGCAAACTGCACGAGTCGTGCAGCCTCCTCCGACCCTTGCAGTAAGCCCAAATCCACATCTAGTCGCGTTGTTTCCTTTAAATCACTGTAAGTTTTCTTTTCTTACTTTTTTTCTTTTCTTTTTTTTCTTATACTAATCTAATTTCATTTTCTTATAAGTATGTTTCCTCAGTTAAAATTAACTTAAGTAGACTAACCCTAACCCTAAAACACAAAAATTAGAAATCAAAATAGGGAACGTTTATTTCAAAATCCTAACTTTTCAAATCGCCACTACCCTTTATTTTTCAGCCCCCGTTCTTTTCTATTTTCCTTTATCATGTTCGATTTCACGAGTCGCACAATTCATTCCACCATTCATCCTCCTTCTTTGTTCTTATTTTTTCATTTTTGCTTCACGCGATACACTCTGCTTTCCCTTTTATTGTTCCTTTCTCTTCGAAGCAGCACCCTATTCCTCTTCCATATCTTTATTTCTTTCATTGTTTAGGTTTTACGTGGTTTCATTTTCTTTCCATTTCTGTCTCTTAACACAACACAATGGTCAGAACCAAAAATCCCTCAACCTCACGCATTGAACAAGCTAGACAGGAGGCTGAAGAGGGAGACATATCTGCCACCTTTGGTGCTGGGTTCTCCATTTTCTCAGTTGACGAAGGAAGTAGATTTATTGCATTATACGACAGAACCATCTTGTAATGTAAGTTTTTTCCCACAAATCTCCTTGAACATGTAGGCATGTTAAACATTGTCAATGACATTCTCTCCAATTGTGGTTTATTTAGATTTGCAAATATGCAAGACTCCATTCATCCTGACTTAATTTTAGAGTTTTATACTACTTTGAACAAGAATGGGAAAAATGAAAATTTGTTAGATTTTAGGTTGGATGGTAAACCTCATACTCTGACATATTTCATGATGAATAGGATTTTTAGTTTTTCACAGAATGGATTAATTGAACCATCTAGATCCTTTAAGCCCAATGAGTTTTGGTCCTTTTTAACTGATTTGCAAACACCTTTTAGGACTAGAGATGCTAAATCAATGTTTATCAAAGATTTAAAATATTAGATTTTGCACAAGATATTAACTTCCTTAATTTTTAATAGGGCTGAATTTAATAGAGTTTCTTATCATGAATTGTTCTTGATGTGGTGTGTGCATAGAGGTAAGTCCATATGTTGGCCTCCTTGGATATTCAATCAATTATTGCAATGTGCTACTAAACATGAATCTCCTATCACACATGGGCACATCATATCTTCTATTGCAAGAAATTTAGATATTGATTTGCATGCTTATTATAGAGATCGCCCTTGTGTTTGTTGTACTAAGCATCTTTTTGTACGTGGGGAAGTTGTCAATAATGATTTTTAGGAAATCACACCACATTCAAGATCTTGTTGGAGGGATCTTGCAGGCCCTTCTGGCCAACAAGAAGCAGAAAGTGATGAGGAGCCTAGTGGAGATGCATCTATGCATGAGGTGTCTGTAGCACCTGATGTTGGGTCATCTAGCCACAATGTGATGGCTATGTTTGAGCAAATTTTGTAGAACCAGCACACTATGCATGATCAGCTCTCATCTATGTCTCGACGTCAAAGGCGATTGGAGTATAGGATGGATAACTTTATTGCTCAATCTGGATTTGTGGTTCCATCACCTCCACCTTTACCATGAGAAGGGAGTTCTTCTTACCTTAATCTTGTTTCACCTTAATTTTGTTTCTTTCTTTTTCTTTTTCGATTTATCACATTTTTCCACATTGAGGACAATGTTGGTTCTAAGTGTGGGGGAGTGGATATGTTTGGATGTTTGTTTGTATTTTATGTGTTTTTGTATGTATTTTATATGTTAAGTGCATGTTTGTTGTATGTATTTGTTTCTCAAATAGGTTCTTAGTAAGTTTTATTATAAGGCATTGTTCTTTTGGAAAGATTTTAGGTTGTTAGATCATTTATCTTTTATGCTCATTTTTATCCGTTTTTCAAAATTTTTAGTATGTGTTTTAAGTTTTTCGAGTTATTTTCTTTTACTTATTTCAATATTATAGATTATTTAGTCTTTTTACTAACCATGTTTTTAAAGTTAGGATTTTCTCATTTAGTTTAAGATTTTAGGTTTCTAGTTGCCTAGTGAAAACTATAGCCATAATACTTACCCTTATTTCCTATCAATAATGGATGAGGACTTAGAAAATGAAAGAAAAAAATCACAAGTAGGATGGAGCATAAAATGCACCCACAATTTTCAAAAATAAATAGCAAAATGTATATCCAAAATTTCAAAAAAGTATGGGATGGAGCGTAAAACGCACCCATACTACCTTCTCTTGCTATGCATGGGATTAAATCAAAAAAGTATACCCATGTAAGAAAAGGAAAAAAAAAAGAGAGAATGAAAGAAAAGAAAAAAAAAAATAAAAATGCCATGAGATTGGATTAAGGGTAAGTGAGCTCAAAAATTATCCTAAAATGCAGCTAGCAACCTTAGAATTTTCAACTTTATGATCAAATTTCTCTCTTTAAATCATGTTTAGTTTTTTGAGACTTATACTCTTAATGTTGGAATTAGTAAATTCAAGTGACTTGTTAAATTTTCAATGCATTCATTGATATTCTTGAGTGTTTGAGGTATTTAATCTTTTCAATCCTATATATGATATGCCTAATGAATAATATTGTATAATAAGATTTACTAAGTTGGAATTCAATTGTCCCATTCTTTTCTCTTGCTTAAGGACAAGCAAGGGGTATGTGTGGGGGAATTTGATAGGTGCCTAATTAATGTATTAATTAGTATGTATTTTGTGTGAATTTAAGTAGTTAAGTATGCAAATCTGTTTATATTTCATGTATTTGTATTAGTTTATGTGTTTTTGTTCTTGTAGGCTAAGTTAAGTGTAAAAGTGAGAAAAGAAGCATAAATGGTGAAGAAAATGCATGACTGGAGAAGAGGAGCACGAGTCAAATAGAGAAGAAAGGAAGAGGAGCACAAGTCGGATGAGGGGACACGACTCGTGCAGTTTGGCCAGAAAGAAAGCAGAAAGAAAAGAAGAAGAAAGAGAAGAAGGAATAGAAGAAGTGATCAAGTCGTGAAAGGAAGCACGACTAGGATAAGCCGTGCATGACTCACAAAAAGGAGCACGAGTCGTGCAGGTACAGAGACAAGAGAGAATCAAGGAAAGAAAAGACGAAGAAGAAAGGAGAAAAGGGGCCGAGACGTACAACATGAGCACGACTAGGAGGAAAGGACACGACTCATGCAGGAAGAGCACGAGTCGTGCAAATGCAGAGAGGATGTAACACCCCCTTCCCATACGTAGGCGATCCCATCCGAGGAGGAGTGAGATGCCGTATGAGTAAAGGTGCCACCAAGCAAGTACAAAGTACAACATACATTCGATCATAACATACATTCAGAAAATACAGAATAATTAAAAACTTTACATGCAGAAAGCAAAAGCTGATCATGCATTACTATAATAAACTATTACAATAATATTCTGATCAACTAGCTGAAACAAAATAATATTACATATACAAAATATAGTTACAGAAGCGGAAGCTGATACAAACTAATACGGAGAGTTCTTATACAAAAAGAATCATCACTAATACAAAACTGAGCCCTACACTAAAACCCTTCTGTGTTGGCTTGATGACGGCGACTCTCGAATCAAACTCCTTCCGCACCTGCACGGGTAAACACACCGTGCTAAGCGATAAACGCTTAGTGGGGAAACACACATAAATAATGGACGGCCATTCACAATGGTCGTCAAGGCATAACACATTCACAATGGCAGAATGCAAAGGCTATAACATAATCCATATGAACATGCTCATATTTAAAAGCCATACAATCAGAATCTCATACACATACCCATTCCAGAATAATCTAGTATATGTTCCATCATTAAACTCATTCAGACAATCCATTCATAGCCAGATCAGATCAGAACAATTCCATTAACATTTAAAGAACACCTGCTGACTCTAGACAGTGGATAACGAGTGTACTGAGGGTACCTTACGGGTACGAATCGAATACTGAGGGTACCTCATAGGTACAAATCAAATATTATATCATTAATCAAAACATGTTATTTATATACTGAGGGGATCTTAAACAAGATCCTATACTGAAGGGTTCGCGAGGAACCAAACGGGGACCTGATCGGGGTCCAAACTGAACTGAGGGCTGCAGCTAAAAGACTCTATTAGGCATGCCTAACTATCCACTTACTCGACTCTAGCAGGTTATGCGTCAAACAGATCACATTTCAGAGTACCGAATATAATTCATCAGAAAATCATGGTATCACGCATATCGAAGCATCAAACGGTAAGACATGCATCATAAAACAGTAAAGTCCATTCAGAGCAAATACCAAATTCATTTCTGAGTTAAAAACCAGGAAATTTCAGAAAAATGGGCTGATTGGAGAAACGGGCGAGATTGGCTGGTCACGAGGCGTGACTGGCCTTCCCAACAGGCAGGTCACGCGACGTGACCGAGGGTCACGCGACGTGACTTGCTTGTTCCTCGCCGGTCACGTTGCGTGATCTTCACAAATCACGCAACGCTCTAGCAGGTCACGGCGTGACTGGACGTCACGTCTCGTGACGTGCTACTCCCCTCGCAGATCACGTCGCGTGATCTCGCAGATCACGCAACGTCTTCGCAGGTCGCACGACGTGACCGAGGATCACGTCGCATGACTTTCTTGTTCTTCAGCTGGTCACGCGACTGGCTTCTCAGCAGGCAGGTCACGGCGTGACCGAGGGTCACGTCTCGTGACTTGCCTTCTTTCGTAGCGAGTCACGCGACAAAGAAGAACTTCAACAGTGCATCGATTTTCCAGAATTTCCAGAATAAAGAATTCAATCCCAATTTGATTTAAAACCATACAAACCTGTTCTTACCTTCCAGAAATCATCTCAGACAACATAAGCAACAATTATACAACTCAATTCATCAAATAACTAATCAAATCAAATCAAGAACATATGCATTCAAACTTACAACAACATAAACCCTAAAATTTTACAGTAAAGTCAAAATCACACAATTTCACAAATAAACATTCCCAAACCTGGATTCTAAACTTCTATCACTTAGCTCCACTAGGTCCAGCAACCTCTTTCCCCTTTGGATCACGAGGAGCTTCAGCTAGAACACAAACACAGTAAATTCAACCCTAGGTTAAACCTAAACTCAAGGAAGAAGAAGATGAAGTAAATGAAACAACTAGATGAGAGAATTCAATTACTTACTAGAGAGAATGCAAGGAGAGGATTAATTTCACCAATAAAACCTTGAATCAACAATACAGTACTTTGAAATAAAGAAAGTGAAGAATAAGAAAGTGAGTGAAGAAAGAACGTGAATCTGTAAGTTCCTTTTCTCTCATTCCCTTTTCTTTTTCTTTTCTTTATTCTAAATATGTATCAATTTCCTATTGGTGAAACTAATCACTCACACTAAAATAACCTACACTACACACACCTAAAACCCTCTTAACTTATGCATACCCTACAATGGTATGAACACATGCACACAAATATTTCTCATTTAATTAACATACTAGTGCCATGTATGCACCCACATAATAATAAACCCAAAAACATACATTTTTACTAAAATACCCTTATGAAATGCCGAACACATGCGAATGCTTACACATACAGACAGACAGACAGACAGACAGGCTCATTCTACTAGGGGGCAAATGGGGTGTGACAACTCTCCCCTACTAATAAGAATTTCGTCCTCGAAATTCTCACCTGAACTGAATAACTGTGGATACTGAACTCTCATCGACTCCTCTGGCTCCCAAGTCGCTTCTTCGACTCCATGATGGATCCAGAACACTTTAACCAAAGGAATCTGCTTATTTCTTAACTGCCTCACCTCTCGGGCTAAGATAGCTCGTGGTTCCTCATCATAAGAGAAGTCTGGTTGAACCTGGATATCCTGAACTGACAGAACATGTGAAGGATCTGATCTGTACCGACGAAGCATCGAAACGTGGAACACATCATGCAACTTTGCTAACTCCAACGGTAACGCCAATCTATAGGCTACAGGTCCTACCTTAGCCAAAATCTCATAAGGTCCAATGAAACGAGGACTCAGCTTACCCTTCTTTCCAAATCGAAGCACTCTCCTCCAAGGTGAAACCTTAAGGAAAACCTTGTCCCCGATCTCAAATTGCACATCTTTCCTCTTCAAATTGGCATAAGACTTCTGTCGATCCTTGGCTGCCTTCAAATTCCGCTGCACTACTCTGATCTTATCTTCAGTATCTCTAACCAAGTCTGGTCCAATCATAGATCTCTCGGATAGCTCAGTCCAACAAATCGGAGTCCTACACTAACGACCATACAAAGCCTCATATGGTGCCATACCGATGCTCGATTGAAAACTGTTGTTGTAGGCAAACTCCATCAACGATACATATCTGTCCCAACTACCCGGAAAATCCAAAGCACAAGCTCTCATCATATCCTCCAGAATCTGAATAACTCGCTCTGACTGACCATCGGTCTGAGGATGAAATGCTGTACTGAAGTTCAACCTAGTGCCCAAAGCTCTCTGTAACTCCTTCCAAAACTTGGAAGTAAACCTCGGATCCCGATCTGACACTAGGGACAAAGGCACACCATGCAACCGAACTATCTCATCCACATAGATACTGGCTAATCTGTCCATGGAGTAGTCCACTCTAACTGGCAAGAAGTGAGCTGACTTCGTAAGCCGATCCACAATAACCCAAACCGAATCATGCTTCCTCTGAGTCAAAGGTAAACCAGAAACAAAGTCCATGGCGATATCATTCCATTTCCACTCAGGAATGGATAAAGGCATAAGCAAACCCGAAGTTACCTGATGCTCAGCCTTTACCTGCTGACAAGTCAAGCACTTGGAAACAAAATCCACTATGTCACGCTTCATACCGGACCACCAATAGAATTGCTTCATGTCTCGATACATCTTCGCACTGCCCGGATGCATAGTAAAGACTGAACTATGCGCCTCACTCATGAGCTGTCTCCTCAAATCCACAGACTCTGGCACACATAAGCGACCTCTGAACATAAGTACCTCATCCTGAACTGAGAACTCTGATGGCTTACCCAAACTAACCTCATGCACAATCCGCTGAAGTCTCACATCGTCTCTCTGAGCATCCACTATCCTCTGTCTCAGAGTAGGCTTCACACACAGCTGGGCAAGGAAAGCCCCATCAGAACCAAATCGCCATCTGAATCGCCTCAAGAACAAAGCTGAAACTGACTTCCGACTCAAAGCATCGGCGACTACATTGGCCTTACCAGGATGGTAATCCACAATGCAGTCGTAGTCCTTAAACAACTCAAGCCATCTGCGCTGTCTCATATTCAACTCTTTCTGTGAAAGGAAATACTTTTCCCCATACACTTTTCCCCATACAGGTAATGACGCCAAATCTTCAAAGCAAAGATCACAGCTGCCAGCTCAAGATCATGCGTCGGATAGTTCCTCTCATGTGGCTTCAACTGACGAGAAGCATAAGCCACTACTTTTCCCTCCTGCATCAGCACACATCCAAGACCAACTCCAGAAGCATCAATGTAAATGACAAACTCCTTACCCGAAGTGGGTTGAGTAAGGATAGGAGCCTCAACAAGCAACTGCTTTAACCGATCAAAACAAGACTGACACCTGTCTGACCACTCAAATCTGACTCCTTTCCTCAACAATCTAGTCATAGGAGCAGCAATCACAGAAAATCCTTTAACGAACCGACGGTAATAACCTGCTAAACCGAGGAAACTCCTCACTTCCTGAACATTTTGAGGCGCTTTCCAATCAACTATCGCCTCAATCTTAGCTGGATCTACCTGAATACCTCTAGCTGAAACAATGTGACCAAAGAATGATACTTCTCGAAGCCAGAAATCACACTTGCTAAGCTTAGCAAATAACTGATGCTCTCTCAACATCTGCAAAACCAATCTGAGATGCTCCTCATGCTCACTCTCATCCTTGGAATACACCGAGATGTCATCAATGAACACTACTACAAATCGATCTAAGTATGGCCTAAACACACGATTCATCAAATCCATAAAAGCCGCTGGAGCATTTGTCAAACCAAACGGCATCACAAGAAACTCATAGTGGCCATACCTAGTCCGAAATGCAGTCTTCACCACATCTGCATCCTGAACCCGTAACTGATAGTACCCTGATCGAAGATCTATCTTGGAGAAGACACCCGCACCTCGAAGCTGATCAAATAAATCCTCAATCCTAGGCAAAGGGTACTTGTTCTTCACTGTAACTTTATTAATCTGGCGGTAGTCAATGCACATCCGCAGGGATCCATCTTTCTTCTTGACAAACAGCACTGGAGCTCCCCATGGAGATATGCTAGGTCGAATAAACCCCTTATCCAACAACTCTTGTAGCTGAGATTTAAGTTCCCTCAACTCTACAGGAGCCATCCGATAAGGTGCTCTCGAAATAGGTATAGTACCTGGCATAATCTCAATGGATAACTCAACCTCTCGCTCAGGAGGCAAACCAGGCAACTCACTCGGGAATACATCACTAAACTCCCGCACTACAGGAATGTCCTCAATCTGAACCTGATCCCTCTTGGATTCTAACACAACTGCTAGAAAAGCCTCACAACCTTTCCTGATAAATCTCTTAGCTTGCATCGCAGAAATAACATTATTCAACGAACTAGCACCCAAACCTTTTAAAAACACAAGAGACTGACTTCTATCCCGAAGTACAACTGTCTTCCTATGGCAATCAACTACAGCCCGATGCTTACCCAACCAGTCCATACCCAGAATCAAATCAAACTCTCTGAAAGGTAACTCAATCAGATCCACTGGAAGCACAGCTCCCTCAACAATCAGAGGATAACTCCTAAAGACTCTACTCACACTGACACTATGCCCTAATGGACTGGTCACACAAATCTCATAATCTAACTGATCAACTGAATGCAATTTATCAACAATTTTATCTGTGCACAAGTATGAGTGTGTGGAACCAGGATCAATTAGAGCATATAACTCAGTGTCATGGAGTAGGAACTTACCAGCAATAACATCAGGCGCATCCTGCTCATCTCTGGCTCTCATAGCATAAGCTCTAATGGCACCCTGAGGAGGATGCTCAACAGTCTCAGAAGCAGCTCCCTCTCTATGCCGACCACCTCTACCTCGACCTCGGCCTCTGCCACGGGTAGCCTGAGAAGCATTCGAACCGACCCTACTGCCCTCTCTCTGGGAACCCGAATCCTCCTGCAATCTCGGACAACTAGCCAACTGATGCTCAGAACTCCCACACCTGAAGCATGCACCGGAGAGCCACCTACACTCACCCCGATGTGACTTACTACAGTGAGGACAAACTGGTGTAGTCTCAGCTCTACCACCCCTACCAGAACCTGACACAGCTGCAGAACCCTGACGTCTACCTCTAGAAGCCGGACCAGATGCTGACTCATCCTGTGGGTTCCTAGATCTCTTACTCGAAGAAGATCCTCCACGAGAAGAACTCCTCCTCTGAGCTCTCTCTCTCATCACAGTCTCAGACAACTCAGCTCTCACAGCAGCCTCTACAATCTGATAATAGCTAACCCCAGGTATGCACATCAGAGAGATCAAAGCAATCTTCAAAGACTGATTTAACCCAGCCTCGAAATGCTTGCATCTAAAGTCATCAGTCATAACTCCTCGTGGGGCATAGCGAGATAACCTATTGAACTCCTTCTCATAATCTGCACAGACATGGCCCTCTGTCTCAAACTCAAAAACTGCGCCCATCTCGAATCTCTATAAGTCTGAGTAATGTACTTCTTTGTGAACTCACCCTCAAAGAACTCCCAGGTAATCGGATCCGGTAACTGAGGATGCCTGCAAACTAACTCCCACCATTCAAAAGCAGACCCTTGCAGAAGAACTAGTGCACACTCTGCCTGCTGGTCGGGAGGACACCGAATCTCTCTCAAAGCACGCTTCACTTTATCTAACCATTTCTCTGCCAACTCAGATTCATTCAAACTAGTGCCATAGAAATCCTCAACTCCTGCCCTTCTCAAATTCTCCATAGGTGCTCTAGGAGCAGTCACTCTCTCCAAAACCCTAGCATGCTGCGGCTTCGGGCTGAACCCTAGCATGCTGAGCCGACACAGTAACAGAAACAGACGGATCTATAGCTGGAGGATTCACACTCTCAGCGGATTCCTCACGCGCACCATGAGCAGAATTAGAAGCCATCTAAATAAACAAGAAACAACCGTATCAGCCAACACAGATCTAGACACATACACATCTAAGAAACTCAAAACAATCACAACAACACCCAGAAACGCCTAAACCTATGCTCTGATACCACAAACTGTAACACCCCCTTCCCATATGAGTAAGATGCCGTATGAGTAAAGGTGCCACCAAGCAAGTATAAAGTACAACATACATTCGATCATAACATACATTCAGAAAATACAGAATAATTAAAAACTTTACATGCAGAAAGCAAAAGCTGATCATGCATTACTATAATAAACTATTACAATAATATTCTGATCAACTAGCTGAAACAAAATAATATTACATATACAAAATATAGTTACAGAAGCGGAAGCTGATACAAACTAATACAGAGAGTTCTTATACAAAAAGAATCATCACTAATACAAAACTGAGCCCTACACTAAAACCCTTCTGTGTTGGCTTGATGACGGCGACTCTCGAATCAAACTCCTTCCGCACCTGCACGGGTAAACACACCGTGCTAAGCGATAAACGCTTAGTGGGGAAACACACATAAATAATGGACGGCCATTCACAATGGTCGTCAAGGCATAACACATTCACAATGGCAGAATGCAAAGGCTATAACATAATCCATATGAACATGCTCATATTTAAAAGCCATACAATCAGAATCTCATACACATACCCATTCCAGAATAATCTAGTATATGTTCCATCATTAAACTCATTCAGACAATCCATTCATAGCCAGATCATATCAGAACAATTCAATTAACATTTAAAGAACACCTGCTGACTCTAGACAGTGGATAACGAGTGTACTGAGGGTACCTTACGGGTACGAATCGAATACTGAGGTTACCTCACAGGTACAAATCAAATATTATATCATTAATCAAAATATGTTATTTATATACTGAGGGGATCTTAAACAAGATCCTATACTGAAGGGTTCGCGAGGAACCAAACGGGGACCTGATCGGGGTCCAAACTGAACTGAGGGCTGCAGCTAAAAGACTCTATTAGGCATGCCTAACTATCCACTTACTCGACTCTAGCAGGTTATGCGTCAAACAGATCAGATTTCAGAGTACCGAATATAATTCATCAGAAAATCATGGTATCACGCATATCGAAGCATCAAACGGTAAGACATGCATCATACAACAGTAAAGTCCATTCAGAGGAAATACCAAATTCATTTCTGAGTTAAAAACCAGGAAATTTCAGAAAAACGGGCTGATCGAAGAAACGGGCGAGATTGGCTGGTCACGAGGCGTGACTGGCCTTCCCAACAGGCAGGTCACGCGACGTGACCGAGGGTCACGCGACGTGACTTGCTTGTTCCTCGCCGGTCACGTTGCGTGATCTTCACAAATCACGTAACGCTCTAGCAGGTCACGGCGTGACTGGACGTCACGTCTCGTGACGTGCTACTCCCCTCGCAGATCACGTCGCGTGATCTCGCAGATCATGCAACGTCTTCGCAGGTCGCACGACGTGACCGAGGATCACGTCGCGTGACTTGCTTGTTCTTCAGCTGGTCACGCGACTGGCTTCTCAGCAGGCAGGTCACGGCGTGACCGAGGGTCACGTCTCGTGACTTGCCTTCTTTCGTAGCGAGTCACGCGACAAAGAAGAACTTCAACAGTGCATCGATTTTCCAGAATTTCCAGAATAAAGAATTCAATCCCAATTTGATTTAAAACCATACAAACCTGTTCTTACCTTCCAGAAATCATCTCAGACAACATAAGCAACAATTATACAACTCAATTCATCAAATAACTAATCAAATCAAATCAAGAACATATGCATTCAAACTTACAACAACATAAACCCTAGAATTTTACAGTAAAGTCAAAATCACACAATTTCACAAATAAACATTCCCAAACCTGGATTCTAAACTTCTATCACTTAGCTCCACTAGGTCCAGCAACCTCTTTCCCCTTTGGATCACGAGGAGCTTCAGCTAGAACACAAACACAGTAAATTCAACCCTAGGTTAAACCTAAACTCAAGGAAGAAGAAGATGAAGTAAATGAAACAACTAGATGAGAGAATTCAATTACTTACTAGAGAGAATGCAAGGAGAGGATTAATTTCACCAATAAAACCTTGAATCAACAATACAGTACTTTGAAATAAAGAAAGTGAAGAATAAGAAAGTGAGTGAAGAAAGAACGTGAATCTGTAAGTTCCTTTTCTCTCATTCCCTTTTCTTTTTCTTTTCTTTATTCTAAATATGTATCAATTTCCTATTGGTGAAACTAATCACTCACACTAAAATAACCTACACTACACACACCTAAAACCCTCTTAACTTATGCATACCCTACAATGGTATGAACACATGCACACAAATATTTCTCATTTAATTAACATACTAGTGCCATGTATGCACCCACATAATAATAAACCCAAAAACATACATTTTTACTAAAATACCCTTATGAAATGCCGAACACATGCGAATGCTTACACATACAGACAGACAGACAGGCTCATTCTACTAGGGGGCAAATGGGGTGTGACAGAGGAAGCCGAGAGGGAAAAGAGGAAAGAAAGGAAGAAAAGCAATCCGTGTTCTGTCGCGAGCGCGACATCAATCGTGATCGCAACCAAAAGTGACCGTTGGAGCAGTTTTCCTTCAAAATTCACTTGAAAAGGCACCTTTTCCCACCAAGCTTTGCAACCATTTTGAAGGGACATTTCCAAGAAACACATCTTTTAGAACATTATAAATATTAGTTTAACTGTAATTTTAAGTGGTTGAATTTTAGTTAAGGAATTTTCTGTAAATTTTGAGAGTACATTTCTTAGAAATATTCTTAAGTTAGAGTTATGTTTTGAAGAGAAGATTTCTTACAAGGAAGAAGAGCATATTTGGTGAAAAGGAAAAGGGTTGAGAAATCTCCTTCTTCATTTCTCATCTTTTATTTCTTCTTTGTAATTATTGAATGATGAAAATTATGAACTTGAATCTTTAATGTTATTTTTTATTATTCATATCAATTTAGTGGTCTTGTTTGTAGAATTTTCAATTAGTATTTTATGCATGATCATTATAGGTAAGAACTTAATTAAAAGATGAATTCTTACTTAAATCTAATAGAAGTTCATCATTGAAGCATTATTTGAGAGATCATAATGTTAGATGATTATTATAAGTTGTTCTTTAATCCTAAAATTTGCATGTATAACACTCTAATCCATTAATGAGAATTATGAGTTAGAATTATAAATGCATGTTTTAGGCACTCTAATTTATTTTGAGAGAGTAAATTGGAATATTATTCAACTTGGCTTGCATGACAAGAATATGCTTATAAATCAAGAATAATCACTTCAAGTTCTATTTGTTATTTTAGCATCATTAATCTATTTGTCTTCTTTGATTATCAATAACTAGGTTTAATTAGTTTATATGATAAATTAGCTTAGCAATCAACTTACCATTGTTTGATCATTGTAAACAAGATTAAAATTGAGTAGTAATAGTGTGTAAAATTCATCACATTTCTCGTGGGATCGATATCTTTTGTACTATTTTGGTACACCGTATACTTACGAAAATTAGCTCTTAGAAATATGCTAACAATACCTATAAATGTCTAGAAGAAGTCGAGACATAAATCTGGCTCTAAGACCCTTGAATTTAGGATTGAAAGTAAGATACTGATTTTGCGTGGGCAATGGGAGCATCTTTTGTTCCCAAGGCCATATCTCATAGAATATAAGTCCAATTTGCATGATTTTTATGTCATTGAAAACTTAACTTATATATGAAGATTTGTTTAGAAGAGACTTTAGCTTTTAAAAATGATGTTTTCTAGGTGAACAGAGGATGGACAAGATGGACTATAGAACTTATCCTAATAGGGGTCACATAGAGGTCAGAAAATCCTGCCCCCCCCCCCCCCCGCCCCCCGTGTATATGGCTACTGGATTGTTAAATTTGCACGTAAATCATCTTACAAGTTGGGTAAGGATTTCTGCCCACCGTGTAACCCATCCTGCCCACCATGTTATTTTTGTCCCCACTATGTAAATGCATTATGGAATTGATTTTTGCATGCTATTTGGTTTACATGACTGGCAAGAATTCCTACCCACCGTGTAACCTTCATGTTTTCATCTAATAATTTGTAATTTTCTTTCCATTTTGAACTAGATTTGAGCTTAACTTTTCTGGAACTTATCTAGCACATTTTTAATGATTTGGGAATGAAATGAATACATGGAAAATATGATGTGTACATAATAGTGTAGGTTATTCTGCACGAACTTTAAAATACGCAATTGAATTAAAAAAGGTATCAATTTATTGGTATAAGAGAAAATGGTGAAATTTGTTCATAATTACTTATAAGTTAAATGCATGATTATAAATTATTGTTGTTATTAAATTATGAGTAGAAATGAGTTGTTTTAATTAATTAGCCTACTATGACTAGGACGTGGATAGATAGGCATTCCTATAGGAACCAAAATTGCTGCAGTCCTCTGTTCTATTTTGTAGACCCCATTTGGGTCAATGTTTAGGCCTCGATTGGGTCATTATTTTAGAGTCCAGTTGGGTCACCATCAGAAATTGATTTTGTAACGACCCAATTTGGCCCTAGAAGAATTTCGAAATTTCGTTCGGTAATTCGAGAGTTTATGTGTATAAGAGAGTGTATTTGAATGAGTTTCCTATTTAATTAAGGTTAAAAGTTTTGCTATAAGAAAATTGTTTTGAGAAGATATATAAGTGGCTTGTGTGTGGGTTCTGTCGCGAGCGCGATAGTGTCGCGGGTGTGACAGAATGCCTCACAAGAAGCCTAATTGAGTTTGATTAATTTTGGATTATTTGATGTGTATCGAACACGTGGCGGCGTAGGAGTTTGACAAGTGGCAACATGGGAGTGTGACACTTGGCATGGGACTTTTGTTTTGAGTGAATAAATTAGATGAGTGGCATTAAAGTAAGTGGTTAGTGGCATTAAAGGCAAGTTGTTGGCCATTTATGTGAGAGGATTTGGCTTTATTTGGGTTGGATAAGGGTTGATCGGCCACTATCTTCATTATTCCTTTCCATTTTCTGCTTTTGGCCTTTGCTCTTCTTTTATTCTTTTGCTTTTTCTTTGGTTTTCTGCCGTGCCCCTTTACCTTGCCAACTATCTCTTCTTTCTTTTATTTTTTCCATCTCTTTTGATTGTTCCTTGAGTGAACCACTTGGATTGGTTTGAAGAGTAAGAGAAGGGTTTGGCTTGGTTTTTCAGTAGAGGTAAGTGTGATTTTATAGTATTGGTCTTCTTCTTCTACTTGGGTTTTTTATTTTTGGTTTAAAGTTTAAAGCTTGGTTTAAGTGTTCTCTTGGTTGATTTGTGCATGTAAGCTATGGACAAGAACAGGGAAAGGGGAGGATTAGAACCGATTAGAGAGATGTGGTCAAGCTATTCGAAGGTTGGGATCGAGTGTGATTTCAGTTAATTTGCATGTGTTTGAGATTGAGTAATTTATGCTTGAATAGAGATATGTATGAGTTGTATACTTGTTTATGTGTTCATTTTGATTGCTTGCAGCGTCCCTATGATATATGGTTATGATTATGAAATTTGATCATTTGCATGTGGGTTAATGACATTAGATGATTGACATATAGTTTTTGAGTGTAAGATGATTTTGGGGAAACTCTGTTCATTTTTCATCAGACCTTCGTTTATTGTTTATGTCATAAGTATAGTTTTAGACCTCTAAATTGAGTGATTACTAAGGCGTTAGAACTATAACTTCAATACTTATAAAAGTCTCAGAAATGAGCTTGAATAAATTCTAGCTCTAAGACCCTAAAAATTGGCCAAAATAAAAGTGTCTCTACTTTGGCCGGTTCATTTGAGCAGTTCAGATTGTGTAGATGATATCTGACGTTATAGATGTCCAATTGACCTAAAACTTGTCCCATTTGAAAGATAGCTTCCTAGGGAACAATGTTTAAGAAGGACATTTTGCCTAAAAGATGTTGGTTTAGGCGACATAAGTTTGAGGTGAGAAGCAGTCTTGTGAAGGTTCCTGATGGAGCATTCTGTCGCGAGCGTGACAGAATAGGTTAGCAGAGTAATTTTCTTCTGGATTTAGAGCCCATGGTTGGCAAGAATCAATTCCCCACCTTTACCCTCAACTAATTTGTATATTTTTATATGTTTTTCTTCTCGAATTGAACCCGTATGTCACCAAAACATTTCGGGGTCTATACCATGCATGTTTAGGTTTATCAAATAATTATAAGATTAGTTATCTGGGTAAATAATTCTACGGCATAAAAGTTAGTGTTGAACACGACATGCCATGTGATCTTAATTGTTTTATAATGCTTGAGTTAGTGTAATGCATTTAGTATAGTATATAGAGTCTTTTTGCAATCTGGCTTCTGTCGCAAGCTCGACTTCTTATCGCGATCGCGATAGTGAACCCCTTCCTGCCCTATTATATTTCTGAAAAATGTTTCTTCTATCTTGCTTTGCATGTTTTCTCCCTAGTGCATAGGGTATGCTTACTTGTTCCTCCTTTACATTACAATTAGAGTTTTGTATTGAGAATTATTGACATGTTAGTGTTTTGAGTTGTGTTCCTAGTAGTGTCAAGTATTGAATTCTGAGTGAGTGGGTCGAACCTGAACGGTCATAGTAGTGGATAGATAAGCATGCTTATAAAGGCACAGAGTGCAGCTACCCATGACAGCCCTGTTTGGGCCAAGCGACCGACCTCCGAGATGGTCATTCTAATAGAGATAGAGAGAATGTTTTGAGACTTCAGTCTTCTATTTTGTAACGTACCTGTATCCACAATTAATGAGAATTCAGGCTACTTTATGTTTTGTAGTATTTTTTAGGCGACTGTGGGGTCTGTAGTGTACAAGAAGTGTAATAGAGACTTGCATATTTATATATATTGTTATAGGTATACATGAACATAGCATGGCATGATATCGCTATTATTTTTTCCATATTGCTTGAATATTTGCATATGAATATAGCATGACATGAATATAGTAGAGACTTGTATATGAATATGAACATAATATAACATGACATCGCTATTGTTTGCTATACTTGGATTTTTGCACATGGAACTTATTAGAGTAAATGTTATCTGTTACAAGGTTGTGTATATGGTTATTTGTGAATGATACGACTAGTGATATGCATGTGATATATTTGTGACTTCGCTCGAAGTCTTTTGTTTCTGTTTATCTCCACTAAGCGTTATCGCGTAGCACGGCTGTTTTTCCCATGTAGGTTTTCTGGATGCGATTAAAAGAGTTTGCATCTGCATGTCATGGCCACTAGGGGCTTGTTGAAGATCTTTTTGTATAAGATAGAGTTTCCTTTTTATGTTTCGAGTAACATCATTATGTATATAGAATAGTATAGCATCAGATGTAAATATTAACTGTTTTGTATATGTACCGAAAATGAATATGTAATAAGTATAAAAATTTTGTTTATGTACAGTTTATATATATGATATAAGAGCTTTTGTTTGGCCCAACTTGTTTATTTACTGTTATCGCTTCTGCCTTTGTGTATGCATGTGTACGAGTATATGTGTGTTTGGCACTTGGCACCTCGATATTCCTTCCCGGGGGTATGGGGGTGTTACATTTAGTGGTATCAGAGCATAGGTTAGATGGTTCTGGTCTATAAGATATAGAGTATGGATTAAGTGTCAGAGTTTGTCTAGAGTCGTGGCCTGATGCAGATATTATCTTGTAGAGTATAGATAGAATCGAATTTGAGTGAAGTTGTTAGTAAGTATAGTCTGCTCATATGTATAGTAGCGGGGAAATCTCGAGGATGAAATTTCTTAAGGGGGAGAGATTTGTAACGACCCGATTTGGCCCTAGAAGAATTTCGTTCGGTAATTCGAGAGTTTATGTGTATAAGAGAGTGTATTTGAAAGAGTTTCCTATTTATTTAAGGTTAAAAGTTTTGCTATAAGAAAATTGTTTTGAGAAAATATATAAGTGGCTTGTGTGTGGGTTCTGTCGCGAGCACAATAGTGTCGCAAGCGCGACAGAATGCCTCATGGGAAGCCTAATTGAGTTGGATTAATTTGGGATTATTTGATCTGTATCGGACACGTGGCGACGTAGGAGTTTGACAAGTGGCAACATGGGAGGGTGACACTTGGCATGGGACTTTTGTTTTGAGTGAATAAATGGGATGAGTGGCATTAAAGTAAGTGGTTAGTGGCATTAAAGGCAAGTTGTTGGGCATTTATGTGAGAGGATTTGGCTTTATTTGGGTTGGATAAGGGTTGACCGGCCACTATCTTCATTATTCCTTTCCATTTTCTGCTTTTGGCCTTTGCTCTTCTTTTATTCTTTTGCTTTTTATTTGGTTTTCTACCGTGCCCTTTTTCCTTGCCAACTCTCTCTTCTTTCTTTTATTTTTTCCATCTCTTTTGATTGTTCCTTGAGTGAACCACTTGGATCGATTTGAAGAGTAAGAGAAGGGTTTGGCTTGGTTCTTGAGTAGAGGTAAGTGTGATTTTATAGTATTGGTCTTCTTCTTCTACTTGGGTTTTCTATTTTTGGTTTAAAGTTTAAAGCTTAGTTTAAGTGTTCTCTTGGTTGATTTGTGCATGTAAGCTGTGGACAAGAACAGGGAAAGGGGAGGATTGGAACCGATTAGAGAGACGTGGTCAAGCTATTCGAAGGTTGGGATCGAGTGTGACTTCAGTTAATTTGCATGTGTTTGAGATTGAGTAATTTATGCTTGAATAGAGATATGTATGAGTTGTATACTTGTTTATGTGTTCATTTTGATTGCTTGCAGTGTCCATATGATATATGGTTATGATTATGAAATTTGATCATTTGCATGTGGGTTGATGACATTAGATGATTGACATATAGTTTTTGAGTGTAAGATGATTTTGGGGAAACTCTGTTCATTTTTCATCAGACATTCATTTAGTTTTTATGTCATAAGTATAATTATTGACCTTTAAATTGAGTGATTGTTGAGCATTTAGAACCATGACTTAAATACCTATAAAAGTCTCAGAAATGAGCTTGAGCAAATTTTAGCTCTAATACCCTACAAATTGGCCAAAATAGAGGTGTCTCTACTTTGGTCGGTGCATTTGAGCAGTTCAGATTATGTAGATGATATCTGAGGTTATAGATGTCCAATTGACCTAAAAATTGTCCCATTTGAAATATAGCTTCCTAGGTAACAATTGTTAAGAATAAATTTTTGCCTAAAAAGGAATTTTAGATGTTGGTTTAGGCAATACAATTTTGTGGTGAGAAGAAGTCTTGTAAAAGTTCCTAATGGAGCCTTCTGTCGCGAGCGTGACAGGGGTCACCAGCGCGACAGAACAGGTTAGCAAAGTGATTTTCTTCTTGAGTTAGAGCCTATAGTTGGCATGAATCAATTCACCACCTTTACCCTCAACTAATTTGTATATTTTTATATGTTTTTCTTCCCGAATTGAACCCGTATGTCACCGAAACATTTCGGGGTCTATACCATGCATGTTTAGGTTTATCAAATGATTATAAGATTAGTTATCTGGGTAAATAATGCTACGGCATAAGAGTTAGTGTTGAACACGACATGCCATATGATCTTAATTGTTTTATAATGCTTGAGTTAGTGTAATGCATTTGGTATAGTATATAGAGTCTTTTTGCAATCTGGCTTCTGTCGCGAGCGTAACTTCTTATTGCGATCGCGATAGTGAACCCCTTCTCGCCCTATTCTATTTCTGAAAAATGTTTTCTTCTGTCTTGCTTTGCATGTTTTCTCCCTAGTGCATAGGGTATGCTTACTTGTTCCTCCTTTACATTATAATTAGAGTTTTGTATTGAGAATTATTGACATGTTAGTGTTTTGAGTTGTGTTCCTAGTAGTGTCAAGTATTGAATTCTGAGTGAGTGAGTGTAGTGGCCAAATACCCCTTGGGAGGATATTAGGTCGCCACAACGCATGCACATACAGAACACTCATGCGAAAGCGAAGATAAAATCATACAATCACATGCAGCGGAATAATGGTCTTTAACATAACAAAAACATGCCAAAAAGCAAACTCATATATTCGTTTATATATTCAAAATGAAACTATTCTTTTACATTATAACATTTACTTTACATTTATATACTGTATACAAAATATACTTTGCTTTGCCATATACATGTCCTATACAAAAGTCGCTTTACTTTTACATATGCCAAGCTATTCCAAAAACTCTAGAACATGTATACAAAAAGACTTCAATATATACTCCTAGTGGCCATGACCTTGCAGATGTGCAACCCTCCGAACCTGTAAACCTACACGGGAAAACACCCGTGCTAAGCGATAACGCTTAGTGGGGATATCACATATAAAAGACTTCTAACGAAGTCACAAGCATAATCATCAAGCATATCATTAGACGATATGCTAATCATCTATAAGCATATAAGGATATAAGCATTTATCATACTTGTAACATACCAAGCATATAGTCATTCTGCTATATAACATATCTACTAATCTCATGTAACCTATATCATGTTCATGTTCTTCTAACTCTAATTATCAGCTCATGTAACATATAATATCATGTCATTGCATATCATGTCCATTTATTTACATATAAGCATAAAAGCATACTTATAGTATATCTTGTACAAATAGTGACTTCTCCTATACATGTAAGCTCATATAAACGTTTAAGATATACGATAGCCATATACTTCTCTAGCCATGTACTATAGCTCTTTAGCATTTATACATCTCTTGTACATATAGACATCATTTCTTATACATATAACAGTATCATCTCTTGTACATTTAACATCAATTCATATACTTTTACATTTTACATTTAGCCCATTGTCATAACATAAGTGGATACGGGTACATGTAGATACCAAGTAATGGTACCAAAACATCTAGAGACCATAGTCTCAAGCCATCTAGAGACTGTAGTCCCAAACATCTAGATACTTTAAGTATCAACATCTAGACATCCGTAATTTCCAAACATATAGACACCCGTCAGTGCCAACATCTAGCAGCTGCAAATCATCTAACCCTTTATAGGCATGCCTATCTATCCACTTGTATGAGCATCTAAGGCTTATAACCATTATCCCATATCAAAACATGTATGGTCATTCATATACATTTACTTAAACCCATGCTAGTCATGTAATCTACTTTATATCTTACTATACATACATACATGTCATTCTAAACTCATTCACATGTAACTCTATATGCATATCATTGCATACATGGTTCACCATGCTCAAGATATTTTAAATATATGCTTGTTAATACGCATCATCATTCATGATTTATCATACTTAATTTACACATGGATATACGCATTCACATTTACACTTATTCACCTTCACATTCTTGTTGTACGCATTCATATTCAAGACTATACATATTCGCATTCAAAACTATAGCATCCGCATTCACATACTTAATTCATCACACTTAGAATGCTTATAGCTCATACATATTTACATATATATTAGTATGCATAATTCATCATGCTTAAGATACTCATTTTATAATGATAAATATGTATTGGACAAGTAATGGGAACTCGTGGTGAAGTTCGGGTGCATTTCGGGAAGAAAAATACCCTAAAAAGACAAAACAAAGAGGGGTCACGGTGGCAATGAATTGGTTGTGACCATGAGGTCCATAAATAGGCATTCTGCCTGCTAAAAACATATGTCAAGGTGGCAATGAATTTCATTGTGACCGTGACATACCAAAATAAGCAAAACAGAAGCTAAACTTCAGGACTGCTTCGCACCACAATTTTGTACAGCCCATACGGATGTCTTACACTCAATTTTAGGCAAATATTCCTCATAACATTTCTTCCTCTATGTCTTATCTTTCAAATGAGACAATTTTCAGGTCAATTGGATTTGTAAAACATCAGATATGAATTAAAATATATAGACTGTTCTAGTGAACCCTACAAAGTAGAGACACGTCTGTTTGTGCTATTTTTAGGGGTCTTAGAGCCAGAATTAGCTCAAAGTTATTTCTTCAAAATTTATAGGTATGGAAGTTATGATTAAAATAAATCAATAAAAACTCAATTTGGAGTTTTGAAACTCCAGTTATGCCCAAAATACTATACTGAGTTCTAGTAAGCTATAAGCAGAATTTTCCCTAACACTAGGGTTCATAGTTTTCATGCTTATTCACTTAATATGCTCATGGATTTTGTTCAATACACATCACACATCATGTGTACACTTCAAGTACACACAGAATCATGCATCAATTACACATCACAACCAGCTATCCAACACATATAATCAAATAAAATCAACATAAAAACACATAAGAACACATATATCCCAAACCTCAAAATGGGTTGCTGGACACTCTCAATCTCCAGCTACACCTTCTCCTTTCCCTTAGCTTTCCTCTTGTCCAAATCTTTTTGGTTTAACTCTTCAAACCAATCCACATGCAATCAAATTCCAGATTCAATTGAGAAGAAAAAGAAACTCAAACTCAAGAGATGAAGGAATACAGAATTTTGAGGAAAGCAAAGAATGGGAAATGCTGTCAAATTCCACTACCAATTTAGCCTCATAATTAAACATAATTTGCATGCAAAAAGGGTTGGCTGTCTCATGGGAGAAGCCACACGTGGATTCCACTCCTCAGCCTTACCAAAATCCAGCAAATGATCTTTGGCAAATAACCATTCAGTCCCTCTCATATATTCTGTCCTTTAATGGCAACTTTTCCTTTTTCAATTACACCCTTGGCCCATTAATTACTCACTTAATCCAATCTCATTAACACCCTAACATGCAATTGACACTATAATCCAACTAGGGTACACTTTGGGGTATTACAGTGAGTCGAGCCTGAACGGTCATAGTAGTGGATAGATAAGCATACTTATAAAGGGACAGAGTGCAGCTGCCCATGACGGCCCCGTTTGGGCCAAGCGGCCGACCTCCGAGATCGTCATTCTAATAGAGACAGAGAGAATGTTTTGAGACTTCGGTCTTCTGTTTTGTAATGTACCCGTATCCACAATTAATGAGAATTCAGGCTACTTTATGTTTTGTAGTGTTTTCCAGGCGACTGTAGGGTCTGTAGTGTACAAGAAGTGTAGTAGAGACTTGCATATGTATAGAGATTCATATAGATACACATGAACATAGCATGGCATGATATCGCTATTATTTTTGCCATATTGCTTGGATATTTGCATATGAATATAGTATGACATGAATATAGCATGACATGAATATAGTAGAGACTTGTATATGAATATGAACATAATATAACATAACATCGCCATTGTTTGCTATACTTGGATTTTTGCACATGGAACTGATTAGAGTAAATGTTATCTGTTACAAGGTTTTGTATATGGTTATTTGTGAATGACATGACTAGTGATATGCATGTGATATATTTGTGACTTCGTTCGAAGTCTTTTGTTTCAGTTTATCTCCACTAAGCGTTATCGCTTAGCACGGGTATTTTTCCTATGTAGGTTTTCGGGATGCGATTAGAGAGTTTGCATCTGTAGGTCATGGCCACTAGGAGCTTGTTGAAGATCTTTTTGTATAAGATAGAGTTTCCTTTTTATGTTTTGAGTAACATCATTATGTATATAGAACAGTATAGCATCAGATGTAAATGTTAATTGTTTTGTATATGTACCGAAAATGAATATGTAGTAAGTATAAAAATTTTGTTTATGTACAGTTTATATATATGATATAAGAGCTTTTGTTTGGCCCAAGTTATTTATTTACTGTTATCGCTTCCGCCTTTGTGTATGCATGTCTACGAGTATGTGTGTGTTTGGCTTGTGGCACCCCGATATTCCTTCCCGGGGGCATGGGGGTGTTACAGATTTGTTATTGCTCTGTATTTGCAATGTACCTATGGGTACCTATTGTTTTATATTTCCTATTATCCACTTCCTTTGGGAATGCAAGCAAACTATTAAACGTTATATGTTAAATGAAAATTATGAAATGTGAATTCTTTAAATAATGTGTATATATATGTCTGTGTATGTGCGCGCGTGCTTAAAAGATACAAACTACATGTATGTGACAAATATTAATTAGTTCGTTATATGTATGCATCATATGTATGTGTCTAATGACAATCACTATGAGTGATCATCCATATCATATTTGTTACCCACTAAGTCGTGCGCTAAGCACGGGTGTTCCTTCCGTATAGGTATCGAAGCCAAAACAACCAACAAGGACATCACGCAACTCACAAGGCCGACAGAATAGTAGAAAGCTTATC
Source organism: Excoecaria cochinchinensis (assembly GCA_947683425.1). Lineage (NCBI taxonomy): Eukaryota > Viridiplantae > Streptophyta > Magnoliopsida > Malpighiales > Euphorbiaceae > Excoecaria > Excoecaria cochinchinensis. The sequence continues at coordinate 2,718,302 of CANTUQ010000110.1, forward strand.
AATGTATGTCTTGTATTTTTCTATAGTAATGTAAATATATTCCTTTTTGTTGTAATTATATATGTATTAAAATAAGTATGTAATCAAGACAGTTTTTGGTATGTAAAAGTTAGTATGGACTTTGTTATATGTAATATGATTAATATGATATAATGAAAGATAGAAATTTTATAATTCTGGTTATGATATGTTAGATATGCCATGCTACGGTGTGGTTTACTATGTACGGGTAAAAGGTGTTACATTTGTATTATGAAATGTGAATTCTTTAAAGAATGTATATATATGTGTGTGTGTGTGCTCGCGTGTATGCTTAAAAGATGCAAGATACATATATGTGACTAATATGAATTGCTTCTTTATATGTATGCATCATGTGTTTATGTCTAATGACGATCACTGTGAGTGATCATCCATATCATATTTCTTCCCCACAAAACCATGCGCTTAGCACGAGTGTTCCTTCTGTGTAGGTACCAAAGCTGAAACCGCCGATAAGAACATCATGCAACTTATAAGGCCGACACAATAGTAGAAAGCTTATCAATGTATGTCTTGTATTTTGCTATAGTAATATAAATATATTCCTTTTTGTTGTAATTATATATGTATTAAAATAAGTATGTAATCAAGACAGTTTTTAATATGTAAAAGTTAATATGGACTTTGTTATATGTAATATGATTGGCATGATATAATGAAAGATATAAATTTTATAATTCTATTTATGATATGTTAGTTATACCATGCTATGAATCTTATCAGTATTATAGTTATAAATGATACATGTTAATAAGATAATCATATCTAGCTTGGTGACGCCCCTCACTTGACATAGTGTGTAACACCCCATACACATATATAAGGGATCTCATCCGCAAAGGGAGTGAGAACCCGTATTGATAAGGGTGTCACCAAACAAACTGCAATAAAGCATATACTAAAATATAAAGATAACAGAGGAAATTAAAACTTGAAACTCAAGTGTCAATCATTGATATAACAAAAGGTTCATTACAAAAGTATAACTGTACATATGATATCATTATAGAATTACAAGTTTCCAAACACTTATCGAAAAGATTACAAAAGGATATATAAAAATAAAACCAAAGAATTACAAAAAGGACCTAAATACAAAAGTTAAGCTCCAAAACTTCATTCCTACTGTGTTTGCTTGGCCTGCGGAGACAATCCCAAAAACTCCACTCCTTTCGCACCTGCACGGATGGAACACTTGCGCTAAGCGATAACGCTTAGTGGGGAAATACAAGTATGGACGGCCATTCACAATGGTCGTTAAAACAAAACACAAATGAATGGCACGTGCTTATAAATACATTCAATAGAAATAATAGCTTTAAGTATCAAAAATCATATTCATAAAGCTCATAATCTGAAGATATATCACAATAATCTCATATTCATATAATACACAACAATTTACTTGCAAACTCAGAATAGCGGATAATAAGTGAACACATTGGTACCCGTAGGTACAGTCAAAAGCAACATCTTTACTTGTCATTCAAAACATTTTCACATTGGGGGATCTTAAATAAGATCCGAACACATTAATGATCGCGAGGACCTGATTAGGGTCCGGAACACATTGGGGCTGCAGCTAACAGAACTCTATTAGGCATGCCTAACTATCCACTAATTTTACTCTTGCAGGCCATGCATCATTCATCATATCAAGTACATATTGTACATAAAATCATTCATACATAAGTATAATAGCATCACAGGATCGAAAGTCAAGTATAGATTGCATAGAAGAAAACTTGATTTGAAAACAGAAGACGTCGCCCTCACGACAGAGGCAAAGCTCGCCAAGTGCCACACTCACGACAGCCCTCGCACTTGTGCGAAGATGAGCAGACCCGCCTCTATTGCGCTCGCGACATGAGTCGCGCTCTCGACAGAGGGCAAGGAAGGTTGCTGTCGTGCTCGCGCAAATATGCGCACTCACGATAGCAAACTGCCTGGCAAGGCCGAGCTTCCTATCGCGCTCTCGATCGAGGTCGCACCCGCAAGAGGAGCCCGTCTCAACAGATGCTTGGAACACTGGGCTCTGTCGCGCTCGCGACAGAGTCGATTTCCAGCTCCCTCACCGAGAATTCTACAGAAATTCATACCCCAAATCATCCCAAACATGCAATTGACCAACCAAACTTCAACCCAAACCAAGTCGAGCATCCAAATCATATTATACAACATAAAACCCATGTTTTATACTAATTATCACAACTAAACATCCAAATAAAACAATCAAATGCCAAGGGTTCATCAAACCCAGAAATTTGTTCTAACATTCAACAAATTCAAGTCTTAATTCAATACATCGCAACCATGGCATCTCTATTCCAATTAATCAAAAACCCACAACAATTACACAATCATCACTAAGTTTAACTTCATAAATTTCCAGAAATTCCATGATAAAACACAAAATCTGAAAATATGCATAAAATTACAAATTCCCAAACCTTTGGCTCCTTTGCTCCACAAAGTCAAGGTGCTTCACTACCACTTGCTTTATCTTTCACTTTGGGCTCTCTAGCAAGTATTTCTAAACCAATAAACCCAAAATGTGCAAAATCTCAAAACCCTAAACACCTGAACACTCACACCAATGGGGATCACAAAGAGAAAAGAAAAAGAAGGAGGAGAAGAAACCCACTTACTTGCTAGCACTTGAATTGCAAAAACCACCAACAATTGTAGCAAAAGAGAGAAAAGAGAATCAAGAAGAAGAAGAAGAAGAAGAAGGAGAAGGAGAAGGAGATACTGAGATCTCATAACTGACTCCAGCTCACAAGTAGCCTCTTCAATCCCTTGGTGCCGTCATAATACCTTAACTAGAGGAACTTGTTTGCTCCTGAGTTGTCTCACTTTCCGAGCGAAAATAGCTTTCGGCTCCTCATCATATGAATAATCAGGCTGAAGCCTTACATCTTGAACTAACAATACATGAGATGGATCTGATCGATAGTGGCGAAGTATGGACACATGGAATGCATCGTGTCGCTTAGCTAATTCCAAAGGCAAGGCCAACTTATAGGCAACTGGTCCAATCTTTTCCAGAATTTCAAAGGGTCCTATAAATCTGGGACTTAGCTTACCCTTTTTGCCAAAATGCAAAACTTTCGTCCAAGGCGACACTTTAAGAAACACCTTGTCTTCGACCTCAAACTGAATGTCTTTCTGCTTTAAATTAGTATAGGATCTCTGTCTATCCTTAGCTACCTTCAAATTCTATTGCACAACTCGGATCTTCTCTTCGGTATCTCTAATCAATTCTGGCCCAACAAAAGAATGCTCAGTTAACTCGGTCCAATAGACTGGAGTTCTACACTTCTGTCCATAAAGAGCCTCATACGGTGATGTACCAATGCTTGCCTAATGACTGTTATTATAGGCAAATTCCATAAGCGACACATATCTGTCCCAACTGGCCAAAAATTTCAATGCACAACCCCGAAGCATGTCTTCCAAAACCTGAATAACCAGTTCTGATTGTCCGTCTGACTGGGGATGAAATGCATTACTAAAGTTCAATTGAGTACCTAAGGCTATTTGCAACTCTTTCCAAAATTTCGACGTAAACCTCGGATCCCGATCTGATGCTATCAATAAATGCCATGCAATCTGACCATTTCATTCACATAAATATCTGCTAACTTATCCATTGAATAACTCATCCCAACAGGCAGAAAATGTGCTGACTTGGTGAGTCGATCAACAATAGCCCAAACCGCATCGTGCTTGTAACACCCCGTCTCCCTCCCTAGTAATCTGAGCCATATTGTGTGCAAGTGCGTCTATGTAATATGTTGGCATGTGTTATATTTTAATTTGGGTTAATTGCATGATTTATTGGTTGTGGTAGAGTGTGGTTGCATGTATAGTGGTAATGTGTGTGTGTGTTTGGGTTTTGTTAGGATGTGGATGTTTGTAGGGAGTTAAAGTATGTATTAGTGAGATTAGGCTTGGGTGTGGTGTAGAGTGTGGTTGTAGGGTGTGAGTGATCAAGTTGCACCAATGGTTAGGCGACATATGGCAAGGGTTTTAGGAGAGGGGTATAAATAGAGTGGAGAGAGAAAGAGAGAGTAGCAACTTGCTGCTTTGCTCTCCCGTTCTCCCTCACCTCACGCCACCTCTCTCTTTTTTTTTCTTCTTCCTCCTTGTTCTTCTTGACTCATCCTCTTGTGGCCTCAATTAGTGTTGGAAATTGATCAACTCAAGTGGTTTAGTGGTAAGTTTTGGTTGAGTTCTTTTTCTTCCTTTGATTTTTGCTAGAGTATGATTTGAGTTAGGGTTTTGTTGTTGTGTGTGATTTTTGGGTGTTTTGATCAGAGGTGCTTCCTAGAGAGCCCAAAGGCAAAGATAAGGCTAGTGGGAGTGGAGCTTGTGACTAGGAGCTAAGGATTTGCAAGGTTTGGGACTTTTGTATATTTGATGCATTTTTTGATTTTGGGGTTTTGATTTGATTTTCTAGAAAATCATGTGGTTAATGATTTTTATTTTGGTCTAAATGTTATGGGTTTTGTTGGCATTGAGTTAAGATGCTTTGTTGATGAACTCTTGAAGTAAATTGTTGGTTAAATGAGCTTATGTAGAAAATTTCTGGTTTTATTAAATTAGAGATTTTAATTATATTAATTGTATTATTCCATTGGGATTATTGGCATAAAAGTTGAGTTTTATGTTGTTGATGATGATTTCAAGGTTTAATTTGAGTTATGTTGACGTTCGGTTTGAAATGGAGGATTAGGTGTGTTTTGGAAGATGGAGGAATTCTGCAGAATTTTTGTAGATCTGGAAAATGCGACTCTATCGCGAGCGTGATGCCAATAACAAGCGCGATAGAGCCAGGTAATTCCAGCTCTCCCAGCAATCGAGCTTTGTCCTGCCGAGGCGTAGCACCTCGCATGCTATCGTGAGCGCGAAGGGCCGCCCTTGTTGGGTAGCACTGTCGCGAGTGCGAATGCTAACGCGCGATCGCGATAGCGATGCCAGCTGTGGTCTGTCGCGAGCACAATAGAGGCCAATCTATTTCTTCTTCTAGCAAATGCGAGGCCTATCGCGAGCGCGACAGACGTTGCGAGCACGACAGTCTCTGTGTTTAAAATGGGATTTTTTTTGCGTCTCCGACTCTTATTTTTCGAACTTGTGATGCTTTTAGACTTATGCATGGATAATTTTATGAACAAAATGAATATGATTTGATGATTTATGCATGGCCTGCAAGAGTCAATTTAGTGGATAGTTAGGTATGCCTAATAGAGTTCAGTAGCTGCAGCCCCCAATGTGTTCCGAACCCTGATCAGGTCCCCGTTTGGATCCCCGCGATCCTCAATGTGTATGGATCTTGTTTAAGATCCCCCAATGTGAAAATGTTTTGAATGAGAAAACAATGATATTGCTTTTCGATTGTACCCTCGAGTACCCCAATGTGTTCACTCGTTATCCACTATTGTGAGTCAGCAGGTGTTTGTCTTGTTGTGAATATGAGCATGTGAAACCAATTGATATATGAATTGACTATGAGCTTGTGGATGCAACTGAATATGATTAAGCTATGATTTATATATATATATATATATATATATATATGTGTGTGATTATAGCATATACCATTTTGAGTGTGTTTTGCCTCAACGACCATTGTGAATGGCCGTTCATATTATTATGTGTTTTCCCCACTAAGCATTATCACTTAGCACGGGTGTTTCATCCGTGCAGGTACAGAAGGTTTTGAGCTTTTGGGAGAGTATCCGTAGGTCCAGCCAACACAGAAGTTTTGAAGTGTTAGGACTTAGTTTTGTACTTAGATTCATTTTGTAATATCAGTTATGTACTGACTATATTTTTTGTAATGAACCCTTTGGATATCAATGGATGAATTTTAAGTTTTATTTCCACTGTTTTCTATATGTTGTGCATATGTATATTGTTCTGTTTGTCTGGTGACACCCTTGCTCGTACGGGTTCTCACTCCCTAGAGGATGGGTTCTGCTACGTATGGGGAGGGGGTGTTACAGTGCTTCCGCTGAGTCAAAGGCAAACCCATTACAAAGTCCATGGTGATGTCATCCCACTTCCATTGAGGGATGGGTAAAGGATTGAGCAATCCCAAAGGAACTTGATGCTCATCCTTTACCTGCTAACAGGTTAGACACTTAGACACAAACTCCACAACATCTCTTTTCATCTCTTGCCACCAATAAAACTGCTTCAAGTCTCGGTATATCTTCTCACTACCGGGATGCATGGTAAAAACCGTAGCATGTGCCTCAAGCAAAAGCTTCTTCTTCAACTCATCATCACTCGGGACACACAAACGATTTCTATACATAATCACCCCTTCCAAAACTAAAAACTCCAATTGCTTACCATTCTGAACCTCTCTCAACACTTGCTGCAACTTCAGATCATTTTTCTAAGCATCCACAATCAACTGCCTCAAAGAAGATTTCACTTTCAACTAAGCAACCAAAGCTCCTTCCGAATCCAACCTCCACCTACAATGCTGCAGGACTAAAGCCGACATCAATTTTCTACTCAAAGCATCGGCGATTATATTCACCTTACAAGGGTGATATTCTAAAATACAATCATAATCTTTAAACAGCTCCAACCAATGACGCTGCCTTAAATTCAACTCTTTTTGTGTGAGCAGATACTTCAAACTTTGTGGTTGGTGAAAATCCTACATGTCTCCCCACACAGATAATGCTACTAAATCTTAAGAGCAAAGATCAATGCAGCCAATTCTAGGTAATACGTCGGATAATTCTTTTCATGAGGCTTCAATTGACGAGATGCTTAGGCCACAACTTTACCTTCTTGCATCAGAACACAGCCAAGTCTAATTCCTGAAGCATCGCTGTACATCACATACTCTTTACTCGAAATGGGTTGAGTAAGTACAAGAGCCTTAATCAACAAACTCTTCAACTGCTCAAAACATACCTGACATTTGTCGGACCATTCAAATTTCACTCCTTTTCGAAGAAGTCTTGTCATAGGCGTTACAATAACTGAAAACCCTTTTACAAACCATCTGTAATACCCAGCAAAACCCAAAAAACTTCTCACTTTAGGTACATTCCTAGGCGCCTTCCAATTTACAATAGCCTCAATCTTTGCCTGATCAACTGGAATACCCTCAGCCGAAACAATATGGCCCAAAAAGGACACTTCTTTAAGCCAAAAATCGCACTTACTAAGCTTGGCAAACAAATGGTGATCCCTCAAAACTTGAAGCACTATCCGAAGATGCTCTTCATGCTCAGTCTCATTCTTCGAGTAAACTAGGATGTTGTCAATAAATACCACTACGAATCGGTCAAGATATGGCCTAAACACTCTGTTCATCAAATCCATAAAAGCTGCTGGTGCATTGGTCAGTCCAAATGGCATTATAAGAAACTCATAGTGGCCATATCGCGTCCGAAAAGCAGTCTTAACCACATATGTGTCCTTAACTCAAAGCTAATAATATCTAGACCACAAATCAATCTTAGAAAAGATTCCAGCTCCTCTTAGATGATCAAATAAGTCCTTGATCCTAGGCAACGGATACTTATTCTTCACAGTGATCTTATTGATCCGGTGGTAATCGATACACATCCTTAATGTACCATCCTTTTTCTTCACAAACAAACCGGAGCACCTCATGGAGATAAGCTGAGTCTAATAAAGCCTTTATGCAATAGCTCCTGTAATTGAGTTTTAAGTTCCCTCAATTCCACATGAGCCATTCGATAAGGTGCTTTAGAAATAGGAGCAGTACTCGGCATTATCTTTATGGATAACTCCACTTCTCTCTCAGGAGGTAACCCAGGCAACTCACTTGGAAACACATCCTCAAACTCTTTGACCACTGGAATGTCCTCAATATTAACTTGACTATGCTTAGAGTCCAATACCAAAGCCAAGAATGCCTCACAACCTTTCCTCAAAAATCGCCTAGCTTGCATGGCTGAAATAACATTTCCCAAGGAACCAGAACCTAGACCTCTAACGACAACTGAGGACTGATCTTTACTCTGGAGCACTACAGTCTTTCTATAACAATCCATTATGGCTCGATGCTTAAATAGCCAATCCATTCCCAAAATCAAATCAAATTCTCGAAAAGGCAAATCAATCAAATCCGCTGAAAATTCTATTCCTTGAACCAAAAGAGGGCAATTCCTAAACACTCTACTCACATTGACGCAATGTCCTAAAGGACCGGTCACACAAATCTCATAATCTAACTGGTCCACTTCAGGCAACTTATCATATAACTTATCAGAACATAAATATGAGTGTGTGGAACCAGGGTCTATTAGAGCATACAATTTAGTGTCACAGAGTAAAAACTTACCTGCAATCACCTCAGGCGCATCCTGCTCTTCCCGAGCTCTCATGGCATAGACCCTTGCTGGTGCCATCTAAGGATGGTCCACTGACTTCGATGCAGCTCCTTCTCTAGGCCGACCTCCTCGACCTCTGCCTCTGCCCCTACCCCGACTAGCTTGATGGGCATTAGACTGTGATCGGCTGGCCTCTTGTTGATCATGGGTGTTCTCGCTCAACTTGGGATAGTTTGCTAGAAAATGATCTATGCTTCCACAATGGAAACACGCTCCAGTAAGCCAATGGCACTCGCCCTTGTGGCGCTTACTACAGTGAGAGCACTCAGGCACCACTTCACTTCTTCCACTTGAACCACCTCTACCACTGCCAGGAATACATAAAGATCCCTGTCTCCTACCCCTTGTAGCGGACTAGCGGAGGACTCATCCTAAGGATTTGCTTGCAGGTTCCTCGATCTCTTACCTGAGGATGAACCTCCACGAGGGGGATTCCTCCTTTGAGCTCTATCCCTCAACACCAATTTAGATCTCTCTGCATGCAGATCTGCTTGGACAATTTGATAATAACTAACAGCAGGGGTGTGATGCGCGTCGGACCCCACGGCCACCCCTCTGACCGCCCGCTTGAGGGCGATCGGGCAATTGAGAGTCCGTTGGCAACTTGTAAAGATATTTACAAGTGTGTCTATTTTGGGCAACTAGGAGGTTTCATGGAGTCGCCACCCAATAGAACATTGGAAAAGTTTCTCTCGCCTCGGAGAGCCTAAGACTGTGCTTAGTATCCATTTTGGGCCAACCAAAGGAGTCTTGGAGGGTAAACCTCTCGCCCTAAGGAGCCTAGGATTAACGTCAAAGTCTCGTGACACAAGAGGTGTCTTGGAGGTCATAGTTCCAATGAGTGATCGGATAGACCTCTCGCCTCTTTGAGCCCAAAGACCAGAGCTGGGTTCGGGACTTCTCATCTATTTCTACCTCGATTATTTTACGATCAAATTTTAAATTTCATTAATTCGCTCTCTCTCCACACGATGCAATTGAATCGAAGCGCATTTAGTCACATTTGGAAAGCGGTAAATGAACGAGTAAATAATGAAAGCGATAAATTACAATAAAACAAGGAGCGGAATACAACTCCCTTTTATAAATATGCAATACATACACAAATCGGGGCATTGCTTATTTTGAGGACTTTGGTCCTTGCATGCATCATTATTAAAATGGATATTTCTATTGTGAGGATTTTATTGGATAAAATAGGACATTGGGTCCTTGACTTTATGAAGAATTCAGTTTATTAAATATAAAACGTTTGGCCGATTTTTACGTTGGCGAGAAATACAACAATTTTGTCATATATAGGAGAAACAATAAATAAATACATGAAATAAAAAGAGAGGGAGATAGGGAACTAAACCAGGCAAACTTTCCATATACAGGAGAACTCCCTCAGGCTCCAGCCGACCCAAGAAATGAAAACATACTCTCACAAAACAAGCCCAAAGGATGTTAAAATACAGAAGAAAAGCTATAAATAAACATAAAAATTTGAGTGAACAAAAAAGGAAAAGAAAAAGATTTGAAAATGTGGGACAGAACCCACCGACGGGCTATGCTAAATGACCGGCGGGCGTCGGTCAAGGTGACCAATACGGCCCGTCGCTCACTCGAAGGGAGCCGTCTGTGAGGGTGACCGACGGGTTATGCTTAAAGGTGATCGACGGGCATCGGTCAAAGTAGATGACTCGTCGGTCACCACTGTCCCAGAAAAACATAAACTTTTCAAAAAGCAAAAACACAAATTTTACCCAGGCCCAAGTAGAATAGGAGCAAGAAATACAAAAAAGGGGATAAGAGCAAAGATAATATCGAAAATGAAGGTAAAAACGGACAGAAAAGGGTCTGGAATACTTACCCTCAGAACAACCTTTTGGTTGGATTCCTTATTGTTTTCTGGCTTCCCGCACGCTCCACGAGAATGTCCGAACAAAAAGATCAAATGTAGAAGATAGAATGTGTCTTCAACAGTTTGGCGAAAATTGAGTTTTGGAAATCAAAAACCCGTAAAAATCAACTAGATCCTCTTTCTTTTGAAGATTTGATTCTTGAATTAGTTAGATCTTTTTAGAAATGTGTTTGTTGGAAGAGAGAGAAAACATGCGTGAATTTTGGCAGAGTTTCCCCTACTTTTGCAAATTTTCCAACCCATTTTATGAGAAAATTCAAAGCTTTTATAGGCCAGGTGTGACCGACGGGCGTCGAAAGAATCCTACTGACACAAGGATTCATCCAACGGCCCTGTAACCTGATCGACAGGCCTGCCATTTTGACCGATGGGCGTTAGAAGAATCCTTCTGACACAAGGATTCATCCGACGGTCCTGCCACCTGACCGACGGGCGTCGAAAGAATCCTTCTGACACCAGGATTCATCCGACATCTTGCCACCTGACCGACGGGCTGGCCTTCGACCGACGGGCTGGCCGTCCGTCGAAAAAAACATACTTTTTTGGACTTTTAAAAACTCCCCGTTTTCTCCCCTTTTGCCTACGAAAGGTAAAAAGACTCGTTTCTCGTGGAGCATAGGACTAAAGCCTCCGAATCCAAACTGTTTGTACAGGTTCGGATGCCGATTTCATCATAGGGTAATCTCTGATCCGGACCGCTTCGGGACACGGTGCTTACAGTTGCCCCCAGTTTTGGGGAAACTAATGCACGAGTTCCTAGATGAGCCAAAACTCAAAGAAAGGATAGAAAGGAAGAAAGCGTACCTGTGGCGGTTCTTACCTTTCGTGCCTTTTACCAGGTAGACCTCGTCTCAGTCTGTTCAGCGGGAGAAGATATCCTCATCGGTCTCGTCTCGACCTATAGGTGTTGATGAGATGTAGCATTCTCTAGCCATGACCTCAATATGAAGAGCAGTGTTTCTTTAACCACAACTTCGATTGTTTCTGCTGGCCTCGTTTCGGCTCGCGCAGTGTTGAGAAGATGTAGCACTCTCTGACTACAAATCCGGTGTGAAGAGCAGTATTTCTCTAACCGCAGCTTCTGCTTTTGCTGGCCTCATCTCGGCTCGCGCAGTGTTGAGGAGATGTAGCACTCTCTGACTACAAACTCGATGTGAAGAGCAGTGTTTCTCTAACCGCAGCTTCTGCTTCTGCTGGCCTCATCTTGGCTCGCGCAGTGTTGAGGAGATGTAGCACTCTCTGACTACAAACTCAATGTGAAGAGTAGTATTTCTCTAACCGCAGCTTCGATTGGTGAGAAGTGGTACTCTCTGACCACAGTCTCGAGGTGAAGAGTAGTATTCTCTAACTACAACTTTGATTGTTGAGAAGCGGTACTCTCTGACCACAGTCTCTGCTCGTTGGCATTGATTCTTTCTTTCTGCAAGACTTAGAAAGCAAAATATGCAGGAAAAGTGGTGAGCATGCACATGAGATGCATATGTATGCAGGAGCAGGACAAGAATTCGTCTAAGTGGATTTGGAGGCGACAGCTGGTTTGGTCGTAATTTGTAATAGGATTGGTGCCCTCTGGAATTACTTTTGAGTTTCATGCCTCTGGGGGATTATGAGGTTCTCTTCTGATACCTGTAGTCATTTTTTGAAGGTAGTACGTCCCTCGTGGATTTTCACACTAGCTTTTATTAGCGGGAGGTGCGTCCTTTCGGATTTTCACACAACCCTTTGCCTTACTTTTTCCTGAAATAAACCCTACTTACTCCAGCGGCTCTTTTTTTTTTTTTTAGATCTGGCTGCAAGAGAAACTGAGGATGCTGTCTGAGCCACCTCCTCGGGTCATTCCACAGTACTCGCCGAGCCATTTCCTTCCGCGTCGATGGCTGTATGAGTGTGCCACTGCTGGTGAAGGCATCACCAGGTTTGGTGAACTGTCAGATGACGATATCAGTTTCATGTCTGCCTGGCTCCCACTGTCTCATGTGGTCATTGATGGGCCATCGGGGTGTGTTCCCCTCTGTGGGCTCCATCAAGCCACTTTCTGCATCATTTCTCGATGTGCACGTCAGCTTTGGACGACCCAGGATGTGGTGAGGGTTCCCTTATCTTTTCGGGGAGGAGCTCTTTCAGATGCCTTCACCTCTAGGTATCATGAGCTGTGGAGGAAACTACCAGTGAAGACTGTTATTCTGAGGTTCGGCGATCATTCCGCGGCTTCAACCAGCGATTACAAGAAATGGGTCCTTAGTCCAGCATCTGACAATAGGACACGAGGGCTCAAGCATCTGGTTGGTGAGAGCAGTGGCAGGACTTAGCTTAGCTTACATATGTATTTCTTTTGGTGTTATATTTCTTTTTAATACAAAACTAGAAAATAACGAAAATGAAAAGAATAATATTTTGTTTTATTTCACGAAATTGTGTACATTTCCATGTAATTTCAGGATACATGATCAGTTTTGACATTAACTCGACCGCGTACGCCCTATTAATACATGAAACCAAATTTTAACAGCATCAACTCCTGTTACCGATCGGCCCTCTCGGGTTTTCACGATTGGACATTTTCTCTCGTGCCTCTTATTTTTGTACAGGATGCCTTTTTCGGTTTTCACCCTGTCGAGGAGCCCAATTTTAGCACGGCCGCCTTTTTTCGGTTTTCAACCTGCAGGGCATTTTATTCTCTTCTTTTTATTTTGGTCTTTAGCCATGGAAACTTTTGAGCCTGTCAATATTGATCGATTCTTTGAATTCATTCCCATCGCTATCCGACAAGATTGCAGCTCCTTTGGACAACAGCTTTTTAAGGATATACGGCCCTTCCCAGGTCGGTCTGAATTTTCCTCTGATATCCGGTATACCTGGTCTCATCTGCTTGAACACTAAGTCCCCTTCCTTCAGCGGATGCTTTCTCACCTTCTTCCTGAATGTCCTGGCAAACCTTTTCTGGTAGATCTAATTGTGATAATAAGCCTTCAGCCTACTCTCATCCAGTAAGTTTAAGTGCTGTAGCCTCTGTCGTGCCCATTCAGCCTCCGGAATTTAGGCTTCCATAATCACCCTCAACGATCAGAGCTCTACCTCAACTGGCAATACTGCCTCCGTCCCGTATACCAGAGAATATGGCGTAGTGCCCGTAGATGTCCTTACCGTTGTCCTGTATCCCCACAGTGCGAAGGGTAGCTTCTCTGCCCAGTCTTTGTAAGTTTGGACCATCTTGGATAGGATCCTCTTCACATTTTTATTGGCGGCCTCTACTGCCCCGTTAGCTTGTGGTCGGTAGGGAGAGGATCTATGGCACTTGATACCATATTTCTCAAGGAGCTTCTTGGTTTCCCCAATGAACTGTACCCCGTTGTCAGACACTATGTGGTGAGGGAGGCCATATCTGCATATCAGATTTCTCTCTATGAACTTGGCCATATCCCTTGCGTTAATCTTTTTGAAGGATTCTACCTCTACCCATTTGGTAAAATAGTCAATTGCGACTATGATGTATCTGTGTCCGTTAGATGCCGTGGGGCGAATCTCTCCAATGATATCTATCCCCCAAGCAGCGAAAGGCCAAGGCGATGTCAGGTTGTGTAGCTCTGATACTGGCAGATGTCTCAAATCCGCATACTGTTGGCATAACTGACATTGCTTGACATACTTTGAGCAGTCATTGTCCATCGTAAGCCAATATAAGCCTTGCCTCATGATCTTCTTTGCCAGAGTTAAACCATTCATGTGAGCCCCACAGACGCCTACATGGGTCTCCTCCATTACCTTGCGGGCTTCTTTTTCATTTAAGCACCTGAGCTGAATCCCGTCTGCCTGTCTTTTGTACAACACTCCTTCCAAGGATATGAACTGAGCAGATAGCTTCCAGATCATTCTCTGTTCTTTCTCGGTAGCTTCCTCTGGAAACCTAGCATTTTCCAAATAATTCATAATGTCAAAGTACCATGGTTTTCCATCAGCCACTTCTACTTCCATTACTGGCTTGATCTCAAAGCTGGGCTTCTCAGAACTCGAAATCAGCACTGGTTTCATAGCTACCCCTTCAGGATTATCCCACATCGACACTAGGGTTGCCAACACATCAGCTAGACGGTTCTCATCTCTTGGCACGAAGTGGAAAGTGCAGGTTTCAAACTGCCCACATATCTCTTTCAAATATTCAACATAGGGTACTAGCCGCTCTTCTTTTACAGCCCACTCATCTCGGATCTGGTTAATCACCAAGGATGAGTCACCAAAGACTTCTATGTTCTTTGCCCCCAAAGCAGCTAAAGCTTCTAACCCGAAAGTGCATGCTTCATATTCGGCTTCATTGTTGGTCGCTTTGTACCTCAACTTCTTGGCTAGAGGGAGTTTCTCATTATCTGGGGTTGTCAAAATAATCCCAACTCTAGCCCCCTTGTTATTCACTGCCCTGTCAAAGTGTAACTGCCATCCTTGGACAGAAATCGCGACTATGCTCTCATCAGGAAAGGTGAACTCGGGGGTGTCCCCTCGAATAGGATGCTCAGCAAGAAATTCGACTACGGCTCGCCCTTTAATAGTTTTGTGAGTGATGTATTCAACATCAAACTCCTGTAGTAAAAGCAGCCACCTCCCCATCTTACCAAGCAAAGACGGCGCTTCTTGCAAATATCTCAGCGGATTCTGCTTGGCCACTGCCTGAACTTTGTACGAATGGAAATAATGCCTCAGCTTCTTTGATGCCCAAATCACTGCGAGGCAGGTCTTCTCTACCTCAGTATATTTTATCTCATAAGCTAGGAACTTCTTGCTGAGGTAATAAACTGCGAATTCCACTCCAAATTCATCCTCCTAAGCCATCATGGCACCCACAGAACTGCCTTCCACTGCTAGATATAGAATAAGCAGTTTGACTAGTTCCAGCGGCCTTAACACTGGCGGATTCAACAGATATTCCCTGATGCTATCAAAGGCTTTCTGGCAGTCTTTATTCCAGACCACAAGTTGATTCTTTCTGAGCAGCTTAAAAATGGGCTCGCATATCGAAGTGAGCTTGGCAATGAATTGGCTGACGTACTGCAGCTTGCCCAGGAAGCTCCTTACATCCTTCTCCTTTTGCGGCACGGGCATCTCTCTGATGGCCTTTACCTTGTCCAGGTCAATTTCGATTCCCCTCTGGCTGACGACATGTCCCAACAGTTTCCCTGAAGTTACTCCGAAGATGCACTTCTTGGGTTTAAGTCGCAGACTGTACTTATCAATCCTGGTGAAGAACTTCTCTAGAGCTTCAAAATGGCCCTCTCGGGTGGCTGACTTGACCATCATGTCATCAACATACACCTCCACGTCCTTGTGGATCAGGTCGCTTAGGATCTTGGTCGCCATCCTCTGGTATGTGGCCCCTGTATTTTTCAGGCCAAAAGGCATAACTCGGTAGGCGTAGGTCCCCCACTCTGTGATGAAAGCGGTCTTAACCTGGTCAGCTATCTTATTTAAGATCTGGTTGTAGCCCACATAACCATCCCCAAAGCTGTACATCGCGCAGTTGGCGGCACTGTCTATCAAAACATCAATGTGGGGTAGTGGAAAATCATCTTTAGGGCAGGCCTTGTTCAGATCTCGATAATCCACACATACCCTGACCTTCCCATTTTTCTTCGCTACAGGGACTACGTTTGCCAACCATGTAGGATACTGCACTTCAACAAGGAACTTGGCCTCAATCTGCTGCCGAATCTCCTCCTTGACCTTGTCTGCCCATTCTGGCCTGAGCCTTCTCAACTTCTGTTTTATAGGCTTATGGTCTGGATAAGTTGGGATAGCATGTTCTGCTACATTTCGATCGATCCCTGGCATGTCTTCATAGGTCCAGGCAAAGACTTTTTCATATTTTCTTATTATTCTCTCAAATTTTTCTCTCTCATCAGGAGTTATATTTGATGCCATTAGAATTTCCTTCGGATTTTTCGAGGTTCCAAGATTAAAAGGCGTTGTATCAGTGGAATCAATATCAAAGATTGATGGAATATGATCATGTTCATGCATGTTGAAATTATTGGAAATATCGCACAAGTAAGAGAAATCATTTGCCTTATTGATAATATTATAATTGTCATTTACATCATAAAAAAGTTCTGGAATAAAAAGACAATCTAAGCTAGAGTCTTCTTCTGCCTCCCTAGAGGTTGATACCGCTGCAGCTTGCCCATCGGCTTCTTGATTCAGCAGAGGTCCTTCAGGTATGTTTGAGGAAATCTTTAAATCCCCAATTTTCAATTCTATTCCTGCCATCTTTTCTTTCCCCTTCTGCCTAGCAATCAACATCCGTTCTGTGACTACCTCTTCGGGCTCATCTCTGTCCCAAGCAATGCACTGAGTCATGACCTCTTCATCCCAGAAGCTCTTAGCGGTCTTGATAACCCCGACATCCCAGTCAAATACATCGTTAAAGATCTCAAATCCGGGGACAATCCTCCCATTCACCCACTGCGGCTCGTTTTCACCCGTATAAGCACATGCTGAGGATGCTGGTATGAAACTTTGCGAGATATGAGGGATCTTATCTGCCATCTTCTTCTTGCTAAAACCGCCTTTGTACCCCAGACCCTTCCGGTTCTTCTGACCTTGAGTGGTGATCGCAGTCTGCAGCCCCTGAGAGTTTTTACCCAAACCAGCCCCAGGGAGATAGTGCATCTTTTTCATCATGTTAACCACTGCTGGGTTATCCACTTGTCCGTGCTCTTCTCCTATCATTGACACATGGAAGCCACTAAATGGCTGATTAGCAATTTCAAGAGCCGATACCTAATTCTCCCTGGCTGCCTTAATAGTTACCACCTCCCCTTCATGTGGGAACTTTATCATTTGATGCAGCGTGGATGGTACTCCTCCTAGTCTGTGAAACCAAGGCCTCCCGAGCAGGGCTGAGAAATTAGCTGGAATGGGCAGAACCACAAACTCTACTTCTACCTCAACGGGTCCCGTTTTGACCAGGGTCTTGAATGTTCCCGAGGCTTGTCTTCTTGAATTATCATAGGCTGTAATTGTCAAATCTGATTCACTGAGCATATCCTCACTCAATCCAAAAGCATGAAGAGCTATCAGAGGGCAAACATTGATAGAAGATCCATCATCTACCATAACGCAAGCAGTGTGCTTGCCATTAATCTATGCTTTGATATACAGGGGTCGGTTATGATCGCGGCCTTCGACTGGCAGGTCGGCATCGGAAAAAACCAATCTCTCCCCCGATCCTCCTTTAACTAGACCTAAAAGCTCTGATGGGGAAATTGTGGTGGCAATAGTGGACTCAGTTAAGGCCTCTACCACTTTCTGCCTGTAAGAAGGGGACTGTCTTAAGAGATCCCAGATGGATATCTGAGCCGCGGTCTTTTTCAACTGCTTAACAATCTGGTTCTCCTCCGGCTCCTCTTCCGTCGATGACTGCGCTGGTTCTAGTACCCTTGTAATCTCAGGGACCACTCTCCCACTTCTTGTCACAGCCCCTACCTCTTCTTCATCCTCATCAGATCTCCACAGATCTAAGTTCGTCTCTCCTTCCTCTTCGTGTAACATCCCCGTCCCATACACAGGCGATCCCATCCGGTAAGGAGTGAGATGCCGTATGAGACAAGGTGTCACCAAGAAAAAACAATGCAAACATACATTCATTCATTACATACATACAGAAATATAGGATAATTAAAACTTTACCGAAAGGAAAGCCATAGCTGATCATGCATTAATATAACAAACCATTACAATAATATTCTGATCAACTAGCTGAAATAAAAATAATATTACATATCCAAAAATCTAAGTACAAAAGCGGAAGCTGATACAAAACTGATACACGAGAGTTCTATACAAAAAGAATCATCAACTATTACAAAATTAAGCCCTACACTAAACCCTTCTGTGTTGGCTTGATGGCGGCGACTCTCAGATCAAAACTCCTTCCGCACCTGCACGGGTAAAAACATCGTGCTAAGCGATAAATACTTAGTGGGGAAACACACATAAATTATGGACGGCCGTTCACAATGGTCGTCAAGGCATATCACAATCACAATGGCAATAATTGCAATAGCTTTAACAATATTCATAAAATCATATGCTCACAAACTAAAACCATACATTTGCATCACAATTACATATCTATTTCCATATTAATTGAACATATATCCCATCATTATACTCATTCCGATATCACATTTTATATCCAAATCAGAATAGAGCAATTCAATCGAACAATAAATGAACACCTGAAGAACACCTGCTGGCTCTAGGAAGTGGATAACGAGTGTACTGAAGGTACCTTACGGGTACGAATCGAATACTGAGGGTACCACACAGGTACAAATCAAAAGTCATTTCATTTTTATCAAAACACATTATTTATATACTGAGGGGATCTTAAACAAGATCCTAATACTGATGGGTTCGCGAGGAACCAAACGGGGACCTGATCGGGGTCCAAACTGAACTGAGAGCTGTAGCTAAAAGACTCTATTAGGCATGCCTAACTATCCACTTACTTGACTCTAGCAGGCTATAACTCATTCAAATCATATTTCAGAGTACAGAATAAAATTCATCTGAAGAATCATGATATCACTCATATCAAAGCATATAAAAGTATGACATGCATCATACAGCAGTATAAATTCATTAGAAGGAATTACGGAATCCATTTATAAGTTAAAATCCGGGAAATTTCAGAAAATGGGCTGAACGGGGTGACGGGCGAGGTTGGCTGGTCACGAGATGTGACTGGCCTCCTCACAAGGCTAGTCACGAGATGTGACTGAGGGTCACGCCTCGTGACTGGCTCTGTCCCTCGCGGATCACGCGGCGTGTCTCGCCCCTTACCTCTCGCTGGTCACGAGTCGTGACTGGGTGTCACGTCTCGTGACTGGCTTCCTTCTTTGGGCTGGTCACGCGACATGACTGGCTATCGTGACTGCCCTCTCTCAGGCCGGTCACAAGTCGTGATTGGGAGTCACGCCTCGTGACTACCTTCCTCATGGCCGGTCACGAGTTGTGACAGGCAGTCACAACTCATGACTGGCTTCTATCTGGCAGGTCACGAGTCGTGACTGGAAGTCACGTCTCGTGACTTGCCTCTCTTCTTGGCTAGTCACGCGACAGACGGGAATTTCTACAGTAATCGATTTCCAGATTTTCCAGAATTTCCCAGAACAAAGAAATCAATCCAAATTTGATTAAAAGTCATTCAAACCTGTTCTTACTTTACAGAAGACATTCCAAACAATATAACAATATATATATGCAACTCAATTCAGCATTTACACAACCAAATCAAGTATATATATATGCATCAAGCTCTTCAAGAACATAAACCCTAGAATTTTACAGTAACCTCAAAATCACACAAATCATAACAAACAATTCCCAAACCTGAATTCTAAGCTTCACTTCACTTAGTCCCACTACTCCCAGCAATCTCCTTGCCTTTGGGATCGCGAGGAGCCTCAGCTAAACACAAACATCCAACAATGCAAACCCTAAGTTAAATCTAAACTCAAGGAAGAAGAAGAAGAAAAAGAAGAATAAGAGCAAGACCAAGATACATACTTACCAAATTAGGAGCAAGAGTAACCAATTTCCACAACCACAATTTGATTTACAGTTAGCAATAATTAGGAAAGGGAAAAGGAAGAAGAAGATGGAGGTAAAAGGGAAAAACGTGAATCTGATCTTCCCTTCACTCTTCCTTCTTTTCTTTATTCATTTACCCTAACCTAATACACATGTCAATCTTTTGGTGGTGGAACTTGCTCACTCACACCTTAACTCCATACATCACACACATCTTATGCACTCCTAACTTATACACCCTACAATGGTATGAACTCACACACACAAGCACTTCTCAACTTATAACACCATAATATGATATGCTCAAGTGCACACAAGCCATTCCCAATTAGTACACACACTAATGTCATACGTGCAACCACATACTAATAAAACCCAAAAACATGCATTTTACTAAACTACCCTCATGATATGCTGAACACATGCACATGCATGCTCACACAGACAGGCTCATTCTACTAGGGGGCAAACGGGGTGTGATAACTCTCCCCTACTAAAAAGAATTTCGTCCTCGAAATTCACACCTGAACTGAATAACTGCGGATACTGAGCTCTCATCGACTCCTCTAGTTCCCAAGTTGCTTCTTCGACTCCATGATGGATCCACAACACTTTAACCAAAGGAATCTGCTTACTTCTCAACTGCCTCACCTCTCGGACTAGAATAGCTCGCGGTTCCTCATCAAAGGAAAAGTCTGGCTGAACCTGAATATCCTAAACCGAAAGAACATGCGAAGGATCTGATCTGTACCGACGGAGCATCGAAACGTGGAACACATCATGCAACTTTGCTAACTCCAACGGTAAAGCCAATCTATAGGCTACAGGTCCTACCTTAGCCAAAATCTCATAAGGACCAATGAAACGAGGACTAAGCTTACCTTTCTTTCCAAATCGAAGCACTTTTCTCCAAGGTGAAACTTTAAGGAAAACTTTGTCCCCGACTTCAAAATGCACGTCTTTCCTCTTCAAGTTGGCATAAGACCTCTGTCGATCCTTGGCTGCCTTCAAATTCCGTTGCACAACTCTGATCTTTTCTTCAGTATCTCTAACCAAGTCTGGCCCAATCACTGATCTCTCAGATAACTCGGTCCAACAAACCGGAGTCCTACACTGACGACCATATAAAGCCTCATATGGTGCCATACCGATGCTCGATTGAAAACTGTTGTTGTAGGCAAACTCCATAAGCGACACATATCTATCCCAACTACCCGGAAAATCCAAAGCACAAGCTCTCTGCAACTCCTTCCAAAACTTGGAAGTAAATCTCGGATCTCGATCTGAAACTATGGACAAAGGCACACCATGCAACCGAACTATCTCATCCACATAGATACTGGCCAATCTGTCCATCGAGTAGTCCACCCTAACCGGCAGAAAATGAGCTGACTTCGTAAGCCGATCCACTATAACCCAAACTGAGTCATGTTTCCTCTGAGTCAAAGGCAAACCAGAAATAAAGTCCATGGCGATATCATCCCATTTCCACTCAGGAATGGATAAAGGCGTAAGCAATCCCGAAGGAACCTGATGCTCGGTCTTTACCTGCTGACAAGTCAAGCACTTGGAAACAAAATCCACAATATCTCTCTTCATACCGAACCACCAATAGAACTGTTTCATGTCCCGATACATCTTCTCACTGCCCGGATGCATAGTAAAAACTGTACTATGCGCCTCACTCATAAGCTGACTCCTCAAGTCCTCAGACTCTGGCACACATAAGCGATCTCTGAACATAAGCACCTCATCCTGAACTGAGAACTCTGACTGCTTGCCCGATCTGACCTCTTGCACAATCTGCTGAAGTCTTACATCATCTCTCTGAGCATCCACTATCCTCTGTCTCAAGGTAGGCTTCACACGCAACTGAGCAATCAAAGCTCCATCTGAACCAAATCTCCATCTAAACCGCCTCAAGAACAAGGCTGAAACTGACTTTCGACTCAAAGCATCAGCGACTACATTGGCCTTACCAGGATGGTAATCCACAATGCAGTCGTAATCCTTAAACAACTCAAGCCAACGGCGCTGTCTCATGTTCAACTCTTTCTGTGACAGGAAGTACTTCAAGCTCTTGTGATCCGAAAAGATCCTACACTTTTCTCCATACAGGTAATGACGCCAAATCTTCAAAGCAAAGATCATAGCTGCCAACTCAAGATCATGCGTCGGATAGTTCCTCTCATGTGGCTTTAACTGACGAGAAGCATAAGCCACGACCTTACCTTCCTGCATCAAAACACAGCCAAGACCAACACCCAAAGCATCACTGTAAATGACAAACTCTTTACCCAAGATGGGTTGAGTAAGAATAGGAGCCTCAACAAGCAACTGCTTTAACCGATCAAAACAAGCCTGGCATCTATCTGACCACTCAAATCTGACTCCTTTCCTCAACAATTTAGTCATCGGAGCAGCAATCACAGAAAAACCCTTAACAAACCGACGGTAATAACCTGCCAAACCGAGGAAACTCCTCACTTCCTGAACATTTCTAGGCGCTTTCCATTCAACTATCGCCTCAATCTTGGCTGGATCTACCTGAATACCTCTAGCTGAAACAATGTGACCCAAGAATGATACTTCTCGAAGCCAGAAATCACACTTGCTAAGCTTGGCAAATAACTGATGCTCTCTCAACATCTGCAAAACCAATCGAAGATGCTCCTCATGCTCACTCTCATCCTTGGAATACACCAAGATGTCATCAATGAACACTACTACAAATCGATCTAAGTATGGCCTAAACACACGGTTCATCAAATCCATAAAAGCCGCTGGAGCATTTGTCAAACCAAACGGCATCACAAGAAACTCATAGTGGCCATACCTAGTCCGAAATGCAGTCTTAACCACATTTGCATCCTGAACTCGAAGCTGATAGTACCCTGATCGAAGATCTATCTTAGAGAAGACACCTGCACCTCGAAGCTGATCAAATAAATCCTCAATCCTAGGCAACGGATACTTGTTCTTCACTGTAACTTTATTAATCTGCCTGTAGTCGATACACATCCGCAAAGATCCATCTTTCTTCTTGACAAACAGAACTGGAGCTCCCCAAGGAGAAATGCTAGGTCGAATAAACCCCTTATCCAATAACTCTTGTAGCTGAGTTTTAAGTTCCCTCAACTCTACAGGAGCCATCCGATAAGGTGCTCTCGAAATAGGTGCAGTACCTGGCATAATCTCAATGGACAACTCAACCTCTCTCTCAGGAGGCAAACCAGGCAACTCGCTCGAGAACACATCACTAAACTCCCGCACTACTGGAATGTCCTCAATCTGAACTTAATCTCTCTTGGAATCTAACACAACTGCAAGAAAAGCCTCACATCCTTTCCTGATAAACCTCTTAGCTTGCATCGCAGAAATCACATTATTCACAGAACTAGCACCCAAACCTTTCAAAAATACAAGAGACTGACTTCTATCCCGAAGTACAACTGTCTTCCTATGGCAATCAACTACAGCCCGATGCTTACCCAACCAGTCCATACCCAGAATCAGATCAAACTCTCTGAAAGGCAACTCAATCAAATCCGCTGGAAGCACAACTCCCTCAACTATCAAAGGACGACCCCTAAAGACTCTACTCACACTGACACTATGCCCTAATGGACTGGTCACACATATCTCATAATCTAACTGATCAACCACATGCAACTTATCAACAATTTTATCTGTGCACAAGTATGAGTGTGTGGAACCAGGGTCAATTAGAGCATACAACTCAGTGTCATGGAGTAGGAACTTACCAACAATAACATCAGGCGCATCCTGCTCCTCTCTGGCTCTCATAGCATAAGCTCTAGTCGCAACCTGAGGAGGACGCTCAATAGTCTCAGAAGCAGCTCCATCTCTAGGCCAACCACCTCGACCTCTACCTCTGCCTCTACCACGGGAAGCCTGAGAAGCATTCAAACCGACCCTGCTGGCCTCTCTCTGGGAACCTAAATCCTCATGTAATCTCGGACAACTGGCCAAAAGATGCTTAGAGCTCCCACACCTGAAGCACGCACCAGAGAGCCACCTACACTCACCCCGATGAGTCTTACTGCAATGTGGACAAACTGATGTAGTCTCTGCTCTACCACCCCTACCAGAACCTGACACAGCTGCAGAACCCTGTCGTCTACCTCTAAAAGCCGGGCCAGAAGATGACTCGTCATGTGGGTTCCTAGATCTCTTACCCGAGGATGAAGAAGATCCTCCACGAGAAGAGTTCCTCCTCTGAGCTCTCTCTCTAAGCACCGTCTCAGATAACTCAGCCCTCATAGCAGCCTCCAAAATCTGATAGTAGCTAACCCCAGGCATGTACATCAAAGAAATCAAAGCAATCTTCAAAGACTCATTCAACCCCGCTCCGAAATGCTTGCATCTGAAATCATCTGTCATAACCCCACGCGGAGCATAGCGAGATAACCTATTGAACTCTTTCTCATAATCTGCTACTGACATAGCCCTCTGTCTCAAACTCAAAAACTGCGCCCATCTCGCATCTCTATAAGTCTGAGTAATATACTTCTTTGTGAACTCACCCTCAAAGAACTCCCAAGTGATCGAATCCGGTAGCTGAGGATGCCTGCAAACCAATTCCCACCACTCAAAAGCAGACCCTTGCAGTAGAACTAATGCACACTCTGCCTGCTGGTCGGGAGGACACCGAATCTCTCTCAAGGCACGCTTCACTTTATCTAACCATTTCTCAGCCATCTCAGACTCATTCAAACCAGTGCCATAGAAATCCTCAACTCCTGCCCTTCTCAAATTCTCCATAGGTGCTCTAGGAGCAGTCACTCTCTCCAAAACCCTAGCCATGTCTTGATGCAATCTGAACATAGCCTCAAAAGGCATGGCTGCTGCCTCGGGCTGGACCCTAGCATGCTGAGCCAACACAGAAATCGATGGATCTACAGCTTGAGGGTCCACACTCTCGGCGGATTCCTCAAGTGATCCACAAGCAGAATTAGAAGCCATCTAAATAAATAAAAAACAACCGTATCAGCCAACACAGATCTAGACACATGCACATCTATACACTTCAACACATCAACAGAACAAACAACACCCAGAAACGCCTAAACCTATGCTCTGATACCACAAACTGTAACACCCCCTTCCCATACATAGGCGATCCCATCCGGTAAGGAGTGAGATACCGTATGAGACAAGGTGTCACCAAGCAAAAATAAAGCAAACATACATTCATTCATTACATACATACAGAAATACAGGATAATTAAAACTTTACCGAAAGGAAAGCCATAGCTGATCATGCATTAATATAACAAACCATTACAATAATGTTCTGATCAACTAGCTGAAACCAAAATAATATTACATATCCAAAAATCTAAGTACAAAAGCGGAAGCTGATACAAAACTGATACACGAGAGTTCTATACAAAAAGAATCATCAACTATTACAAAATTAAGCCCTACACTAAACCCTTCTGTGTTGGCTTGATGGCGGCGACTCTCAGATCAAAACTCCTTCCGCACCTGTACGGGTAAAAACACCGTGCTAAGCGATAAACGCTTAGTGGGGAAACACACATAAATTATGGACGGCCGTTCACAATGGTCGTCAAGGAAAATCACAATCACAATGGCAATAATTGCAATAGCTTTAACAATATTCATAAAATCATATGCTCACAAACTAAAACCATACATTTGCATCACAATTACATATCCATTTCCATATTAATTGAACATATATCCCATCATTATACTCATTCAGATATCACATTTTATATCCAAATCAGAACAGAGCAATTCAATCGAACAATAAATGAACACCTGAAGAACACCTGCTGGCTCTAGGAAGTGGATAACGAGTGTACTGAAGGTACCTTATGGGTACGAATCGAATACTGAGGGTACCACACAGGTACAAATCAAAAGTCATTTCATTTTTATCAAAACACATTATTTGTATACTGAGGGGATCTTAAACAAGATCCTAATACTAATGGGTTCGCGAGGAACCAAACGGGGACCTGATCGGGGTCCAAACTGAACTGAGGGCTGCAGCTAAAAGACTCTATTAGGCATGCCTAACTATCCACTTACTTGACTCTAGCAGGCTATAACTCATTCAAATCATATTTCAGAGTACAGAATAAAATTCATCTGAAGAATCATGATATCACTCATATCAAAGCATATAAAAGTATGACATGCATCATACAGCAGTATAAATTCATTCGAAGGAATTACGGAATCCATTTATAAGTTAAAATCCGGGAAATTTCAGAAAATGGGCTGAACGGGGTGACGGGTGAGGTTGGCTGGTCACGAGACATGACTGGCCTCCTCACAAGGCTGGTCACGAGACGTGACTGAGGGTCACGCCTCGTGACTGGCTCTGTCCCTCGCGGATCACGCGGCGTGTCTTGCCCCTTACCTCTCGCTGGTCACAAGTTGTGACTGGGTGTCACGTCTCGTGACTGGCTTCCTTCTTTGGGCTGGTCACGCGGCGTGACTGGCTATCGTGACTGCCCTCTCTCAGGCCGGTCACGAGTCGTGATTGGGAGTCACGCCTCGTGACTGCCTTCCTCATGGCCGGTCACGAGTTGTGACAGGCAGTCACAGCTCGTGACTGGCTTCTATCTGGCAGGTCACGAGTCGTGACTGGAAGTCACATCTCGTGACTTGCCTCTCTTCTTGGCTAGTCACGCGACAAACGGGAATTTCTACAGTAATCGATTTCCAGATTTTCCAGAATTTCCCAGAACAAAGAAATCAATCCAAATTTGATTAAAAGTCATTCAAACCTGTTCTTACTTTACAGAAGACATTCCAAACAATATAACAATATATATATGCAACTCAATTCAGCATTTACACAACCAAATCAAGTATATATATATGCATCAAGCTCTTCAAGAGCATAAACCCTAGAATTTTACAGTAACCTCAAAATCACACAAATCATAACAAACAATTCCCAAACCTGAATTCTAAGCTTCACTTCACTTAGTCCCACTACTCCCAGCAATCTCCTTGCCTTTGGGATCGCGAGGAGCCTCAGCTAAACACAAACATCCAACAATGCAAACCCTAAGTTAAATCTAAACTCAAGGAAGAAGAAGAAGAAAAAGAAGAATAAGAGCAAGACCAAGATACGTACTTACCAAATTAGGAGCAAGAGTAACCAATTTCCACAACCACAATTTGATTTACAGTTAGCAATAATTAGGAAAGGGAAAAGGAAGAAGAAGATGGAGGTAGAAGGGAAAAACGTGAATCTGATCTTCCCTTCACTCTTCCTTCTTTTCTTTATTCATTTACCCTAACCTAATACACATGTCAATCTTTTGGTGGTGGAACTTGCTCACTCACACCTTAACTCCATACATCACACACATCTTATGCACTCCTAACTTATACACCCTACAATGGTATGAACTCACACACACAAGCACTTCTCAACTTATAACACCATAATATGATATGCTCAAGTGCACACAAGCCATTCCCAATTAGTACACACACTAATGTCATACGTGCAACCACATACTAATAAAACCCAAAAACATGCATTTTACTAAACTACCCTCATGATATGCTGAACACATGCACATGCATGCTCACACAGACAAGCTCATTCTACTAGGGGGCAAACGGGGTGTGACACTTCGGCCTCTTCACCGCTCTCACTGCTCGACCAACAATCAATGGTTGCTACAACTGCTCCTCCTTCTCTACCCTCAGAACAAACAACAGCAACACTCTCGCTCCCATATAAGTCCTGCAGTACGTACCACTCTGACAAGCTAGATCCGATCATAAAAACTGGTGGCGGCACGGCATTGTAGTTAGGCTTCTTTTTTTCCTCTCTCTGCTCGGGGTCAGTGATTTGTTTGCTGTCAATCAAATCCTGGATTGAGTGCCTCGGCGCCTTACAATTATCTGTTAGATGGCCTGTGCGCTGATGAAATGCACAGTATTCATTGTCCTTGTGACCTGGCATCCCTTGCATTTTAGCTGGCCTAGGAGCCAAAGGTCGCAGCTTTCCTTCCTTCATCAAGCGCCTCAAAACCCAAGATAAGGGTTTCCCTAAGTTCGAAAACTTCCTCGGGGTAGTTGCGTCAGTAGCAGACACCTCAACCGTTCTTCTGGTGCTACCACTGGGACCAGTTGGCCTACTGGTTCCCTGACCGGTGTTAGCCCTTTTTGCAAAACTATCATCGCTAGCTTTTTGGGCCAAGAATTCTCCCTCCGCCTCAATGGCTATGTCTTTTAGAGACTCCCAATCCTTCAGCCCTTTCATCTTCAGAACATCTTTCAAATACGGGCTTGCATTCTTGATAAATAGGCGGATCTGGTCTTGGGTGTCTGGCTTTCTTCGCATTTCCATTACCCTGTTCCGCCAGCGGGTGAGATAGTCGTGAAAAGATTCCTCGGCCTTCTGCTGGAGCAATTCAAGGTCCTTAAGAGTCACCTCCATCCTGGTGTTGCAATCATATTGCCTCAAGAACTCCTCCGTGAGTAGATCCCAATCTTCCTTAGTTCGACGATCGAGGCTATGATACCAGTCGATGGCAGGGCCAGTCAGACTCAAACAAAAGTACTCCACCTTCTGCCTCTTAGACAAAGTGGTCCCTTTCATGACCAAAGAGTACTGCTTCACATGGGCAGTCGGGTCAGAGGTACCATCAAATTTTAGCACATCAGGCATCTTGAAATTGTAAGGAATCGGGTCTTCTCCCTCCAATTCTTTGTCCTCCGGGTTCATCCCCTGACCTCTACTCAGCATACGGGCCATGACTTCAAACCTCTCTTCCATCTTCTTCATAATGAACTCATCAGTTTGGGGTGCCTTCCCTCTCTCATATATAATACTCATTTTGTCGTCTTCGTCATCCCTGTCATCATCTATCCTCAGCCCTGGTCTTCTCCTCTGACCTCCCAAACCTACTTACCTCAGCTCTATTGGTGGCGGCCAAATAGGCTCTTCTTGTCTCTCAGCTCTTTCCTCTTATCGCTCATTTTGTCTCACGGGAGGAGGAGGTGGTGGTGGGTTCTGTGGAGCATTCTGTGGTGCCAAAGCAGCTAGCATGTTCATCATTCTGCCCTCAAACTCTTCAAATTGTCGGCCCACTTCTTCCGCAATCATGGCCCTAGTGGCATCATTATCCCTAGGTGAGTTTGCCATCTCAGATATGGTACAGCTGACTTCTGGTAAGATCTCTGGAAGGCCTTCTCTATCTAGCAGTTCAGATGCAGGAACTCGGATCAACCGTTCGGTAGGCGCTCTAGTCCACCTGGGCAGTTCTATGATGGCTGCAGGGACAAGGCGTTAGATGTGATGCATGGAATGCAGATGAAATGGATCGTGATATGCAACACCCACAAAACACAAGCAAGCAGGTAGGTCCTTCCACCCTTATTTCTCCCACACACATGGTTGTGCAGTCTCTTTCCTAGGCGGGATTAGCCCAAGGGTCAGCGGGGGACCCAATGGACGCGCATGGTGTATGGCGAAAAACCGGCAGCATGACACTCCTATGCTAATGGACAAGCGAATGGATAATGATCATCATGTATTTAGACATTCCAAAAATTTCGACATGGCCCTACTGGGGCATGAAAGCCTTTGGCTAGGTTACCAAGCAAGACATCTGGACTCACCTAATACATAAAGATCCATACAGCAAGCATGGAATTACGGTTCATATCACCTATGGAAAGTAGCTACGGCCATTACATGAGCTTTAGACGAGGGAGATGTTACTTTAGGGCTACCCAAGCATGATCCCTACCGACGGGTCTAGCTCATCACGAGCATAACGACCGATCGAGTCATCATTTGATATACCATTAGGTACGAAGCTTGGGCTGGTGATTATCCTTAACACTTCCCCACATTGAGTGAACGTAGGGTTGTGCTTCGGGAATGCACCGAGGTTAAGAAGGGACCAATCTAACATATTCTAAGGCTCTAATGGGATGTAAATGCAAATTTGAAAAAAAGCGAATTTATGAATTAAACTTTAATCATAAATGTTAAGCAAGGAATTTTCAAATCGGAGTCTCGAACCATAGTATCCCCAGTGGAGTCACCACTGTAACGAGCGCCGGACCCCGCGGTCTACCCTCTGACCGCCCGCTTGAGGGCGATCGGGCAATTGAGAGTCCGTTGGCAACTTGTAAAGATATTTACAAGTGCGTCTATTTTGGGCAACTAGGAGGTTTCATGGAGTCGCCACCCAATAGAACATTGGGAAAGTTTCTCTCGCCTCGGAGAGCCTAAGACTGCGCTTAGTATCCATTTTGGGCCAACCAAAGGGGTCTTCGAGGGTAAACCTCTCGCCCTAAGGAGCCTAGGATTAACGTCAAAGTCTCGAGACACAAGAGGTGTCTTGGAGGTCATAGTTCCAATGAGTGATCGAATAGACCTCTCGCCTCTTTGAGCCCAAAGACCAGAGCTGGGTTCGGGACTTCTCATCTATTTCTACCTCAATTATTTTACGATCAAATTTTAAATTTCATTAATTCGCTCTCTCTCCACACGATGCAATTGAATCGAAGCGCATTTAGTCACATTTGGAAAGCGGTAAATGAACGAGTAAATAATGAAAGCGATAAATTACAATAACACAAGCAGCGGAATACAACTCTCTTTTATAAATATGCAATACATACACAAATCGGGGCATTGCTTATTTTGAGGACTTTGGTCCTTGCATGCATCATTATTAAAATGGATATTTCTATTGTGAGGATTTTATTGGATAAAATACGACATTGGGTCCTTGACTTTATGAAGAATTCAGTTTATTAAATATAAAACATTTGGCCGATTTTTACGTTGGCGAGAAATACAACAATTTTGTCATATACAGGAGAAACAATAAATAAATACATGAAATAAAAAGATAGAGAGATAGGGAACTAAACCAGGCGAACTTTCCATATACAGGAGAACTCCCTTAGGCTCCAGCCGACCCAAGAAACGAAAACATACTCTCACAAAACAAGCCAAAAGGATGTTAAAATACAGAAGAAAAGCTATAAATAAACATAAAAATTTGAGTGAACAAAAAAGGAAAAGAAAAAGATTTGAAAATGTGGGACAGAACCCACCGACGGGCTATGCTGAATGACCGGCGGGCGTCGGTCAAGGTGACCAATACGGCCCGTCGCTCACTCGAAGGGAGCCGTCTGTTAGGGTGACCGACGGGTTATGCTTAAAGGTGACTGACGAGCGTCGGTCAAAGTAGATGACCCGTCGGTCACCACTGTCCCAGAAAAATAGAAACTTTTCAAAAAGCAAAAACACAAATTTTACACAGACCCAAGTAGAATAGGAGCAAGAAATACAAAAAATGGGATAAGAGCAAAGATAATATAGAAAATGAAGGTAAAAAAGGACAGAAAAGGGTCCGGAATACTTACCCTCAGAACAACCTTTTGGTTGGATTCCTTGTTGTTGTCTGGCTTCCCGCACGCTCCACGAGAATGTCCGAACAAAAAGATCAAATGTAGAAGATAGAATGTATCTTCAACAGTTTGGCGAAAATTGAGTTTTGGAAATCAAAAACCCGTAAAAATCAATTAGATCCTCTTTCTTTTGAAGATTTGATTCTTGAATTAGTTAGATCTTTTTAGAAATGTCTTTGTTGGAAGAGAGAGAAAACACGCGTGAATTTTGGCAGAGTTTCCCCTATTTTTGCAAATTTTCCAACCCATTTTATGAGAAAATTCAAAGCTTTTATAGGCCAGGGGTGACCGACGGGCGTTGGTGGTTCACCGACGGGCGTCGGAAGAATCCTACTGACACAAGGATTCATCCGACGGCCCTGCAACCTGACCGACGGGCCTGCCATTTTGATCGACGGGCGTCGAAAGAATCCTTCTGACACAAGGATTCATCCGACAGTCCTGCCACCTGACCGACGGGCATCGAAAGAATCCTTCTGACACCAGGATTCATCCGACGTCCTGCCACCTGACCGATGGGCTGGCCGTCCGTCGAAGAAAACATACTTTTTTGGACTTTTAAAAACTCCCCGTTTTCTCCCCTTCTGCCTACGAAAGGTAAAAAGACTCGTTTCTCGTGGAGCATGGGATTAAAGCCTCCGAATCCAAACCGTTTTTACAGGCTCGGATGCCGATTTCATCATAGGGTAATCTATGATCCGGACCGCTCCGGGACACGGTGCTTACAAGGGGCACTCATCAACGATATCAATATGGCCCTCAAAGACTCATTCAACCCAGCTTCAAAATGTTGACACCAGAAGTCTTCTGTCAAAATCTTCGGAGGAGCATACTTACCAAGCCGGTTAAATTCCTTCTCATATTCAGCTACCGACATCGCTCTCTGCTTAAGACTTAAGAATTAAGCCCACTTAGCCTCCTTATAAGCTCTGGTCACATACTTATTTATAAATTCTCTCTCAAAGAACTCCCATGTGACCGGGTCTGGCAACTGAGGATGCCTACGAGCCAACTTCCACCAATCGTAAGTCGAACCCTGTAGCAATGCTACCAAACATTCCACTTGTCTATCCGGAGGGCAGCGAACCTCTTCTAAAACCCTCTCAACCTTCTCAATCCATTTTTCTGCCAACTCCGACTCATCCAAACTCGTCCCATAGAAATCTTTCGCCCTAGCCTTCCTCATACTCTCCATCGAGGCTGGCGGAGCAATAACCCTCTCTAAAACCCAAGCCAAGTCTTGAGATATCTTTAACATTGCCTCAAAAGGCATGGCTGCGGCCTCGAGTTGTACCATAGCTGGCTAAGTCGGACCAGACACTGATAGATCTTGTTCTTGGGGATTAGCACACTCAGCTGACCCCTCGAGGGACCCACGCACAGACTCTATCTACTACAAACATAAAGACATCCGCATTAGGCCAACAGAGTCCTAAACATATATCTATACCCTACGATCGCCCAGAAATGCCTAAACCTAGGCTCTGATACCAAAAATTATAACACCCCATACCCATACATAAGGGAGTGAGAACCAGTATGGATAAGGGTGTCACCAAACAAACTGTAATAAAGCATATACTAAAATATAAAGATAATAGAGGAAATTAAAACTTGAAACTCAAGTGTCAATCATTGATATAACAAAAGGTTCATTATAAAAGTATAATTGTACATATGATATCATTACAGAATTACAAGTTTTCAAACACTTATCGAAAAGATTACAAAAGGATAGATACAAAATAAAACCAAAGTATTACAAAAAGGACCTAATTAAATACAAAAGCTAAGCTCCAAAACTTCACTCCTACTGTGTTGGCTTGGCCTACAGAGACACTCCCAAAAACACCACTTCTTCCTCACACGCAAGGATGGAACACCCGTGCTAAGCGATAATGCTTAGCGGGGAAACACAAGTATGAACAACCATTCACAATGGTCATTAAAACAAAACACAAATGAATGGCATATGCTTATAAATACATTCAACAGAAATCATAGTTTTAAGTATCAAAAATCATATTCATAAAGCTCATAATCTGAACATATATCACAATAATCTCGTATTTATATAATAAACAACAATTTGCCTGTAAACTCAGAACAGCGGATAATGAGTGAACTCATTGATACCCATAAGTATAGTCAAAACCAACATCTTTACTTTTCATCCAAAACATTTTCACATTGAGGGATTTTAAACAAGATTCGATCACATTAAGGATCGCGAGGACCCAAACGTGGACTGATCAGGGTCCGAAACACATTGGGGCTGCAGCTAACAGAGCTCTATTAGGCATGCCTAACTATCCACTAATTTGACTCTTGCAGGCTATGCATCATTCATCATATCAAGTACATATTGTACATAAAAATCATTCATATATAAGTACAAAAGCATCACAGGAGCGAAAGTGAAGTATAGATTGTATAGAAGAAAACTCAATTTGAAAACAGAAGACGTCGCGCTCGCGACAGAGGCGAAGCTCGCCAAGTGCCGCGCTCACGACAGCCCTCACGCTCGCGCGAAGATGAGCAGACCGGCCTCTGTCGAGCTTGTGACATGGGTCGCGCTCGCGACAAAGGGCAAGGAAGGTTGCTGTCGCGCTCGCGACAGCAAACTGCCCTGCAAGGCCCAGCTTCCTGTCGCGCTAGCGACCGAGGTCGCACCCACAAAAGGAGCCTGTCTCAACAGATGCTTGAAATACTGGGCTCTATCATGCTCTCGACGGATGTCACTCTCGCAACAGAGTCAATTTCCAGCTCCCTCACAGTGAATTCTGCAGAAATTCATACCCCAAATCATCCCAAACATTCAATTGACTAACAAAACTTTAACCCAAACCAAATCAAGCATCCAAATCATATTATACAACATAAAACCCATGTTTTATACTAATTATCACAACTAAACATCCAAATAAAACAATCAAATGCCAAACCTAGAAATTTGTTCTAACATTCAACAAATTCAAGTCTTAATTCAATACATCACAACCATGGCATTTCTATTCCAATTAATAAAAAACCCACAACAATTACACAAGCATCACTAAGTTTAACTTCATAAATTTCTATGAATTCCATAATAAAACACAAAATCTGAAAATATGCATAAAACTACAAATTCCCAAACCTTTGGCTCCTTTGCTCCACAAAGTTAAGGGGCTTCACTACCACTTGCTTTATCTTTACCTTTGGGCTCTTTAGTAGGTATTTCTAAACCAACAAACCCAAAACATGAAAAATCTCAAAACCCTAAACACCTGAACACTCACACCAATGGGGATCACAAAGAGAAAAGAAAAAGAAGGAGGAGAAGAAATCCACTTACTTGCTAGCACTTGAATTGCCAAAACCACCAACAATTGCAGCAAAAGAGAGAAAAGAGAAAGAAGAAGAAGAAGAAGAAGAAGACAAAGACGTAGAGGAGGAAACGGGAGAGGGGGCAGATCTGCTCTCTCTCTCTCTCTCTCTCTCTCTCTTCTTGGCTTATAAAGCTTATCACTTGCCACATGTCAATATCTTGGTGGGTTTTGACAATTCACACCCTAACTTACAACACCCAAACAAAACCCACAATAACACTACATAACAAACAACTAATATACAATTTAACTCTAAAATCAAAATGACATAAGCAAAAAATACTCACAAAATAGCTCAAAAAAAATACTAGGGGGGAAACGGGGTGTTACACAGTGAACCTACCATACTACGATAAGGTTTACTATGTACGGGGTAAGGGGTGTTACAATCATTTTCTAGATGAAAAAGCCTAGACAGCATAAGACACAAATTATGCCCTGTTGTGCTCTGTTTTAGAAGCCAAAAATACAACGTTACATGCTGTTGAGGAAATGCTGACCACCGTGTAACCTATCTGACCACCGTGTAAACAGCTTCTGTTTCAAAATTTTACCTTATTTTGGACCCACACGGTGGTTAGGATTTCTTGACCACCATGTGAAATGTCTCACCGCCGTGTAAAATGCTTCTGGATTGTAAATTCAAGATTTTGGCAATCCACATGATGGTCAGGACTTCTTAACTGCCGTGTGACACTTCACATAATGGGCAAAATTCACCTTGAATTCAGAATTTTTAATTTTAAGATTTTACTCTTTTATACCCAAACTTTCCCGAAAGTCAATAAAATGTGCCAGATGTCTGAATTACATGGTTTTAAGTTAATATGTGTGACGCGCGCCGGATCCCGATGCGCCGCCCGCAACGTGGGCGACCGGGGCATTTGCGGGTCCGTTGACATCTTGCAAATAATCGCAAGTGCGTCTATGTTGGGCAACAAGGAGGTATCATGGAGTCGCCACCCAATAGAACATTGGGAAAGTTACTCTCGCCTCGGAGAGCCTAAGACTTGCGCTTAGTATCCATGTTGGGCCATGAGGCCTAGGATTAGCGCTAAAGTCTCGTGACCCAAGAAGTATTTTGGAGGATAACCTCTAACCTCTTGGGCCCAAAGACCAGAGCTGGGTCCGGGATTTCTCATCTATTTCTACCTCAATTAGTTTATGATCAAATTTTAATGTCATTAGTTCGCTCTCTCTCCACGCTATGCAGTTGATTAAAAAGGCGCATTTATTCACATTCGGAAAGCAGTAAATGAGCAGAATAGATATCAAAAGCGATAAATTACAATAATACAAGGAGCGGAATACAACTCCCTTTGGTAAATGTGCGATTCATACACAAATCGGGGCATTGTTTATTTTGAGGACTTTGGTCCTCTCATGCATCATTATTAAAAATGGGATATTTAATATGTGATGATCTTTATTGGATGAAAATAGGGCGTTGGACCCTTTTGCATTTTATACAAAACTCAATTTTATTTAAGTGCAAATCGTTGATCTATTCTTACATTTAACGGGATAAAAAAGCTTATTCATATACATAAAATAATCAATGAATAATAAAAAAAACGAGATGAATAAATCAAGAAGTTTAAGAAAACTAAACCGGATGAAATCCACCACGCATGGTAGGCAGCCGCTCAAGCTCGGAATTATCCAAGAAGACCAATATACACTCACAGAAAGTTAAGAGATGTTAATATTCATGAAATTAACACATAAGAAATCGAAGGGACTGAATAGAGATGAAAAATGATCAACAAAAATTGAGGCAGAACCCACCGACGGCCTTTCCCGGTTGACCGACGGGCGTCGGTTTGGTAATTCGATATGCCCGTTTGTCACTCAAAAAGGGCGTCTGTAGGTAGGTGACCGACGGGCGTCGGTCATGAAGATGACCCGTCGGTCACCTCTGTCTCCGGAAAACTGAAAGGAAACAAGGGCCTTTCAAGATCAAAAAGCAAGTTTTATTCAAAAAAGGAGATGGGGGAATCAAAATGAAGAAAAGTAATGATAAGTATTCAAAAATTTCACAGAATGAATAAATAAATGAT
The DNA here is from genome assembly GCA_947683425.1 of Excoecaria cochinchinensis. Lineage (NCBI taxonomy): Eukaryota > Viridiplantae > Streptophyta > Magnoliopsida > Malpighiales > Euphorbiaceae > Excoecaria > Excoecaria cochinchinensis. The sequence goes on from CANTUQ010000110.1 coordinate 2,755,113, forward strand.
AAATGATTAAATATGAGATGAAAATAGAGAGAGAATCCGGAATATTTACCCTCAGATAATCGCTTCGGGTAAGATTTTGGTGTCGTTTAGATCCCCGCGCGCTCCACGAGAAAAAAGAAAATGAAAGATTAGAGAGAGAAAATGGGCTATTTCACCTCCAATCCTTCAGAAAATCGATTTAGGAGTCGAAATCTAAAGAAAACTAATTATTTTTAGTTCCTTTGATTGATTTGATCCTTGATTAAGTAAAGTTCTTTGGAAAAAAGGTGTTTTTGGAAGAGAGAGAAAACGTGATTGAATTTTGGCAGAGTTTCCTCTTCTGAAAAATTTTCCAACCCTTTTCAAATGAAAATCCGGACCTTATATAGCCAGACACGACCGACGGGCGTCGGTGCATGGGGGCGGGCGTCGGAATAATCCTACTGACACAAGGACACTTCCGACGGCCCTGCCACATCCACCGACGGGAGTCGGAACGGTTGCGTGCTCCGGGAAACCAGGCGGCTCCTGACAGGGGCGGTGACTTTCCGACGGGCGTCAAAAAATACCCTGAGCCGTCAGTGACTCGAAGCGACGGGCTACCTCCACAGACGGGCTGGCCGTCTGTGGAGGACAAAAAACCTTTTTGACTTGAAAAACTTCCGTTTTCTCATGGAACGCGGGACTAAAGCCTCCAACTTCAGCCTCCCATACAGGCTTGAACATTGATTTCATCATAGGGTAACCTCTGATCCGGACCGCTCCAGGACACGGTGCTTACAATTGCCCCCAGTTTTGGGGAAACTAGCGCACAAGTGCCTAGATAAGCCAAAACTCATAGAAAGGTTGGAAAGGAAGCGTACCTGCGACGGCTTTTCACCTTCCGTGCCTTTCGCCGGGTAGACCTCATCTCGATCTGTAGGGCTTGGTGAGATGCAGCATGCTTTGGCTATAACCTCGATCTGGTGAAGTGCGGCACCTTCTGACCACAGCTTCGTTTGGTGAGATGTAGCACTCTCTGGCTACAATCTCGATCTGGTGAAAAGCAGTGTTTCTCTAACCGCAACTTCGATTGGTGAGACGCAGCACTCTCTGGCTACAGGCTCGATCTGGTGAAGAGCAGTGTTTCTCTAACCGCAACTTCGATTGGTGAGACGCAGCACTCTCTGGCTACAGGCTCGATCTGGTGAAGAGCAGTGTTTCTCTAACCGCAACTTCGATTGGTGAGACGCAGCACTCTCTGGCTACAGGCTCGATCTGGTGAAGAGCAGTGTTTCTCTAACCGCAACTTCGATTGGTGAGATGTGAGGTGAGGAGACCCCGCCGGGTTCCTTGTCCCAAAAGGGATCTTTTTAATCGATGTCTGTGTTCAGATCGGTATTTCTCTGTACCTGTGAGATAAAAGATTTTGTTAATTCACGTTTGAATGGTTGTCTTTTGACCTGTCTATTGATGGCATGATTTTGCTTTATTCGTTATGCCATGTTTCCTTTTTTATTCATTTTTTCTTATTGAGATGTTATTGATTATTATTCTTTTGTTGTTTGTCTTTGTCTCGTGTTATTTTTTTTCATTGTCATTTTTATCGACTCATGAGTAAATATGAGAATATACACATTCTGTGATGTTATTCAAGCGATTAATCGGAAAAAAAACATGCAAATAATGAAGCAAAAGTTTTCCATAAGACATGTCATTTTAGTACAACGCAGATACAAAATATTCAAAAATATACAAAAGATACAAAACAACTCCCTGAAGCTCAGAGAGGTGTGTAGTCTGAAGGCTCATCGGGATCCTCATCATCCGATATATGCACGGTCCCTGGCGGAGGTGGACGGGCCTGAGGTGGTGGCGGAGCTGTAGAGGGTCCTGCCTCGTGATCGTGGGCTCGCCTGAACTGAACCTGAGCATAGCCGTCCAAGAAGGGCTGGGTACAGTTGCCCAAAAACCCTAAGGTCTCTGAGATCTTGTCCCCCAACTTCTTGAAGGCTTGGCTCAGCTGAGTGGTCTGCTCAGCGGCGGCCGTCCTCCTATGCTCTAAGCTCTGCTCCGTCTGCTGCCTAAACTCCCTCATGGTCTGAGAAAGAGGAGGGAGAATCCCCTCCATCGCCTGGACGCGGGATCTCAGAGAGTCAAGTGACTCATCAATCATCTGAAGGGTCATATCGACCCTCTGAGACGCCTGGTCCTGTGACGTCCTCACATCATGAGCGAGCTGCTGCCTCAGCTCCCTCTGCCCCTGAGCAATCTGCTCAACCAGCCTCATCTGCTCCCCTCTGAAGGCCTCCAGAACTCTGGTCTGCTCATCTCTGAGGGCATCCATGGCCCGAGTCTGCTCCCTCGCTGCATGCTCAATGTAGCCTGCCTGCTCTCGGGATAGGCGCTCCATCGTCTGAGACTGCTCCTGAATAGCAGCCTGCTGGCGATCCAACCTCTCATAAATGGCCCTATCCCTCTCATCCTGTCGTCGCTCAAAGGCCATAAACATGGAGGAGAGGAGCTGGGAATAGTCCGGCTGAGCTGGCTGATGTGGTGCTGGCTCCGGTGGTGGTGCCGAAGAAGTGGATGCCCCAAGATCGCCTCGGGAGTACGGATGGAATCTCTTGGAAGGATCGCGGGCATGCCTCTGTACCCTGGCGCTCGGCGATGGGGCTGGAGTCGGGGCCCTAGATGCCGGTGGAGAGGCAAAGAGCTCGTCCATCGTGATCTCAATATCGAAGTCCGAGGGGGTCCTAGGAGGCTCCTGCTGCTGTGGCGGAGGCACTGCCTGCGACTGAGGAGGCTGAGGCTGTGGCTCGGGCTCTGGCTGTGGAGGCTGAGGCTCTGGCTGTGGAGGCTGCTCCTCCTGGTGCTCTGGATGATCAGGATCTGCCCCCAAGGGTGGAAGGTGGAACATCTGCCGGGTCTCGTGGATAGTCAACACCCTATAGGCCTCTGCCTGGCCAGAAATCGGGGAGATCATCCCCATCTGAACTGCCACTGCAGCGTCTACATGAATCCCCTCCGGCAAGGGTCCTCTCAGCCTCTCGGGGTTAAACCCCAATCCCAACAGTAATCGAGTGATGACTCCTCCTACCATCACCACTGGCGTCGACCCTCTGCCAACTCTGACCAGGTTGGCCAAGATCTCGTGGCTAATGTTGAGACGCTGGCCTGCCACCATAGCCCAGAGGCTCCAGATCTCGGCCGCGTTAAGCGACCCTGGATTACCAGCTCGACCGAGGTACGAGCTGGAAAGCACTCTGTGCAGATACCGGAGTGCCTGAGACACCAGTACGGTGCTCTTCGCTGTATCGTGATCGTACAGCACTCCTGGTATAGCAATGGCCGCCCAATGGGCGCGTCTCACCGCTCGCCGCGGGATCTCAATCTCCTCTCCCGTAGGGAGCCCCATGGCCTGAGCGAACCTCTGCCTGGTGATGCTGACATGGTCGCCATCAAACCAAAACTGTACTACCCCCGGGTCGGTATCTGCACTCTGAAAGCCCGTGTAGCGGAGAGTGGCCAAGACCTGACGGGTGGCCTCTGGAAATGTCTGGAAGGCAGGCTCGAGAAACTCCGTCCAACCAGCTCCCTCAGCAAGTAGATCAAACTCCGGGGCCAACCCAAGGGCCTCTAGAAAAGGGCGAGATATAAAGCGGCTGGCCCGCAACTCTACCTGAGCCAACGCTCTGTACCTCTGAGCGGACTCGTCATCCATCCAAGCCGGAGCCTCAAGCTCGGGCTGGGCCTGTGGTGCCCTGCGTCGGGGAGGCATCCTGTAAAAGGGAAGGAGTCAGATAACGAAAACTTGGCAAAACAAGCACTATCAGGTTTATTTTCCAAAATCTAAGGTCCATCTAGGCCTTAACAGGGCAACGGCGGCCCGATCATGAGATAAAAAAAGAAAGGTAATGACAGATAAAAATAGCAAACATCCTGTCTAAGGAAGTAGCCTAACATGCCTTGCACGCATCATGGCAAAAGGAACATGCAATCCTCATGGAGATAATTAAAGTGAATAAAAATGGGCTTTCTAAGTCCTAAGGCATGCATTATACATGGAAAGCAAATAAATATTCTATTCTAGGATAAAGAAAAATAAAAATTTGGGCAGCACCCCGGCAGGGATGTGCCCAACCTCCTGCATGAAAAAGCAAGACAATAGGCCTCAGGCCCTAGAAATATTAAATGCACGTAAATGGGGCGCACCCCGGCAAGAGTGTGCCCCCAACAAGTCAACAACAGTGGTCTTAGGCCGCAGAAGCAAATCATGCACAAAAATGGTGCGCTAAAAAAAATGCATTTCTGAAGCACCATGATTACAGAAAAACTCTATTTCTATGTGATCATGCAAAAAGTTCGGATTTAATTACAAAAAAGAAAAATATAGAAAATTGGGCAGCATTTCCCCCTAAATTCTAAAATCATCTAAAACTTCTTAAAGTTAAAAGAAGAAGGGATGTAGAAATAAATTGAATAAAAATCGAAAAAAAGTAATTATTTACTTACTTGTAATCCGGAGAAGTGTAGAAACTGGAGAAATATAAATATCCGAGCACCGGGTGAGTATATGATGCGGAAAAATGAAGAAATCGCGAAAAAATAAGAAGAAAAGACTCAAAAACTGCTAAAAACCGCTTAGAAACCGCTTGAGAGAGGAAGAAGAAAGGGACAGCAATGTTTGCGCCGTCTGTCACTCGTCCTTATATAGAATTTCGTGACCGACGGGCAGGGCGTCTGTACAAGCGACCGACGGGCTGGCCGTCTGTCGCGCAATAAATGTAATTTAATGCGCGTGATGAATGCAATGATGACGCGTGCATCTGCCTGGTGGACTTCCGACGGGCAGGCCGTCCCTGTGGAGAGGCGGTCAGGCCGTCTCCGTAGAGAGGCGGGCAGACCGTCTCTGTAGAGGGGCGGGTAGGCCGTCGGTGACCCTTCCCTATAAAAACCTGCAAAATTTTTTGTCTCTTCATTTTCCAACACCTTGGGCCTTTTATCTTTCTCGAAAATGTCTTCTCCTCTAGCCCAAAGGATGTACCGTATCTTAGATGACAAACACATTTGGGGAGAAGGTGCCCTTTCCTCTCTGGCTGGGCTGAAATATCTGTGCCGGGTGAAGATCGACCATAACTTCCTCCTGGCAGCGACCCACTTCTGGAACCCCCGATTTCACGTCTTCCAGTTCACCTATCAGGAACTGTGCCCTCTTTCTGAAGAATTGGCTTCCATTCTGGGAGCCCGGTTCCCTCCTGGCGCTCTGCCTTGCATCCCCCGCTGCGGCCTACTTCAGACCCGGGACGTAGCCCTAGCTCTGGGCATATCCCCCTCGGAGGCCAACCAGCTGATTCCTCTGAGTTCCTCCTTTGCTCTGGAGCCACTGATCGAGGCCCTAGATCAGTTCACCGACATCCCCACCTATCGGGTAAGTATCACGTTCCTATTCTGCATGGTGAACTTCCTTACTGTTGTTCCAGGAGGTTTGACAGGTGACTTTCGTCTGCTTGGAGTTCTGAGCGACTTTCATCTGGGATTGTCCCCTCTACCACTTGTCTTGGCCGAAACCATCTTGGGTCTGGACGCTGTGAGCTCTGGGTCCACTACAACCTTTACCGGTAGCCCCTTATTACTCCAGGTACGTCATTATTTTAAAGGTAGTGCGTCCCTTATGGATTTTCACACTAGCTTTTCTTTGCGGGAGGTGCGTCCTTTCGGATTTTCACACAACCCTGTGCCTTATTTTTGCCTGAAGCAAACCCTACTTACTCCAGCGGCTTTTTCTTTTTTTTTCTTTTTTTTTTTTTTTCTCAGATCTGGTTACAGGAAAAACTGAAGATGCTGTCTGAACCACCCCCTCGAGTCACTCCGCAGTACTCGCCGAGCCATTTCCTGCCTCGTCGGCGATTGTATGGGTGTGGCACGGCTGGTGAAGGTATTACCAGGTTTAGTGAGCTGTCAGAAGACGATATCAGTTTTACATCCGCCTGGCTCCCGCTGTCTCATGCGGTCACCGATGGGTCATCGGGTTGCGTTCCCCTCTGCGGCCTCCGCCAGGCCACCTTCTGCATCACCTCGCGATGTACACGGCAGCTTGGGATGACCCAGGATATAGTGAGGGTTCCCCTATCTTTCCGAGGAGGAGATCTCTCGGTCGCATTTGCTTCCCGGTATCATGAGCTATGGGGTAGATTACCTGTGAAGACCGTTATCCCAAGGTTCGGCAACCATTCTGCTTCCTCAACCAGCGGGTACAAAAAGTGGATCCTCAGCCCAGCCTCTGATAATAGGACTCGAGGGCTCAAGCATCTGATTGGCGAGAGCAACAGCAGGACCTAGCCTAGCCTATATGTGTATTTCTTTTTGTGCTACATTTCTTTTTAATGCAGAACTAGAAAATGACAAAAGTGAAAAGAATAATATTCATCCCTTTCACGAGTTTTGTGTACATTTCTAGATAATTTCAGCATACATGATCAGTTTTGGCATTTACTCAGCTGCTTATGCGTTATCAATACATGAAACCAAATTTTAACAGCATCAACTCCTGTTACCGATCGGCCCTCTCGGGTTTTCACGATCGGACATTTTCTCTCATGCCTCTAATTTTTGCACAGGATGCCTTTTTTTCGGTTTTCACCCTGTCGAGGCGCCCAATTTTAGCATAGCCGCCTTTTTTCGGTTTTCGACTTGCAGGGCATTTTATTCTCTTCTTTTTATTTCGGTCTTTAGCCGTGGAACCTCTTGAGTCTGTCGACATTGATCGGCTCTTTGAATTCGTTCCCATCGCTATCTGATAAGATTGCAGCCCCTCTGGACAACAGCTTCTTAAGGACGTACGGCCCTTCCCAAGTAGGTCTGAATTTCCCCCTGATGTCTGGTATTCCTGGCCTCATCTGCTTGAACACCAAGTCCCCTTCTTTCAGCGGGTGCTTCCTCACCTTCTTTCCGAAAGTTCTCGCTAATCTCTTCTGATATATCTGATTGTGATAATAAGCTTTCAGCCTACTCTCATCCAGTAAGTTCAAGTGCTGCAATCTCTGCTGCGCCCATTCGGCTTCCGGGATTTGGGCTTCCATGACCACCCTTAGTGATTTAAGCTCTATCTCTACTGGCAATACTGCTTCTGTTCCGTAAACCAGGGAAAATGGTGTAGTGCCTGTAGATGATCTTACTGTCGTTCTGTATCCCCACAGGGCGAAGGGTAACTTTTCAGCCCAGTCTTTATAGGTTTGGACCATCTTGGACAAGATCTTCTTCACATTCTTATTGGCGGCTTCTACTGCTCCATTCGCTTGCGGTCGGTAAGGAGAGGACTTATGATGCTCAACACCATATTTCTCGAGAAGTTTTCTGGTTTCCCCCATGAACTGCACTCCATTATCAGACACTATGTGGTGAGGGAGACCGTATCTGCAGATCAAACTCCTCTCTATGAACCTGGCCATATCCCTTGCGTCAATTTTCTTGAAGGATTCTGCCTCGACCCATTTGGTGAAGTAGTCGATTGCAACTATGATATATCTGTGCCCATTGGACGCCGTAGGGCGAATCTCTCCAATGATATCTATCCCCCAAGCAGCAAACGGCCAAGGTGACGTTAAGTTATGTAGCTCTGATACCGGCAGGTGTCTCAGGTCCGTGTACTGTTGGCACAACTGACATTGCTTGACATACTTTGAACAATCAGTGTCCATCGTAAGCCAATAAAAGCCTTGCCTCATTATCTTCTTGGCCAAGGTCAATCCATTCATGTGGGCCTCGCAGACCCCTGCATGGGTTTCTTCCATTATCTTGCGCGCTTCTCTCTCATTCAAGCATCTGAGCTGAATCCCATCTGACCGTCTTTTGTACAGCACCCCTTCCAAGGATATGAACTGAGTAGATAACTTACGTATCATCCTCTGGTCCTTTTCAGTGGCCTCTTCTGGGAATCTATCGCTTTCCAAGTAATTCATGATATCAAAGTACCATGGCTTGCCATCTGATGCCTCGACCTCCATCACTGGCTCGGTTTCAAAACTAGGCTTATCAGAGCTCGAAATTAGCACCGGTTTCATGACCACTCCTTCAGGGTTATCCCACATTGACACTAAGGTTGCCAACGCATCAGCCAGACGGTTCTCATCTCTGGGCACAAAGTGGAAAGTGCAAGTCTCAAACTGCCCACACATCCCTTTCAGATATTGAACATAGGGGACCAGTCGTTCTTCTTTAACAGCCCACTCACCTCGGATCTGGTTTATTACTAAGGACGAGTCACCAAATACCTCCACGTTTCTTGCCCCCAACACAGCCAAAGCTTCTAACCTGAAGGTGCACACTTCATACTCAGCTTCATTGTTGGTTGCTTTGTATCTCAGTTTCTTAGCAAGAGGAAGCTTCTCATTATCTGGGGTCGTCAAGATGATTCCGACTCTGGCTCCTTTGTTGTTCACCGCCCCGTCAAAATGCAACTGCCATCCTTGAACAGAAATCGTGCCTATGCTCTCGTCAGGAAAGGTAAATTCGGGGGTGTCCCCTTGGATAGGATGTTCAGCAAGAAATTCGGCTACAGCTCGCCCCTTAATAGTCTTGCGGGTGATGTATTGCACATCAAACTCCTGTAGCAAGAGCAACCACCTCCCCATCTTTCCAAGCAAAGATGGTGCCTCCTGCAAATATCTTAAAGGATTCTGCTTGGCTACGGCCTGAACCTTGTATGAGTGGAAGTAATGTCTTAGCTTCTTTGATGCCCAAATCACTGCAAGGCAGATCTTCTCCACTTCAGCATATTTTATTTCGTAAGCCAGGAACTTCTTGCTGAGGTAATAAATTGCAAACTCCACCCCAAATTCATCCTCTTGAGCCATCATGGCGCCCACTGAACCGTCTTCTACTGCCAGATACAGAATAAGCGGTTTAACAGGTTGCGGAGGTCTTAGTACTGGCAGATTTAACAGGTACTCCCTGATATTATCAAAGGCTCTCTGGCAGTCTTCATTCCAGACTACGGGCTGATTCTTTCTAAGCAGCTTGAAAACAGGTTCGCATATCGAAGTGAGCTTGGCAATAAATCGGCTGACATACTGCAGTTTGCCCAGGAAACTCCTTACATCTTTCTCTTTTTGTGGCACAGGCATCTCTCTGATAGCTTTCACCTTATCGGGGTCAATTTCTATCCCCCTCTGGCTGACGACATGTCCCAACAGCTTTCCTGAAGTCACTCCGAAAATGCACTTCTTGGGGTTAAGTCGCAGATTATACTTGTCGATCCTGGTGAATAACTTCTCTAGAGCTTCAAAGTGTCCCTCTCGGGTGGCTGATTTGACCATCATATCATCGACATACACCTCCACTTCTTTGTGAATCAGGTCGCTTAGGATCTTGGTTGCCATCCTCTGGTATGTGGCCCCCGCATTCTTCAGGCCGAAAGGCATAACCCGATAGGCATAGGTACCCCACTCCGTGATGAAGGCAGTCTTAACCCGGTCAGCTATCTTGTTCAGGATCTGGTTGTAGCCCACATATCCATCCCCAAAACTGTACATCGCGCAATTGGCGGCACTGTCTATCAATACGTCAATATGGGGTAGTGGAAAATCATCTTTAGGGCAAGCTTTGTTAAGATCTCGATAATCCACACACACCCTGACCTTTCCGTTCTTCTTAGCCACAGGAACCACATTTGCCAGCCAAGTAGGATACTGGACTTCCACAAGAAACTTAGCTTCGATCTGCTGTCGGATTTCCTCCTTAACTTTGTCAGCCCATTCTGGTCTTAGTCTCCTCAACTTCTGCTTCACAGGCTTGCAATCTGGGTAAGTCGGGATGGCATGCTCCGCCACAGCCCGGTCAATCCCCGGCATGTCCTCGTAGGTCCAGGCAAAGACTTTTTCATGTTTTCTTATTATTCTCTCAAAATCTTTTCTCTCCTCAGGACTTATATTTGATGCTATTAGAATTTCTCTCGGATTTTTCGAGGTTCCATGATTGAAAGGCGTTGTGCCAGTAGAGTCAATGTCAAAAATTGATGGAATATGATCATGTTCATGCATGTTGAAATCATCAGAAACATCGCACAAATAAGTGAAATTGTTCATCTTATTGATAATATTATAGTTATCATTTACATCATAAAAGAGTTCTGGAATAAAAAGACAATCTAGGCTAGAGTCTTCTTCTGCCGCTCCCGAGGTTGACGCTGTTGCAGCTCGCTCACTGATTTTCTGATCTAGCAGAGGTCCTTCAGGTGCGTCGGAAGAAATCTTCAAATCCTCCATTCTCAGCTCTAAATCTGCTATCTTCCCTTTTCCTTTCAGCCTGGCAGCCACCATTTTCTCGGTAATGATCTCCTCAAGCTCGCACTCGTCCCAAGTGATCCCCTGAGTCATGACTTCCTCATCCCAAAAGTCTTCAGCGGCCTTGATAAACCCGACGTGCCAGTCATACACATCATTAAAAATCTCAAATCCAGGGACAATCCTCCCATCTACCCACTGTGGTTCATCTTCACCAGTATAAGCACATACTGAGGATGCGGGGACAAAGCTTTCTGAAATGTGGGGGATCCTGTCTGTTACCCTCTTCTTGCCGAAGCCACCTCTGTACCCCAGACCTTTCCGGCTCTTCTGCCCTCGAGTAGTGATCGCGGTCTGTAGCCCTTGGGAGCTTCTACCCAATCCAGCCCCGGGAAGATAGTGCATCTTCTTCATCATACTAACCACAGCCGGGCTATCTCCTGATCCGTGCTCTTCCTTTATCATAGACACATGGAAACCACTGAATGGCTGATTGGCAATTTCTAGCGCTGAGACCTGGTTTTCCCTGGCCGCCTTGATAGTCACCACCTCCCCTCCGTGCGGGAATTTTATCATCTGATGCAGTGTGGATGGCACTCCTCCTAATTTATGAAACCAGGGTCTCCCTAGCAAAGCCGAGAAGTTAACAGGAATGGGCAGAACTACAAATTCAACTTCCACTTCGATAGGTCCTGTCTTGACCAAAGTCTTGAAGGTTCCTGAGGCTTGCCTCCTCGAGTTATCGTAGGCCGTGATAGTCAGATCGGATCCACTGAGCATATCCTCGCTTAAGCCAAAAGCTTGCAAAGCTATCAAAGGGCATACATTGATAGAAGACCCATCGTCCACCATAACGCAAGCAGTGTGCTTGCCGCTAATCTGCGCTTTAATGTACAAAGGTCGGTTATGGTTGCGCCCTTCTGCCGGTAAGTCAGCGTCGGAAAAGATCAACCTCTCCTCGGATCCTCCCTTGATTAAACCCAAAAGCTCTGACGGGGAAATAGTGGTGGCGACTGTGGCCTCAACCAAAGCCTCTACTACCTTCTGCCTATGAGAGGGGGATTGCCTCAACAGATCCCAAATGGATATCTGGGCTGCGGTCTTCTTCAATTGCCTTATAATCTGTTCCTCCTCTGGCTCTTTCTCTGCCAATGGCTGTACTGGCTCAGGTAGCTTTGTAATCTCGGGGATCACCCTTCCACTTCTAGTGACAGCGCCTACCTCTCCCTCGTCTCCATCGGAGCCCCACAGATCAAGGTTCAAACCTCCATCATCCTCGGTTTCTCCACTGCTTTCACTGCTAGACCAGCAATCAAGGGTCGCCACAACTGCTTTCTCCTTCTCATTCTCGGAATTACCAACAGCAGACTCCTCATTCCCATACAGATCTTGTAGCACGTACCACTCTGGCAGGCTAGATTGGATCATAAACACAGGTGGGGGTACGACATTGTAACCAGGCTTCTTCTCAGCTTCTCTCTTCTCAGGGTCAGAGATCTACTTGCTATCGATCAAATCTTGAATGGAGTGCCGGAGCGCTTTGCATTTATCAGTGACATGGCCCGAGTGTTGGTGGAATACACAGAATTCGTTGTCCTTATGTCCCGGTTTCCCTTGTGTCAAAGCTGGCCTAGGAGTTAGAGGACGCAATTTTCCCTCCTTCATCAGCCTCTTCAAGACCCAGGATAATGGTCTCCCCAAGTTCGAAAACTTCCTCTGGGTGACTACCTCAGTAGCAGACACTTCACCCATTCTTCTAGTGCTGTTACTGGGACCTGCCAGCCTACTGGCTCCTTGACCGGGGTTAGCCCTTTTGGCGAAATTATCATTGTTAGCTTTTCGGGTCAAAAACTCCCCTTCTGCTTCGATGGCTATATCCTTGAGAGACTCCCAGTCCTTTAACCCCTTCATCCTCAATCCCTCCTTCAAGTACGGGCTCACGTTCTTAATGAAAAGACGAATTTGATCTTGGGTATCAGGCTTTCGGCGCATCTCCATCACTCGGTTCCGCCATCGGGTAAGGTACTCATGGAAAGATTCCCCGGCCTTCTGCTGGAGTAGCTCAAGATCTTTCAGAGTCACCTCCATTCTGGTATTACAGTCGTACTGTTTCAGAAACTCCTCAGTGAGCAGATCCCAATCTTCTTTAGTGCGGCGGTCAAGGCCGTGATACCAATCTATGGCATGAGAGGTCAGACTAAGACAAAAGTATTCTACTTTCTGCTTCTTGGACAATGTGGTCCCCTTCATGACCAGAGAATATTGCTTCACATGTGCGGTGGGGTCAGAAGTACCATTAAATTTCGGCACATCCGGCATTTTGAAGTTATAAGGGATCGGGTCCTCTCCGTCCAGCTCCCTATCCTCAGGATTCATCCCGTGAGCTCTGCCTATCATACGAGCCATAGCCTCGAACCTCTCTTCCATCTTTTTCAAAATAAAATCATCAGCCTGAGGCGCCTTTCCCTTCTCAGATGCCATGCTCAACCTATCATCCTCGATATCTCTATCGTCATCAATTCTTAGTACTGGCCTTCTTCTCAACTCTCCCGAAGCCACTGATCTTAACTCTATCGGCGGCGGCCTAACGGGCTCCTCTCGCCTTTCAACCCTTTCTTCTTCAGGCTCATTCTGTCTCACTGGAGGAGGAGGAGGAGGATTCGGCTGAGCGTTCTGCTGTGCTAAGGCGGCCAACATATTCATCATCCTGCCCTCGAATTCCTCGAAACGGCGGCCCACTTCTTCCACAATCATGGCCCTGGTGGCCTCTTCCCCCCTGGGTGAGTTTTCCATCTGAGATACCGTACCGCTGATTTCTGATAAAATTTTCGGTAGACCGTCTCTATCTGACAGCTCAGGAGTAAGAACTCGGATCAGTCGCCCGGTTGGTGATCTAGTCCACCTGGGCAGATCTATGATGGCTGCAGGGACAAAAGTTAGAATGATGCATGAAATGTAGGTATAATGCATGATCGTGATATGCAACATTTACAGAGCACAAGCAAGCAAGAAGGTCCTTCCACCCTTATTTCTCCCACACATGTGGTCGTGCAGTCTCTTTCCTAGGTGGGATTAGCCCAAGGGTCAACGAGGGACCCAATGAACGCGTATGGTGCACGGCGGAAAACCGGCAGCATAACACTCCTATGCTAATGTACAAGCGGATGGATAATGATCGTCTCGTATTCGGACGGTCCATAAATTTTGACATGGCCCTACCGGGGCATGATAGCCTTTGGCTAGGTTGCCGAACGAGATATTTGGATTCATCCAATACGTGAGGATCCATACAGCAAGCATGAGATTATGGTTCATTTCACCTGTGGAAAGTGACTACAGCCATTACATGAGCTTTGGACAAGGGAGATATTTCTTTTGAGGCTACCCAAGCATGATCCCTGCCGACGGGTCTAGCTCATCACGAGCGTAGCGACCGATCGGGTCACCATTTTAATATACCATTGAGGTACGTGGCTTGGGCTGGTGATTATCCTTAACACTTCCCCAAATTGAGTGAAAATGAGGAGGTGCTTCAGGAACGCACCGGGGCTAAAAGAGGGACCAAACTAGCGTATTCTAAGGCTCTAATGATATGCAAATGCAAATTTGAGAGAAAGTGAACTTATGAATTAAATTTTAATCATAAATGTTAAAAGAGGTATTTTCGAATTGAAATCTCGAACCATAAACGTCCCCAGTGGAGTCGCCACTGTGACGCGTGCCGGATCTCGATGCGCCGCCCGCAACGTGGGCGACCGGGGCATTTGCGGGTCCGTTGACATCTTGCAAATAATCGCAAGTGCGTCTATGTTGGGCAACAAGGAGGTATCATGGAGTCGCCACCCAATAGAACATTGGGAAAGTTACTCTCGCCTCGGAGAGCCTAAGACTTGCGCTTAGTATCCATGTTGGGCCATGAGGCCTAGGATTAGCGCTAAAGTCTCGTGACCCAAGAAGTATTTTGGAGGATAACCTCTAACCTCTTGGGCCCAAAGACCAGAGCTGGGTCCGGGATTTCTCATCTATTTCTACCTCAATTAGTTTATGATCAAATTTTAATGTCATTAGTTCGCTCTCTCTCCACGCTATGCAGTTGATTAAAAAGGCGCATTTATTCACATTCGAAAAGCAGTAAATGAGCAGAATAGATATCAAAAGCGATAAATTACAATAATACAAGGAGCGGAATACAACTCCCTTTGGTAAATGTGCGATTCATACACAAATCGGGGCATTGTTTATTTTGAGGACTTTGGTCCTCTCATGCATCATTATTAAAAATGGGATATTTAATATGTGATGATCTTTATTGGATGAAAATAGGGCGTTGGACCCTTTTGCATTTTATACAAAACTCAATTTTATTTAAGTGCAAATCGTTGATCTATTCTTACATTTAACGGGATAAAAAAGCTTATTCATATACATAAAATAATCAATGAATAATAAAAAAAACGAGATGAATAAATCAAGAAGTTTAAGAAAACTAAACCGGATGAAACCCACCACGCATGGTAGGCAGCCGCTCAAGCTCGGAATTATCCAAGAAGACCAATATACACTCACAGAAAGTTAAGAGATGTTAATATTCATGAAATTAACACATAAGAAATCGAAGGGACTGAATAGAGATGAAAAATGATCAACAAAAATTGAGGCAGAACCCACCGACGGCCTTTCCCGGTTGACCGACGGGCATCGGTTTGGTAATTCGATATGCCCGTTTGTCACTCAAAAAGGGCGTCTGTAGGTAGGTGACCGACGGGCGTCGGTCATGAAGATGACCCGTCGGTCACCTCTGTCTCCGGAAAACAGAAAGGAAACAAGGGCCTTTCAAGATCAAAAAGCAAGTTTTATTCAAAAAAGGAGATGGGGGAATCAAAATGAAGAAAAGTAATGATAAGTATTCAAAAATTTCACAGAATGAATAAATAAATGATAAATGATTAAATATGAGATGAAAATAGAGAGAGAATCCGGAATATTTACCCTCAGATAATCGCTTCGGGTAAGATTTTGGTGTCGTTTAGATCCCCGCGTGCTCCACGAGAAAAAAGAAAATGAAAGATTAGAGAGAGAAAATGGGCTATTTCACCTCCAATCCTTCAGAAAATCGATTTAGGAGTCGAAATCTAAAGAAAACTAATTATTTTTAGTTCCTTTGATTGATTTGATCCTTGATTAAGTAAAGTTCTTTGGAAAAAAGGTGTTTTTGGAAGAGAGAGAAAACGTGATTGAATTTTGGCAGAGTTTCCTCTTCTGAAAAATTTTCCAACCCTTTTCAAATGAAAATCCGGACCTTATATAGCCAGACACGACCTACGGGCGTCGGTGCATGGGGGCGGGCGTCGGAATAATCCTACTGACACAAGGACACTTCCGACGGCCCTGCCACATCCACCGACGGGCGTCGGAACGGTTGCGTGCTCCGGGAAACCAGGCGGCTCCTGACAGGGGCGGTGACTTTCCGACGGGCGTCGAAAAATACCCTGAGCCGTCAGTGACTCGAAGCGACGGGCTACCTCCACAGACGGGCTGGCCGTCTGTGGAGGACAAAAAACCTTTTTGACTTGAAAAACTTCCGTTTTCTCATGGAACGCGGGACTAAAGCCTCCAACTTCAGCCTCCCATACAGGCTTGAACATTGATTTCATCATAGGGTAACCTCTGATCCGGACCGCTCCAGGACACGGTGCTTACAATATGCATATAATGTAAGTAAAATGACATTAAAATTAAAATAAGGTGATTAATAAATTGTTCAATTTATCCATTTTTAGAACAATTTTAATGCATATCCATTAGCATATGGATGTGATTACTCTTGCATGCATGTGATGTAATTATGATAATTTTGTATTAGAGCCTACCATAGACCTAGGTTATTGATAGATAGGCATACCTATAGGGAGCTTGGTGCAGCTATTATATCTATGACACTACGGTGTCATTCTGTAGAGACTTATGTCTCATATGTCATTACGGGAATACCCATCCTAATATTTATCCCTCCAGGGATTCTGACACATTTATCCCTCTATGGATATCTGTTCTGACTTACTTCCCTCTGGGAAGTTTTGATATTCTCTCGAATATCCACTTTCTAGTAAGGCAGAGGATTTTAACTTGTATATATAAATGGATCTTCATGAATATTTGTCTGTATCTGATACTGATTATAACTTGCATGAATAATTCTGAACTTAATGGATAACTATATGTATCTGATATTGAAAATGATAGTTATATATTTGCATATGTTATATGCGTTGTTTATTTGCACAATTTCCTTAATACTTAAATTATCTAATCTCTGTGTGTGTTGGTGAAAGACTACTGTGAATGGTCATTCATAACCTAATGTTCCCAACTAAGCTATATGCTTAGCACAATTTTTTATCTGTGTAGGTTCAGGTATTGAAGTTATCCTCAAAGATATGTTGCAGAGGCTAGGGCCAGCACAAGAATGGGAACATTTTGATTTAGGTCCACTTTTGTATGTGAATTTAAGGATCATAAATGGTTCTTTTTGTTATATAAAGAATTTATCTGTAATGTTTTGTAATTAAATAAATAGATATGTAAATATTTATAATATGTAAAGGTAAATGTTGCATTATAATTTGGCTTAATGGGAACTACATCTTTAGCATGTTTTAATAAAGTGAAATTTTAATTAGTATGGATTTATGTATATATGAAATGCATGTTAGAAATCAGATTATTAAACCAGGTCACAGATTTGGTGGTGTGACACCCCTATTGGTCTGTTTTTAGTATATAAGCATGAGATAAATATTTGGTAGGGGTGTCACAAGATGTCTCGTCAATGGTATTACAAATTTCACCAGGTCAGAGTCTCGTTCAGTTTTGATATGAATCTAGTTAATGATTATGTATACCACAAGTTTTGTGGGAGTAAGCATATTTTTCTGGCTTGTGTGTTGATGATATATTGCTTGCCAGCAATGATGCAAGTTTACTACATAAAACCAAGAGACTTTTAGCAAAAAACTTTAAGATAAAAGATCTTAGTGATGCACCTTTTGTATTAGGAATCCAGATACATTGTGATTGCTCTCGAGGTATCCTTGGATTATCACTAAAGACCTATATCGAAAAAGTTCTTAAAAGATATGACATGCAAGATTGCAAATCATGTGATACACCTGTGGCTAAAGGAGACAAGTTTAATCTTGATCAGTTCACTGAGAATGCTTTTGAGGAAAATAAAACTCAAAAAATTCCTTATGCATCAGCAATAGGGAGTCTAATGTATGCACAGGTTTGTATGCATCTAGATATTGCGTACATTGTTGAGGTGTTAGGTAAATATTTAAGCAATCTAGGAATGGACCATTGGAAAGCAACTAAACAGGTCATGTGGTATCTACATAAAACAAAGCATTACATGCTCACATATAGGAGGTCGGATAAGTTAGAAATCATTGGGTATTCAAACTCTAACTTTCTTAAATACCAAGATAGCATGAAATCTACATCAGGCTACAACTATTTGCTTATTAAAGGTGTTGTCTCTGGAAAGAGTGCTAAATAGACACTTATAGCTTCTTCCACCATGGCAGCTAAATTTATGGCATGCTATAAAGCCTCTAATCATAAGATATGACTACAGAATTTTGTCACTGCAGTACGAAGTGTGGATGGAATTGAAAGACCACGTAAAATATTTTGCGACATTAAGTCGACAGTCGTATATTCCAACAACAATAGGAGCTCGAGTATGTCAAACCACATAGACATTAAGTTCCTAATTGTTAAAGAAAGAGTTCAAAGTGGTAAGGTGTCTATATTAGCACAAACTCCATGGTTGTGGATCCATTTACTAAGAGATTGCTACCCAAGGTCTATAATGAGTGCACTACTCATATGGGTGTCATGTCATTTGAGGATATTTGATTTTAGTGGGAGTTTGTGATTTTGCAATTTTGCTTTTCTCACTTTTCAGTTATTTCAGCTTAAGGATATTTAAGGTTATTTTCTACAGAAATAAGGTTTATTTGAGTTGTTCACACTTTGATTTTGGTTTGGTTGATCTCACTAAGGTTTAAAGTGGACCAGTTAGAAATGGACATATTTATATCACATTGCATGTAATTGGTTATGTCAATATACGTGATTAGGGATGAATTTTTGTTACAATAAATGTGACAAATGTCGCCTTGGTTCTATGTTGGCATAATGGTGGACTAAATTGTTCGAAAATACCTTTGATTATCATAGCAAAATCTTGAGTTCATAAGGTTGTATCATGCCATACATGTTAAGGTGATATATATATATATAATTCTATGTCATGTGCTATCATAAAAAAAGATTGAGCCTAAATATTAAAGTGATCTAATTTGCCATACATGTTAAGGTGATATATATATATATATATATATATATATATATATATATATATATATATATATATATATATATAATTCTATGTCATGTGCTATCATAAAAAAAGATTGAGCCTAAATATTAAAGTGATCTAATTTTGAATAAAATATAGTAGGCTTAAAATATATGGTAAAAGTATGAATTTTATATGCGTAAATACTCTATACACAATTTCTAATTTTATGGGCTAAATTAGAAATAGAGTATTTATGTGTAAGTATAAAAAGGTTGTAGTCCCCAAATTATACATACAGTTTTTTTCTAAATACCATCCTTAGAAAAGAAATGGCGATTTTTCGTATCAATATGGCCTCTGAAAGACAATAGATTAAAGTATGCTTTTGATTCTAATTTTATTTTTGATGATTTAACATGATAAATCTATGACATATTTGAAATTTAGGATTTTACCCAACACTTCGTTCATATAAAATTTTTTGGGATGCTAAAAATATGGGCTCTTAAATGTGTTTTTGTAGGATACTATCAGTCACAAAAAGAATACAAATGTTTCTAGGAAATACTTTATGAGTATGGATATTGCTTTTTAAGGAATTGAAGCCATATTTTAGTTCACTCCAATTAACTCTGCAGTGAAGCATAGGAAAGGAGGTGATATCTAGACCTATAATCCTTTAGGAGCAAGTGCGGGTTAGTCCTAGCCAAGGGGAGAGTTTTGATCAAGAGGAGACTACTGGTTGAGAAGAGATCCTTATAAAAGAATACTGATTGATTGGATGTACCATATTTAAAAGGTACTTAAGATAATAGAAGACCGATATAGACATGAGGCAGTCTATCTTGGCAAAAACCATCCTCATCTCCTTACCTTTATTTGTTGATTCTTCTACTCACAGTTTGGATATTCTGATTGCTATCAAGAAAGGGGTTAGAACACGTACTTTTGTCTTAGAGCACGCGGAAGTGACCAAAGTTAGTTAGATTGTGGCATAATTGCTTTGCGGTCCAAACCTTACGGGAAAATATCTCAATGGATGCATGATAACTGTTCAAGTTAACCCAAACTGAAGAAATCCAGAAAATTTGCACAATCTTACTATACATTTTCATGTAACAATAGGACTTCTTGCTACATAACAAGTTCAAGGCACATGTATCAAGATTTAAAGTACGCTTTCAGAAGATGAACAGCCATGCAAGATTAATGTAATTTTTGTTGACTTAAATTGGAACAAATTTTTACAGAAGCCGTAACATAAAATGTGATAGAAAGAGCATAATGATAATGGAATATGTATTTGTTATCCACGCTTTACACTCTTGAGGTAGTCTGCTCTTATTGCCCACAGTTGCTCTCCTACTGTTTTCATGTCTGGTCGTTCTGATCGAATGGGTGCAGCACATTGGATAGCTAAAGAAAACATTTTCATCAATACTTCCCCATCTACCCTTTCTTCCATTAGCGGATCCACCATATCCACAACAGTTCCTTCGTTGTACTTCCTAAATGCCTGCACAAATTTAACAAAGTTTCCATTCCCTGAAGTGAACTACTGTAAAATCTATTGGATATAATATGAATTATGAACTATGCTATGGAAGCAGTAAGCAGAAGTGGAAATTAACTACTTCCATGGCAAAGCCAGCAAGCATTCAGGTATTATGGGTAGGTGTAATGATCATATACTTTATCCAATCACAGAGTAATTCCTCGGGAACAAAGCTTGTATATATTGGAAATATCCATGTCATGACTATAAAAAAAAGAAAAAAAAAATGAAACCAAATTATCAGGGATTAATTGCAACGAGGTTCAGCACAATAAACATTTTATTCATCAGCTTTTATGATCAAATTTAAGTCTTCTATTGGTTTAAAAAATAAAACCCAAATTTTGAGGTATTGTCTATTGAAGAACTAAAGAATAAAAAATTAAAAAAGTGCATGACCAAATTATTTGCAACAGGAAGGACCTAAGGGGTATTAGAACAAATCTCAAATGAATCATTGCAATGAGACTTTTTATCTTTGTACTGATACCCAATCTCAGCTGAAAAGCAGCCTAAGCATATGAAAAAATTCTAGCTAGATGAGGCGGAGGATGTGCCATAACTCACGGTAAGAAGGAATTGCTAAAATTGGGATGGATTTGTCAATTGCAAGCCTGATTTACAGCTTATTTGTTCTCAAAAGAAGGGAAGCTGTAATCTCTCTACAATGATATTTTTAACAAACACACGGTTCTTCCATGGGCAATAACCATTATGTCATATTTTAAAAAATTGTAAATGAACTAAGGTATTGTATAGGCACACTAGTTATGCCCCAAAAAAGAATAGCCTGAACTACTGACCTATCACAAAAACTACTGTCCTATCACAAAACAAAATTCACCAACTTGAAGAGGAGATAAGCTTACCCATCTAAGTGTTATTCGCTCATCTGCAGGTCTCTTCAGCTCCACAGGACGGCGCCCTGTCAGGGTTTCTAGAAGTAAAACTCCAAAAGAGTATACATCACTCTTGGGAGTAAGTTGATAGGTCTTCATATATTCAGGGTCAAGGTAACCCACAGTGCCTTTCACTTTGGTTGAAATATGAGTTTGATCAGAATCCAATGGACCAAGTCTTGCAAATCCAAAATCAGCAACCTTCGCCCTCATGCTCTCCGTCAAAAGAATGTTGGATGATTTGACATCTCGATGGATGATTTGCTTCTCTGTTGTGAGGTAAAGAACACATTAGATATAGGAAACACAAGTCAGAAGGTCTAGAAGTTAAAAAAAAGATATTAATTGACAAAATGAATCTATTAACATATCTCATCTAGGAAACAGATTAGAGTGTAAGAACATAAATCCAGTGTATTACAAATCTTGACCATGGATAATAAACAAAAATCAATTTGTAACATAATAACTATAAAACATGATATATCAGCAGTTTTGAAGACAAAGAAATTGCACATCAAAATATACACAATAATAGAAGATAAGGTCTCATATACATATACAACTTCAAAATTCATACTGCTATGTAGCATCCGGGCAGCATTGGAAGGCCGCTTAAACAGTTAATAGCAATTCCTAAACATATAACAACGTATTGCTTTTCTTTTTTTTGTTTTTCTTCAAGGATCTTCAAAACATTATTCCTAAAGAATCTCTCAACAAAAAATAATCCCTAGTTGCATTTTGCTGATATTTTTAAAGCACATTATTACAACTTAAGCTTTGGGTTGGAGAAAGCCGATCTACATTCTTGGCCTATTCCTAACAACAGTTCCTACTGATGTATCTACGTGATCATAATAGCTTACCAAGTTCACCACAGCTGCATAACCTTTGATTTGATATGTGTGAAAAAACACACAAAGAAATTGAATTCTCTGTATTCAAATTAATTAAAACCTTAGATTACACTACATATTTATACAATAATTAATTCCTTAATTAGCTCATTAATTTGCTCTACCTACTACTAACTTTGCAGCTATCTACTACCTACCTACTACCACTAACACTCTCCCTCAAGTTAGAGCATAAATATTAATCATGCCCAGCTTGTTACACAGATATTCCACCCGAGTCCAATTTAAATCTTTTGTGAATAAATCACCTAATTGCTCTCCTGTTTTCACGTAACCAGTAGAAATCAGATTTTATTCAATTTTTTCACGAATAAAATAACAATCAATTTCGAAATGCTTGATTCTTTCATGATATACTGGATTCGAGGCAATATGAATAGCAGATTGATTATCAAACCAGAGTTTTGCAGGTGACGATTACTTCAACCCAATTTCAGCCAAGAGATGTTGGATCCACACTATTTCACATGTGGATTGTGCCATGGCTCTATACTTGGATTCTGCACTGGACCGCGATACAACCCCCTGCTTCTTGCTTTTCCATGACACCAAGTTTTCACCAACAAAGACACAATAGCCAGTAGTAGACCTTCTATCAATTTTAGATCCAGCCCAATCAGCATCTACAAAACATTCAATGTGAGTGCGCCCATGATCGCTATACAATATGCCATGTCCTAGAGGTCCTTTCAAGTAGCGCAATATTTGTTCAAGAGCTGCCCAATGTTTGACTATAGGAGCAGACATAAACTGACTAACAATACTGACTGCAAAAGAAATATCTGGACGAGTCACTGTGAGGTAGTTTAGTTTTCCAACTAACCTTCTGTACATCTCTAGATCATCAAAGCGGTCCCCATCATCTTTTGTAAGACATGCATTAGCATCCATCGGCATGCTGTATGGCTTGGTTCCTATCTTTCTAGTTTCCTTAAGTAGATCCAAAACATACTTCCTTTGAGATAAGAAAATTCCTTTCTTGCTTCTCATCACTTCTATTCCCAAGAAATATTTCAGTTCGCCCAAATCTTTTGTATAAAACTTGGCATGTAGAAATGACTTAAAAATGCAATACCTGTATTGTCGTCTCCAGTAATAATAATATCATCTACATAACAATAAGAAACATGATACCTGTTGATAATTGTCTGTAGAAGACTGAATGATCACACTTGCTTTTATTCAGTCCAAATTCTTGAACTATCATACTAAACTTGCCAAACCAAGCACGGGGACTTTGCTTCAAATCATATAAAGATTTCTTCAAAAGACAAACTTTCCCATACTCCCCCTGAGCAACAAACGCAGGTGGTTGCTCCATATACACTTCTTCCTGAAGGTCTCCATGAAGAAAAACATTCTTAATGTCCAACTGATATAAGGGCCAGTGCCGCGAAGCAGCTATATAGATAAACAATCTAACAGAAGTAAATTTAGCCACTGGAGAGAAGGTTTCTGAATAATCCACCCCATATGTTTGAGCATATCCTTTTGCAACAAGCCTGGCTTTAAGTCTAGCTACAGAACCATCTGGATTAACTTTAACGGCAAAAACCCATTTGCATCCCAGAACCTTCTTCCCTTTAGGCAGATCAACCAAATCCCAAGTGTGATTTCCATCCAAAGCATTTAGTTCTCTATCACTGCATTACGCCAACCCGGGTGAGACAATGCTTCTTTAACAGTTCGAGAAATAGAGATCGAGTCAAAAGAAGTAATAAAAGAACATGTAGATTGAGATAAATTATTATAGGAGACAAAGCTGCTAATAGGATAAGCACACTGGCGTTTGCCTTTCCATAAGGCAATGGGAATATCAAGATCACTTAAGACTGGATCTAATGATGAATCCGATTCAGGCATTGTACTGAAGGTTCTATGTTTCCGAGAATAGACCTGTACAATAGGTGGCTTTGCTGGAGCCAGATCAGAGGCAGGTGGAGCTGAATCACCTGAAATAGGAACAAGATCACTTGGAGTAGGGGGAACAGAATCACTTGGCATAATAGGAACGGGATCATTTGATGGCCGTGTAATAACATTGTAGACTAACCAATGATCATCCTCCCCCTGGCTTGTAGAATCAGAAGCTGGGAAGAATGGTTTATGTTCCCAGAAAGTAACATCAATAGACACAAGATACCTGTTAAGTTCTGGGCAATAGCATTTGTACCCCTTTTGCAAACGAGAATACCCCAAGAAGACACACTTCAGTGACTTTGGATCCAATTTAGTGATATGAGGCCGTACATCATGAACAAAACAAGTGCTCCCAAATATTCGTGACTCTATAGGAAACAACGGTTTAGATGGAAAAAAAAACAGAGTAAGGAGTCTCACCAGCAAGCACTGACGAGGGCATGCGATTAATCAGGAAACAAGCAGTAGACACCGCATCGACTCAAAATTGTTTAGGAACTTTCGTCTGAAATAAAAGGGTCCGTGCTGTCTCCAGCAAATGTCTGTTTTTCCTCTCAGCGACTCCATTTTGGGACGGTGTGTCTATACATGATGATTGATGAAGTATACCATTCTAAGTCATGTATGTCTGAAAAGTATCTGAAAAATATTCTTTTGCATTATCACTTCTCAAAATGCGAACAGAAGCATTAAATTGAGTTTTGACTTCAGCACAAAAAGTACAAAAATGAGTGAATAATTCAGGCAGACTTTTCATAAAATATGTCCGAGTCAGACGAGAGTAATCATCCACAAATGTTACAAAATACCTGAACCCAAGTTTGGCTATCACAGAACACGGTCCCCAAACATCTGAATGAACCAATTCAAATGCAGAATTTGCTCGTTTATTAATCCGAGGACTCAAAGAGCCACGGTGGTGCTTGGCATACTGACATGACTCACAATCAAGAGAAGAAACATCAGAAAATTGAGGATAAAGTTTCTTCAGAGTCGGCAAAGAAGGATGTCCCAACCAACAGTGTGCTTCAAAATGAGACAACACTAGAACAAGCAACTGGCCTTGGTATCTTTCTATCAAGAATATAAAGACCTCCTGAGACGTAACCTTTACCAATGATCTGTTTCGTTACAAGATCTTGAAAGACAAAGTGATCAGGGAAGAAGGAAATACAACAATTAAGATCACGTGTAAGTTTACTTACAGAAACGAAGTTAAAAGCAAGCTTCGGTATATGTAGAACTGAACCCATAGAAATTGACGAAGTTAGGTTAACCGTACCAAAACCGTTTACATGAGAGAGTGATCCATCTGCCATTGTAACTGTAGAAGATGCATGAGACTGACAAGTAGAAAATACATTTCGATTGCCTGTCATATGATCTGTAGCACCAGAACCAATGACCCACTGAGATGAAGAAAAAAGACATGTATTTGGATTCTTTACCCCAGCAATAGTTGTGGTGGAAGAAATTTTCAAAGAATTCCGATACTTGATAAATTTTGCATACTCATCTGCAGAAATCATAACATACTTTCCAGAGGTACTGGTCGTAGCAATGTTCGCTAATTTGGGCTTTTGGTTATGTAATTTTCTACAAAACCTTTTTATATGACCAAGTTTATGGCAACAATAGCAGATCATATTTTTGTTCCAGCTCATATTGAATAATACCGAGTGAAAAAGAATATCACCTCACAAATATTCAAACAGCAAACCAATACACAAGTACTGTTGGCAATAACAACCACCCGCCAGCAAAGAATAATTTTCCTAAACAAATTCAACTAAGCAGCAACTTAATATCTTAATTATTAAAATAGCCACCAAGCCTTAATTGCAGTAGCACCTCAACATAAACTCCCAACACTTCCAATGCCAAAACACCCAAATATTTTTCTTAAATAACATACACAGCAACTAAAGAGAGGTAAGGAAAGAACCTTTTGTGAAGAGAACAAATTCAACCAAGAGGGGGACAAACTCATCTATTCACTGGAGAACAGAAAGCAGAGTCTGAAGATCGGAACTTGAATAACCATCAACAGAGGAAACCACCTCAAGAGGACACCAGCACCTGACCGGAGATGACAGGGCGACTTCGGAGGAGTCAGAGGTCCAACGGAAAATGAACAGAGCAGAACTTGGAGAACAGAGGCTGACGAAGAAATCCAGAGGATCAAACACCATCAACCAGAGGAAATCACCCCACGAAGACACCGGATACTGACCGGGTATGACAAGGCGACGCCGGAGACAGAATTGGAATACCGTCGGACGCCGGACGCACTCCCACGCACCGGCGCATGAAGAAGAGCAGTGTTATCAGAGCGGCGCGTGAGGCTGACACGCGGCTCTGATCGTTGCCGGAAAAAGGTGGATCGGCCGGTCTGATGGAGGCGCTCCTCCCTGTGGTGGCGGTGAGGCAAACCGGTCACCGGATCCGGTGACCCAAGGCTGACAGAAACTTCAACCAAAAATGGGAAACCGGCGAATCTTCAATCGGCGCGTGAGGCCCACTCGCCTGCCGTATGGTCACCGGATTTTGTGTGACAGCCGGAATACCACCTGCACTCCTGATGTTGGCGGTGAGACCAAAAAATCACTGGAGCTGGTGACCCAAAAGTGGACAGATTCTTCCACCACAGACCCGAAACAAAAAACCCAGAAACCCAAAAGAAAGAGCCTAAGGCTCTGATACCATGTGAGAAAACACACAAAGGAATTGAATTTTCTGTATTCAAATTAATTAAAACCTTAGATTACACTACATATTTATACAATAATTAATTCCTTAATTAGCTCCTTAATTTGCTCTACCTATTACTAACTTTACAGCTATCTAACCTACATACTACTACTAACAATATGAATAACTGTGACATGGGAGAATTCTTAACTGGATAGATCTTTGCACAGGAATTCAACAAGCATTTTGCAGTTGCTAAACCCTTGGAGTAAAAGGGAATAAATCTACTCTCTAGTCAAAGCCAAACCCATGTAGAATGGTTGAGTTTTGACTTCACTAGCCTTCCTTAAAGACAAGGATTAACTGAAATGTCCCATTTAAATGAGATGAGGAGTTTCAGAAACTCTTTCTCAATCTTAAATTTCCAAAAGACAAGGATTAACTGAAATGTCCCATTTAAATGAGATGAGGAGTTTCAGAAACTCTTTCTCAATCTTAAATTTCCAAAACATCTTCAGCTCCTAGGATTTCTTAACATGACTTCATTTTCTGTCTGTTTGGCTTTCAAGAAGATAGCATCACTAAGAAGTTTAGCTTTATCTGAAGAAATCTCTACAGATATAGTACCTCTTATGAAAACAATATAAAAGATACAACAGAAAGACTGCATCTATGAACTCCAGCTCTCATGTGCATTCGTTCCAGGAAGGTTATTTGCAATGGACACAATGGCATCTTGATGATGACTCTATGAGAATTTATAGGGGGATAAGAAAGTTGCTGTAGTGCTTGCTCAACACTTATTTAGCTTTCTCAATGTTGTGTTTCTAACATATAGTTTTATTTCTACAAGATGATATTTTCTTGTTGAAACTGCAATTGTAAAAAATATTGGATAGAATCTCATAGTAGGTTTGACTGGTCAATCATATGACTGAAGATTATAACTATTCATGGTCTTCCTATATTATTTTCGTGTAGAGATCAAAAATTGATATATAATTAAAGAGTACTCATCTTCATAACATTGAATAAAAGAAGGGTATAGAATACTATTCATAACATTGCATGAAAGAAGGGGATAGAATACTAACAATGTTGACAGATGAAATTAGGAGAGGTAAAATGAATTTCAGGTAGTATTTAAAGAGAAACTTCTTTAATCTAAGGAAAAATCTAAAGAGATAAAGACTGAACTATCTATGTGGTTGCTACAAGAAAACGTTATCAACTTAGTGACCTTGCAAACTACAAATCTTTAGCACTTACATATGCAAACTAGTAAACTGCACATTGCCAAAACTACAAACTGTTATTAACAAGAATTCTAGGCACATACTATCTGATAATGCTGAATTATCTCCAGAGGCAGATACATGATTCAATTGAGAGGGACCAAAATTTAATATATAATTGTCACAATTAATAAAAATTTATAAAAACAATAATCGACATTCATTGTTAAAATAATCCCAAAATATATTCCTAGGAATTATATGTGACATCAAAAAGAGTGCACCAGTCTCTAAAGTCACGAAAATTATCAATGCAAAAATATAAATTTTGGGTATTAAATTGAACCGAAATCCAATTAAATGAGAACGATTAAGAAATAACATAACATATTTATTAAAACAAATTACTTGCTTACTATTTACCTCAGTATAAAATATTTTGCTTTTTTTCATAAAAAATAAGAAAAACTCATTAAACTAATAGTTTTCTGATGAATTATCTATTTTATAATGTAAAAATTTATATTTAAAAAATACAGTGCATGTACAAAGATCGAAGGGAGAGAGAGAATGAGAACAAAATTTTGACAAATATTGAGACTCTTCATGGCTATATATATGTACATATATATGGTTCTTAAACAAAATGGGGGTCATCTAGGTTCTAAAATCTATGTATATAACTGAGTGTTTTTAAAAAATAAGAATAAGAATAATAACAGTTATAATAATAAAAATAAAAAATTTAGGGTTGGGGAGGCCAATGTGTCTTCCTCAAAAGCTCAGGGTTCAAATGGTATTTAAGTTTTCGAATTTAAAAAACAAATAACCAAACTGGACAGTTGCCTGACCTGCATAGGTATGGAGATAAGTTAGTGCATGAGCAACATCGATAGATATTTCAAGCCTTTGATTAAAATCCAAAATTTTTCCACGCTGACCTGCAAGGAAAAAATACAAAACCATTAGCGTTAAAGGTATTGTCCAGACTAAGACGTTATATGCCGCTACATCATATAAGCTTACCATCCAAGTGTTCTCTAAGAGTACCATTTGGCACAAACTCCGTTATGATAAGGCGCTCATTTCCTTTATCAACATAACCAAGCAACTTCACCAAATTTCGATGATCAATTTTTGCCAGAAGTTCAACTTCACTGCTGAATTCAGTTCGCAAGCTCTCATAGAGTTCCTGTGTAACATTTTCTCATCAACAAACAGAAAAGGCTTAATAAAAATAAAATGGTGCTAAACCCTGTGGGGGACGAATGGCAAGCAATGGAGTATAGGATTGGCAGAGGCAGGTATGAAAGCAATAATGAAGATTCTCCAAAACCAGCCAAACATTCATTGACAGTAAAGCCTACTCTTAACAAGTGGGCAAACAATTAGTGGAGGCTATACAGGAAAGTTACTATCATTTCAGAGCAGCTACATTGACAAACTTAGCATGTTCTCTCTCAAGGTTTCACAAGCACCATCCATCCATCACTGCATAACATCTTTTACATTCAAGATTTCAAAAATTCATATATAGAACCCCAATGCAAGGGTAAGAACAAAGTTTAAAAGCATAGTCTTAAGCATATTAAAGTTTTTGGAATTATAGTTTATGGCTTAACACAAACTTGTTTAGGCCTGTGAGGGAGTGAATAAACATGATAGTACTCAGTCATGCTCATTCAATAAACAGCCAAGTTAGCTTGGGCTAACCAATTCTTGGCTCAGTTTAATTCTAGCCCTATGCTTATTAGATTCAAATTTGGAAACTATTTGCTTACAACAATTAGTCTGATTGAAATTTAGAGATACATTTATAATTCCCTATTTTAGGAGAGAGTGTTATGAAGGAAAACTGGAGCAATTTATTGTCTAATGGAGGTTATAAGGGTTTCCGTTTACAAGTCATAGTCCTTTCTGGACAAGTGACCATTCATACGAATTCCCATGTAGTCAGCAAACCTAGTTATTTTCTAAAATGTTACTGTTAATGAAGAAACAGTTCCATTGATCTAATTATCAAGCCACACCTGTCTGCCAGTTTTCTCTCTCCACCAGCTCTCTTTTCTTTATTCTCAGTAAAATTTTACTACTCTACTGTAACTTTCTTCATGCCAATCCTACACTGGCAAAAATCCACTACCATGACTCTATACCCTTTACCAAGCATCCAATCAACTCTGCATCTCCAATAATTAAGTCTGGACCAAAGGATCTACATTTAATCACTAAGCATATTGCTCTTAGCTTTCAAATATAATCCAACAGTTCATGTCACCACTGTGAGCAGGAAAGCTCACAATAGGGTAAGGAATCGCCACTCGGTGCAATCGAGAATCAAATGAATTGGTGATTTAAAAAATTATAATAAAAAATGAGTTGACAAACTGAAATGGCTCTGTTGTCCTCCGATGTAAGCATTTTAAATCCCATTTATCTTCAGAAATTGAGTTCATTAATAGCATTTCCTTATTACGTGTTAGGTAGTCAATACGTGACTTTCAGTATCACACATTAGATTCTAATTAAAGCAATAAACATAAAAGCCAGCACATAACGGTTACTGCATCAAAATATACATTAACTAGATAATTATAATTCCTCACTTTGGCTACATTATGAAAATAAACATGTTAGTAATGGCAATAATAACGATAATAAGCTAAGTAATATCAATATTATAAGCATAAAACATGATTAACGACCAAATTAACTGTCCACTAATAATCAAAACATGATTATTATTTATTGGAAATCATCAATTTGGCATTATGACTTTATTTTTACTGAATTCAAACGGTTTAGGGTAAGATCCTTAGAACTTACCCAATTTTAGGATAAGAACATCGAAACATGTTAGTAATGGCAGTAATAACGATAATAAACTAAGTAATATCAATATTATAAGCATAAAACATGATTAACGACCAAATTAACTGTCCACTAATAATCAAAACATGATTATTATTTATTGGAAATCATCAATTTGGCATTATGACTTTATTTTTACTGAATTCAAACGTTTTAGGGTAAGATCCTTAGAACTTACCCAATTTTAGGAGAAGAACATCGAAACTTGATGAGTTGGACACCGAACTTTGAGAATTCTTTTAAAGTCACTTGGAAATTCTAGGTGATAAGAATGGAATCTTTCTAGAAGATTCCAGCATATTCCTTCCTTATCTTCAAAATACTTCACGGCCATCATTAACGAATTTCATTATTTTGGGCCATTCAAACCCATATCTCAAGCCCAATAGACTTTAGCTCACTCCCAAGCCCTCTATCCAAGTAGTATATGCCCTAAAACCCATTTTCCACTCTTTTAACTCACTTGTTCAGTGTCCAGCCCATCAAGAACCAATGTTTCATCAGTTCTCCGGCGATTATCACCAGATAAATCAAGATATATAAAACTGGGTGCTTACACTCACACATGGCAGATTATTAATTTCTTCACTGCATTTGTGCATGCAGACTTTCAATAGGAGAAATTCATGTTTAAAGTTGAACACCTATTCTGCTATGTGAATAGAGTGCACAATTTATCCAAGTCTAAACATTGCTAAAGTACTCTTGAGATGTTATTTTACTAAAGGCCATGAAAGGAATCCCCATTACCTTTTTTGCTCGCTTAATGGCTACCACCTGCCCATCTTCTAGTATGGCTTTATAGACAGTTCCAAAACCTCCATCACCTATCTGCATTGATCGTGAAAAATTTTGTGTAGCTTTTGCAACCTGAGTCAAATTGAGATGAACTGAACCCAGTCTACTTAGTTTTGGAGACATTGAAAATCTTGAAGGACTAGGAGGCACCCGAAGGGGACTAGGTGGAACTTTTTCAGGAGCAGAATTAGCATCAAATGAAGAAATTGAATCAACTGTAACAATGAAAATAAGTGAATTGTCAATTTATCACTGAAATATAGTAGAGTTAATAAGCCAAAAAAAAATACCAAAAACTAAGTCAATGTCATTACTTGTTATCAATTCTTACACCTATGAGTTAAGCGCTCAAACTTCAACAATTGCAACCAGTTCTACGGTTATTGATAAATGCTTGAAGCTATGTAAATCTTATTCACATCTTAAATATTTTTGAAGCACATTCAATGTTAGACAAAGCAAGTTTTGTAGCCCATCACAACATAGAGTTAGGCAAATGGAATGACCAGTACAAGCAATGTAAGAAGAGTTACAAATGGACTAGGAAAATAAGCCACTGATATGGGGAAGAGAAGCAAAAGGACTAGAGTTGCAATCTGTTGAACAAGAGAAGGAGGTGCAAGTTAAAATTGAATGCACAACTGCACAATCATTGAAAGGGGAGATGCAAGTGGACTTGGGAGATGAAATTGACAAAGGAAGTTTTGAGAAACTCTGTTTTGTAGTTGCGTTAACAATGTTTTCTTCCTAAAGTTATGACTTGTATATTCTATTTCCTAACTTACTTATGATAGTAGAAGAGTTTGTTTTAGTTTACACAACTGTGTGTGTGTATATATATATATATATATATATATATATATATATATATATAGCCTTTCAGAGGCTCATTTATTCAATAAAAAATATGATTAATATTTCATAGTATCAGAGCCTGCAACTTTTTAGAAGAAATTTTTTTTTCTGGAACCCTAAATCACGCCAAATCCTTTTTTTTTTCCTTCATCGGCCTTCATTGCAAATTGTTCTGTTTGACTGGCCTTCATTGCCATTAATTATCCTTCGTCGGCCTTCATCACCGACTTATTCCTATTATTCAACCACTGTTGCCGCCTATTCTCCCTTCTGCCACCATCGCCGACAACTGCAGTACCTTCTGCAACATTGCCAGCTACTCCCTAGCCTTCAGTACCCTCTTCCGACTTCTGCTTATATTTTTCCCAACTGAATTCCTATCTTTTCCAGCCTGAACCGCTATTGCTATGTCAGAACACATGTCTGTTACTCTTCCCTCCACCGAGGATGAAGTGCAGTCCCAACCTAGGCCTGCAACTGAGTTACAGAATATACAAGCTGCATATAGACTCAATGGATGCAATTACCTTAAATGATCCCAACTGTTTAGGACCTTTCTAAAAGGGAAAGGGAAATTGAGTCATTTACTTCCTAGCCTTCAGTACCCTCTTCCGACTTCTGCTCAAATTTTTCCCAACTGAATTCCTATCTTTTCCAGCCTGAACCGCTATTGCTATGTCAGAACACATGTCTGTTACTCTTCCCTCCACCGAGGATGAAATGCAGTCCCAACCTAGGCCTGCAACTGAGTTACAGAATATACAAGCTGCATATAGACTCAATGGATGCAATTACCTTAAATGATCCCAACTGTTTAGGACCTTTCTAAAAGGGAAAGGGAAATTGAGTCATTTACTGGAGTTGGTTCCTTTACCTGAAGAAACTAGTTTTGCAGCATGGGATGAAGAAGACTCTATGATAATGTCTTGGCTATGAAATTCTATGACACCTGATACTAGTGATACCTGTATATTCCTACCAACTGCAAAGGCTATTTGGGATTCACTGTATCAAACTTATTCCAAGGTTCATGATGCTGCCTTAATCTATGAAATTAAGACCAAGACAGCTGCCATGAAACTAGGGGTAAGACAGTTACTGAACATGATAATTTGCTCAAAAACCAGTGGCAAGAACTAGATTACTATCAGGTGATTGATTTAAAGTGTAGTAACTATGCCACAACTGTTAGCAGTTCATAGAGGGGGATCGAGTCTATGATCTTCTTGTGGGTCTCAACTCGGAATTTGATCAAGTTCGAGTCCAAGGCTATCTCCTTAAAGTGTAGTAACTATGCCACAACTGTTAGCAGTTCATAGAGGGGGCTCGAGTCTATGATCTTCTTGTGGGTCTCAACTCGGAATTTGATCAAGTTCGAGTCCAAGGCTATCTCCTTAATTCAGGCAGAAGAGAGTAGGAGGGGTGTTATACTCGAGCAGCAACCAGTAGAGGGATCAGCCCTCTCTACAGTTGCAAACAAACCTCCAGGAATCTCTCAGGATCAACAGCCAAAGGGGGGACAAGGGAAAGATGGATCGAAGGTAAACCTAGATGACCTTTGGTGTACGTATTTATAACAAGTCTAGGCATACCCAAGATCGATGTTAGAAATAAAATGGGAAACCAGCTAGCAAAGAATGAGGGAATAAAGGGGGCAAAAAAAACAAGGCCA
Source organism: Excoecaria cochinchinensis (assembly GCA_947683425.1). Classification (NCBI taxonomy): domain Eukaryota; kingdom Viridiplantae; phylum Streptophyta; class Magnoliopsida; order Malpighiales; family Euphorbiaceae; genus Excoecaria; species Excoecaria cochinchinensis. The sequence goes on from CANTUQ010000110.1 coordinate 2,789,138, forward strand.
AGCTCACACTGTTAAACCGAATACCAATTCCAACCAGGAATGTGGGGGATTTAATTCCGCTGAGATTGAAAAGTTGAGGAGCTTACTGAATTCCCTTGAGTAGCCCCCACTGTCTCCTCTTAAAGGTTCTCTGGCCCTTTCCGGTAAATTTCCTATTGGCTTACATGTGTCTGATAACTTTTCTGTGGACTCAGGAGCAATTGATCACATGAATCATACATCCAATTTATTCACAACTTACATACCAAGCTAGCAATCGGAAAATTGCTGTTAGAAAGGGAACTACTACCACTGTAGCTGGAATAGGAGATGTTAGTATTACTCCCACTTTTATTTTGAAGAATGTCCAACATGTTCCCAAATTATCCATTGACCTTGTGTCTATTAAAAAGATCGAACAAGACTTGCATTGTCATGTTACATTTTACCCTTCATATTGTGTGTTTTAGGACCAGGGTTGGGGGAGGAGGATTGGACGTGCTAAGGAGAGAAATGGGCTCTACTATCTGGGGGCTGGAGCATCCCAAAAGTCTTTGTTTCCTCCTTCAAATAAGGATGATATTTGGTTGCATCACTTTCGCCTTGGTCATCCTTCTTTTTTTTTTTTTTTTTTTGTTGAAGTTGATGTTTCCATCTATGTTTAGAGGATTAGATGTTAATTTTTTTATTGTGACATTTGCAAGTATGCCAAACATTCTCGTGTATCTTTACCCATTAGTAATAAAAGATGTTTCTTCCCTTTTGAGTTGGTTCATATTGATATCTGGGGACCATCTTCAGTCCCAAATTTGACTGGTTCTAGATGGTTTGTTATCTGTTATTGATGATTGCACTAGAGTCTCCTAGATTTTTTTTTGTTAAAGACCAAATTAGATATGAGTCATATTTTCACAAACTTTCATATGACGATTCAAACCCAATTTGGTGTCTGTATAAAACAGTTCAAGTCTGATAATGCTTCCCAAAAGAGAGAATTATCCATGAGTCTTCATGTGTTTACAGCCCTCAGCAAAATGGGTTGCTAAGAGAAAAATTGGCTATCTCTTGAGCTCCACTAGGGCTCTTTTCTTATTCAGAATGTTCCAAAAAACTATTGGGGGAAGCAGTTCTTATTTTGCATATCTTATAAATAGGATTCCTTCACAAACTCTAGGATCCAAAAGCCCAATGGTTTGTTCTCAAAGTTCTTTCCTGATTTTCGCCTCTCAAATGGTTTGCCGCCTAGAATTTTTGGTTGTACTCCCTCTGTTCATGTTCACAATAGGGGTAAATTAGATCCTAGAGCCATTTAATGTGTTTTCATAGGCTACTCATGTACTCAAAAGGGGTATAGGTGTTTTCATTCTCCAACTAGGAAAGTTTATGTTTCAGGTGATGTTACTTCTGCTAAGGATAAACCATATTTCACTCAACCTTATCTTCAGGGGAAGCCTTCTAGTATAGAAGATAAGGATTCTTTGGGTTCTTTGACTTTTCTCTTCCTGTTTCGATTTCTATTCCTTCTCTAAGTTCGGTCTCGGTTTCTATGTCTGTTTCTTTCCCTAATTCAGCTGCTGCCACTAAGTCTCCTACTGTTCCTGAATTGTCATCACCTGTTCTTGAGCCCACAATTGCCCTTGAGTAGGTTCCTGTCTCTTCTGTCATGTCACCACCTCCAAATCATATAAGGTATGGGAAAGTTTATTCAAGGAAGGTACAAGAGTCCAATCTTCCTCCTGCAAACTCAGAGAAAGAGGCAAGTACTTCTGACCCTTTTGAACATGTGCTTCCTAAAATACAGGTAACTAATGAAGAACTTCACATAGCTAGGATAAAGGGTACCCAATATTGTACCAAACATCCCTTAAATCACTTGTCCCATTGCATTTCCTTTGGAATGTTTTCATCATCACATAAAGCCTTTCTCACAAGCTTGAATGAAGTTGTCATTCCTAGTACTTTATTAGAAGCCCTGTCCAAAGAAGAATGAAGAGAAGCTACGAGGATGGAAATGGAAGCATTAGAAAAAAAATGGGACATAGGAGTTAACCAATCTGCCATAGGGAAAGAAGGCAGTAGAATGTAAATGGGTGTTCTCAGTGAAGTTTAGGGTTGATGGGTCCTTGAAACATTACAAAGCAAGGTTGGTAGCAAAGGGGTATACATAAGACATATGGAGTTAACTATGAAGCAACCTTTGTACCAATTGCAAAAATGAATATTGTGAGGGTTTTACTGTCACTAGTAGCAAACTTTAACTGGGAATCACAGCAATATGATGTGAAGAATGCTTTTCTTCATGGGGACTTGAAGGAAGAAATTTATATGACCATCCCACCTAGTTTTGGAATGGATGAAGTGACAAAATTTAGAGAGATCAAAACACTCACTTCTGTTTCGATGTTTGTATTTAATAAAACATAAGTATTTATACAAAAATACTAAACCTAACTAAGGAAACTAATATCTGTTAGCCTATGATTTTATTCCTATAATCTTGCTATGCTGAATAGGAAACTAAATATATACATTTTATTCCTATAATCTTGCTATGCTGAATAGGAAACTAAATATATACATTGATACTATCTACACTGATATCCCCCTTCAAATTGATGCTGGGCAATCTACAAGCATCAATTTGTTAATGAGAAACTGATGTCGACCAATAGGAAGAGCCTTAGTAAACACATCAGCAGATTGATGCTGAGTAGCGATATGTGGAAGAGAAATAACATGTGAATCATATGCCTCACGAATAGAGTAACAATCTACTTCAATATGCTTGGTTCGCTCATGGAAGACTGGATTAGCTGTAATCTGGATAGCACTAGTATTATCAGCATGAAGAGGTATAGGATCAGTTTGGCAGAAGCCAAGTTCAACCAATAGCCCTCGAAGCCAAAGAATCTCAGAACAAGCAGATGACATAGCTCGATACTCAGACTCCGTGGAAGACTTAGAAACACGATCTTGCTTCTTGTTTTTCCAAGAAATCAGTGAGAAACCAAGAAACATGCACCAACCAGTAATGGACCGTCGAGTATCAGTACACCCCGCCCAATCAGCATCACTATAAGCAACAAGACTGATGGGGGAATCGATGGGAAAGAACAAACCGCGGGCAGAAGTGCCATGCAAATAACGAACAATTCAGCGAACAGCAGCAATGCCTGGGTGCTTGTATGAATTGACTAACCTGTTGAACAGCAAAGGAAATATCTGGACGAGTAATAGTCAGATAGTTAAGGCTGCCTACGAGGCGCCTATACAAAGTAGGATCAGAAAGAAGATCACCCTCGTCACGGCGATATTTAACATTCACTTCCAAGGGAGTATGAACAGAACGACCATCCTGAAGACCAGCCAAAGAAATCAGTTCTTGAGTATACTTATGTTGATGTAAAAAAATACCAGCAGAAGTAGAACACACTTCAAGGCCTAAAAATAGTGTAAAGGACCCAAATCTTTCATATGAAAAACGCCTTGAAGACGCTCCTGAAGCTGAGAAATCAATTCAGAATCAGTCCCAATAATAACAATATCATCAACATATACCAGAAGCAAGACCATTCCCTTAGAAGTTTTGCACAGAAACAAGGAGGAATCATACTGACTTTGAACAAAAGAGAAGTTTAAGAAGAGCATCACGAAATTTATTGAACCAGGCCCGAGGTGCCTGTTTCAAACCATAGAGTGACCTCTTTAACTTACAAACATCTGAAGATGGAGTAGAGAATAACCTAGATGGTGGAGTCATGTAGACATCCTCTTTAAGATCCCCATGCAAAAAGGCATTTTTAACATCCAGTTGTCGTAAAGACCACCCCTTTGAAGCAGCGATAGCAAGAACAAGTCGCACAGTCGTCATCTTTGCTACAGGAGCAAATGTCTCCTGCCTATTACCGAGAGCGACTAACCTTGCTTTATATCTATCAAGTGAGCCATCAGATCGCTGCTTGATTGAATAAACCCAATTCAGAATCAGTCCCAATAATAACAATATCATCAACATATACCAGAAGCAAGACCATTCCCTTAGAAGTTTTGCACAGAAACAAGGAGGAATCATACTGACTTTGAACAAAAGAGAAGTTTAGAAGAGCATCACGAAATTTATTGAACCAGGCCCGAGGTGCCTGTTTCAAACCATAGAGTGACCTCTTTAACTTACAAACATCTGAAGATGGAGTAGAGAATAACCTAGATGGTGGAGTCATGTAGACATCCTCTTTAAGATCCCCATGCAAAAAGGCATTTTTAACATCCAGTTGTCGTAAAGACCACCCCTTTGAAGCAGCGATAGCAAGAACAAGTCGCACAGTCGTCATCTTTGCTACAGGAGCAAATGTCTCCTGCCTATTACCGAGAGCGACTAACCTTGCTTTATATCTATCAAGTGAGCCATCAGATCGCTGCTTGATTGAATAAACCCATTTACAACCAATGGGATGAATACCAGCAGGACAAGGAACAAGATCCCAGGTATGATTGTCTTGAAGAGCCTGAAGTTCTTCTTGCATGGCTTTGGCCCAACATGCTTGTTTTGCTGCCTGAGAATAAGATGTAGGGACTGGAGCATGAGATAAAGTGGCAGAAAAACCATACCGATCTGGAGGACGACGAACACGAGTCCCTCTTCGAGGAACCTCCGGAGTTGGCAACGGATCAGGGTCGGGAAGGACTTGTGGGAATGGAGGGGGCTGTCGTCGCTGATAGACTACTGTTTAAAACGCTCAAAAGGGCGAGAAATGCCATCAAAGTGAGGAAAAAGAACACAGTCCAAGGAAGAGACATGTTGCTGAAAATAATACTCATGTTCAAAGAAAATCACATTTCTAGAAACACGCATGCGATTGGCAATAATATCATAGCATAAAAATCCCTTGTGCGCAGTACTATAACCCAGAAAAGCACACCGAACAGATTGAGCAGTAAGCTTATGTCGCTCATGTGAAGACAAGTGAACAAAACAAATACAGCCAAATGTGCGCAGTGTATGATAATCAGGATGCATACCAAATAAGCGATAATAAGGAGAATCAAAATGCAACTATGAAGAGGGAAGGCGATTAATTAAATAGACTGCAGTAGACAACGCTTCCACCCAAAACTTAGATGGAACTGAAGACTGCAAAAGCAATGTGCGAACCATATCTAACAAGTGACGGTTTTTCCGCTCAGCCACCCCATTCTGTTGAGGAGTATAAGGACATGATCGCTGAGATATAATACCTTTTGTTGCAAGAAACCCTGGAAGGCATGTGACATATACTCCCCACCATTGTCAGATCGTAAAACTTTTATACAGGTGGAGAACTGTGTCTCAACATAAGCCACAAAAGCTCGAAATGCAATAAGCACCTCTGCCTTGGAATGCAGAAAATATATCCAAGTAAAACGGCTATAGTCATCAATGAACGAGACAAAATATTTATACTGACCATGTGAAATAACAGGAGTAATACTCCAAACATCACTATGTATAACTGCAAAACAACTATCAGCACGACTACCACAAGTAGTAAAAGGCAAAGTCTTACTTTTTCCAAGCTTACAAGTAGAACAATCAAAAGACAATATATGATCAGAACACTGAGCTCTATTGCCAAGAAAACCACGTTGCATTAAATTATTCAAAATCACATTATTCGGATAGCCTAATCGCTTATGCCAAACTTCAGTCTTATTTGCAACAATATTAGAAGCCAAAGACAAAGTGCTAGGAATAGTAAACTGCAAAAGAAATAATCTGCCCACTTTAGGCCCCCTTGCGATCACCTTCCCCGACATCTGATCCTGCACAAGACAACCACCACGAGAAAAATTCACATGACAGTTATTTTCCACCATTTGACCAACCGAAATCAAATTAGTAGACAATTCCGGAGAAACAAACACATTGCGAAAAGAAGGTCCAATATCACCAATGGCAGTAATGGGAAGGTCATTTCCATTAGCAATCTGTATATTTTGTGTGCCAGTATATGTCCTAAGATTTTGTAACAAATGAGAAGAGCCAGTCATATGATTAGATGCACCAGAATCAATAAGCCAAGGAGAAAGAACATGTTTACCTTGCCCCTGAAGGTTAAAAGCAGAAAATGCTGATAAAATCATCTGTTGTACCATTTCTGGAGTAACAGTAGACTGATTAGTGGTAGGAACAGCAGTGGGAAGTGCCGCATCTGAAGGTGTAGCGCAACGACTGTCTGAAACAGTAGCTTGTAAACCTCGAATTCGACGATTTTCTGGACGAGTAGGACATTCCTTTATAATGTGTCCAGTCTGCTTACAGTAATTACAGAATTTCTTACTGCAATGGCGAGCAATATGCCCATACTCCTTGCAACTGTAGCAGTGCATCTGTCCCTTTCCCCGATGCTTCCCTTGAGCAGCATAAGCAACGTTAACAATATCAAATGACTCTGTGGATGCACCGATTACAGCCTTTGTAGCCAACCTCTGTTCCTCACGCAATAATTCACCAAAACATATATCCAATGATGGAACTGGATTTCTATTCAACAATCCAGCCCGAGTAACTTCAAATTCTGGTCGCAATTTCATCAAGAATTGATCACGCCGACTATCTTCATGAATCACTCGAAGGCTGGCTAAAACTTCACTAGGAACCTTTGCATAAATAATACCAGAATATTCACTCCAAAGGTTAAGAAATCCAGAATAATACTGCTCAATAGAAAGATTACCTTGACTGAAATTGCTAAGCTCAAGTTCTAATTGAAAACGACGAGCGGTATTATCTTGATAATAAATACGCTTTAAATAATCCCACATATCTTTAGCCGTAGTAAAAGAGCGTAGATTATTTACCATATGAGCGTCAATTGAGCCTATGATCCAGGAAATAACTCGAGCATCCTTTATTTCCCATTCATTGCGTGCTGTATCACCCGTAGGAGCAGGAGAAGATCCATCAACGTGACCCCAAAGCTCCTTCCCCTTCAAAAACATCCTGATCTAAAATTCCCATGCTGCATAATTCTTTCCTGAAAATCTAATACCCAAGGTCTCCGAAGTCATATTGCAAAAAATTGGAAACAGAAAAGAAATGACTGACCCAAGAATTAATCGCAAAGCAGATCCAGAAGCAGGAGAACAAAATTGCAACTGTCCACCCTCCAAACAAAGCCAAAGGACCACGTCAACACCGGAGAAGCACCGGAAATGGGATTGCGACAGCGGAGAAGAAATCGGAGAAGAAGACGCTGCCTCACGCGCTTTCACTCGCCGGCACGTGGAACAGTACCCGAAACTTACAGACGGCGCGTGAGATACACTCGCGCAACACCAGATCACCGGACTTGGAGAACAGGCCGGAAACACACCGGCGCTACTTCTTTGGTGGGCGGTGAGATTCCGATAGACTAAAAACATGTAACCAAAAGAATCCCAAAAAATACCAAACCCGAAAAAAATTCCAGAAACCAAAAAACAAGCCCAGAAATTCAAAATAGCTCTGATACCATGACAAAATTTAGAGAGATCAAAACACTCACTTCTGTTTCGATGTTTGTATTCAATAAAACATAAGTATTTATACAAAAATACTAAAGCTAACTAAGGAAACTAATATCTGTTAGCCTATGATTTTATTCCTATAATCTTGCTATGCTTAATAGGAAACTAAATATATACATTTTATTCCTATAATCTTGCTATGCTGAATAGGAAACTAAATATATACATTGATACTATCTACACTGATATGAAGGGTAGAAAGTGTGCAAGTTAAGGAAAGCCTTGTATGGCTTAAAACAATCACTTCATGCTTGGTTTGGGAGGTTCACAAAAGTAATGCTTGATATTGGCTACAGACAAAGCCAAGGTGACCACACCCCCTTCATAAAGCAATTGGCTTCAATGGGAGTGACTGTGTTGATAGTGTATGTAGATGACATAATTGTTGCTGGCAATGATGAAAATGACAAGAAAGCCTTATAGGGTTGCCTAACCAAGCAGTTCAAGATCAAAGACTTGACAGAAGTACTTTCTTAGGATTGAAGTTGCTCATTCTCGATAAGGGATTATCTCATTTTTGAATGAAACAGGGTTGCTTGGAAGTAAACCGATTGCCACTCCTATAAAGCCTAATCATAAGCTTGGAGAAGCCTGTAAGGATCAACTAGTTGACAAGGATAAGTATCAAAAAATGGTTGGAAAGTTGATTTATCTCGCCCATACCTGTCTTGATATAGCATATTGTGTAAGTTTGGTAAGTCAATTTATGCAATAATCCCAAGAGGGTCCATCTATAAGCTGTCAACTAGGTATTGCACTACCTAAAAGCTAGTCTAGGGAAGAGCATTCTACTCAAGAAAGATACCATTCTTGTTCTTGAAGCCTATGCAGGATCTCCTGTTGATAGGAGGTCTACACCTGGTTATTGTACTTTTCTTGGAGGTAATCTCATGACTTGGAGAGCAAGAAATAGAATGTTATGACTCGATCTAATGCTCAAACGGAGTTTAGATCAATGGCACAAGGTGTTTGTGAGTTATTATGGCTGACAATTATTCTTGAAGATTTGAAGATTAAATGGTGTGAGCCAATGAGGCTATACTGTAACAACAAATCAGCCATTAGTATTGCTCATAATCCAATGCAGCATGACCGAACAAAGCACATTGAGATAGACAAGGACTTCATAAAAGAGAAGCTCGATATTGGATTGATTTGTACTCCATATGTTCCTACAGGAGGACGGTTGGCAAATGTTTTTACTAAGGGGTTGGATAGTGCCACCTTCCACGGTTTTGTTACCAAGTTGGGAATGGTAGATACACACTCACCAACTTCTGTTGTATAGATATGTTAATATGTTTTCTTCCTAAAGTTATTACTTGTATATTTTGTTTCCTAACTTACATAGGATAATAGAAGAGTTTGTTTTAGTTTTCACACCTGTACATATATATATATATATATATATATATATATATATATATATATATATATATATATATAGCCCTTTAGTGGCTCATTTATTCAATAAGAAATACGATTAATATTTCTTTCAAAAGGAAGATCTGCAAATTAACTAGAGATCTGCAAACTCTATAAGGAGAGGCAGAGGTGCAAGTACAAAGTGGATGATGTGGGATTCTATTGTTGAAATAAGTTAAGCATAGAGTCCTATAGAGTTGGCTATAATACTACAAATGTCAAATTTGGTCTATGTAACTGCTAAAAATGAAATAAGAATTGGCATAATTGAGGTGAGAATGTGATTTAGTTAGGATTTATAATTTTACTGGCCCCATAATCAAGATTTAGCAGTTGTCAACTCTTGATTCAACTATATTCATTATAGACTTATAGACTACAAATACCTAGAGAATTTAATTTTCTTGAAATTACAAAGAAATGAGTTCATTCAAATATAACACATGATATGATATGAATATATGGTAATAGACTCACTTGAATTTGGTTCCTTTGAAAGAACAGTATGAGAAGTTGCTTTCCTTTTCCTATAAAAACAAGGACAGAGAAGACCACAGCTCATGATAACAATTCCAGTAGCTATTACACCAACTTGTTTGGAGGTTGAAAAAGTTGAGGGGTCATTCTTCTCCTCTTTTGAAGTAATATCCTGATCAGCATCATCTATTCTGGACTGTCCATGGACATCCTTTTGCAAGATTTTCCTCCCTTGATAAAGGGGCAAATCAACTGCCAAAACAGTAAGAATTTATTAGGAACTCACCTTGAGTGATCTTCAATGTGCCTTAAAATAGCAAAACTAAGGAAGGAATATTGTATTAGCACATACCTACAGAAAGGTCCAACTTGCAGTAGTTACTCCCATCGTAGCTGTCAAAGATGCAATCATTTGCTTTGCGGATATGAAGAACCTTACAAAATGAATCTTTGTCTACAAGACTCCCATTAATGTAAAACAGTTCATGACCATGAAAATTTGAATAAGCTAAGTGATCTGTACCACAAACCTTTGTCTGTATGTAAAACCTAGAGGCAATTACACTAGGACAATGCACCAACAACAACAGAATTAATGCAGAAACAGCCCTTCTTAATGAAATTTGGTGTTCCGTTTCCATCTTTGACAATTTATATTCAGCAAGATCATTTCCAATATTCCACAAGCTGCAACTAAGCTCTGATAAACAAAAAGAAGCTCTAGAAAAATAAACCTGCAATCTCAGAAACCTTAAAATTTCAACAACTATACTTCACAGCAGCCATAACGCAGCTATTACGTGGAGAAGTAGCTGAATTTTACCACCAATAATTGTGTTTACAGGCTCAAAGAGCCCTAATCAAATGACTCAAGTTCAGACAATCGCCATAAAATTCAAGTGAGTTCTTCAAAACCACTTTCACCAAATTGACCGAAGGGAGAAGTAGCGGCTGAAACTCAAACGCCGATAGACTATCCTGAGTTCCAACCAGGCCAACAAGAATTATCAATACCTTACTATCACCAGAAAAGCCAAAGTACAGTATTCAAACCAAGTAGGAAAGTTTTATAATTTGGTACTAACTTTTATCTTGCAAAATTAAGCTAAGCACAAACTAATACAAGATCTCGATACCAAGATATAATATCAGTTGCCAAAATAGCTGCAGATCCAAATTCCCAACCAGAACCACAAAAGTGGTAAAATCTTGCAGAAGAACCGAATTCCAATATACTTACATCAGCAAAGGATAAAATGAATCAAACCCACATAGCAAATAAGCAAAACTTCATGATTCAACAACTGATCAACAAGAAATCTCTACGCCATCACTGTTAACCCCGAACGTATAACCAAAGAGGTTCAGGAAACTGATAAAATCATACGCTATAGACGAAATACAGTGAAAGAATCCAAACCTGAGAAAAAGAAGCAGCTTAAAGAAATGGTAATAAGATGATTAAATATTGCAGAGAGAAATAAAAGAAGAGAAAAATGAAAGAAGTGAAGACTGACCGGCCATGCGATTTTTGTAGAGGAAATAAAGAAGAGAAGAAAATGGTGGACAGATGATGTAACGCTTTGCCTTCTGATTTTATTGCAAGTGTAAACAACAAGACGGACAAAACCCCAACGTTGGACAATGTTGACCGTTGAGAAAATTTATGTCCGCTGCTTCCTTTTGGATTGGTCGCCTCCTTTACTTGTGAGGTTTTTTGTCCTTTTTTGTTTAGACTGTTAAAAAGAGTTTTTATTTTTTTTCTACAAAAGGTTATTGCTGCATTGCATGATTGTTGAAAAATGAAAATAGTAAAAGTTATATGCGTATTAATTATGTCTGTACATGTGAGTTTTTCCATACTAATTTCACGTGCATGTACAAACATGAAAAATAGAGGACCTGTTTAATAATTACAATTGATGTTAATTTATTTATAAATAACTAATTAAATAAATAGATAATTGATGTTATATAATTTCATGTCTCATAAATAAATAAAGAAATTATTTTCTATTTTTCTCAAATGAATGCATTTTTCAATTTTTAAAACAGAAAATTGTTTTTCATTTTCAACAAGTCAACCCATGTTTCAGTTTTTTAAAACAGAAAACTGTTTTTTTTTTAATTTTCAACAACTAAATGCATTTTTTAAATTTTCTAAAAACATAAGTACTTCAATTTAAAAAAAAAAAAAATTGAAAATGAGAAAAACTATATTTTTTTAAGTAAATGCACCCAAACATATTTTGAGTCCAAAATGAACCAATCCACATATTTATGCTACTTGACCCAAGTATTTAGAGGAGTATGTAGCTTGATTTCAACCTTTTCATAAATATTTATCATGTATCGAACTTTTTTCATCATGCTATATCTCATTTAATTTTGAATATAGATATCAAGAGCAATTGCTCTCCTTAACTTTTTTTTCCTTTTATGTTCTTTTAAAAAAAAAATTGAATAAAAATTTAAAATTTATTATTTAATTAGAATTAAATTAACTTAAAAGCATAATAAGTTAACATTTTGCCACCCCTTACTTTTCGAAAACATATTAAAACTTTACCTCATTTATTTTCTTTTAGAAAATATATCAAAAATTTGCCTCCTGTTTAGGTTGACTACATCACATTTAGTATGGATTAGTTAGCTCTTGTTCTCGAAAACTACTGCTCTATCAAATGTATCTAAAAAGTCACATTCGCAAATACATCCACTTTGGCCAAAGATTTCCAGAGTAATGACTTCTTACTAGATGCTGTGAGATATACTCTCCCTCTATTAGGAGTGATGAATACTCTCTTGACAACTCAATTATCATCAAATACCTCATGTTATATCTAATTACTACCCTAAAAGCGAACTTTAAGAGACAACAAGGAATATAATAAAAAACATAACACTTGATAAACAAGATAATTTGGAAGACAAATTGAGGATAATTGGACAACTGTTATGATGAGATATAATCATCAAACTCAAATAGCTATCTATGTTCAAATGCCACAAGCAATATACTCTCAGCTATTTCAAATACTGCGTGTTATATCCAATTGCTACCCTAAGAGCGATCTCTAAGAGACAATAAGAAATATCATTAAAACATAACACTTAATATCAAAGATAATTTAGAGGTCTAATCATATTTACACAACTGTTATGATGGGATATAATCATTGGCATCAAATAGATATCCATGACACTATCTCATAATTGGATCATCCAATGAACTTGTTCTCACTAACAAGCATATGCATGTTAACTCTAAGCATCCCATATGCAAGTTAGCTTTCAATTATTTTCAAATACCTCATGCTATATCCAATTGCTACCCTAAGAGCGATAAGAAATATCAAAGGTATCTAAGTATCCTCTTAACTGCTTTCCAATGTGTTTCGTCTGGGTCAGATTAATATCTACTTGCCATGCCCACTGTATAGCAAATATCAAGTCTTCTACACATCATAACATACATAAGACTACCCGCGGCACTGATATATGGAACGTTTCTCATACGTTCCACTTATTCTGGCGTCTTTGGACACATTTTTTTGCTAAAAAACTGATTCTTGGTAATGGGGCAGTCTACGGGTTTGCAGTTCTGCATATTGAATCGTTCAAGGATTTGGTTGATATATGTCTCTTGAGAAAGAGATAACAACCTTCTCGAACGATCTCTTGAAATCTTAATTCCAAGAATGTAGTCTGCATAACCCATATCCTTCATTTTAAAGTTGGACAATAACCAATCTTTGATTTGATTTACGTACTGTTTGTCATTTCCAGCTATTAGTATGTCGTCTACATACAATGTTAAAATGATAAAATTATTTTCAGAGCTTTTGTTATACACACAATGGTCTTCATCAATCATGTTGAACCCATTCGACATGATTGTATTATGAAATCTTAAATACCATTGTTTTGAAGACTGTTTAAGGCCATAGATTGATCTTTTCAATCAGCAAACCTTATGTTCGTTGCCTTTTTTAATGAAACTTACAGGTTGTTCCATGTAGATTTCTTTATTTAGTTCTCCATTGAGAAAAGCAGTCTTCACATCCATTTGATGTAGCTATAGGTCTAAACACGCCACTATGGCAAGAATTAACCTCATAGACATAAATCTCACAATAGGGGAGAAAGTCTCCTCATAGTCAATCCCTTCCTGTTGTGTAAACCCCTTAGCGACTAGCCAAACTTTATATTTTTCGATATTGCCATCAGCTTCTTGCTTCACCTTGAGAATCCATTTATTCCCAATCGGTTTGCATCCTTCGGGTATATCAACCAGTTCCTAAACACGGTTTGATCTCATAGAAGCCATTTCTTCTTCCATTGCATTGATTCATTTTTCTTTAGCTGGGCATGAGAAGGCCTATTTTAAGTTTCTAGTTCGGCGCGCATCACACCATTCTTGCCCAAGCCACCCCTTTTTGGGTTTTCAACTTGTAGGGCTTTTATTTCCCTTCTTTTTCTCTTTCTTGGGTCTTTCTTAGCTTGTAAGCACTGATGAATTTTCCTGGCTAGCTCTTGTTGTTGTTTGAAAGAATAGCAAATTATATAACCTATTATTTAAGGTGCTTTGATAGTAGTGATAAGCTTTCTTTCATTATATTTTGACTTTGGAATTCTAACTGTTTTTCAGACTCTAGTTTATAATAAGAAAACACACGTGGTTGAAGACTTAATCAATGTTAAATTTGATGAGACTGATGTCTACACTAGAGAAAGGTGTATTTCTAATGATTATACAAGAAATAAAGATGAAAAAATCCAAAAGAAAGATTAAACAGAACTGAAACCTAATAAAAATAGATCTATTGAGATAGACCTTCTAGTTGTAGTAGAACATGCAGAACTAGAACAAAATACTGATTTACCTAAAAATTGGGATATCCATAGAAACCATTCAAAATAGATTTACTAAGTAATCCATCAACAAAGATGATAACTGTGACGCGCGTGGAGGTCTCTGGAGGCTCGCTTTTAAGGTTTGAAAAAGGTTCATTAAACTCGTGAGGATTGGTCACTTCGCAATGGACTGGAAATCACCCCTATTTGATTGCTGATGATCAAACTACAAGTGCATCTATTTTGGGCAACAAAAGGCATTTTGGAGTCGCCACCCAACAGAACATTGGGAAAGTTCGTCTAACCACATGAAGCCTAAGACCAGAGAGAGTTCAGGACATCACTCTTATGTCTATTTTAGGTAATAAGAAGTATTTTCGAATCGCCACCCAATAAAATATTGGGAAAGTTCATCTGACCTCATAAAAGCTAAGACTAGAGAGAGTTCGGGACATCACTCTTCCCACACATTTATGCAATTAAATTAAAGTGCATTTCAAGCATCTATGGAAAGCAATAAAAATATTAATTTATGATGAAAAAGGGGCATAATACAGCCTCAATAAATAAAATGATAAAAAATCATACACAAAATGAAAAATTCATTCAAGGTGAGAACATTGGTCCCTGCATGCATATTTATAAAAATGAAGAGTTCCCTGAATACTTTTGGAAAACAGGGATGAAAGATTCCATTTTGATAAAACGAAACTCTTCAATTTAAATGACATTCTTGGAGGAAGACTAGGATATTGGTCCTATTTTATTAGAAAACATCCATCTTTATTTGTAAAAATCTTTTTGGTGAGTTTTTGTATTAATGAGCATAAAATAACATTTATTATAAGTCAAGCCCGAATAACAATTTAAAGTAAGCTAAGAAAATAGGCAAATAATAGAAGAAGGAACAAAATAAAGGGATGAACCAAACCCAAACCTCCCAAAGCTTCAGCCTCCAAACCTTTGCTCATTAGCAATGCTCAAACAAAAAAAGAAATATTTTATGCCAAATAAAAACACAAGAAAGTAACAAATTAGCAAAATTATATGAAAATTAAAATAAAATTAATATATAAATAAAATACTGAAATTAAAGAAATAAAAATAAAATACTAACATGATAAAATAATATCACTGCATTAAGAATAATATATTGAAAAACCAGCATGCAATTTTGTGGCATTAGAAAAAAAAGAAACCAAAGATGAACAAAATAAGGGGATAGCGGGTTCTTGAATGAGGAGGGACAACCAAGGGGAGAGCGATGGAAGGGAGGAAGAGGACTCCACCACATCCTGTCCCTCAGCGTCGGTTGGATCTTTTTCCCGTCCATCATTTTCAGAAATGGGAAAACTCCATTATTGAGCATCTTAAGCTTTTTTCCATGCATATCTTTACATATTTCCAACCCAAGTTTGTACAATCATGTTAAAAATATTATATAGAAGAAAATATAGTATGAAAAAAAATAAAATTAAAGGCAAAACAATTATTTCACATTTTTGGATCAAAGATATGTTTCATGCCATATACTGGAATTGTAACACCCCAATACCCCCTGGAAGGATATCGGGGCGCCACGCGGGCACTTACGCATACATGTACATATACATACACTAGCAAAAACGATAGCATTAAAACACATCCGTTAAGAGTAATAAAATAAAAGAATACTACACTAGGGCCCAACATGTAAGCCATTTTAACTACATATATACATATACATCTTTATCTTTATACATGTTTATATTACAACCTGTTTTCATTTAACTTTACATATATCTTTACATGTGACTTCTTTACTTGTATTACATAATGATGTTACTAAAAACATCACCAACTCTATCTCTAACTTATGCAAAAGATATAGCAAAAGCTCCTAGTGGCCTTGACCCGCAGATGCCCGCTCACTGATCCGAACCTGTACCTACACGGAAGTAAACATCCGTGCTAAGCGATAACGCTTATTGGGGATGAAAATAATGCGAAGGACTTCTTTCCGAAGTCACACATAAATCACATATTTCATATAACAAAATCAAATAAATTCATGCATATAGCTCTTATACGTGTACAGGTTACATGCTCAACTATGAGCTCACATGTAAATAACATCTACTCTTTTACTTATTCATGTGCACTACAACTCAAGCATATAACTTTCACACACTTGTACAGATCAATTATTCAAATATACATTATCATGTGTCCACATTCATGTAACACTTCTCATGTGCTATAGCATTTATTCAAAGCAATTTTTTTAATCATCTCAAGTTCACTGCACAACATTTAACATAACGGGCCTGACTTCCTTTAGTTGCGGATACGGGACACTATAAAAACATTTTCGATAGACCGAAGTCACAAAACATTTTCATCTATCTCTATTAATGACCATTCTCGGAGGTCGACCCGCTTCGCCCAAATGGGGCGGAACATGGGCAGCTGCACTCGATAATCCCTTTATAAGCATGCTTATCTATCCACTGCTATGGCCAGTCAGGCTAAACATAAAGACTCTATACTCTATATCATATACATTGCATGTACTCTACTGTTCATTCAAGAACACTATACACTATTTACATATTAATGGAGCAAACCATGTGCATACATATACCCTATGTATATACTCGCATGTAGCCATATAATATCAATGCATCTTTGCACTCTACATTACTAACTAATCAAATGCATAATGCATTTTACATGTTCATAGACTTCACACATTATTATTCAATCATACATGATCAATATCACATGCATATCATGTTCAATAATTAAAAAGCATATATACATTTAATTTCATTATTAAACTCTTATGCCATAGCTTTAATCACCTATAATTTCAATTGACAACCACTCACATACTCATTTCAGGAACTTACCATGAAGTTCGGGTGCATTTCGGGAAGAAAAACACTCAAAATATGCATATCAGGGGTTGGTCACGGTGGTAACCAATTGGTTATCACCATGAGGTCCAAAAACATTTGATTTTTCCTTGTCTGGGCATTGGTCACGGTGGTAACAAATTGGTTGCCACCGTGACATACCCAAAATACAAAACAGAAATGAAAACTCAGGACGACTTCACTACTCTATTTTGTACAGCCTAAACCAACGTCTAGACCTCATTTTTAGGCAAAATGTTCTTCTTAACATTTGTTCCCTAGGATGTTAAATTTCACATGGGACAATTTTTAGGTCAATCAGACATCTATGACTCCAGATATAATCTAAATAAGCTGAACTGGTCAAATGAAACGGCCAAGGTAGAGACAACTCTATTTTTGCCCATTTTCAAGGTCTTAGAGCAAGAATTTGCTCAAGGTTATGTCTGAGACTTTTATATATATAGAAGTCATGGTTCTATTGGCTTAAGAATCACTCAATTTAGAGGTCTATAACTATACTTATGACAAAAGAATTACACGGAGGTCAGATGACAACTGAATAGAAATTGCCAAAACCAAACTTTATCATCAATACACACTCAAATGATCAAGTCAAATACTCATAAACATATATACACACATATATCATAAACATATGTACATCTATATCACCAAATACTGCAAGCAATCAAAATAGACTAAAATTAAAAACCACACACGATCCCGACCTCTGGGAGCTTGATCACAGCTCTCTACTCGTCCCGATCTTCTCTTTGCCTTTGTCCACTTCTTGTCCACAGCTCTCATGCAAAAATCAACCAATATAACACTTAATCCATAGACTTCACTTTAAATAAAAAACAGAGATAATAAAAGAAAAAGGAGGTCAGATCGGAAAACTAACCAACTTACCTTTTTTCTTACTCTTTAAACCAATCCAAGAGGTTCTCTCTCTCAAAGAACAAAGCAAATGAAGAAGAAAAGGAAAAGAAATGGCAAAGCAAAGGAGCACGGGAAAACCAAGAGAAAAGAAAGAAAAGAAGAACAAATAGCCCAAAAGTAAGATCAACGTGGGAAAAGAAAAAAGAAGAAAAACATGCAGCTGGTCCATGCTTATCCAAAGCCATTACTCTTAGTCAATGTCCACCAAAACTCATAAATGTCACTTGCCATATTAATTCATAACTTATCCTAAGCCAAGCCAAGTGTTTCTTCCCTACCATGCCACTTGTCAACCTCCTACAATGCCAAATGTCACACTCTCAAGCTGCCATGTGTCGATTCCCTACGCTGTCACATGTCTATAACACATCAAATAATCCAACTCAAATAGGCTTCACATGAAGCATTCTGTTGCGGCCGCGACGCTGTCGCGCTCGCGACAGAACCGCCACATAAGCCACTTACTCAAATACACTCTCCTATACACACAAACTCTTGAATTCCCGAACAAAAATTCCGAAATTCTACTAGGGCCAAATCGGGTTGTTACAGGAATCAATGCACAAATAATGAATCTTGGACCCAGAATATTACCCTTAGTGTATTGATCTTTAAAGAGGAGGAAAATATTGAGTGTCTTCCTTTAAAATTTCATAAAAGCAATTTGAAAATAAGTGATGATTTCACTTTCTCTCTCTAATCTCTCTCTAAAAGCTTTTAAAACAATTAAAACTCTAGAGAATAATTAAGAAAAGAGAATTAATTTCTCTTCCTCAATAAATCTCTTAATTTACAAATCAAAACCCATTTCAAAGAGGATTTTTCTTCTTTAGAATTTCTTTTCCCTGAAATCCTCTTCCTCTTTTTCCTTTCTTCTCTATTCTATTTATGGCCCCAAAATCCCTTGATTTTCTAGGCTTAGATTTATCTTTAAGGATAAAATCAAAACTTTTCAATTTATCTTTAGGGATAAAATCAAATCTTTTCAATTTAAAAAACCCTAAAATCCATCAAATTTATCCCAAAAAATAAGAATTTTGAATTAAGAGATATTTTCAAATTTTTCGTCGAAGAAAATTTGGAAATTGGATTCAGATCACGATCAACGGGTGTCCCTCTTGTGAGGGATGACCCTTGGTCGCAAGAAGGCAGGAATTTCGAATTTGCCACTCACAGCCCGTCCTATAGGAGGACGAGCATACCAAACATGTGAGTGATGGGTGTCTATCACCATAAGTCCAGCCGTCCCACGAGGCCTATCCCAACGAAAGACGGGCACTCCTCATGCTCGACGGACGGGCGTCCCTCACTAAGAAAATGTCATTTTTTTTTATTTTTGCCCTTTTTCAAATCCAGTGAAAGCACAAAAGAATTTTGGTTGTAGAAAAATTTAGAAACTTATGAAATTCCAAGGCGAAAACTAGCATTTCAGCTCTTCACTATAAAACAGGTTTTAGTATTTCTCATCGGGTAACTTTGATCTAGGTTGTCTCGGGACCTGATGTCAACAATAACCAAGAGGCAATTAAGAGAATTTTGTGGCAATGTTGCTTTTGTCTCTCAAATTAAACCAAAAAATATTGAGGAAGCTCAAAATGATAAGAATTGGATTCTTGCTATGCAAGAAGAACTAAATTAATTTGAAAGAAATAGGTATGGCCTCTTGTTCCAAAACCTAAAAATCATTCAATTATAATAAGGAAATTTGATGAAAAATAAAGTAAGGCTTATGGCTCAAGGCTACAATCAAGAAGAAGATATTGATTTTGGTGAAACATTTGCATAGGTTGTATGTTTAGAAGCTATTTGTATCTTATGTGCATTTGCATGTTTTAAGAAAATGAAGCTTTTTCAAATGGATGTTAAAAATGTATTTTCAGATCGATATTTAAATGAAAATGTTTATGTTGCACAACCACCCGATTTTGAAAATCCAGAACATCCAAGTCATGTTTTTAAATTAACAAAGGCTTTATATGGTTTAAAACAGGCTTTAAGAGCTTGGTTTGAAAGGCTTTCAAGTTTTTAATAGAATAAGGTTTTTCTAGAGGTAAAGTTGATAATAATTTGTTTATAAAGCCTAAAGAAACCCATATCATGCTTGTACAACTTTATTTATATGATATTATGTTTAGAGCTACTAACATCTCTATGTGTAAGGAATTTGAAAATTCAATGAAAGAAAAATTTGAGATGAAAACTTGATGGGAGAATTAACCTTCTTTTTAGGACTACAAATAAATCAAAACAAGGATGGAATTTTTGTTAATCAAGTCAAGTACAAAAAGAAGCTATTTAAGAAATTTAAAATGATGGAAGCCAAAGCTGTTAGCACACCTCCATCAATCAAACTCGATCTTGATGAGAAAAATAAAACTGTGGATCAAAAGCTATACAAGAGAATGATTGGTTCACTACTCTACTTAATAGCAAGTCGACCTGACATACAATTCAGTGTTTATCTTTGTACTCGATTTCAATCAAATCCAAAGAAATCTCCTTTATCAACGATTAAACGCATCCTAAGATATTTATTGGGAATGCAACTTATAGGCTTGTAGTACTTTAAAGATTCAAGTTTTGATCTTGTTAGTTTTTCAGATGCTGACTTTGTAGGTTGTAGAATTGAAATAAAAAGCACATCTAGAATATGTCAACTATTGGGCCAATAAGAAATAACATTTTATTGCTTATATATAGCTGAATATATAGCTACTGGAAGTTGTACCACACAGATATTATGGATCAAATAACAACAAATTGATTATGGGTTTGATTTTAAGGAGATACCAATTTATTGTGACAACACCAGCACAATAAATCTCACCAAAAATCCGGTGATACACTTACGAAAAAATATATCAAGATTAGACATCATTTCATAAATGATCATGTTTAAAGAGGAGATATTGCTTTGAATTTCATTTCAATAGAATACCAACTTGCTGACATTTTCACTGAACCATTGAAAGAAGAGCAATTTTGCAAGATAAAAAGAGAATTAGGCATGAGTATTTTACAAAAATCATCTTAAAGGTAATCTTATTTTCTCTAAAATTTTTAATTTATCTTGCGTTTAATTTCTTAGCTGTTATATGTCAAAAACATATTTTGTTTATGTTCTACAGGACTGTCATGCTCTAAGTGTTTTCTGTATTCTATAGGTAACTTGTGCTCTACATGTGTGACATGTTCTACATTACATGATCTAAGTGCATTTCGTGTTCTACAAGTATGTAGTGTTCTAATCAAATACTTTTTGCATATATGACACTTTTAGAAGTTTTAATATTTTTTTTAATGTCCTTATCTTATTCCTAAAGTTTAGCACTTCTCTTTAGATATTAAAAAGGAATTATTTTTAAAACATCTATTTTCAATAAAAAATTCTTCCAGCTATTTTTTCTTAAATAAACTTCCCTTTTTTCATTTTTGAAAAGAAACCTCTCAACTACCCATTAAATGCACCATTTTTTTGTAAGAGGTTTTTCGAAAATCACTCCTTATCATTCTTATCATCTCAGAATTGTTTTCTCTCTGTATCTCTCTCTCTTAAAACCAAAAACAATTAAAGATGGCTAGCGCAAAAACCCTAGCCAACAAAAAAACCCAACAATTCATCGGACTCAAAATCATCAAAATCCAAAGACAATAATGTTTCGCAAAAGCCAAGAGAAGCGTTGACTTTGAAAGTGAAGGAGATCAAGGATTTTCTAATTCCAAAATCTATGGATTGGGAGAAATTGAAGGCAATTAAAATGCCGGTAGCAATCTAGCTTAAAAGATTATAATGGAGAGGTGTAGACACCGGGTCCTGAGACAGCCCAGATCAGAGTTATCCAATGATGATAAGATGCCTGGTCACAGGCAAAAGCGTTAAAAGTGATGATTTCCTTGAAAATTTGCATTTTAGAGTGAAAAATTAAAAAAATATTAAAAACTATTTTAAAAATTAATTTTGAAAAATGGGGGCTTAAAAATGTAGTATTTTTAGTTAATCTTTAAAAAAAAAAATTCCTAGTGTCGGCCACGGCGGCGCCTTGCGGCAGCTCGTAGGCGTGCGCGCGTGCTGCGAGGGGCCATCGCGCGGCGCTCCGCGCGCGCGATCATCCGCACATGCTGGGCGAGCGCTCTCGCCCAGCGTGCGCTACGGACTCCCGTCGGGCGCTCCGACAGGCTTCCGTAGCCCTTGTTCCGCCGCAAAATGGGCATTTTGCCCCAAAATAGATTTTTTTCGATTTTTTTTCCACAAAATTTGATTTTTTATGACTTTTTTAAGGGATTTTCATTTTTTTTCAATTTTTAAAATTTAAAATTGTTAATATCTGATTTTATTAAGTTTTATCCCTTTAATTAACATTTGTTTCCTATTTTCTTCATATAAAAAGAATAAGAAGAAAACCTAAGAGGGGGAATTTTTCTTAGGGTTTTTTTTTATCTTTTTCTCTTCTTCTTCCTTTCAAACTCTCTCTAAAATTTTAGATTTTTCCCACCAAAAAGAACAAATAATTCAGTTCATCTTTTTCATTTTTTTTCAATAGAATTTCTTCTAAACATATATTTGGAAGGAGTTTTTGTTGTTGAATTTAATTTGGAGACAAATACAACAATTATTTGCTCTCAAAATTCCCTTTTTTTCTTCTTTATTTGTGTTCAATAAAACTTTTTCCATTGATTGTATTTTGAATCTCTTTTTGATGAAAAATTAATTTTGAGACAAACAAAACAATTGTTTGTTATCAAAATCTAATTTTTTCATTTGATTTTCTAAAATAAGACTTTTAATCATTTTTTTCCTTGATACAAACAAAGTGATTGTTTGTTTTTGAAATCATTTTTCTTTATTTTAATCAATAAAAATCTTTTTTTGATTAAAATCATTTGTTTAGGTAAAGAAATCAATTATTTGTTCTTAAAGAATTTTTTATCCTATTTTTTTCTTGGAATAAAATTCCAACATTTTCATTATATTACACTATAATATTGCAAATCATCAAATAAAAAAATCGATCATCATTTTACGTTCATCGAATTCGAAACTTTGAGCGTAAACATTATGGGCTTATTCTTTCTTTTTATTATTTTTGTTCATGTTTAATTTATTCATGTATATTTTTATCAACTTCATTTATTTATTTATTTTATTTATTTCAGATTTGTTTTGTTTAATTTGTTTATATACCATTTTATTCTCATTCATGTATATTTTGTTGTTTTCATTAATTCATTTATTGTTCTCATTTATTTATTTATTCTATTGCTGTTATATTTGTTTTGTTATGTATATATATTATTGCATTTTTATTAATGTGAATATTGATCTCTTTTAATTCCTAACATGTAAATAATTTATTTTGCTTTAATTTCTCATTATTTTTAACATGTAATTAATAAATTAATTTTCATTGATATTTTTTTGCCATGTAAATGGTTTATATCATTTATGAACATATTTAATTAATCATGTTGTTCGTTTAATTATTTTCATCATTCTTTAATTCATTCATTTGTATTATTCTTTTCTTTATTGTTTTATATATTCATTGATTTGTTTATCTCCATCATCATTATTATCATGTTCATATTTTTACATATTAACTCATTAACATAATTTATTTATTCCAGTTAAATCATTCAATTCTTTTATCATTTAATGTATATTTTCATTTATTTTGATTTGTTAACATTTTAATTCAATTATCATTCTTTCACCTCACCTTGTTTTATTTTAATTCGTCATTTATTTTATATTTAATTGATTTTAATTGATTCAATCACTAATGACGCGACCTCAGCAAGTGTACTGAATCGGCAAGTAATATAGTGGAATATAATTAAGACCACAAGTTATCGAACCCAAGGGACTGTGTTGTGCAAGTGTTTGATAATTAATTATATGCTAAAGAATTCCCAATTATTTTGATGTGGTGATTGTTTAACTCAGAAAAATTAATAATCTAACTGATGATATTAATGTCTAAGAATATTAATGATTTAATAATACAGCAACTTGATAAAATAACTAAGAGATCTTGCTAAGAAATACCCATTTTCCCCAATAATATCATGTGAATACTTAATTCAACAATTTCATATACAATCAGTGAATAACCTAGCCTATACCATAGCTTGCCTTTCGGATCCAGCTTCTCTAAAACATGCACTTACCAATCCGGATTCAGCACATAAATTAGCATTATTACAGGTCTTAAAGTTCTAAGTTAAATAATCCTACCATTCCGGATTCAGATATCAAACTCATTTATCTTCCACCATTCTGAACCTATTGAAATAAACATTCACAGATTTTAACTACCAATTCGGATTCATCAAATCAATGAAAGTTGATTAAAATAGAACAGAACATATGTATGTATTTATGGGCTGATTACAATCAAAGTTTATCTTGGTAGATCTCCCCTTAACTTGCATTCAAACCAGCAACAACAGATAATTTCAGAGAAGATAAAACTGAAGTATATTTGTATGTATTTATGAACTGATTACAATTAAGGTTTATCTTGGTAGATCTCCCCTTAACTTGTACTCTATTCAGCAACAACAAATAAAATCAGAGAAAATACAACTGAGTATATGCATAATACAATCCATACAAAATATTCACATGATTTACTGGGGATTTAAGGCATCCCTTAACAAGAATTAAAATTACTCACTCATACTTGAAATAAAAACTGAATTAAATAGAGAGAAATTGATATTACCCATTTGAATCTGAAAATGAAAATCTTACAGTAAACCAAACGATGTTCTTCAATTGAATCAGCTATTCCAACTTCCAAATTAAATTACAGAATTGAAATCTTACTTCTAAGAATTTCCAGATCAGAAATCTCAGAGTTTATTTTTTTAGCCAAACTAAAACTAAAACTCTCATCGTCCCCTCCACTTCTCCAAAATCGTCCTCCTTTAAGCTAGTTTTCCCCCCAACAATAAAAGTCAAAAGTCTATTCGGTGGCCTCCAAATCTGATTTTTCCTTGATTTGATTCACACAACAGATCTTAAAAGTTACACGGCGGTGAGAGATATCATCACCGCCGTGTAAATGTCCCTGGATAAATTTTTATTCTGAAATTTTGAGGTTACACGGCGGTGAGGAACTTCTTCACCGCCGTGTAAATGTTCCAGGTCTGCTACTACAGATCTTTGATTCGATTCACACGGCGGTGAAGAATTTCTCACCGCCGTGTAAATACTCCAGTCAGCTTCCTTAATTTTTCTTCTCATGATTCTGGCCTCCGTCTCACACGGCGGTGAGAGATGTCTTCACCGCCGTGTAACCTACCTAAAATATTGCCAAAACAACATAAATCTCCATTTAGTGCACCAAATAACATCAAATGACATTTTATCAAAAATTAACACAAATAACAACTTTTAGACTAAGAAATAATCTCTAAATTCACATCAAAACATTATTTAATTTAAACTTATCAAAATACCCCCCACTTAGCTTTTGCTCGCCCTCGAGTAAAATAACTCTTCAATTCCAGCCATCTCAATTTTCAAGCAGGAAAATGGAAATTCGGAATACCAAGCAAACACTTAGTAAATTCCACTTTAGAGTAATTCTTACTCAAACAAGTTTCAAAGGAAGAAAATACAATCGAATTTCTGATGTGTGTGTGCAAAGGCCAAAACCAATGTTTTAATATTTTTCAAAACTTAAAACTTCCAGCATCAATCAATCAAGAGCAGATTAAATCAGTACATAAATGCACTTCTGGTTTCTCACTTGAAACTCTAGAAACACCATAGGCCTCTCCTTTAGTACCGGAACCCGAAGGTCATCTCCACTGAACAAATTAAAACATAAACATGATCATTAGGTCTTAAGCAGGTTGTAATGTACGGTTCAATCGGTGATGGCTAACAAGAAAAGTTTAGTAAATCAAATGAAGATTCAGCCACTTTACCAACTAACACTGCTACCCAATAAAAAAATTTTCATCACCTACTTCCAATTTAACAACAATTTCCAAGACTTAGCTATTTTCCCAAATATGAAAAATTTTAATCACAAGAGAAATAATAAGATACAATTTCTTTCTCAAGCCCTATTATACCCCAATATTATCTTCTAATAGAGGATACCCCACACTTGAATTTTGCTATACTCAGAATATATATATATATATATATATATATATATATATATATATACACATATATATATATATATATATATATATATATATATATATATATACACATATATATATATATATATATATATATATATATATATTGATATTTTATTATATATATATATATATATATATATATATATATATATATATATATTTTTTTTTTTTTTTTGTTTTTTAGTGGGATACTTATATCCTCTATTTTCTTGTAACTTACTTGTCCAGCAATATCCCAAAATTCTTTAATTTTTCTTACCCACTTATTTAATACTAAACACCCTATTTCAACTTTCAATGTCTTCCCAACCCAATCCTAGAGTGGCCAATTCTTAGAAGGGATAGGCAAAAGCATTTAAGTTAAATGGCATATTAAGTGTGTAACAAGAAAAATTTCAGAGTACGCTTTTAGCATACCAATTCAGCTCAATGGTGCTAGCAATGGAAAATTAATTCAATAGGTGGGAAAAAGTTTATTTTAAGTAGCTACTCAAAAGAATTGATGCCTAAATCATGTCAACATTTATGCCTTAATTGTTATATCGTTTCGAAGGGCAATGAGGAAGGTTCTAGTGTTCTAAAAATTTTCTGATCAAAAGATTTCATGCTGGTTTTTCTTTACTTGCAAAAGCTGGCCTAAGTGCACAATTCATGGAAATTGCAATTGTATATTTCTACTTTGAAAATTGTTAAGAAAATAACCTTAAGACAGAATCTTACTCTCTTGCAGACTAAGTGCTTTGAATGACCTTTTCAAGATTAACAATTGAACTGGAATAACAACTTAAAAATTTGTTAAGCTAAGCATGAGTCAAATTGATGAGCTCAAATCACAAAATACAACTTAAACAACTAACTAAAGAAACCATTATCAAAAAGCAGAAAATATAACTTCTAAAATATAAAGGCAAAAGAAATAATAATATTAAGCTTTGATAAAATTAAACTTACTCAAAAGAAATAATAAAATTAAGCTTACTAAAGTACTGCAGGGTTAGTCACATCCAAGTTACACAAACTAGCTACCCCACACTTAAAAGCTTGCTGTCCCCAGCAAGTAATTCAAGCAACCAAAAGTAATGAAAGTAGCAAAATAAAAGATCAGAGAACTCCCAGAAAATCAGTCCTGTGGAGGTGGTGGTGGTGGAAAGCGGTCCATCATCGTCCTAAAAAAATGCTCCTGCTCCTCCCGAGCAAGGGCTATGGCGCGCTCTATCTTGGAGAAACTCAGGGACTGTGAGAGTAATTGCTGCTCCTGCACAGCTAAACGGTGCAACATCTGATCTTGTCCAGTCTGTAGTGCCCCTAACTGGGCAGTAATATGTGCTAGATCATGAACGGCCCCAGCGGCAGCAGGCTCAGCACCAGCAGCTGCTCCTCCAGCCGCCTCTTGCTCCTCCTCAGACTCATCGGCTTCTTCTACTGGCAATTGCACACGGCCCCTCTCTACAAGCCTCAAGTACTCGTCCCGACTAGATAGCCTGACCTGATGATGGAAGTGGTGGTCGTCTACTATGATTCTGAGGTTTTTTAGCATCTTAAAGTCTATCAAAGTGCTCTCACCTAATTCATCTCCCAAGGGACTATGGCCGACTCTTTTGGCCAACACAGTCGCAATCCATCCAATAGATATTTTCTTTACTTTCTTGGGATTTCCCTGGAGGTCTTCAAACTTTTTCAACAAATAGTAGGCTCCATTTAGCCTTACCTGATGGACCATACAATAGAGAAATAGTGCCTCAGATTGGTTCACTGCACCTGCTGCCTCGATATGTCCATAGAATGAAAGTGAGAAAAACCTGTGTAAAATTCGCAGTGCATGATCCCTCAAATGATGGGCTTTGGACTGCCCAGTCACATATCTGGTGGCGGTGATGGGATCTCTGATTGTTGCCCATATGGTTTGCTTGTCCAAATCAGTTATATACCGAGCACCATCAACTGGGAATCCAAGTGCCTCCACAAAATCATGAAAGGGCATAGTATACTTCGTCTGATTCAGCCAAAAAATTACCTCACCAATATCTTCTCCGTCCTCTGTATCAATCTCGCATGTTACTGTTGCAAGGAAATCTCGAGTCAAGTTTGGATATACTTTCTCCTCCTTTGTGAAAAAATCTGTCCACCCGATCCCAGCGATCAACCCATCAATTTCATCTCTAACGTCCAGCTTCCCTAAAGAAGCGAAGTCTAGAAAAGTGGAGGGGACATAGGTTGCAGCAGTGAAGTCCTTATATGCTGGACGACATCGAGTAGGTACCCAAGAAGGTACCAAATCGCCTCTCCCTTGAGAAGATGACGCTTGACTGGTTCTGGGTCGTTTAGGGGCCACTGCATGAACATTTGAAAACAAATTAGAGTAGGAAAACAATGTGACTACCAGCAAGTATAAGCGACTTAATTAAAAAGACAATGCTAGCATAATACAATTGAACATAAAATTCAGCTAGCTCTTAATGCACCTTCACTCTATCTCAAGCAGCAATTAAAATAGAAGGCCATCACATTCCCTACTTGCACAATCGTCACTCATGATTATGGAGTTTGCAAAATTTGATTCAACTTGCTAGGATGG
The DNA here is from genome assembly GCA_947683425.1 of Excoecaria cochinchinensis. Classification (NCBI taxonomy): domain Eukaryota; kingdom Viridiplantae; phylum Streptophyta; class Magnoliopsida; order Malpighiales; family Euphorbiaceae; genus Excoecaria; species Excoecaria cochinchinensis. Next base: position 2,818,004 of record CANTUQ010000110.1, read on the forward strand.
ATGAATTGTATGATATAACCAAGACAAAAGAATCTCAACAATGCATACTAATTGTTTCTGACCAATAACATAAACAATAAGAAATACATGTTCATTCAGACAGTCTATCAAACACTTGGTGAGCAGAAATTTTGACAAATCCAATACACTCAATTCTGTAATTCCTAACCCCAACATGAATCACAGGGTATCAAGAACCCACAATCACACAATGAAAACACAAAAAAACACATGATTTCAGCAAACAAGGATATGAATTTCGTTCATTCAAGTATTTTATCGAACACTTGGTAGGCATGAATTTTGTTGCACACAACATGCAAAATTGATAAAATCACTACCCCCATTTTCTCAATCAGCAACAACATTTCAGCCAAAACACACAGAAATAACCAATTCACTCTTTAATTTCAGAAAGAAGGAGCAAGACATAAAATTTTAAAAACCTAAAACTAACAGAAAACAACAGAGCAAACAAAAAAAAAAAATAAAAAGAATAGAAAAGAAAGGATAACACTTACTTGAATTTGATGCTAATTATGCAGAATTTATGCTTGATGGACAACTTCACCCACGAAAATGGAAGACAACTTACTGATGTGAGAAAATAAAAGAAAAAGATAGAGGGAGGGCGAGAGAGATATGCGAGAGGGAAAATGGAATTTGGTTATATGTTTTAAAAACTGAAGTTAACTGGCAGTTAACATTTTAAAACCAAAAATTTTTACCTTACACGGCGGTGAGAGATTGCCTCACCGCCGTGTAAATCGCGACTGGGCTCATTTTTTTCAAGAATAAGAATTTCACACGGCTGTGAGATATTTCCTCACCGCCGTGTAAAACTCCACTGGACTCAATTTTTTCGATAATTAAATTATCACACGGCGGTGAGAGATTTCTTCACCGCCGTGTAATCCGAAATTATCCGCCAAAAATTTTAAGATTGCACAATTTTCTTCCCAAATTTCTTTCCACACATTCTGCACCCTTCCTCAACACAAATTCAACATGAAATGACAATGACATTGATTGATGCAAATGACTAAAAATACACACATTGAAAACAAAAATAGCAAGGTTTAGGAATTTATTTAGTTCTGATTTTTAAGTCTCAGCTAGACTTTCACGTACCTCATTCTTCTTCCAATAAAATAGCCACTGCTGCACCTTCAGCGTGGTTTTCAAAATAAGGTTTTAGACGATGACCATTTACCTTAAATTCCGTGCTCCCAGGTTGCTTTCTGATGGTAACAGTTCCGAACTTTTCGACCGCCACAACTTCAAAAGGACTCGTCCACCTTGATTTTAATTTTCCAGGGAATAATCGCAACTTGCTGTCATATAACAAAACTTTCATTCCTGGAACAAATTCTTTTCTTACTATCCTTCGATCATGCCACTTTTTTGTGTTGCTCTTGTACTTATCAGCATGATTATATGCCCAAAATCTGAACTCCTCCAATTCATTCAGCTGTAGGGACCTGCATTTTCCTGCACCTTCAAGATCAAAGTTCAAAAATTTTGTAGCCCAATATGCCTTATGTTCTAACTCGACCGGAAGATGACATGACTTTCCAAACATCAGCCTAAATGGGGACATTCCAATGGGTGTCTTAAAAGCTGTTCTATAAGCCCAAAGAGCGTCATCTAGCTTAAGGGACCAATCCTTCCTAGATACACTGACTGTTTTCTCTAAAATGGCTTTCAACTCTCTATTGGATACCTCAACTTGTCCATTGGCCTGAGCATGATAAGGGGTTGTAACCTTATGTCTAACACCAAACTTTTTCAATAAAGCTTTAAATTGATGGTTCACAAAATGTTTACCACCGTCACTGATGATTGCTCTCGGGGTTCCATATCGAGTAAATATATTCTTCCTCAAAAATTTAAACACAACTTTGGCATCACAGGTTCTAGTGGCCACAGCCTCTACCCACTTACTTACGTAATCAACGGCCACTAAAATATATTCACAACCATAGGAAACCGGAAAGGGTCCCATAAAGTCAATTCCCCATACATCAAAAAGCTCTACCTCAAGCATATTGGTCAAAGGCATCTCATCTTTCTTTAATATATTCCCTATTCTCTGGCATCTATCACAAGCTTTCACATAAGATTGAATGTCTTTAAACATTGTAGGCCAATAGAACCCAGAAGATAAAATTTTCATTACCGTTCTGTTTGGTCCATGATGTCCACCAGCTTCTCCACTATGACAGGCTGTGATAATCTCACCCTTCTCCTCATCTGGAATACATCTTCTCAGCACTTGATCTGCACACAAACGAAATAGATAAGGATCATCCCAAATATAATGCTTTGCATCAGCCTTTAACTTCTTTTTCTGCTGCCATGTGAAATCCTTTGGCATAAATCCCCCTGCGAGAAAATTAGCTAAATTAGCAAACCAAGGAACAGAAATCTCATTTTCAAACAAAGCACAAATATGTTCATCAGGGAATAAATCTGAAATCTCCCCTTTCTCAATGTGAGCATTTTCCAGTCTTGACAAATGGTCTGCTATAAAGTTTTCTGCTCCCTTCTTATCTTTAATTTCCAGGTCGAATTCTTGCAGTAGAAGTACCCATCTGATCAGTCTTGGTTTGGATTCCTTCTTTGCAAATAGGTGTCTCAAGGCAGCATGGTCAGACCACACCACAATTCTTGCTCCCAGCAAATATGGCCTGAATTTTTCGAATGCATACACGATTGCAAGAAGTTCCTTCTCCGTTGTGGTGTAGTTCAATTGAGCTCCTGTCAAAATGTGATTCGCATAATAAATCGCACAAAATACCTTCTCTCTTCGCTGCCCAAGTACTGCACCAACTGCAAAATCACTAGCATCACACATTAATTCAAAAGACAAATTCCAATCCGGAGAAATAATCACTGGGGCTGAAATGAGCCTCTGTTTCAAAGTCTGAAAAGCGAGCATACATTCATTGTCAAAATTAAAAGGAGCATCTTTCATTAACAAATTGGATAAAGGTTTAGCAATTTTTGAAAAATCTTTGATAAACCGGCGGTAAAATCCTGCATGTCCCAAGAAACTTCTAATGCCTTTCATACTAGTTGGGGGTGGTAACTTTTCTATCACCTCTACCTTGGCCTTGTCAACCTCTATCCCCTTCTCAAAAATTTTGTGCCCAAGCACAATGCCTTCCCTTACCATGAAATGGCATTTTTCCCAATTCAGCACCAAGTTGGTCTCCTTACACCTTTCTAACACCAAATCTAAATGCCTAAGGCAGCTCTCAAAATCACTCCCATAAATGGTAAAATCGTCCATGAACACCTCCATAAATTTCTCTATGAAGTCATGAAAAATTGCCATCATACACCGCTGAAATGTAGCTGGTGCGTTGCACAGCCCGAAGGGCATTCTCCTGTATGCAAAGGTGCCATAAGGACAGGTAAATGTGGTCTTTTCTTGATCTTCTGGAGCTATGGGTATTTGCATGTAACCTGAATATCCATCTAAAAAACAATAGAATCCATTTCCTGCCAATCTTTCCAACATTTGGTCAATAAAAGGTAAAGGAAAATGATCCTTTCTTGTTACATTATTTAACCTCCTATAGTCTATGCACACTCTCCATCCTGTCACTGTGCGTGTGGGAATTAATTCATTTTTTTCATTGGCTACAACAGTCATCCCTCCTTTCTTCGGTACACATTGAACTGGACTTATCCAATTGCTATCAGAAATGGGATAGATAATACCTGCATCAAGGAGCTTGAGTACTTCCTTTTTCACCACTTCTTGCATTGCTGGATTTAGTCGCCTTTGGGGTTGCACCACCGGTTTGAAGTCAGTTTCCATAGGTATCCGGTGTGTACAATAGCTGGGACTGATTCCTTTTAAATCTGAAGTTGACCAGCCAATTGCTCCTTTATGCTTCTTGAGTACTTCAATAAGCATTTCTTCTTCCAAACCTGTCAATAAAGATGAAATAATTACTAGTTTTGCATTATCTTCTAAAAATATATATTTTAAATGTGAAGGAAGAGGGTTAAGTTCAGAATGTTTATCCCCCTTTCCCAGGTTCAGTCCTTCCTGTGTGTTTTCTTCTTCACTTTCTTGCTCCACAGCTGCAATCACTTCCTCATCTTCCAATTTTTCGTTCTCCAAAGAATGCAGTAAATCCTCATTCACCGGATCAGCTTCTAACATTTCCTCTTGCACTTCTTCTACACACTTGTCTATTGTATCCACAAAGTAAGCAGATTCTTCTATATCATCTGATGGATACCTTTGAGCTTTGTTCATATCAACAACTAATTTTTCGTCATTGAATCTCATGGTAACGGTTTGCCCATGCACATCAATCGTGTTTAAAAATGGTCTCCCCATAATAAGTGGTACTTTCCTATCCTCTTCCATTTCCATCACCACAAAGTCTACTGGAAAAATAAACTTCCCCACTTTCACTAACAGGTCCTCTATCACTCCCTTGGGTCGCCTCACCGACCTATCCGCAAGTTGGAGTCTCATTCCCGTCTCCTTAAGATCACCAAGATTCAGCTTCCTGCAAATAGAATAAGGCATTAGATTTATGCTTTCACCTAAATCACACAAAGCATTACCATAAAAATTTTCACCAATAGCACAAGGTACAGTGAAGCTACCTGGATCTTCCAATTTCTCAGGGATCTTGTTCATGATTATAGCACTGCAATTTTCTGTTAGTTGAACAGTTCCATGCCCTTCTAATTTATTTTTATTAGAACATAGTTCTTTCATAAATTTAGCATAGTTGGGCATATGAGCTAAAGTTTCAGCAAATGGTAAATTAATGTGTAATTTTTTAAACATTTCTATAAACCTAGCTTTTTGCTCATTTTTCTTTTCCTGTCTAGCAACAACAGGAAATGACAGTCTATTTATATCGAGATCCTCTACCCTTGGATTCACTATACTTTTACCTTTATCCTTTTTAGGAGCATTTTCATTCATTTCTAAATTAGAATTAGAATTACTTACAGTCCGTGTTGGCTCCTCCTTTTCTGATGAAGAATTTTTACCTTGATCTTCTCTTTGTGCAACGTCCTTTCCACTTCGCAGTGTAATTGCTTTTGCTTCCTCTTTTGGATTCCGATCCACATTTGAGGGAAATGTTCCTGGTTGCCTTTGGGATACAGAATTTGCAAGCTGACCCAATTGAGTTTCCAGATTTCTCATAGAAGCATCTTGGTTTCGGTTCCACTGCTCTTGGGATTTCCACCTAGATTCTTGATTTGTCATGAATTGCTGCTGACTGTTTATGAAGCTAGCCACCATATCCTCAAGGTTTGGCTTCTTCTCTTGCATAGGTGGCCTAGGTGGGTATCCCGGTGGATGGTATGATTGAGCTTGTGGTTGATTGAAGTTTTGTCCATGGTTGTGATGGGGTGGATATGGCATTTGGTATTGGTTGGATGTTTGGGGTTGGTATGAATGTCCTTGATTGTGCTGAGTACTTTGGTTGAAAGGGGGTCTTGCTGGTGGGTGAGAGGATGAAGCATTCTGATTTCCATCTTTCCAAGAAAAATTCGGGTGATTTCTCCAGCCCGGGTTGTATGAGTTACTATAAGGGTCACTCCTTCGATAATCCCCTACAGTATTAACATTTCCCATTGCTGCACTCTCTTGAGCATATTGCCCACTTTCATACCACTCATCTTCTTGAGAAACAGAGGCTACATTTTTCACCCTTAAGTTTTTCATCTTGTTCTGCATTGACTCCACCTGTGCCCTCAGCATTGACACTTCATCTACACTATGTATTCCTTGTCTTCTTGAGACTGATCTAGGATTAGCCCACTGAGCGTCATTTGCTGCCATTTCATCCAGCAGCTGGAATGCTTCTTCTGGTATTCTATTCATAAAAGAACCTCCTGATGATGTATCCAGCAAAGATTTTGTTTGTGGTGAAATACCAGAATAAAATTGTTGCATCAGATGGTAGATTGGTATTTCATGATGCGGACAGCTTCTTAACAATCTTCTGAATCTTTCCCAAGCCTCATAAAAAGGCTCATCACTCAATTGGCTAAATTGAAAAATGCTGTTACGAATATTTGCTGTTTTTGTAGGTGGGAAAAATCTCATCAGAAACCTTTCTTGCAATTGATCCCAAGATGTAATTGACTGTCTTGGTAACATTTGCAACCACTCTCTTGCCTTTCCAATCAAGGTGAAAGGAAATAGTTTCAGTCTTACAGCATCAGGTGTCACTCCTGGAATCTGCACTGTGTCACTAATTTCCAAAAATAAGTCCAGGTGTTGTGCAGGATCTTCCACTTCTGCTCCAGAAAATTGATTTCTTTGCACCATGTTGATAGTTGCTGGTTTCAATTCAAATTGTACTCCTCTTGGCAGCACAATTGTCCTATGGTCTTCAGTCCATCTTGGCACAGCATAGTCCCTTATCGTTCGCTACCTGGGGACTTCTCCTCCATAATTTCTTGGTACCTCTTCTTGTGCCCTTGGCACTTGTTCATTCTCGGGAGGAAATTCATTAACAGGCGGGTTGTTCTCCATGACGGTTTCTCTGTTGGCTCTCCTGCGTTGATGCAATGTCCTCTCGATTTCAGGATCGTAGGGTGCTAATGGCCCTTGTCTAACTCTGCTCATACACCACAACTACCTAAAAAGAATAAAAATAATAAAATCAGAAAAATGAAAACACATACAAATAAAAATCAAAACTTACTGACAACGCCAGTTCCCCGGCAACGGCGCCAAAAACTTGACGCGACCTCAGCAAGTGTACTGAATCGGCAAGTAATATAGTGGAATATAATTAAGACCACAAGTTATCGAACCCAAGGGACTGTGTTGTGCAAGTGTTTGATAATTAATTATATGCTAAAGAATTCCCAATTATTTTGATGTGGTGATTGTTTAACTCAGAAAAATTAATAATCTAACTGATGATATTAATGTCTAAGAATATTAATGATTTAATAATACAGCAACTTGATAAAATAACTAAGAGATCTTGCTAAGAAATACCCATTTTCCCCAATAATATCATGTGAATACTTAATTCAACAATTTCATATACAATCAGTGAATAACCTAGCCTATACCATAGCTTGCCTTTCGGATCCAGCTTCTCTAAAACATGCACTTACCAATCCAGATTCAGCACATAAATTAGCATTATTACAGGTCTTAAAGTTCTAAGTTAAATAATCCTACCATTCCGGATTCAGATATCAAACTCATTTATCTTCCACCATTCTGAACCTATTGAAATAAACATTCACAGATTTTAACTACCAATTCGGATTCATCAAATCAATGAAAGTTGATTAAAATAGAACAGAACATATGTATGTATTTATGGGCTGATTACAATCAAAGTTTATCTTGGTAGATCTCCCCTTAACTTGCATTCAAACCAGCAACAACAGATAATTTCAGAGAAGATAAAACTGAAGTATATTTGTATGTATTTATGAACTGATTACAATTAAGGTTTATCTTGGTAGATCTCCCCTTAACTTGTACTCTATTCAGCAACAACAAATAAAATCAGAGAAAATACAACTGAGTATATGCATAATACAATCCATACAAAATATTCACATGATTTACTGGGGATTTAAGGCATCCCTTAACAAGAATTAAAATTACTCACTCATACTTGAAATAAAAACTGAATTAAATAGAGAGAAATTGATATTACCCATTTGAATCTGAAAATGAAAATCTTACAGTAAACCAAACGATGTTCTTCAATTGAATCAGCTATTCCAACTTCCAAATTAAATTACAGAATTGAAATCTTACTTCTAAGAATTTCCAGATCAGAAATCTCAGAGTTTATTTTTTTAGCCAAACTAAAACTAAAACTCTCATCGTCCCCTCCACTTCTCCAAAATCGTCCTCCTTTAAGCTAGTTTTCCCCCCAACAATAAAAGTCAAAAGTCTATTCGGTGGCCTCCAAATCTGATTTTTCCTTGATTTGATTCACACAACAGATCTTAAAAGTTACACGGCGGTGAGAGATATCATCACCGCCGTGTAAATGTCCCTGGATAAATTTTTATTCTGAAATTTTGAGGTTACACGGCGGTGAGGAACTTCTTCACCGCCGTGTAAATGTTCCAGGTCTGCTACTACAGATCTTTGATTCGATTCACACGGCGGTGAAGAATTTCTCACCGCCGTGTAAATACTCAAGTCAGCTTCCTTAATTTGTCTTCTCATGATTCTGGCCTCCGTCTCACACGGCGGTGAGAGATGTCTTCACCACCGTGTAACCTACCTAAAATATTGCCAAAACAACATAAATCTCCATTTAGTACACCAAATAACATCAAATGACATTTTATCAAAAATTAACACAAATAACAACTTTTAGACTAAGAAATAATCTCTAAATTCACATCAAAACATTATTTAATTTAAACTTATCAACTAACATTATTTTATTTGTGTTTTATGATTATTTCGCATCTCATTTTTCTCTTGGGCAATTTTTGCGAGCACACGGGGAGATCCAAAAGGCTCGTTTGGGATTAAGTATTTATTTGTTTTATTTGTAATATTTTATTTATTTGGCTTTTCCATTTATTTTGCCATGTAATTTTCTTATAAAACTGTTTACTTTAGGCACGCTAGAAAGAAAATCACAAAGCATTTTTATTAATTAATTTGAAATTTTTCCTAAATAAAAATGGGACCAACGTCTCAATTTTCTCCATACAAAATAAAATCATCACATCAAAATTGTTTTATAATAAATATGCATGGGAGCACCAATGTCCTCATCATTAATAAATATCCCGATTTATGCATGATTTGTATTTTATTTACAATGGGGGTTGTATTCCGCCCCTAGTTTTGTTGTAATATTTTTACATATGCTTTATTTTATTTACGCTTTTATTTATCGCTTCCACTACGTGATTGACATGCGCTTTAATTAATTGCATTAAAATGAATGAGAAATGGGATGAAATGAGAAATTCAAAACTCGATTATAAAATTAACCAAGGTATGAATAAATGGGAAGTCCCGAACTTACTCTGGTCTTGGGCTCAATGAAGTTAGAGGTCCATCTCAGTGTTTCATTGGGGTGGAATCTCCAAAATATCTCGTGTCCCACCAAAAGACTTAAATTTATAATCTTAGGCTCCACGGGGTAGAGGGTCATTCTAGTGTTCTATTGGGATGATATCTCTAAGATCCCTTTAGCTTGCCCAAAATGGATATTATGCGCCGTCTTAGGCTCATTGAGGCTAGACGACCTGTCCCAATGTTCTATTGGGTGGCGACTCCAAAAAACCTCCTTGTTGCCCAAAATAGACGCACTTGTAAATACTTTACAAGTTTTTTATGAACCTCTCTTGAAAGCCCTAAAGCGAGCCTTCAGGGTGTCCTACGGGGTTCGGCGCGCGTCACAGTGGCAACTCTGCTGGGGACATACTCGAGACTTCACTTTGAAAGTACCTTGGTTAAAATTTATAATTGAGTTTTAATTTAAAATTTCATCCTTTTTCGGAATTGCATTACATCGCATTAGAGCCTTAGATCTATGCTAGGTCCCTCTATCAGCCCCGGTGCGTTCCCGAAGCACGACCCTACGTTCACTCAATGTAGGGAAGTGTTAAAGATAATCACCAGCCCAAGCCTCGTACCATTATGGTATATTAAATGGAGACTCGATCGATCGTTACGATCGTGATGAGCTAGACCCGTTAGCAGGGACCATGCTTGGGTAGCCCTAAAGTAACATCACCTTGACCAAAGCTCATGTAATGGAAATAGTTACTTCCCCTAAGTGGTATGAATCTTAATACTATGCTTGTTATGTGGATCATTATGTATTGGACAAACCCAGATAATTTGATTTGGTCACCTAATCAAAGGCTTTCATACAACGATAGGCCCATGTCAACATATTTGGACTGCCTAAATACATGATGGTCGAAATCCATGCGCATGCACATTAGCTAAGAGAGGTTATGCTGTTGGTTTTCCATTGAGCACCATGCGTGTCCATCGGGTTCCCTGTTAACCCATAGATCAAGCCCACCTATGACAGAGACCGCACGACCTCGTGTGTGGGGGCAATAAGGTTGGGAGGATCTATCTGCTTGCATGTGGTTGTGGATGATGCATTGCATATTCTTGTTATTCATGCACAAATAAAATTTTTATTTTTTTCCTATGTATACATCTTATTCTTTGTATATAATAACTACATGTACATATTATCCTGTGTATAGTTTTTTAAATATTTCAATGTATCATTGTAATCTTTTTAGTCACTGTATACCATTTATTGCACAGCACGATCATGCATTACATATTATTCATACATCATTCTAACTCCTTGATTTTCAGCCATTATAGACCATTTGCTTGGGTGGTTAGGGGATCCCAATAGTTGTCTAATGAGCGATCAGAGTTCACGTGGGCTGACAAAGTTTTAGCGTTCTTACCAGAGCATCTAAAGGCATTAGAAATGGCTGGCCCTTCACAACAGAATGAAGAGACTCGTGCCATAATTGCCCAGGAGTTGGATAGAAGGTTCGAGGAGCTTGAAACAAAGCTGCTGGCCATGGTCAAAGAAAGGATGGATGCCATGGCACTTGTTCTGCAAGCTCAGCTTATGGCAATAACTCTCAACCAAGGAAAGCCGGCCACGACCGAGAAGGCTCATACAGCGACAGCTCCAGTACCTCCTTTTCCTTCTGAGATTAGAGGTAAGAGATCACTTGATTCCCCGGTTGAGCAAGGACGAAATAGGAAGCCTACTTTAGAATATAGCATTATGTCCGAGGAGGATGAAGACCCTGCAATCATGCGTACTCTAAAAGATGAAAGCTCAGGAGGCCTTGACAATAGTAAGGCAAATGCTAAGGCTGCAGAAGTGCCAGCCGCTAGAACAACTCAGCCCCACCTCACTATCTCGGGTAGGCCATTATCTTGGCATTTCACCCGTCTCGTCAAGAAACCCTTGCCGGCCGGGCCTGCCCCAAGTCAAGGATGCCCTAGACATAGAGCAGATTGGTACTGCGCATATTACCAGTAGTTAGGGCATAAAATAGACTACTGTCGCACCTTGAGAGATCGCATTCAAGAGCTGATGCCAGGCCCATAAAAGGAAGAGATTGTAAAAGCGCCAACCACGGAAGTAAAGCAAAGGCATTTTTCTAATTTGGGCAGATCTTTGTCCTGGGTCCTCAAGAGGCTGATGAAGGAGGGGATATTATAGCCATTGCCAGCTAGGCCCGCCAGAAGCCAGGGACAGCCCGATCATAAAGGGGATGAGTATTGCGCTTTCCACCAACACACTGGGCATGCCATAGATCATTGCAAGGCCTTAAGACATGCCATTCAAGATCTGATTGACTCCAAGAAAATCTTTGACCCAGAAAAGTGAGAGGGAAAGAATAAGATGGACTAAGCGCCTAAGTGGCAAGGAAGGATGGGCCCTGAAGTTGATTATGGACCGTCGGTAACAACACCTGCGCCGGCAGAGAGAGGAAGATGATAGTTTAGACTTTCCTTCTTAGTTCTGAACTTTTTTTTAATAATGATTAATGATGTTTTTATAGTTTTATTAATAAATCGAACAATTTCCTTCACTTGTGTGATGTTATTTTCAATGATTTCATTATGCATGATCATAATCCATTTATATTTGACATTAGCTCGATTGATGCTACTCTGTTTATTCTTGGAACCTCAAAAATCTTGATGGCATCTGACATAACTCCTGAAAAGCGACAAAAATTTGAGAGAATATTAAAAAAATATGAAAAAGTCTTTGCCTGGACCTACGAAGATATGCCAGGAATTGATCGGGAAGTCGCAGAGCACGCTATTCCTACATATCCAGATCATAAAACCTGTTAAACAGAAACTGAGAAGGCTTAGGCCAGAATGAGCAGATAAAGTAAAAGAGGAGATTCGCCAGCAAATCAAAGCCAAATTTCTAGTTGAAGTGCAGTATCCAACTTGGTTGGCCAATGTTGTCCCCGTAGCCAAAAAGAATGGCAAAGTGAGGATATGCGTAGATTATTGGGACTTGAATAAGGCTTGTCTGAAAGATAACTTTCTGTTGCACCATATCTGTGTTGATAGACATCGCCGCTACTTGCAAGATGTATAGCTTTGGAGATGGTTATGCGGGCTACAATCAAATTCTCAATAAAATAATTGACCGAATTAAGACGACTTTCATCACGGAGTGGGGGACGTATGCTTATCGGGTAATGCCTTTTGGCCTAAAAAATGCAGGAGCCACTGATAACTTCCACTACAAGAAAATTGACTTTTAACGACCAAAATTTAACGAAGCGATAAAAATTCGGTCGTTAAAATATACAAATAACGAAGGGAAATTAATCCGGTCATTAATTCTTAAATTTTATTGTTATTTAACGAGGGGATTAAATCCGGTCGTTAAAACAATAAAAATCCGGTCGTTAAAATATACAAGTAACGAAGGGAAATTAATCCGGTCGTTAGTTTTTAAATTTTATTATTATATAGCGAAGGGATTAAATCCGGTCGTTGTAAGAATAAAAATCTGGTGGTTAATGGTGTAAAATAATTGGCGGGATTTATTTTTACCTCCAAAATAAAACATAGGTAAATACATCCCTAAAAGTTAAAATCACCATCCCCTTTTCCAATTTGCGTACAAAATACACTTTGTCTCTCACAGTGGACGGTGCCCCCCTGTGCCTGGATCGCCGCATCGCCTCGCCGCCTCTCAGCCGTCGTGGGTCACGTCTGCATCGCGTCTGCCTCGCCTCCCGTCGCGTCGGACTTGCCTCGCCTCTCCCCTATCGCGCGTCGCGTCTGCCCATCCTAGCCACCGCTGCATCGCCTTGCGTCGCGTAACCCTCGCCTTGCTGGCGCTGCATCGCCTCGCGTCGCGTCGTCCTCGCCTTGCCGCCGCTCCTCTGCCTTGCCCCGCTGTCGCGTCACTCGCCGCCATCATTGAAGACAGGTTTGTATCGTAACTTTGCATTTGATTTTGGATCCAAATCCTCAAACTGTAAGTACTCATTATGCCACAAAGGGACTGGTCTTCTACCCCATTTTCAGATGGCTTTTAAGAAATATGATATAATCTAGTTTTCTTTTCTTTTCAGCCGCACCCTCCTTCACAAATGACAGTTTTTTCATTCACATAGGGCTCAGGTGACTAAACACTATCAATTTAAATACTTCCTTTTTTTTTTTGTTTATTTTGCTTGTCAATCTGTGTGTAACTTGTTCAGCTTATCATTTACATTAGTCAATTGTAGTGAAAACAGTGGAGGAGTAGTGGCTAAATATTGGAGTAATTGTTGAGATTGATGGTGAAACTGAAAGGGTTAGGTGGTTCCATTTCCTTTATTTGTTCTACCATTACTATTGGTGCTTTTGAAATTGATTGAATTTTCTTTTCTCTTATTTATTTCGAATAAAATTGGTCTCACTGAACTATTTCACTGTCAGTTGAAGGCCGAGATGATGTAGTTTAAGAAATAAGAGATAGGTTCTAATTGACATTTAATTAATAATTAGTGTTATATAAATTGGTTTGCTACTGCTTATTCTTCTTTAATTAGAAAAAGCAATTGGTAATGCAATTACTCATGCTTTGTCCTCTCCTAGTTCTACTTCTGGTTAGGTTTGTCTTGACGTAGTATCTGGATTTTCACTTGTTTGCTGATTATCAGTTTGGAGTTTGATATTAAATATATATTATTATTGCTTGTGATATTATATTATCGTTTGGATTCCATGACATTTTTCGATTAACTTAGGTAATGCTTATCTTGTTTTAATTGGGGCCGATTACAGTATCTAATTGCCCTTAGGTTATCTGTAGGACCCGGTAAAAAAGTGTTATCTTGATTGGACAATTGATTAAATATTTAACCTGTAGGTATTTCACCTATCCTGATGTTGTTTCATCCTTTAGCGTTTAATTGTGCACATTTGAATTGATGATTGGAGATCACTTCTCTTGCATTTGTTCTCCCATGTTCATCAATTGATTAAGAATCTGACTAGTTAAGGCTCTGTATGTCTCTGGTTCTTAGAATTTTTTTTTAAATTTATTTATTTATTTTTGTGTGATATATGATTTGCACCTTACAAAAGTTTACTTGTTCCACATGTGCAATTTATGATACGAGGGCATCATCATTATTATTTTATCACTAATCCCTTACCATTTTCTTTCATATAAAAGGTAACTAATCCCTTACCATTTGCTTTGTATTGCTTTCATATATTAGATTCTTGTGTAGATGATTCTAATGTTCGTCTTTCATTAAGACCACCATTACATTGCACTACTGTTATTTAGAATGGCAATTTTAATCTAGACTGACAATCATCATCAGTAATCATTTATTACTTCATGCCTAGCTGGCTATCTATTACGTGCTTCTGCTGCTTTGTTCTACATGTCGGCATGAGGTTTTCCTTTCTTTGCTCATTGTTTTTGTATTTAGGGCAAAGTTCATATTTTCCCATTACACGAAGGTCAATGATTAATGTGTACAGTGTACATGCTATGTCTTCTGGATAGGTATGCACTGTAAGAAGTATTAATCTGCAAGTATTAAATATTAAATTGAACCATAGACAATTTTGTCAATTTTTAGTTAACTTTTTTTAAAAAAATTTAAGTCCATCCAATTTGGTTCTCAATATAAATTCAATTTAATCAATTTGGTTTAGTCATCAAAAGCCTATAACCAATATAATCAAATGACCGAACTTTGGACGTATTATACATGTTTATATATATATATATATATATTCCAATCAATATAACCGATTGAGTTGAATTTAATTGAACTGACAGAAAACAATTTGGTTAATTCGATTTGGCTCTCCTTAAAAATTTAATTCAAAATTTTAAAATAATGAAAGTTGAGTTTATCGGTTTGTTAAACATGTTTGAAAATAATAAAATAAGTAAATTTAAGTGCAAAGTTTTTTTGTCTTTTGCTAAATACAAGGGCTTAAAACGCATAACGCCTTTTTTCAATATTTGATATATATTGCAAATTTACTGATTGGAAAATGAATTATTTCAGTGGGCAGATATGTGCAAATCATTCTTGCAAGAAGCAAAATGGAGCCACAACAAATGCACACCTTCATTTAATGAATATATCGAAAACGGATGGGTATCAGTATCAGGTTGTTTATTGCTTACCCATGCCTATTTTATGGTGAATCAGAACTACTCCCAGCAAGCAGCTGATTCCTTGATAAATTACCATGAAATCTTGCGATGGGCATCCATTATTTTTCGACTTCACAATGATTTGGCCACTTTGTCGGTATTCACAGTTTGCTACTTAATTAATGTTATAATAATTTAATAGGTTAATTTCATCATGTTTCATTGATTACTAAAATCTAATATTATTCATTGACAATTTGTGATTTTTCAGGATGAGATAAACAGAGTTGAAGCAGCAAATATAGATCTGTGCTATGACATACTAAGTTTTTAAGTTAATTCAATACATTATGGTGAAGCAGCATTTTTCTTTTTTAAAAAATTGACAGACACATGAAAAGATCCTAACCTTCTATTTTCCTTTAGGAAATGAGCATCATGGCAAAGTATGGTTTAGTACATGATGACTTCCATGATAGTGGAACAAGCAGCAGCGATTCTGAGTGTGACTCAGAAAATCCCAATTCAAGAAAAGCTAAGAATGTTTTGGGCCATAAAAGTAAAAATAACATGTTGATTGTTCACAATGAAATTGATGAGAGCCATCCAGGAGAACTATGGTTGCTAGGACTTATGGAGGGTGAATATTCAGATCTAAGCATTGATGAAAAGTTGAATGCTTTGGTGGCTCTGATAGATCTGCTCAGTGTTGGTTCCAGTATTAGAATGGAGGTAATGCCATTAAGTGTAGCATATCTGTGATTATGAGAATTCACTTCCATTTCATATAAAGTTCATTATGTATTCTTCTAAAATTTTCTAGGTGAATAAAGAATGATATAAATAGGGGCAGTTTTTATATTTTATACTTGTATATGATACAATGTCAACCAATTTCGAAATATCGATATATTTTGTATCTGATATTTTGCAATCTATGAAAAAACTATTTACTATAATTTTGGATATGTATATGTGCGTGAATGATGTGTACTGGTAATAGTCAAATAAAATATTTTATTTATAGTGAATACAGCGAAAGAAAAAACTTGTTGATAAAAAGTATTTTCAACTGCCAAAAATTTCTTCGTTGAAAGCGAATAACATTAGCAAAGGGAAAATTCGATCGGTAAAATAGTATTTTAAACGATAGGAAAGGTTGAAAAGTGAATATAATTAACGAAACAAAAATTCGGTCGTTACAAAATATCTTTAACGATCAAAATTTTTTTCGTTGAAAGAGAATATAATTAACGAAGGGAAAATTTAATCGCTAAAAGGTATCTTTCACGACCAAAAATCCTTTCGTTAAAAGTAAATATAATTAGCGAAGGGAAAATTCGATCGCTAAAAGATATCTTTAACGACCGGAAATCCCTTCGTTGAAATTGAATACAATTAGCGAAGGGAAAATCCGGTCGCAAAAAGGTATCTTTAACGACCGGAAATCCCTTCGTTAAAAGTGAATATAATTAGCGAGGGGAAAATTCGGTCGCTAAAAATCACTTTTCAACGACCGAAAATATTCCGGTCGTTAAAGACATTAACGACCGGATGCAATATCCGGTCGTCTATACCTTTAACGAAGGGGCTTTTACCGACCGGATTTTCCGGTCGTTAAAAGTTTTTAACGACCGGATTTTAACTTTTAACGACCGGATTTCCCTTCGTTAAAGAGCATTTTTCTTGTAGTGTTCAATATAGTATTTAGTTTTGATAGTATTTTTTATATGATTTTTGGGTATTTAGTTGTGTTTAATGTCATATTATGTTTCTTTTATGTTAATTTTGTTAATATTAGCCAAATTGGAATTTTGATGCATTTTAGATAACTATTTGATTAAAGTTTTGTGCCTTTGTAGATTTTTGCTCAAGGGGTCACGGTCACAATTAATTGGTTGTGACCGTGACATAAGAAGAATTGCAAACAGTAGCTGAAATCACATGGGTCACGGTCACAATGAAATTGGTTGTGACCGTGACATAATTCTTTATCGGGCAGAATGCAAGGGATGAAGACCTCACGGTGGCAACAAATATCATCACCACCGTGACATAGTGTTTTCCTGGGCAGAAGCGAAACTTTGAAGACCTCACGGTGGCAACAGATTTCATTGCCACCGTGACCCATCTCCTGTACGTGAAAGGAAATTAAAAATCTCAACTCTACACGGTGGCAACCGATTTCATTGCCATCGTGACCCCTCTGGAAGTATAAAACCGTAATTTTCTGTTTGGCTAGGGTTTCGAACTTTTTAGTTAGTTTTTGATTTTAGTTTTGGCGGCTGAGATTTTCTGAATTATTATTCTGTTCTAAACTTTATTTTTAAATCTGGTCTTGAGTTTTCAATTAGAAATTGAGAGAAATTTTCATTAGATACATAGTTTAATTTCCAGAGATTGTTATCTTTAGTTTTTCGGAATTTCTAGTTATTTCTCCATTGAAGATCTGAAGAAGAAGACTGAAGAACGTGGGATTCAACAGGGATTTGCGTCTCAATGAATTTCAGGGTTTATTCTTTCCTTTATTCTTTTGATTTTGTAATGGATTGTGAGTAGTCTTTTAGTTGTTTAGGGGATCTCTGAATCTCCTACCTATGATATGAATAATGGATAATTTTTGAGTTTATATATGAATGAATGGTTTATTTCGCTTTTACATATTGTCAATTTATGGGATTTATTTTCTCAGTTCAATTTCCAGTTTTGATGAATGATTTATTTCATGTATCTCTTTTGGTTATTGAATTTGTTAATTGAATGCCATGAATATTTTATTCTCAGATTTTCTATCGTGTTTACTGTATCATTTAGACTGCTCCGGAAGGGAATCTAGATGTGCATGTTTTCATGGTTCAAGATTGGAGTGATGAGTGAAATAATTAGGTTTTGGGTTGTTTGGCTCCGGAATGGGAAAGCAAACCGAACCTAGGATTTTAGACCCGTGATTAGGCTAGTTGTATGACTTGCTCCGGGATGGGACGTTATGCAATTAGAATAGCTTGCTCCGGAATGGGACGCTTGGGTTAAGAGGGTTATCCCGATTTCTTTCATATAAGATTCTTAGATTAATTTTGTTCATATTTGGGTATGGGGTGGATGAGTGAACCTGAACAACACTTTGCTATATTGAGATCTTTGCTTGTTATCATTTTTTATATTTGCTAGTTTTTACTGTCATCTTAATTTGTTTTTGCTTTGTTAACTCATTATAGTTGATTAATTTATTTGTTCCAGTAGTCATAATTAAATCAATTCAACAACTGGGAATTCTTTAGCATACATTTAAGTGTCATAACTTGCATACTCAGTCCCTTGGGTACGATAACTCGGAGTCTTGAAAATACTCCATTATATTACTTGCCGATTTAGTACACTTGCTGAGGTCGCGTCAAGTTTTTGGCGCTGTTGCCGGGGACTGGCCTTATTTGTGAGTTTTGATTTTTATTTTTGTGTCTTTATATTTTTCTTATTTTAGTTTTTATTTTATTATTTTTTTCAGGTAGCTGTGGTGCATAAACAGATCGAGACAGGAACCAATAGCACCATACGACCCTGAAATCGAGAGGACCTTGCATCAACGAAGGAGAGCCAACAAAAATAATAACATGGAAAATAATCCTCCGATTGGTGAGTTTCCTCCCGAGAATGAACAAGTGCCGAGGGCACAAGATGAAAATTTGGGGAATTATAGAGAAGAGGTCCCGAGGCAGAGGACAATAAGGGATTATGTAGTACCAAGATGGAATGAGGATAATCGGACGATTGTGCTGCTAAGGGGAGTGCAGTTTGAGCTTAAACCAGCCACCATCAATATGGTACAGAGGAATCAGTTTGTGGGTTCAGAAATGGAAGATCCCGCACAGCACTTAGACATATTCTTAGAGGTCAGTGATACGGTTCAGATTCCTGGAGTGTCATCTGACTCGGTAAGAATAAAGTTGTTCCCTTTCACATTGATTGGAAAAGCACGTGAATAGTTGCAAATGCTACCTAGACAGTCGATTAGATCATGGGACCAGTTACAGAAGAGATTTTTGATAAGATTCTTCCCTCCGACAAAGACTGCGAACATCCGTAACAGTATATTGGGTTTTAGTCAAATGAGTGAGGAGCCGTTTCATGAAGCCTGGGAAAGGTTTAGAAGGCTGTTGAGAAGCTGTCCACACTATGAGATAGCCATATACCACCAGATGATAACATTTTATTCTGGGGTTACACCACAGACAAGATCTTTATTGGATGCTTTATCAGGAGGGTCATTTATGAATAGACTACCAGAGGAAGCTTTTCATCTGCTAGATGAAATGGCGGCGAATGATGCTCAATGGTCTAATCCTAGGTCAGTTTCGAAAAGACAAGGGATACACACTGTGGATGAGGCATCGATGCTGAAGGCATAGATTGAGTCCATAAGGAAGGAGATGAGTAGTCTGAAAGTGCAGAATGTAGCTTTTGTGGCTCAAGAGAGTAGATGGTATGAAAGTGGGCAATTTGGTCAAGAGAGTGGGCAATGGGAGATATAAATGCCATAGGAGATTACAGAAGGAATGACCCCTATAGTAACACATATAATCCGGGCTGGAGAAATCATCCAAACTTCTCTTGGAAGGATGGAAATCCAAATGCTTCATCCTCTCAACCACAAGTTAGACCTCCCTTCAACCAAAACACTCATCAGAACCAAGGGCAGCTATATCAACAACCATATCCACCCCATCACAACCAAGGGCAACAATACCACCCACCGGGATACCAACCAAGGCCACCTGTGCAAGAAAAGAAGTAAAATCTGGAAGACATGTTGGCTACTTTCATAAACAGTCAACAACAGTTTATAAATAGCCAGCAGCAGTTCATGGATAATCAAGAGTCAAGGTGGAAATCTCAAGAGCAGTGGAACCGGAACCAAGATGCTTCCATGGGGAATTTAGAGACTCAAGTGGGACAGCTGGCAAATTCCATGTCTCAAAGACAACCGGGAACATTTCCTTCGAATGTGGACCAGAATCCAAAAGAGGAAGCTAAAGTAATCACACTGAGAAGTGGTAAGGAAGTGGTACCGAGAGAAGACCAAGGTAAAAATTCTTCATCATCAGAAAAGGAGGAGCCGACACAGACGGTAAGTAACTCTAACTCTAGGGTAGAAGTTAATGAAAATGCTCCCAAAAGTGATAAGGGTAAAAGTTTAGTGAATCCGAGGGTAGAGGATCTTGATATAAATAGACTGCCATTTCCTGCAGTTGCTAAACAGGAAAGGAAAAATGAGCAAAAGGCTAGGTTTCTAGAGATGTTTAAAAAACTGCACATTAATTTACCATTTGCTGAAGCTTTAGCTCATATGCCTAACTATGCTAATTTTATGAAAGAATTATGTTCTAGTAAAAAGAAATTAGAAGGGCATGGAACTGTACAGCTTACAGAAAATTGCAGTGCTATAATTATGAACAAGATCCCTGAGAAATTGGAAGATCCAGGTAGCTTTACTTTACCCTGTGCTATTGGTGAAGATTTTTATGGTAATGCTTTATGTGATTTGGGTGTCAGCATAAATTTGATGCCTTATTCTATTTACAGGAAGCTTAATCTTAGGGACCTCAGGGAGACGGGAATGAGACTCCAACTTGCAGATAGGTCAGTGAGGCGGCCCAAAGGAGTGATAGAAGATCTGTTAGTGAAGGTGGGGAAATTCATCTTCCCAGTGGACTTTGTGGTGATGGAGATGGAAGAGGATAGGAAGGTGCCACTGATAGTGGGGAGGCCGTTTTTAAACACAGCAAAGGCGTTGATCGATGTTCATGGTCAAACGGTCACCCTACGGTTCAATAATGAGGAGTTGGTAGTGGATATGAACAAGGCTCAAAAGTATCCATCTGGGGATATGGAGGAGTCTGTTTATTTTATAGATATAATAGACGAGTGTGTGGAAGAAGTGCAGGAAAAAGTGGTTGGAGCTAATCCAGAAAATGTGTGTTTGTTACATTCAGTGGAAGGAGAAGAAGTGGAAGAAGAGATGAGGGGAGAAGCAATAGAAATTGTGGAGATAGAAGATGGAAAGGATGAATCACAGAATGAAGAGTTTATCCCTTAAAAGGGGGATTTAAATTCTGAACTTAAACCTCTCCCCTCTCATTTGAAATATGTGTTTTTAGATAAAGATCAGAAACCAGTAATCATATCTTTTTTGTTGTCAGGTGATGAAGAAAAGCTGTTGCTAGAGGTGCTGAAAAAACACAAGGGAGCCATTGGATGGGAAACCTCAGATTTGAAGGGGATTGATCCAAGTTACTGCACACACATGATCCCAATGGAGGAGGAATGCAAGCCGGTAGCTCAGCCTCAGAGAAGACTCCACCCGGTCATGCAAGAGGTAGTAAAGAAGGAGGTACTCAAACTCCTTGATGCAGGTATAATTTACCCTATTTCTGATAGTAAATGGGTTAGCCCAGTGCAGTGTGTGCCTAAAAAAGGGGGGATGACAGTGGTAAAGAATGAACTGAATGAGCTGATACCAACTCGTACAATTATGGGTTAGAGAGTCTGTATTGATTATAGAAGGTTGAACAATGCCACTAGAAAAGACCATTTCCCTTTGCTGTTTATTGATCAGATGCTAGAGAGGTTAGCAGGTAATAGGTTCTACTATTTTTTAGATGGGTATTCGGGATATTTGCAGATTCCTATAGCCCCTGAGGATCAAGAGAAAACGACCTTTACCTGCCCATATGGCACATTTGCATATAGAAGAATGCCCTTTGGGTTATGTATGCACCGGCTACGTTTCAGCGGTGTATGATGGCTATTTTCCATGATTTTATAGAGAAATTTATGGAGGTATTCATGGATGACTTCACTATATATGGGGCTGATTTTATAAGCTGTCTAAAGCATATTGATTTAGTGCTAGGGAGGTGTGAAAAGAATAACCTAGTTTTAAATTGGGAAAAATGCCATTTTATGGTGAGAGAGGGCATTATGTTAGGGCATAAAATTTCAGAGAGAGGGATAGAAGTGGATAAGGCAAAAGTTGAAGTAATAGAGAAGTTACCGCCTCCGACGAGTGTTAAGGGCATAAGGAGTTTTTTAAGACATGCAGGGTTTTACTGGCGTTTTATTAAAGATTTTTCAAAAATTGCTAAACCCTTGTCTAATTTACTCATGAAAGATGCTGTTTTTAATTTTGATAGTGAATGCTTGCTAGCTTTTGAAACGTTAAAGCAACGGCTTATTTCAGCTCCGGTGATTATATCTCCGGATTGGACTATACCGTTTGAACTAATGTGTGATGCTAGTGATTATGCAGTGAGAGTGGTACTGGGACAGCGTCGGGATAAGATATTCTGTGCAATTTATTATGCTAATCACACTTTGACAGGAGCACAGGTTAATTACACCACCACAGAGAAAGAACTTCTTGCAATTGTGTATGCGTTTGAGAAGTTCAGGCCATATTTGCTGGGTGCAAAAGTTGTGGTGTGGTCGGACCATGTAGCCTTGAGGCATTTGTTTGCCAAGAAGGAATCCAAACCGAGGCTGATTCGTTGGGTGCTGCTATTGCAAGAGTTCGATTTAAAAATTAAGGATAAGAAGGGCGCTGAAAACTTCGTGGCAGACCATTTGTTAAGAATGGAAAATGACCATATTGAAAAGGGGGAAATTTTAGATTTATTTCCTGATGAACACATTTGTGCTTTATTT
The DNA here is from genome assembly GCA_947683425.1 of Excoecaria cochinchinensis. Lineage (NCBI taxonomy): Eukaryota > Viridiplantae > Streptophyta > Magnoliopsida > Malpighiales > Euphorbiaceae > Excoecaria > Excoecaria cochinchinensis. Next base: position 2,840,854 of record CANTUQ010000110.1, read on the forward strand.
GCTTGTGACACTTCTGTTCCTTGGTTTGCTAACATAGCAAATTTTCTTGCAGGAGGTTTTATGCCTAAAGATTTTACTTTGCAGCAAAAGAAGAAACTGCGAGCTGATGCAAGATAATACATTTGGGATGACCCATACCTTTTCCGATTATGTGCTGATCAAGTTTTAAGAAGGTGCATCTCAGATGAGGAGACGGGTGCAATCATCACAGCTTGTCACGGTGGAGAAGCTGGTGGACATGATGGGCCAAATAGAACGGTAATGAAAATTTTATCTTCTGGTTTTTATTAGCCTACAATGTTTAGAGATGTTCAATTTTATGTGAAAACTTGTTATAGATGCTAGAGGGTAGGAAATATATCTAAGCGAGATGAGATGCCTCTGACAAACATGCTTGAGGTAGAACTATTTGATGTATGGGGAATAGATTTTATGGGACCTTTTCCGGTTTCGTACGGGTTTGAATATATTCTGGTGGCAGTGGATTATGTGAGTAAATGGGTCGAAGCTATAGCCACTAGAACTTGTGATGCTAAGATTGTTTTAGAATTTTTGAGGAGAAACATATTCACTCGGTATGGAGCCCCTAGAGCCATTATAAGCGATGGTGGTAAACATTTTGTGAACCACCAATTTAAGGCTTTATTAAAGAAATTTGGCATTAGGCATAAGGTCACAACCCCTTATCATGCTCAGGCTAATGGTCAAGTTGAAGTGTGTAACAGGGAGTTAAAGGCCATCTTAGAAAAAACGGTCAATTCATCTAGAACAGATTGGTACCTTAAGTTAGATGATGCTCTATGGGCCTATAGGACAGCATTCAAGACACCGATAGGGATGTCCCCTTTTAGGTTGGTTTATGGGAAGTCCTGTCACCTCCCAGTGGAATTAGAGCATAAAGCTTATTGGGCTACCAAATTTCTGAATTTTGACCTTGAGAATACAGGTAAGTGCAGGTCTTTGCAGCTAAATGAACTAGATGAGCATCGATTTTGGGCCTATGATCATGCCATGAGATACAAAGATAATACCAAGAAGTGGCATGATCGAAAGCTGGTCAGAAAGGAAATTACACCTGGAATGCTGCTTCTTTATGACAGTAGGCTGCGGTTGTTTCCTGGTAAGTTGAAATCGAGATGGAAGGGACACTATGAAGTAGTGGCAGTTGATAAGTTTGGAGTGGTGACATTGAAGCACCCGTGGTTTGAGAATGAATTCAAGGTGAATGGACATCGTGTGAAGCCGTATTTTGAATCTACATTTGATAGTGCTTCCACGATCGTCACTCTTGCAGATCCTTGACGGTTTCTAAAAGTCCAGCTGCGGACTTGTTAAATGCAGAATTACTTCTTATCTTTGTTTTTTTTTATCGTTTAATGGTATTTTTTTTAGGAAGTTAATCTTGTTTCGTTTTGTAAATTTTATGTTCAGAAGATAAATTATGTTTTATTGGAGAATTTTCAAAACAATTGTAGCTAGAGGGTTGGAGAAATTGATTAAAATTTTGCAGATGTGCAGGTGGTCACGGTGGCAAGGGATTTTGTTACCACCGTGACCAAATCATGAAAGCATTCTGGATTGGTACAATGGGTATGTCACGGTGACAATGATTTTCATTGTGACCGTGACCATTAGGTAAGTTACATTCTGTTTTAATGTGTGCATATGTCACGGTGGTGATGGTTTTTATTGCCACCGTGACCCCATGTGAATGACATTCTGTTTTCAAAATTGGATATGTCACGGTGACAATAAAATTCATTGTGACCGTGACATGTTCAACATTTGCTTCTGTTTTGAGAAAGTGGTATGTCATGGTGGCAACTAAATTCGTTACCACCGTGACACATTGGCGGGTCGATTCTGGAATACAAATTTTAAGTATGTCACGGTGGCAACCAATTGGTTACCACCGTGACCCCAGCGCAGCACTTTTAAAATTCTCAGTTTTATTCACTTTCTTTTTCACGCTTTCACTTTGCGCTCACTCTCTCAAATCACCCATATTGTTTCTCTGCTATTTGTGCACTCTTCCTCTTTCGCGACTACATTCATTAAGATTCTACAAGTAAGTATTTTTCTCTTCCTTTTAATTTTATTTCAGTTTATTTATTTTTATTTTTCTCCCTTCGTTCCCTGTTCCTCTTGATCTCCATGGCAGTGATTCTTGCGATTCCTGTGCCCGATGCTTTTGTTTTTCTTCTTTGATAGTTTTCAATTCTTGCTGTGCATCCCTCCAATTCTTACTTCCCCCTTTAAATTTTTATCTTTATTGTGAACAAGAATGGGTGGGAAGTAGAAGTTTAGGGCTTTATTTGCATTTAACGTCGATTGATGATTTTGCTCGATTGTGGAGTTGGTTTTGAATTTTATCTTTCTTTAGCTATTTGTCCTACTCTTTTCCTTTGCTAATTGAAAAATTAGGGGTTAGTTTTTGCCTATGGGTTATATTTTCAGGGAGTTGAAGAAGTCCACACCATGTGTTTGATAATATGTCTCAATGAATAATATTCCAGATTTTTGTGTGTTGAGACAATTTAGAATGCTGGGACTTATTTGCCATATCGTTTGCTTCTGCTTAATTGCTGTTATTGCACATTCTTCACTCCCTTGTGGGTTGACATTCATTGGTGAATTGCTTATCGTTTTACGCGGATTGGGGAGCAGGTATTGTGTTGATGCTATACTTTGGGGTTATTGCTTATTCACTTATTGATTGTCTTGAAGAGTAAATTTGCAGCATTGTTGTTTACACTTATATTGATATTGATTGTGGACAATTGTTTTTTTTACAGTGGCTCCAAAACAAAAAAGCACTGCTCTTGCTTCCAGCTCCACCAGCCAACCCCCGGCCAACAATCGGTAGATATTTCGAAGGTCCCTAAGTGGGTACCGGGACCAAAGAAAGATGCATATGCTTTGTTCTCCAAGTGCTCCTATGTCCCGACGACATATTTGGATTTTGATCTATTGCTGAAGCTCGGTATCAGAAATCAAATTCAATAATTCATAGCCAACATCGGTTGGGAGAGGGTTTTCTCAACCCAGGAGAAGGTATATCTGCAATTGACACGGGATTTTGCGTCGACCGTCACCTATCGACCGGGACGCGACCTTGCCCGAGACCCAGGTACGGTGTCTTTTTGGTTGGATGGAACATCTTACAATCTTACTTTTCATCAATTTTTCGAATATCTTGGTTTTCCACACCTTGCACCCGACTGTTTTGAGGGTTATGATAAGGATGCTGCTTGGGCCACTATTAGAGACACGGCTACAGCTACCACGTATGTCTCGGGCAAGACGAAGTCCCACCATTTGGACGACCATGTTCTGCGCATCATCCATAGATTTTTCTCACTTTTTCTCCTCAGCCATGTAAATTCGGCGGGTCAGGTAAACTTACCCGAAGCTTTGTTCCTTGCTTGTATGGTTCGGGGTGTTAGAATAAATGGCGCTACTCATTTTTGGCATAAATTGGAGGAGATACAATGGCATCCAAAGAAAGTGAAAAAAATAGCACTGGGGGGATTCGTCACACTGATAGCCAAGCGGCTTAACCATCCATTGGGCAAGTACAAGGTTTTATCTTCCATTCCTTTAATTGATGATAAAATGCCGAGGAATATGAAAGTCATAGTAAAAGATCCAACAACAGCGGATGGTTATCGGTTATCAACCCGTGAGGAGTATTTACACGCAGTCGAGCGGGGTTTAGGCGGTTTACCTCATGAGCATGAGGACGACCCTGAGGCACCGGTCCCTCTTGCACCAGAGCTCCAACAATTTGGCACAGCCCAGTATGATGCAATCATGGAGCGAATGGACACCATTTTCGCATCTCAAGCTGAGCTCCAGTCTCAGATGGATCAGGTGCTGTTGGGCTTGTCATCTTTGGCTGCGCGGTTTGATGCACAATTTCCACCACCAACACCAGATCAGTGATCAGGGAGACTTCTTATCTTTTGTTTTGATTTTTGTTTATTTTTCTTCTTGATATGTAATATTATTACTTACTGGGGACAGCAAGTTTTTGTGTGGGGGGTAGGAGAAATTAACTTCATATATATATATGTAATTAACAGCCGTTGATGTATGATGCATGTTTATTTTTGTTTTAGTTTCTTTGTACTTTATTGTCGTTGCCTGAATATCTTTATCTCAGCTTGGCTTAACCTCAGTTATTCCTGTTGTGAATGTTTTGAACTTTAATTGGAGAATGGTCTATCTTAAAAAATGATCTTGGCAAATGAGTAGCTGGAAGTTTTAGAAGCAAATTAAATCTCAATCAGTCATATATCTTGTGATTTCCAATCTTTTATGCACTAGAGGCTTGTTTGGAAAAATTTGAAAACTCCAATGCGTAAAAGCTTTTAAGTGAGAAAATGTTAGGATAGTTAGAACCTTCCTCATCACCCTTCGAAACATGATAACAACTTAAACAAGTTTAGGACATGATTAAGGCAATTTGTTTCTTTGATAACCACTTTTAAATAGCTTTAGACCTACCTGTTTATGTTATTTCCATTGCTAGCCTAGTTGAGCCAATTTGGTATGCTAAAAGCGTACTACGCAATTTTCTTGTTACACTCTTAATTTACCATTTAGCCTAAATGCCTTTGCCTACCTTTTTCTAAGAATTGGCCACTCGAGGATTGGGTTGGAATATCATTGAAAGTTGAATAAGGATATCTATTGTTGAAATAGTGGAGGTGTGAGAAGAATTGTTGAATTTTGTGGGTGTTATTTAGTATGATGTTAAACTTTCCCTTATTAGAGAAAAAAATGGGTATAAGAAAATCTAGACTTTGGGTACCCCAGTTGAAATATATATATATATATATATATATATATATATATATATATATATATAAATGAAAGTTTAATGAGTTTTGTTGTTTTTAGTTAATTTTGATGTATTGAATATAGAAAAATTCAAGTGTGGGGTACCTTTGAGTAGAAGAAGATATACTCATATTTACGGATAATTGGGTTTAAAAGTGAATTAAAAAGGGAAGTTCATCACCTTGTTGTTTTGAGTTCGATGTATTTTATGTATGGGGAAGTTTAGACAACATTGAAAATTATGGGTGAATTGAAGGTAGGTCATGGACAATCTTGTTCAGTTTTGGGTAATTGAAATTATAGGTAGAGTGGCTGATTCTTACTCTGAATATTTTTACTATTCCTGTTAGCCAATCACCTAATCCAACAGTACAACCTTGTAATAAGTCCTTTTGATCCTATTCTTAATTTGAGTTGTTTAAGTGGAGATGACCCTTGTGGTTCCGGTGCTAAAGGAGAGGCGTATGATTATCCTGAGTTTTAAGTGCGAAACCTGTATGCAAATTCATTTGCATATTTAATTTCTTTGCTCAATTGCTGGAATGTATTGGTCATTTTGTTTTGAAAAGAGAAAATTGGTTTTGAGCCTAGCACACACACATGTGAAATTATTTGATATAAATTGATTTGAGGATTTGTAACTAAGACCCTTCTGCTTGGTGCTATGATTGTTGTTAAGTTTTCGTATTCTGAGTTAGAGTTTGAAATTTCAGGAATGTGGATAGTTCATTTACTCGAGGACGAGCAAAGTCTAAGTGTGGGGGTATTTTGATAACTTCAATATAATATTTAGCTTTGATAGTATTTTTTATATGATTTTTGGGTATTTAGTTGTGTTTAATGTCATGTTATGTTTCTTTTATGTTAATTTTATTAATCTTAGCCAAATTGGAATTTTGATGCATTTTAGATAACTATTTGATTAAAGTTTTGTGCCTTTGTAGATTTTTGCTCAAGGGGTCACGGTCACAATGAATTGGTTGTGACCGTGACATAAGAAGAATTGCAAACAGTAGCTGAAATCACATGGGTCACGGTTACAATGAAATTGGTTGTGACCGTGACATAATTCTTTATCGGGCAGAATGCAAGGGATGAAGACCTCATGGTGGCAACAAATATCATCACCACCGTGACATAGTGTTTTCCTGGGCAGAAGCGAAACTTTGAAGACCTCACGGTGGCAACAGATTTCATTGCCACCGTGACCCATCTCCTATGCGTGGAAGGAAATTGAAAATCTCGACTCTACACGGTGGCAACCGATTTCATTGCCACCGTGACCCCTCTGGAAGTATAAAACCGTAATTTTCTGTTTGGCTAGGGTTCCGAACTTTTTAGTTAGTTTTTGATTTTAGTTTTGGCGGCTGAGATTTTCTGAATTATTATTCTGTTCTAAACTTTAGTTTTAAATCTGGTCTTGAGTTTTCAATTAGAAATTGAGAGAAATTTTCATTAGATACATAGTTTAATTTCCAGAGATTGTTATCTTTAGTTTTTCGGAATTTCTAGTTATTTCTCCATTGAAGATCTGAAGAAGAAGACTGAAGAACGTGGGATTCAACAGGGATTTGCGTCTCAATGAATTTCAGGGTTTATTCTTTCCTTTATTCTTTTGATTTTGTAATGGATTGTGAGTAGTCTTTTAGTTGTTTAGGGGATCTCTGAATCTCCTACCTATGATATGAATAATGGATAATTTTTGAGTTTATATATGAATGAATGGTTTATTTTGCTTTTACATATTGTCAATTTATGGGATTTATTTTCTCAGTTCAATTTCCAGTTTTGATGAATGATTTATTTCATGTATCTCTTTTGGTTATTGAATTTGTTAATTGAATGCCATGAATATTTTATTCTCAGATTTTCTATCATGTTTACTGTATCATTTAGACTGCTCCGGAAGGGAATCTAGATGTGCATGTTTTCATGGTTCAAGATTGGAGTGATGAGTGAAATAATTAGGTTTTGGGTTGTTTGGCTCCGGAATGGGAAAGCAAACCGAACCTAGGATTTTAGACCCGTGATTAGGCTAGTTGTATGACTTGCTCCGGGATGGGACGTTATGCAATTAGAATAGCTTGCTCCGGAATGGGACGCTTGGGTTAAGAGGGTTATCCCGATTTCTTTCATATAAGATTCTTATATTAATTTTGTTCATATTTGGGTATGGGGTGGATGAGTGAACCTGAACAACACTTTGCTATATTGAGATCTTTGCATGTTATCATTTTTTATCTTTGCTAGTTTTTACTGTCATCTTAATTTGTTTTTGCTTTGTTAACTCATTATAGTTGATTAATTTATTTGTTCCAGTAGTCATAATTAAATCAATTCAACAACTAGGAATTCTTTAGCATACATTTAAGTGTCATAACTTGCATACTCAGTCCCTTGGGTACGATAACTCGGAGTCTTGAAAATACTCTATTATATTACTTGCCGATTCAGTACACTTGCTGAGGTAGCGTCAGCAACTTATCAGAGGATGGTGACAAAAATCTTAAGGAAAAATTAACCTGTAGTGTGAAACGAAGATTGTCAAAGAGCTTTCAATACTATCAGAGAATACTTGCTGAAACCACCAGTGTTGAGACCACCACAGTCAGTCAAACCAATGATTCTGTATTTAGCTATAGAGGATGGTTCTGTAGGCGCCATGTTGGCCTAAGAGGACGAATTCGGAGTGGAATTTGCTATTTACTACCTTAGTAAGAAGTTCCTGGCTTATGAGATTAAGTATGCAGAAGTAGAAAAGATCTGTCTTGCGGTAATTTGGGCCTCTAAGAAGTTGAGACACTACGTCCACTCCTTCAAGGTACAGGCGGTAGCAAAGCAGAATCCCTTGAGATACTTGCAGGAGGCTCCATCCTTACTTGGAAAAATTGGTAGGTGGTTGTTGCTGCTACAAGAGTTTGATATAGAGTACGTTACTCAAAAAACTATCAAAGGGCGTGCAGTGGCAGAATTCATAGCAGAACACCCAATTCAAGGAGACTCATACGAGTTCAATTTTCCAGATGAGGATGTGACAGCCATCGGAGTTTAGGGATGGCAACTGTACTTTGATGGGGCTGTGAACAATATGGGGGCAGGAGTAGGAGTCATTCTGAGCACCCCAGATAATGAGAAACTCCCTTTGGCAAAGAAACTGAGGTTCAAAGCTACCAATAATGAAGCCGAGTATGAAGCATGTACTTTTGGGTCGGAAGCGTTAATAGCCTTGGGGGCAAAGAAAGTGGAAGTGTTCGGTGATTCATCCCTGGTGATCAATCAAATTTGAGGCGAATGGGCTGTTAAAGAATAAAGGCTAATGCCATACATTAAGCACTTGAGAGACCTGAGTAGTCAGTTTGAAGTGTGTACATTCCATTTCATTCCAAGGGACGAAAATCAGTTGGCCGACGTGCTCGCCACTTTAGTGTCAATGTGGGACAATCCAGAAGGGATAGTTATGAGGCCGGTTTTGATTTCTAGCTCTGAGAGACCTAGTTTCGAATCTAAATCAGTCATGGAAACAGAAGTAGCAGATGGGAAGCCGTGGTATTACGACATTATGAACTATCTAGAAAATATGACTTTTCCAGAGGAAGCTACTGAGAAAGATCAGAGAATGATTTGCAAATTGTCTGCCCAATTCATTTGCATAAATGGGATATTATACAAACGGCAGGCTGATGGTATCCAGTAGAGATGTTTGGATGGGAAAGAGGCCAAGAGGGTAATGGAAGAAACTCATGTTGGCGTATGCGGAGCTCATATGAACGGGTTGACATTGGCAAAAAATATTATGAGACAAGGATTCTTCTAGCTCACCACGGATAATGACTACTCAAAGTATGTAAAGCAGTGTCAGTAGTGCCAATAGTACGCAGATTTAAGGCACTTGCTTGTCTCAGAATTGCATAATTTGACATCGCCTAGGTCGTTTGCAGCTTGGGGGATTGATATTATTGGGAAAATTCGTCCTAGGGCTTCCAATGGACACAGATACATCATCGTCGCCATTGATTATTTTACCAAATGGGTAGAAGCTGAGTCTTTCAAAAAAGTTGATGCTAGGGATATGGCGAAATTCATTGAGAAATATTTGATATGCGGGTATGGCCTCCCATATCACGTGGTATCTGACAACGGGGTCCAGTTTATGATCGAGGCGAAGAAATTGTTCCATAAGTATGGTATTGAACATCACAAGTCGTCCCCATACCGCCCTCAAGCTAATGGGGCAGTAGAAGCCGCTAACAAAAGTATTAAGAGGATTCTAGCCAAGATGGTCCAGAATTATAAAGATTAGGCGAAAAAGTTGCCTTTTGCACTCTGGGGTTACAGAATGACCAGCAGAACTTCGACAGGAGCCACTCCATATTCCTTGGTCTACGGAACGGAGGTAGTATTGCCGATGCGAGGTCGAACTCAAGTTACTGAGGGTGATAATGGAAGCAGAGATTCTGGAAGCTAAATGGGCACAGCAGCGGCTGCAACACTTGAACATGTTGGATGAGAACAAGATGAAAGCCTACTATCACAACCAGATCTACCAAAAGAGGCTCGCCAGGTCCTTTGGAAAGAAAGTCAAGAAGCACCCATTGAAAGAGGGAGACTTGGTATTCAAACAGACGAGACCAGGTGCGTCGGACATAAGGGGGAAGTTCAGGCCCACATGGGAAGGTCCATTCATCCTCAAGAGGTTGCTATCAAAGGATGCAGTGATCTTGTCAGATAGCGATGGCAATGAGTTTAAAGAACCGGTCAACGTCGATAGACTCAAGAGGTTTCATGGGTAAAGACAATAAAATCAAAAGAAGAGAATAAAAGCCCCGCGGGTCGAAAACCGAAAAAAGGCGGCCTTGCTAAAATTGGGCGCCTCGTAAGGGTGAAAACCAAAAAAAGGCATCCTGGGCAAAAATTAGAGGCATGAGAGAAAATATCCAATCAAGAAAACCCGAGAGGGCTGATTGGTAACAGGAGTTGATGCTATCAAGATTTGGCTCTGTGAATGAATGTAGTTTTGCATTTTTAAATTAGTGTTAAATGGTGATCATGTATATTGAAATCGTATTGAAACGGGCACAATATTGTGAAATGAAATAAAACTAAATTCATTTATTGATATTATTTCCTAGTTCTATTCTAAAAAGGAACATGTTGCTTAAAATCCATACAAATCTGAACTAGACCTTACTACTGCTCTCGCCGGCCGGGTGCCTTAGTGGCCAGGTCCTGTCATCAACTATGGGGCTAGGTGTCCATCCTCTATATGCGCTGGTAGAAGTTACAAAATGATTCCCAGAAAAGGGTATAGTAGTTTTCTCTAGTAATTCAGTCCAAAGATCATGATACTGAGAAGCAAAGGCAGAAGACAAGACCCCACCTCGAAAGGATAGGGAATGTCTCACTATATCGTTAATCCCTCTGAATTATCAAGCACAATAGGTGGTAGTGTAAAAGGCAGCCTCATGAGGCCTTCAAGAACCAGATCCTCATCTTCTACCTCACCCAATCTAGCAACACATTCATCCAGAAAGCCAAAGAAATGCAACTGATGCCTAGAGGGAAATACCTCAGAGAATAACTGCTGATTACCTTGAAAGGGACTTTGGTAGTAGCTCCAACTTTTCTTACAGCCGTACCGAAAAGGCAAGAGAGTCTCAAAAAAAAGAAAAGGCCTTTAGAGATGAAAACTGTGACTGGCTCTCTAAGCAAAAGTTAGGCAAAAGGGCAGGGTGAAAACCTGGGAACAGGCAGTCTGCCCTTCAAAAAAATAAAATGAATAAAAGCTGCTGGATTGGGTTGGGTCCAGTCCAGGTAAAAAATTAGGCACAGGGTTATGTGAAAATCCCTAAAGAGACGCATTTTTCGCTAAGAAAAGCTAGTGTGAAAATCCACGAGGGACGCACTACCTTTAAAACAATGACTTTTGAAGCCTAGAGCGATAAGGCGGTATTACTCCGAATGACTTTCCTTTAGGCAGAGCTTGATTCAGAGTCAAGGGGGAAAAATGCTCGTTCACCGGGGGGCAAAGATGCGCACGAGTCAGTTCTCTTTGAAAAGATTATGGGACAAAGTCCGTAAAGCCAAGACAATGCTTTTCTAGATCCTTGGAAGCATCAGACAATGTGAGCAGCCGAGCAGTACCCTCAACAAATCCCTTAACCACCTAGGATGTGGTCTATTCATTTTTGCATGTCACATGCATGTCACGTGCATTCAGTCTTTTACATGGATAGATATGCACACACAATTCTGATACATTAATCCTTTGCACGTGTTTCTTATATATAGTTTTGTATGTATACTACACACACATTATTCCATATGCACACACAATCTTTTGTATATGTTGTTGTATACATGACTTAGAGGGAAGGGCTCGAATAGATCTCATGAGCAAGGATGATCCAAGGTATAGGTTCAGCTCAACATTATCGGCCACTGTATCCAGCATAAAATCAGGTGCATATGTGAGGGGGTGGAATGCCCAGAAGGACAAGCCTATCCGGACACACCATGCTCAGGGCAATCCGGAATCACACAAATCTATAGAAAATAAGATCCTTTGAGAAGCTGAACTATCCACAAATACTTTAGTCGGGGGGCAAATCAGATGCAAAAGTGTGCCAAGGAACAGTTTTGAATCTACATCGATGCTCATCCATGCCGAACAATCGGATCAAGATAAAGTCCTCACGAGAATGGAATCTCAACGACCCGCTCCTAAGAAGACATTTAAGAGAGCAAGCCAACTCATACACACCATGTCAGGAGCAACAAGGTAAGTTTCTCTATCATAAGATATATGCTTGCACTCATTTGTACAATAATCAACATGAAGTCCTCACGAGAGAAGAATCTCAAGGACCTGCTCCCAAGAGGGAAAAGAATAAGCTTTTCTCATGCACACCATGCCGGGAGCAAACAGACTCATGCATGTCGGGCCGGAAGCCACCAGGTATTTTCAACAAGGAGGCTGCATTGGAGATGATAGAGGAATCGATATCTGGCATGTCACAGTCAGTGCAATCAAGAAATTGAGGAACAACCAACCGTCCTTCGGGGGCACACTCTAACATCGGCCCCAACAGGTATGTACTGCCACAGATATGCGTCTTTTATATACCCTACACATTTGCTTTGCCCTTTTTGTAGTAAAAAGAAGAGGTTCAGGATAAGCGCCAGTAAAGAAAGCGACGAACGAGTCACCATGTCAACCCAAGGATGGTCAACGGTTAGGCACCGGGTTAACTAGATAGTGGTCGGCAAATACATCATTCAGATAATGGTTAATAAGTAGACACCAAGTAGACTGGATGGGTGTCAAAAAGTTAAAAAACAGACATTGCACTAGCCGGATGGGGGTTAGCAGATCAGACATTGCACTAGCCGGATGTAGGTTAGCAAATTAGACATTGCACTAGCCGGATGTAGGTTAGCAGATCAGACATTGAACCAGCCGGATGGGTTAGCAGATCAGACATTGTACTAGCCGGATGTAGGTTAGCAGATCAGTCATTGTACTAGCCGGATGGGGGTTAGCAGATCAGACATTGAAATAGCCGGATGGGGGTTAGCAGATCAGATATTATACTGAACGGATGGTGGTTAGTAGATCAGATATTGTACTGACTGGATAGTGGTTAGCAGAGCAGATATTACACTGACCGAATAATGGTTAGCAGATAGGATGTTACACGGATTGGTTATCAAGGTTGTGTTGTGCAAGCCCAGAAGCGGCTACCGAGACAGATCGTTCAATCACATGCGATGGAACAGATCGCAAACAACGGGATTGTAGTTAGGGAACACTACATCTCACAGACACTACGCAAGCCGAGACGAGGCCAGAGGGGCACCAGCGATAGAACAGATAGCAACTGGGATTGTAGTTAGCGAACATTGCATCTCGCAATGGGGATTGTAGATAGAGAACACTGCATCTCACAGACACCGTGCAGGCCGGGATGAGGCTAGCGGATCACCAGCGGTAGAACAGATCGCAAACAGAGGTTATAGTCAGAGAGTACTGCATCTCACAGACACCGTGCAGGCCGGGACGAGGCTAGCGGATCACCAGCGGTAGAACAGATCGCAAACAGAGGTTGTAGTCAGAGAGTACTGCATCTCACAGACACCATGCAGGCCGGGATGAGGCTAACGGATCACCAGCGATAGAACATATCGCAATAGAGGATGTAGTTAGACAACACTTCACCTCACACCGCCCATGCCGAGATGAGGCTAGCGAGACAGACCAGCCGCCGTGCAGATCGAGATGAGGTTAGCGGGGGACAGCGATAAAACAGATCGCAACAGAGGATGCAGTTAGACAACACTTCACCTCACACAACGCAGGCCGAGATGAGGCTAGCAAGACAGACCAGCCGCCGTGCAGACCGAGATGAGGTTAGTGGGGGACAGCGATAGAACAGATCGCAACAGAGGATGCAGCTAGACAACACTTCACCTCACACCGCGCAGGCCGAGATGAGGCTAGCGGGACAGACCAGCCGCCGTGCAAACTGAGATGAAGTTAGCGGGGGACAGCGATAGAACAGATCGCAACAGAGCATGCATTTAGACAACACTTCACCTCACGCCGTGCAAGCTGACCGAAAGCGAGCGGGACAATGCGACAAAAAATATTGCAAACGAGCCACAGTCTGATAGCGCTACAGCTCAACGGCAACAAGTCGCAACTTTCCACACAGCAAAAAGGTAAAGGCTGCCTCAGGTACGCATCTCTTTCCTTCTTCTCTGAATTTTGGCTCATCTAGGCACTAGTGCACTAGTTTCCCCAAAATTAGGGGCAACTATAAATACCAGGTCCTGAGATAGCCCAGATCAGAGTTACCCATTGATGATAAGATGCCTTGTCATGGGTTGAAAGTGATGATTTCCTTGAAAATTTGCATTTTAGAGTGAAAAATTAAAAAATATTTTAAAAATTAATTTTGAAAAATGGGGCTTAAAAATGTAGTATTTTTAGTTAATCTTTAAAAAAAAAAAAAAATTCCGAGCGTCGGCCGCGGCGGCGCCTTGAGGCAGCGCGAAGACGCACGCGTGCGCTGGGGCAGCGGGCTGCGAGGCGCCATCGCGAGGCACTGCGGAGCGCCATCGAGCGGCGCTCCGCGCGAGACGTCGATCGCGCGATCGTCCGTGCGACGCCGCACGCACGCTGGGCGAGCGCTCTCGCCCAGTGTGCGCTATGGACTCCCGTCAGGCGCTCCGACGGGCGTCCATAGCCCCTGTTCCACCGCAAAATGGGCCTTTTGCCCCCAAAATTGTTTTTTTCCGATTTTTTTCCACAAAATGCGATTTTTTATGACTTTTTAAAGGGATTTTCAGGTTTTTTTCAATTTTTTTAATTTAAAATTGTTAATATCTGATTTTATTAAGTTTTATCCCTTTAATTAACATTTTTTTCCTATTTTCTTCATATAAAAAGAATAAGAAGAAAACCTAAGAGGGGGAATTTTTCTTAGGGTTTTTTTTGATATTTTTCTCTTCTTCTTCCTTTCAAACTCTCTCTAAAATTTCAGATTTTTTTCACCAAAAAAAAAAAGAATTCAGTTCATCTTTTTCATTTTTTTTCAATAGAATTTCTTCTAAACATATATTTGGAAGGAGTTTTTGTTGTTGAATTTAATTTGGAGACAAATACAACAATTATTTGCTCTCAAAATTCCCTTTTTTCTTCTTTATTTGTGTTCAATAATAAAACTTTTTCCATTGATTTTCTTTTGAATCTCTTTTTAATGAACAATTAATTTTGAAACAAACAAAATAATTGTTTGTTATCAAAATCTAATTTTTTTATTTGATTTTCTAAAATAAGACTTTTAATCATTTTTTTCCTTGATACAAACAAAGTGATTGTTTGTTTTTGAAATCATTTTTCTTTATTTTAATCAATAAAAATCTTTTTTTGATCAAAATCATTTCTTTAGGCAAAGAAATCAATTATTTGTTCTTAAAAAATTTTTGATCATTTTTTCATCCTATTTTTTTCTTGAAATAAAATTCCAACATTTTCATCATATTACACTCTAATATTGCAAATCATCAAATAAAAAAATCGATCATCATTTTACCTACATCGAATCCGAAACTCTGAGGGTAAACATTCTGGACTTATTCTTTCTTTTTATTATTTTTGTTCATGTTCAATTTATTCATGTATATTTTTATCAACTTCATTTATTTATTTATTTTAGATTTGTTTTATTTAATTTGTTTATATACCATTTTATTCTCATTCATGTATATTTTGTTGTTTTCATTAATTCATTTATTGTTCTCATTTATTTATTTATTCTATTGCTGTTATATTTGTTTTGTTATGTATATATATTATTACATTTTTATTCATGTGAATATTGATCTCTTTTAATTCCTAACATGTAAATAATTTATTTTACTTTGATTTCTCATTATTTTTAACATGTAATTAATAAATTAATTTTCATTGATATTTTTTTGCCATGTAAATGGTTTATATCATTTATGAACATATTTAATTAATCATATTGTTCGTTTAATTATTTTCATCATTCTTTAATTCATTCATTTGTATTATTCTTTTCTTTATTGTTGTATATATTCATTGATTTATTTATCTCCATCAACATTATTATTATGTTCATATTTTTGCATATTAACTCATTAACATAATTTATTTATTCCAGTTAAATCATTCAATTTTTTTTATCATTTAATGTATATTTTCATTTATTTTGATTTGTTAACATTTTAATTCAATTATCATTATTTCACCTCACCTTGTTTTATTTTAATTCGTCATTTATTTTATATTTAATTGATTTTAATTGATTCAATCACTAACATTATTTTATTTGTGTTTTATGATTATTTCACATCTCATTTTTCTCTTGGGCAATTTTTGCAAGCACACGGGGAGATCCAGAAGGCTCGTTTGGGATTAAGTATTTATTTGTTTTATTTGTAATATTTTATTTATTTGGCTTGTCCATTTATTTTGCCATGTAATTTTTTTATAAAACTGTTTACTTTAGGCATGCTAGAAAGAAAATCACAAAGCATTTTTATTAATTAATTTGGAATTTTTCCTAAATAAAAATGGGGCCAACGTCTCAATTTTCTCCATACAAAATAAAATCATCACATCAAAATTATTTTATAATAAATATGCATGCGAGGACCAATGTCCTCATCATTAATGAATATCCCGATTTATGCATGATTTGTATTTTATTTACAATGGGGGTTGTATTTCGCCCCTAGTTTTGTTGTAATATTTTTACATATGCTTTATTTTATTTACGCTTTTATTTATCGCTTCCACTACGTGATTGACATGCGCTTTAATTAATTGCATTAAAATGAATGAGAAATAGGATGAAATGATAAATTCAAAACTCGATTATAAAATTAACCAAGGTATGAATAAATGGAAAGTCCCGAACTCACTCTGGTCTTGGGCTCAATGAGGTTAGAGGTCCATCTCAGTGTTTCATTGGGGTGAAATCTCCAAAATATCTCTTGTATCCCACCAAAAGACTTAAATTTACAATCCTAGGCTCCATGGGGTAGAGGGTCATTCTAGTGTTCTATTGGGATAATATCTCCAAGATCCCTTTGGCTTGCCCAAAATGGATATTATGCGCCATCTTAGGCTCACCGAGGCTAGATGACCTGTCCCAATGTTCTATTGGATGGCGACTCCAAGAAATCTCCTTGTTGCTCAAAATAGACGCACTTGTAAATACCTTACAAGTTTTTTATGAACCTCTTTCGAAAGCCCTAAAGCGGGCCTTCGGGGCATCCTACGGGGTTCGGCACGCGTCACAAGAGGTATTTTAATTTTTGACTCTGAAATATATCCTTTTATTTTAAAATAGTTTTATGCTATTAGGAAAATGTTTGATGAGGAATCATTTGCTGTAAAAATTGGAAATATTATAAGATCCTAACACTTAAAACTCTTACAATAATTTTTAATTTGAGGAATGATGGGTTTAAAATGACTAAGAATACTAGATTGAGTGAAATAGGAGGATCTAACAAGGTTGATTTTCTAAGGGAAACGACAGACATGGACCTCTATGATAGGAAAGATAAAGCCCCACCCTCAACCAACATGAAGTTAGAGTTTTGAATTCTACACAAATTTTTGGTTGAAATCTTAGTGTCTAGGGTTGGAAGTGCAGATCATGTTATTGATACAAACTTAGGAATATGTACACGAATGATTGATGACTGATGGTAAGTAGAGGTATATGTACATATATGTTTGACAAGTGTGAATGGATAAGTGTGTGCACAATTACGGGTGTATAAGATGCATGATAAGAACCATGAAATAAGAAATATGATTTTTATCAAACTTGGAAATGAGCATGAAATGTAATAAGGAATAAAATAATGATTCGCTTTGCCCTTAGTATATTTGTTGTTAAATCAGAAGTATAAGATATAATTGGCCAGCAATAAGGACACCATGGTATACCGCGGTAGCAAATCATGGCGACTTGCATTTATAGGCCAATGGCGGTCTATATATGTATGTTATGTTATATGTCATACATGAGCATTATTGTAAGGCCCCCGACTTGTACCCTAATCATATTGTATACCTTTAGGGTACGAGTGTGGCCTAAGTTGTGTAAATGGTTAAGTATTTGTGTTGGGGACTTAATCAGTTTAATTAAAAAATTCATGAAGGAGTTAATTGCATAAATGGAATAGTTAAGGGATTAAATAGCATATTATGTGATTAATGTGAGGCTATTGATCCACCCATTTCCAGAATTCATACTGAGGATGTGAAAGACGACTCAAGACAGGGGGTTGGGCCCCCTATGCGCTCGAGTCATGAGAGATTAACTAAGTTCAAGATTGGTTTAATTAAGTAAAGTGTGCTTAAGTGTGTGAGTGGAATGGAGGTGTCATTTGGAGGTTAAGCAACCAATGCATTTATATGCAAATATATAAGGGGTGAAGAGGTGGAATTTTGGCATTATTCCACCTATGTATGGTTAGCCATTCAACGGAATGAATACTGCATTTTCTTCTCCTTTTTCTTTTTAGTTCAATTACACAAATCCTCCATTAAAGTATTATTCAAGAATTCTTCAAGTTAGCTAAGTGTTATTCTAGTGTTCTTGCAAGTTTAAGGTAAGAGTTTTTGTGATTTTCGGTGCTTTAATAAAGTTTTAGTTGTTAATCAAGGGTGGAGATTAATCACTAATCCTTCCTCTTTGATTGCAAGGGTACTCAAAGCAAGATACTATCCTACGAGTGATTTCATGCATGCTTCATTAAGTGGCTCACCCAGTTACACTTGGAGAAGTATTTTAGAGAGGAGGTCAGTTCTTCATCATAGAGTTCTCTGGCAGATTGGTAACGGGAATTTAGTTAGTATCTTCAACGGCAAATGGTTACTGTAGCCCACCTTATTTTGAGTTATTTCTACACCACTGAATGTTGATCCAAATGCTAAGGTATCTTCTCTTATTGATTATGAAAACCACTGTTAGAATTGGGAGTTTATCTCTCAAAATTTTTTGTAGGTTGGTGTTGAAAGAATTAAGATGACCCCTCTTAGTTCTATGGATCAATGTGACACTCTAACTTGGTTTTACCATGACACGGGTGAATATTTGGTGAAAAGCTATTATCATATCACTTTTGCAGAATTTTTTAATGGGGCTACTGTTGCTTCTAATTCATCGGGTGACTCTATTTTTTGGAAGTCCATTTGGAAACTACCTATCCCCCCGAAGACTGGTAGTTTCATTTGGCGTGCCTGTTTAGATATCCTGCCTACCAGAATGGTCTTACAATGAAGTTTATCTTTTTTGAATTCTAGCTGCAATTTTTGCAATTCGAAGGAATCTTTTGTGCGTTCAAAGGCATCTTCAGCACCTGTGTTATCTTGCTGGCAATTCTTTCATGTCTTGGTTCCTTAATGTTATGTCTATTTGTTCTTTAGAAGAATTCCGTAGGTTCTGTATAGCTTGTTATTGTATATGGGCTGCAAGAAACAATTTAGTCCATAATAACTTAGAAGTTGATGCTGCCAAAATTATTTTTATGGCTTCATCTTTCGGTTTCCTTCTAATAGCAGCAGCTTTTACTCACTGAAATCAGTCAATGTTCGAGCAAATGCATCTCCAGCCTCTTCAAATACTGGATTTGATCTTCCCCCTGATTCTGCTCCCACACATTAGATCCTGCTGCCATTTGGTGTTATAAAACTCAATTGTGATGCTGGTTCTTTGGGTGATGGAAGGGTTGCACTTGGTTGCATTTTTAGAGACAATATGGTTGACATCCTAGCTTGTTCTTACAAAAGTTTGCATGGTGATTAGAGCTCCTTCACAGCTAAGGCTTCTGCTATCTCTTTTGGACTTCGGCTAGCTTATGAACTCTCTTTTTTCATGTAATGGTTGCTTCGGATTGTAAAGTGATTGTAGACAAGTTGATTGCAGGTGTTACGAATAGAACTGGGCTTGGGAACATCCTTAATGACTGTCATGTTTTCGAAAGACAATTATCTTCTTTTTCGTGAAGTTTTACCCCTAGACTGGCTAATAAAGCTGTTTATGCCTTGGCAAAGTTTGACTTTGGGTGGTGTGGGGAACTCATTTGGATTGAGGAGTGCCCTCCTTTTTTAATTAATCTTGTAGCTCATGATATTTCTTCTTATTATTCTTAATGAAAGTTTCCTCTTTCTATCAAAAAAAGCTTGAACTTGTTTCCAAGTTTTTTCTATATTTATTTTTCACATTAAAAGTTGAAACCGTTCTCATTTTTCTAATTTGATAGACTCCACAATTCACTTTGGAGATGTTATTTAGATTTTATTAGTTAGATATATGAGATATTAAGTTATTTACCAAGAGAGATTAAATGGTACTATGATGATTTCATGAAAATATTGAATAAATTGCAGCTCTTTCAACAAAAGGACATTTTTTATAACATTTCTAGCTTATATTTATTTTCTTATTTTTTTTTTTATTTTCAATCTATATGTGGTAGATTTATTGAATTAAAAAGCATATATTTATTGAATTTATTTGATTGAGTAATTTATATGTTTATTTTCAATATTACAAATAACTATATATTTATAATTAAAGAATTTGTTATACGTTCATTTATTCGAGTTGTGTGGTAATTGATAATACCCATTATCATTTGAACTTGACTCATTTTTAGTCCAAGGCCTAGAACAAGATAAGTTAAAGTCCAAAGATTTAAAGTTTGGCGCATGACAAACAACATCTGAGGAGCTGGTGGCATTAGCTATCCGATCAGACTGACAAGGCAGGTCTCCTATCAAAGTCCACTAACATGACAACAACCTATGCCTCCTACCTCCTCCTTGTCACATCACTGCTCATTTGCTCTAACATCTGAGCAAACCCACTCCTGGTACTTAAGTGGTTTCTCACATCCATTATAAATAGCCCAAGGCACTCTACAACTAGGTATTGAAACTCTCTCTCTACATTCTCTATCTAAGCTTTGCTAACTTAAGCTTTAGAGTGCTTATGCCTGGTCCAACTAGACTTGTATTATTGTAGATATGGTTATCTTGTTGATCCGATTGTCTCTTTTAGAACTTCCATCCGGCCTCATTCTATTTCTAAACCTTTAGGAATTATCATTTGGTGCTTTCATTGAGAGGCCATGGGAGGTTCATCAAGATAATCCAAGCACTCCAGAATAAAGGGAAGTGATCAATCCGATGATGATCAAAGAAGACCCAAGTTCATTGTTAGAAGGGAAGAACCCCATAAATCCTCCGCTCATAATAATCTTTTACCCGCATTCAACAAGGAGTTCTTGGCACAGCCAGACGATAGTCCAATCACCATAAAGGATTTAAAGGCAATCCTAGGAGATTTTAGCAAAAGTATAACACAATCCATCTGAAAGGGCAAGTAACCTTAGACCTCAATGAGGGACTTTGAGGTTGATAGTGAAAGAAGAGAAGAAAAGAGACAAAGGAACAGGGGAATCATAATACGAGACTCAGAGGATAGAGATAGATTCGGCACTCGCTCAGATGTGCATGAGTCTGGTAGAAGGGATAAAGGTAAGGAGAAAATGTTCTCAGCGAATAAAAGCCACGCCTTCAATGTGTATGATCCAACTTACACTCCTAGATGCTCACAGCCGGCTTTGGTTTCCATAGAGGACGATCTATCTTACATGTAAACACCAAAGAGAGGACTTTACAAGAAATCCAAAAAGGAAGACAAAGGGCAAGTTGCAAATAAGAACGAGAAATGGTTCCTATAACAGATAAAGAAGTTTGGACTTGGGACCCCAAAAAGCCTTTGTTCAATGGTAACACCATCTCCCCTTTTTGTCTAGAGATCAGATAAGCTGAATTGCAAAGCATGTTCAATGAGATAAGGATGCCCAGGTGTTTCACACGCCGAACTCCATGTGGCACTCAGATCGCCCCTCGAGGGTCTGCTTTTAGGACTCGAGGCTGGTTGGAGATTCAATTCGGCTAAGGAAGAGGGAAGGGAGGGGCGGCACAAATGGAGAAATCTGGAAATTTCCAGCAAATATGATGTATTTATATGGGTTCAATTGAACCAAACCAGGTGTAGACACCCGGTCCCGAGACGGTCCAAGATCAGGATTACCCGATGATGAAAATGATACTTACTCACAAGTAAAGGTGTCGAAGATGATGTTTCCCTTGTCGAGAATCTCCTTTTCTTCAAAAATTTTAATTCAAAAAAATCTTTATTTTTATTCTTATTTTTATTTTTATTTTTTTTATTTTTTTTAATTTCGGTGGTTTTGGGGCCCGGAGCGCCTGCATGCGGGCCCTCGCGCGCTCGTGTGCTTGTGCCAGCCCGCAGCCGTGGCATGCCACATGCAGCCCCTCGCAAGGGGGCCACATGCCGCAGCTCGCACGCGGGCCTCTGCACGCGTTTCCCCTGCCCTGTGCTGTCGTTTTCAACTGTAATTTTTTGGTCAATTTTTTCAGTCTGTTACATTTATTTCACATTTTAATGATATTTTTGGTTAACGGAATGACAGGATTTATTTGTTTCTTCCCATTTTGGGATAAGGCAGAGAACAAAAGGTAGATTTGCCTTCATTTTCAAGGGAGCTGCATTTTTTCCAAAGAAAAAAGAGAGAAAGAGTCTCCTCTCAAGAGCAAAAAAGAGCAGCCAAGAGTTTTTCAAAGCAAAATATTAAGATTTTCAAGTTTTAAACTTCTTTTCTTCTTCTTTTTTTCTGCAAAATATTTTTCATTCGAGGATTGATTTAAGCAGGGAAAATCAATTTCCTTTTGTCTTGGATCATCCCTCCAAAAATATTTTCTTGAGTTTATTTGTTTAAAACGTAGATTCTTATATTTTCTTTGTGTTTATCATCGTAAAAATCGACAAGGAGGACCGATCAAGGCACCATTTTTTTGACTCATAAACTCTGAGGGTAAACATTTTTGGACCCGTTCTCATTTATTTTTGTATATCATTTATTGTTGTTAATATTATTATTTTCACGTTATTATCACCATGTCCATCATTTATTTCCAGCGTTTTAATGTGATTATCATTGTGGACATATTATTAAGTTTTGTTTTGACCACTGTTATTAACATTGCAATTATTATTAATTTCTAGTCATTGTTGTTTTGGTGTTCACGTTTGCCATTTGATGTTAACATTGCCATCCCTATTGTTTTCATTAATATTACTATTATTATTACTATTATTATCATGGTTACTTTATTATTATTATTATTATTATTATTATTATTATTATTATTATTATTATTGTCATGTTATTATTATTATCATTACGCCATCATCATTATTATCATTTTGTGGTATTATTATTATTAGTACTATCATTTTATGTTTATTTTGTATTATCATTATTTATTATTATGATTTTTGCTATTGTGATTGCTACTGTTATTATTATTATTATTTAATTGTTGCCATTATGCCATGATTATTTGTAATTATTGTCACTATAATTTTATTATTGTCATTATCTTGTCTTTATTTGATTAATTTTTAGAATTATTACTAACATTTTCTTATGTTTTTTGTTTGGGAATTTAATTATAATTTGCACCACTTGAGCGCTCCCGTGACCATGCGAAAGGGGTCACGATGCGTAGGAGGCTACATTGTTGGGTGAGATCTTTCCTATTGCATTTATGTGTCTTGTGTTTTTTGTAAATAAAATATTTTCATTTTACGCACGCGTCGGATAAAAAGTCGCAAAATATTTTTATAATTAAATTTGTTTTTTTTACTAACAAAATTGGGATCAATGTCCCTTGTTTTAGCCAAGGAATGTAAAATGTCAAGACAAAACGAAGAGTTAAATTTTTTCCAAAATGAGATCACTCATCCCGATTTTTCAAACTAGCAATCGAACAACTCTTCGATTCCCTTTTAAATGAGCGTGAAGGAACCAATGTTCCAAAACCAAACGAATGTCCCGATTTATGTATATTTTTCTTATGTTTGATTTTGTTTGTTTAAATTTATGTTCATACATTTCGGGCCCTTGTAATTAATTTTGGGGCAATATTATTTCATTTTTATTTGGGATTGTATTCCGTCCTGATTTATATTTTTTTATTCTTCTTTTATTTGGGGTTGTATTCCGCCCTAATTTCTCTTGTAATTGTGTGTTTGACGTGTGTATTACTTTTCTTTATCGTTTTATTTACCGCTTTTCTTACTGCTTTCCTTTATTCCTTTTGAATGATTGTAGTGTGCTTCAATTATATACATTGATCATGTGAGATAAGAGATAGAATTTTAGGAAGTTAAAAATTCATTTATAATTAACCAAAGCATAATGAAGAGTGAAGTCCCGAACACCAATCTCTGGTTTAGACTAATAGAGGTTAAAGACCTTTTCCAATTTCTCATAAATTTTGTGGCGACTCCAAAATACCTCAAAGGTGCCTAAAGGCGCCGTGAGGCTAGATGATCCTTTCTAATGTTCTATTGGGAGGGAGGCATGCAAAATGTCTCATGGCACCCAAGATCAAAAAGATGTGAACCAATCCCTCAAGCCCTAAAAGTGGATCTTGTTAAGAGGGGTTTTGCTAGGTTCGGCGTGGTTGAACCGGTTTGGTTCGATTTTTATTTTCGGGTCATTTTTCACCGTTTTAAGGTAATTGAGTGTTACTGAACTCATTTCACTCCCAATCATTTCCATCATTCTTAAAATATCAAATATAGCCTCCACACAAAATTTCAGCTCAATCGGAGTCCATTTGGGGCCCGGTTCACCTAAACTGGTCCGATTGAATTCAGTTCGGTTCTGCCGTAAAATACAATTCTAAAACTGTAAAAAAATTCTAAAAAGTATTCTGAACTTGTACACTTCCCATAATAGACCTTTTTATCCACTCTAATCATTTTTAAAAATTCGGTCAAAGTTCAGTCAAATTTCGGTTCAACTGAATCGAACCAAACCAGAGGCAAACTTCAGACTAACTTTCCAGGACGTATTTGACCTCATTTTTGCACCAAATTATACCACTAGACTCCTAACAGTCCACATATCATTTCTACGAAATAATATTTTTTTAGCATACAGCTGCTACAGACAGGTATACTGCTTCCCCGTAGGTCACCCATCCTAGAATTACTATGCCTCAAGCATGCTTAATGACCGGTGTCTAGCAAGTGTACCAGATCGGCTAGTAATATAGGGAAATATAGATTAAGACCCTAAATATCGAACCCAAGGAAGACTTGTGTCTGCATAAATTGATTTTGAATTTCAGAATGAAATTTGAGTGTGAAAGAGAGAAAAGAAATCCCAGAGTTTATATTGATGAAAATATAATTAAATGGAAAATAGATAACTAAATAATCAATGAACAAAAATTGAATAATCTAACAACATCGTAAATGAAAATTGATAAATAGTATTTGAGAAAATCAATATTTAAAACAACTTTCACTAGAGGACTATCCACCTTAACTTATTATTGTAATGACATAAATTCTTAAAAAAATATCAGTGATTATGGAAAAACTTGATAAAATTAACCCTGATACCTTATTCAAGAATATCTTTCTTAAGTATTAAATTCCCTTATTAAGAACAATTTAACACTTAGCATATAAATCTAGTTAAACTCCTAAACATTCATCAAATCTCTATTTAAGAACATTCAATTCTAGTCTATTATCAGTTCTTCCTCTCTTGATATTAACTAATAAAATCAGCACATAATTACCTCAAAATTAAGAAATAATCATGCACAGATAATAATAAATTAATCCAAGAACATGCTGATCTATGACGGTGTCTAAATCAATTTTTAGTTATTAGATCCATAAACCAACAATTAATTCTAACACGATCAAAGATAAGAATATGCTTAAAACCAAGAAATAATCAACTGATATTAAATTTAAAACTCTATCAGATCATTACAGTAAAAATCAAGGATTCAAGTATCCTCTAGCAAAAGTAAAGAAATTACTCACGATTCATATTGAAATTAAAAATACAATCGAAGAGAAGAAACAAAATCATAGAGTTATAGAAGCTCCCTTAATAATTGTGTACAGAGAGATCACAAGCAGCTTCTTGCTCATTGAATTTGTTCTCCACAGCTAAAACTCAGGAACTGATAAAAATAAAACTAAAACAAAACTAAATTGAAGTAAAAGGAAGATTGTTTTTCCGATTCGATCTCCTCTCCCTCCTTGATCTGGTGTTTTTTCTGACTTTTATGTGCAAAAATTCTATCGGTCGGTAAATGTGAAAATGATTCTTTTCTTTTTCTTCGGAAGTTTGGTAGATTTTGAATTCCTGAAACGCGGCCAGCTGGTGAAAAAGTCATAAAAATGCACTGTCGTGTTGATTTTTCCATTTGTGAATGCACTGCCAAGTGAGATTTTGCACTGCCGTGCATTAGGCTAATAGTACTCATGCGGCCAAGTGAGAATTTTGCCTTTTAGTCACTTAGCCAAGTGATGCTTTACTGCTCTTTGAATTTTTAATTGTTTTAAGCATGATCTTCAAAAAGGGCTGCTTCTAATTCATCCGCAGTAGTGTGCAAATGCGTTTTGTTTTGTTCTCTGGCTTCCAAAAATCTGAAAATTAACAAATTGATCCAAAACTTAGCATTCTTTTCAATTAAGCCCTTTTTCCTTTATTTTAATTCTGAAAAACACTAAAATTTACAATTAAGTCCTAAAGCATAAAATTAACTATTTCAACTATAATTCAACCAAATAAACACTAAATTAACTAAATAAATATCTGAAAACACACTAAGAACATCATTAATTTCATAATTATCAAATACCCCACACTTAGACGTTGCTCGCCCCCGAGCAAATTAGAACAATCCAACTCCTCAGAATATTTAAACTGAAATAAAGAATCATGCAATTTAGAATCATGCTTAGCAATTTAACAAGAGCACTTAACAAAATTTCAACTAGAATAAATTCAAACAAGGCAAAATAAGTTAGTTTCTTTGTGTGTGTGCAAGACCAAAACATTTTAAGCATTTTTAAAAATCAAAACACCAATGCAACTCATAACTAATCTTAGAATGAATGTACACTTAGGTGTACAAATGGTTTCGGACTTGAAACTCTAGAAACACCATAAGCCTTTCCTTTAGCACCGGAACCCGAAGGTCATCTCCGCTGAACAACTTAAAAACAAAGCTTAGAATCACTTAGGTCTTTCAAAGGTTATAATGGGGTTAAGGTATTAGTTATCAAAGAATGGATAAAGGATCAAACAATAAAATAGCCACTCTAAGATCAAATAGACTAACAATTCTAAAGTATCTTCCATTAACTTAATCAATAAGGAACTTAACTTGCTTAACCTTTCACAATTCACAGCTCTTATGAGAGAAAACTATTTAAATTCCCTTAATTTCACAATTCATACCTTTCTAGAAAAAAGTCATAATTATTTTCCTTGTAAGTACCCCACACTTAAAATTTGCCTTGCATATTATTTTTTATTTTTATTTTTTTTTACAATACCACGATATTCTAGATAGTTACAAGGTATAATTTTCAGTATTATTTGACTTCAGCCATAATCCTTGAAAGTAAAACTCTTACTATACCCATCAATCCATTTTCTGTTAATCTACCCAATCCTAGAGTGGCAACTCTATAAAAGGTAGGCAAAAGGTTTTTTTAGGCTATATGATGATTTGAACAGGTATATCAAGAAAAATAAAAATTGACACGCTTTTAGCATATCTCATTAAGCTCAACTTGGCTAACAAGAATCAATGTATAAAAAGGGTAGGAAAATAGGTCAAAATATGGTTAAACAAAAAAATATTGCCTAGATCACTTTCTAAGTTGAATTGAGCTGTTTGTATGCTTTGAAGGGTGATGAAGAAGGTTCTAGTGCTCTAAAATTCCTTGCTCAACCATTTTATGCAATGGCTTTTTTTTTTTTTTAAGTTTAAAAACTGGTCTTATGTGCTCAAAGAGTAGAAACTAACAAATATAAGCCAAATTGAATGTTAATCTAGCTAAAAATTTATTAAACAACATGTTTGTTCAGTGCTAAGCAAAAATCCTTAATTGCACATTCTAAATTCAAGTTCAACATGTTTAATATTTGAGGAATAACTGGGGCAAACTAAGTTTTAGTGCAAACTAAATGGTAATCAAGAACTAATGTTGTTTCTAAGCAAGACTAGAAAATTCTAAAGCAACTACTATTATCATTAAGCTAAGACTAAGAAGTTATTACAATACTACAAAACATCAAACTAAAAAAAATAAAAACATCAAAATAAACAGAATATAGATTCATGAATAAAATGGGGTAAGATGTGTATACTTTGTGACACCCATTCCCAACAGTTAAACTAGCTGAGCTAATCTAGTCAGGAATGACCGTTACACACACAGAACACATGCACTTTCTTATCATCAAACTCTTATTGAAACCTGTATAATAAAATTTCTCACTTCGTATTCACATTATCATGCATTTCATGCCAATTACTTATAGATCATTCTCTATAAGCATACACTTACTAAGCATACATATATAATCCATAAGTTAGTATACTTAGTCATCATATTATTACATGCCTTTACATACTCGTATACACATTAGCTACACCAAACTTATACATAGTTATACAAAATTTCCATATCACAAACCCCAAAACCTACACTGGTAGCACTCCTAATGTTGACCGTTATTATGCGGGAGAGTTCTTCGATCACCTCACTTCCGTACCTACACGGATTAAGGTAAACCCGTGCTAAACGATAACGCTTAGTGGGGAACACATGCACATAACAAGTAATACATCACACAAATAGAACATCATACATTATACGCAAGAGATCATACTTAAATGACCATATCACATTAAGTACCATTTTAGGCATGTCATGATTTATTTAGCATTCTCATACACATAGAGCATTAATCAACCCATCTCATAATTCCAGAATATAACATACATAATGGTTGTATCATTATTATTTCAAATTTATCATTAAATTGCCTGCAATTCAAAGACGCGGATAATGGGTTTCGCATTGGTACCACCGAGGTACTATAATCACATTTAAAATATCTTTTATACATTGCTACCCTCAGGTACAGTAATATCATTCCACATAAAATAAAATTCAGCAAGAATTATACGCATTATAATCGCATTGTGATTCCCAAGGAATCAGACACATTAAACGCATTGGGCTGCAGCACTTTGACCCTATAGGCATGCCTATCTATCCACTACTTGACTTGCAGGCTTAAGTTATTTAATTATGTTATCCATTTCACATTGATCAATTTTCATAACACATATATCATCCATGGTCACATTCTCTTTTACACATGCACTTAACACATCAACTATTTACTTCACTTACGTACACATTACACTTCTCAAATTTACTTGTTCATGGTCATTAATTACATACTTAGTTAAGTTCAAGAATCACCATGTCATAGGCATATACACATCACTTGAGTTTAACATCGAGCTCAAACACATATATTTATCATTCCATTACTATTCTTCACATAATTATATGTATTGTTACTTTTGCTAATAGGTTTTATGGATTATTTTTAGGTGAATTTTAAGTTAATTTTATTAATCTTCAATGATTAATGAGTTAGGAGTTAAAAGAAATATCCATTGGAAGCTTTAGAGATCCAAAAAGAGTGTTAAATGCTGAAAGAAAGCAACCAGAATGTTTCACCACCTAAGGCTGTGATATTTTGAGTGACAGACTATTTCACCACCTGAGGTGGTGACACTGGGCAGAAATCACCACGTGAGGGTGTGACAGATTATTTCACCATCTAAGGGTGTGACAGATTATTTCACCACCTGAGGTGGTGACACTGGGCAAAAATCACCACAATTTTGTACAGCACAAAACGATGTCTTACACCCAATTTTAGGAAAAAGTCCCTTCTTAACATTTATTCCCCTATGTCTTATCTTTCAAATGGGACAAGTTTCAGGTCAATTAGACATCTATACCTTCAGATATGAGCTAAACAACTTATACTGTTCAGGTAACCCGTCCCAAACAGAGACACTACGGTTATGGCCAATTTTGATGACCTTAGAGTCCTACAATCAACAGAGCTATTTCTACAACATTTAAAGACGCGGATCTTATGGTTCTAACCCAATTGGTCTCACCCTTTTTGGAGTTGTAAAACGCAACTTATAATATAAACAAGTCTCGGGGGTCAGTATAGACTTCCAAAAACAGATTTACCCAATTAAGCTTGTAAAGCTTGAAAATAGCCAATTTGGCCAAATCAACTCTCCCAATTCAAACTATAGTTTCAATACACACTTATATGAACATTTATACTCAATCAAAATATCCATGCATCAATTACACACCATGATCAAACAAATCAACAAACATAATTTACATAATATACAAGTCTAAGGTTTGTTCCCAAACCTTGTCGTCTTAGCTCTTATTTTTGTTGAGTGCTCGCCTCTCCAACTTTGGCCTTTCCTTTATCCCTTTTCAATTTCTCAGCTACCAAAATAATTCAATTTATAGGTTTAAGCTCAATCCAACAATATCCCATTCAAACCAATCAAAACTAGGAAGAAAGAAGTAGATGATGAGAATATATATACTTAATCACTTACCTTCCAAATTTGGAACCTTAATCCTTGTTTTTAGCTACTCAAAACATGCAACCAACTCACTCTTCAGCTCACACTCTCACTCACAAATGAACAAAAGAATGACATAACAAAATGCAGAAATGAGTAAATGAAGTCCCACCGAAATCACCACCTTCCCCTTTAACAAAATCATGCAAAATGGTGAGTTGTCCACCCCACAATTAGCCACACAAAGCTTCCCTTAACACCTGTCCTCCACTCATCCTTTATTTAAGCTTATTTTATTATTAACTACTCAATCTTTACTTAATTAAACAACCTTTAATTAACCATGTAAAAATTTGCATTCCAGCCACTAAACTATACCTAATCTTTTCAATCCAGTCCTCCATCTATTCAATTAAGTCCCAAAATACACATTCAACTACACACACATCCCCCGAATTAGGTCAAAACTACTAGGACACATTCTCGGACACTACATACTTCCTGAACCAAAATTGAGCTTAACTGAACAAGCTCTACCCCCATCAAAAAAATTTTGCTATCCACAGCAAATGCAGTGAGTCAACTAAGGTGGTGGGAGTGGTGGTGGAGGATAACGTGTCCAAAAATCATGCACGAACTTCTCCATGGTCTGCTTAATCTCAATAATAGTATCCTGCATCGTGTCTATCCTCCCCTGCATCCTATCCAAGCGGATCTGCTGGTGGTCCATTCTGCTGCTAAGCTGGTTAAGGTGGGCTTCCAAATCAGATGGCATGGCTGTCTCAGCTGGTGGGACCTCTACTAGCTCATCATCACCTCTGTTCTCATTTGGCGCTTTCTGATTCTCATCAATACGTATGCCATTTTCTCTCAAATATTCCTCTCGGGTTGTCCAGTGGCATCGTGGCTTTGCTTTTCATATCTTTATGCATTTAAGCATGACATTATCAATATAAGCTATGTCACCATCAAGTGGATCGCCAAAAGAAAGATTATAATTAATAGCTACAGCTAAAACGGTTGCTATCCAACCGATAGAAATAGTAGGAAGATTTGGAGAACACTTATGTAGTTCCTGAATCCGCTGTGCTATAATCAAGGATCCATTAATAGAAATACCATCAACCATACACCTAAGTAACATAATCTGGGAAGCATTAAGTGCACCCAGGCTCTGAAGATTATTATAGATACTTCTGGATAGAAATTTGTACACAATTCTCAAAGCATGATTCCTAAGTGCATGAACTTTAAGCTTACCACCTTTCCATGGCTCAGGATTTAATGGATCATGAACCCTTTCCAAATTTTCTTCAGGAGACGCATTAAGTAGCTCCACCAAGGCATTAGGTAAGAACCCAAAATGCTGGGAAAATTTCTTGAAAGTCATTGAATAACCCTTCTTTCCTAGCCGAAGCTTAACAGTGATAAAATCATCTTCATCTCCATCAAAATAATACTCAAAAGAGTATAAGAAATCCCTAACAAGATCTGGAAACACCTTCACCTTATGCCCCATGAAATGTTCCCAGCCGATGCCATGAATCAATGGTAATATATCTGTCCAAAGGTCTCCAGCAGGAACATGCAGGAAAAAGCGGCTGAGAAATGCTTGTTGGACGTATTGGCAGGTGCTAAAGTACTCGTACATGTCAGATTTTGCTTCGTCAACATAAGAAGGTATACGAGTACGAGATGAACTTGAATCTTCCGTGTGCTTTGCCTTTTTAGGTGGCATGTAAAAATAAAAATAAAAAATTATGAGAGTGCAAAATAGCAGCAGCAAATTTAACCAGAATAACAGCCAAGCAATTACAAGATGCAATATTGAAAGAGAAGAATGGGAATGCAGACAATTGAGCAGAAAATGGTAACACTGTATTCTTGATAAGAAGCAAGCAGAAGTAAAATATTATGCTCAAAATAATGCCAAAAAATGAATGTAGAACCGAACCTCTGTGAAAGAATTGGCCATTAAATGACATAAAAAAAAAACAGATAAAAGACATATTGATGAGTGTGAATGACAATTGATGAATAGCCAATTAAAATCACAAAGCAAAAGGAAGGCAAAAAATGAGAAACCGTAAACAAAAATAATGACAAAATTGATTGGGACATTTCATCGAGCAGGTGGTGTACACACTTTTGAAAGTGAATTTGAAAGCCAAGTTAAGGTGCGTTAGCTACCAAAATTTAAATTAAGCAACAAGGGCATACACATTAGGCACACAACAACTAAGTTTGCCAAAAGAAT
Source organism: Excoecaria cochinchinensis (assembly GCA_947683425.1). Lineage (NCBI taxonomy): Eukaryota > Viridiplantae > Streptophyta > Magnoliopsida > Malpighiales > Euphorbiaceae > Excoecaria > Excoecaria cochinchinensis. The sequence goes on from CANTUQ010000110.1 coordinate 2,873,082, forward strand.
TTAAAATGAGATGTAAATGGCACGTTGAAGTTAACCCAAATCATGTACATCAATAACAAATAATAAAGTAAAAATGGCAGTAATTAATCAATTTAAGGAGCAATCCTTAAAGAAGAATACTTACTTGAAATGAAATGTGGTGGAATGATGCAAAAAAATTTGAGTAATAGAGGTTTATGTGTGTGATGGTGTGTGAGAGAGAAGCACTGTTGCGGGTAGGGAGAGTGAAACGCAAATGGCTTGGCTTTTGGAGATGAAAGAAAAACACTCTAAATAACTCTTCACCTGGCCGCGTGAAATTAGAGAAGAAAGGGTACGCTGCCGCGCAAAGGCATAAGCCTTGCCATGCGCGGCCAGGTGAATTGCTCACGCGGCCAAGTGAATTTCTCACGCGGCCAGGTGATTGCCTCTGATTCTAAAAAATTTTGGGATTAAAAATATGGTTTTTTCATGCTAAAAATGCAACAAATGCAAAATAAATTGCTAAGTTAACCTACAATGCTTCTGATTTTTTTTTTTAAGATTAACTCCTTAATTTAATTGAAGCACAAATTCATCTATTAATGCACAATTAATATCAAAATTTACAATTAAGCTCAATTAATCAATAAAAACTCAAATCAATGCCCTGCTTTTAAAAGCTTTTATCATGAATATGTTCAGACTTTGCAATCCAATTTGACTCAACTTTGCAGCTTTATAGTTCATGAATCTATTGACAAAAATTTAAACTAGCGAAAAACACACAAAAATAAAAACCGACTAAAATCAAAAATTAAACAAACAGAGTAGAGAATGTAGTTCTGAGTTTAAGAGTCTTCAGCAAGACTTCTATAAACTATATTAATCATCTCGAAGCACAATGGTTGCCTCAGCAACCTCCTGTTGTCCAATTTTATACGGTTTGAGCCGATGACTGTTCACTTTGTATTCGTGTCCATCTCTTAGATTTGTAATTGTCACCACTCCAAACTCATTGCTTGACACGACTTGATATGGCTCGAGCCATTTGGATTTTAGCTTTCCTGGAAACAATCTCAGAAGACTGTTGTATAATAATACTAACATACCTGGAACAGAGTCCTTCATCCTCAATCGCTTGTCATGCCAACACTTTGTCTTCTCTTTATATAAGGCTGCACTATCATATGACCACTGTCGAATTTCATCAAGTTCACTGAGCTGCAATTTTCTCTTTTCTCCTGCACTTCTCAAATCAAAGTTAAGAAATTTTGTAGCCCAATATGCTTTATGTTCTAATTCAACTGGGAGATGACATGCTTTTCTGAAAAGTATCCGATAAGGGGACATGCCAATAGGGGTTTTAAATGCAGTTCTATAGGCCCAAAGAGCCTCATCTAACCTCTGAGACCAATCCTTTCTAGAGTTATTGACTGTTTTTTCTAGGATTGATTTCAGCTCCCTATTAGAAACTTCTACTTGCCCATTTGCCTGAGGGTGATATGGGGTAGCTATTTTGTGTTTAACACCTAATTTCCTAAGCAAGGTTAGAAATTGATGGTTGACAAAATGTTTGCCTCCATCACTGATTATGGCTCTTGGTGCTCCAAATCTAGTGAAAATATTTTTTTTGATAAATTCAAGCACAATTCTGGCATCGCAAGTTCTAGTAGCTATTGCTTATACCCATTTATTAACATAGTCCACAACTACTAAAATATATTCAAAACCAAATGAATTTGGAAATGGTCCCATAAAATCTATGCCCCATACATCAAAAATTTCTACTTCTAGCACGTTATTCATAGGCATTTCGTCCCTTTTTGAGATATTACTAACACGTTGACATTTATCACAAATTTCAATAAAAGACTTGACATCCTGAAATGGAGTAGGCCAAAATAAACCTGATTGAAGAATTTTCTGTACCGTAAGATTAGTTCCATAATGGCCTCTAACTTCTCCGCCATGGCACTATCTCATTATATCTTTTTGTTCATTTTCTGGAACACATCGTCTAGGCACTTGATCCGGACAAATCTTGAGGAGATATGGATCATCCCAAAGATAATGCTTGGCATTTGCTTGAAGCTTTTTCTTTTGTTGCCAAGTGAAATTTTTAGGAAGATAACCTCCTGCAAGAAAATTAGCTATATTAGCGTACCAAGGAACCGAGTTCTCAGAAGTATAAATAGCACATATATATTCATCAGGAAATAAATCAAAAATTTCTCCCCTTTCAATGTGAGCATGATCCAATCTAGATAAATGGTCAGCTACAAGATTCTCAGCTCCTTTCTTATCTTTAATCTCCACATCAAATTCTTATAACAGCAAAACCCATCGAATGAGCCTCGATTTGGATTCCTTTTTAGGAAAAAGGTGCCTTAATGCAGCATGATTAGACCACACAGTAACTTTGGACCCAAGGAGGTAAGACTTGAAATTTTCAAAAGAAAATACAATGGCTAAAAGTTCTTTCTCTATGGTTGTATAATTTACTTGAGCTCCGGTGAGTGTATGACTTGCATAGTAGATGGTGTAAAAAACTTTCTCCCTCCACTGCCCTAATACTGCTCCTACTGTATAGTCACTAGCATCACACATTATTTCGAATGGTAAGCTCCAACCCGGCGATGCTATGACTGGTGCAATAACTAACTTCTGCTTCAATAGATTAAAAACCTGCAAGCACTCATCATTAAAGTTAAATGCATCATCTTTAAGCAATAAATTAGATAGTGGTTTAGCTATTTTCAAAAAGTCCTTAATAAATCGACTGTAAAACCAGACATGACCAAGGAAACTTCTAACACCTTTTACACTAGTCGGAGAAGGTAATTTATCTATAAGATCAACTTTTGCCCTATCGACTTTAATTCCTTTTTCAGAGATTTTATGCCCTAAAATTATTCCTTCTCTAACCATGAAGTGACATTTTTCCCAATTGAGAACAAGATTCGTCTCTTGACACCTTGTGAAGACTAATGCTAGATTATGCAAACATGATTCAAAATCACGACCATATAGTGTAAAGTCATCCATGAAAACTTCCATGAATTTTTCAAGAAAATCATAAATATGGCCATCATGCATCTCTGAAATGTGGCAGGGGCATTACAAAGACCAAAAGGCATCATTCTATATGCAAATGTTTCGTAAGGACAAGTGATGTGGTCTTTTCTTGGTCTTCCGGGGCTATAGGTATTTGCATATATCCCGAATATCCATCTAAGAAACAATAAAATTTATTTCCTGCCAGTTTTTCTAACATTTGGTCAATAAAAGGTAATGGAAAGTGATCTTTTCTAGTGGCATTATTTAATCTCCTATAATCTATGCATACTCTCCATCCTGTCACTGTGCGTGCAGGAATCAATTAATTTTTTTCATTGGTTACAACAGTCATACCCCCCTTTTTAGGCACACATTGAACTGGACTTATCCAACTACTATTAGAAATGGGATAGATAATACCTGCATCGAGGAGTTTAAGTACTTCCTTTTTCACCACTTCTTGCATTGCCGGATTTAGTCTCCTTTGGGGTTATACCACCAGCTTGAAGTCATTTTCCATAGGTATCCGATGTGTACAATAACTGGGGCTAATTCCTTTTAAATCTGATGTTGCCCAACCAATTGCTCCTTTATGCTTTTTGAGAACTTTAATGAGCATCTCTTCTTCCAAACCTGTCAATAAAGATGAAATTATCACTGGTTTTGCATTATCCTCTAAAAATACATACTTTAAATGGGATGAAAGAGTTTTAAGTTTAGAATTTTCTCCCTTAGGAGGGGACGGTTCATCCTCCATATCTCCTTCACTATGCCCTTTTTCCAAATCTTGTGTCAACTACTCTTCTTTGGCTTCCAATTCCTCTTTTTTCTTTGGATGCATCAGACATTCTTGAAGGTCATCATCTAGAATAATTCCCTCTTACTTTGCTTCAACACATTCTTGAACACTATCAATAAAAAAAATCGATTCTTCAAAATCATATGAGTGGTATTTCATCAGTTTATTCATGTTGAATACCATTTCCTCCTCATTAAACCTCAAAGTGACTGTTTGCCCATGAACATCAATTAAAGCTCTCGCCGTGTTCAAAAAGGGTCTACCAACTATCAACGGTACCTTTCTATCCTCTTCTATATCCATAACCACAAAATCCACAGGAAATATAAAATTTCGTACTTTTACCAATAAATCCTCAATAATACCCTTCGGCCTTTTCATTGATCTATCTGCCAACTGTAGTGTCATTAAAGTCTCCTTGATATCTCTGAAATTCAATTTCCTGCAAATTGAATAAGGCATCAAATTAATACTAGAATCCAAATCACATAAAGCATGTCCAACAAAGTTTCCTCCTAATTCACAAGGTAATATAAAACTACCAGGATCTTCTAATTTTGCTGGAATTTTATTCAATAAAATAGCACTACAATTTTCAGATAGTTGGACTGTTCCTACACCCTCTAGCTTATTTTTTATTAGTACATAGCTCCTTCATGAATTTAGCATACTTATGTATGTGTAATAAAGCTTCAGCAAATGGCAGATTTACATGCAACTTTTTCAACATGTCCAAAAATCGAGCTAATTGCTCATTTTGCTTTTCTTTCCTAGCTAGAGTGGGAAAAGACAATTGAGATTCATCAAAAATAGTAGAAACAAGTTTTTCCTTACCTTTACCTTTCTCAATAGTAGGAGATATTTTCTCAATATTTTCAGAATTAGAAATACTTACCTTTGGTGTTGGTTCCTCCTGTTGAGCAGAATTCTTACCAATTTTGACTTGTTCTAGCTCTTTTTCGCTTCTTAAAGTAATTGCCTTGGCTTCCTCTTTCGGATTGCGGTCTACATTAGATGGAAAGGTTCCTTGAGCTCTATTGGTCAGCGAGTTAGCAAGTTGCCCCATTTGGTTTTCTAGGTTCCTAATGGATGCCTCTTGGTTCCTCATCCAAATATCTTGGAATTTCCACCTAGCATCTTGATTAGCTAAAATTGAATTTTGGGAAGCCATGAAATTTGCAATCATTTCCTCTATGTTTGATTTCTTTTCTTGTGGAGGTGGGGGTTGAGGTTTTTGAAATCCAGGTGGTTGATAGGGTTGTGAGGGATATGTAGATTGGTAGTGTGGTTGGGCTTGATTTTGGTAATGAGAATGGTTGTTATTTTGGAAAGATTGGTTTTGGTTGAATGGAGCCCTAGGTTGAAAATTAGAGGTGGATGCTTGATTTCCTTCTTTCCATGCAAAATTAGGATGATTCCTCCATCCCGAATTATAGGTATTACTATAAGGGTTCAAAGCATTTACTTATTGATCCGTCACCATTTTTAAATACATGTACTCCTTGTGTTCCTGCATAAGAATTGCACTCATTAGATAACATAGATACATTTTTAGCTTTAAGCTCATTGATTTCTTTTAAATGTTCTTTTCTCATTAATTCCATTTGAGCCTTAAGCATAGTTATTTCATCTACACTATATACTCCCTGTTTCTTTTGTGTGGTTCTAGAAGTTGCCCATTGAGCGCCATTGGTAGCCATCTCATCAAGACGCAAGAATGCTTCTTCAGGAACTTGGTTCATAAAACTACCATTTGATGCTGCATCTAATAAAGACCTCGTCACTTGGTTAGCACCTGCATAAAAAATATGTATTAGTTGATAAACAGGAAATTCATGATGCGGACAGCTTTTTAAAAGTCTCCTAAATCTTTCCCAAGCTTCATGAAATGGCTCCTCATAAAATTGCTGAAAGTCATTGATTTGTTTCCTAATGAGGGTTGTCTTGGTAGGTGGGAAAAATTTGCTCAAAAATTTTTCTTGCATTTGTTGTCAAGAGTGAATGGATTGATTAGGAAGCATTTGTAACCAGTCTCTAGCCTTTCCTATGAGAGTAAAAGGGAAAAGTTTGAGCTTAATAGCATCAGTTGATACATTCGGGATTTGCATAGTATCACTAACTTCCAAGAACATATTTAGGTGTTGAGCGGAATCCTCTATATCTGAGCCTAAAAATTGATTTCTTTGTACCATTGTAATGGTAGCAGGTTTTATCTCAAATGGCTGGTGATGAGGTATCCTAATGGTTCTATATTCTTCATTCCACCTAGGAATAGCATAATCTCTAATGGTTCTAGGTCTAAACCTATTTCCTTGAGCATGATATGCCACATTTTGCTCTTCTATCCTAGGAGGTGGTGGATCAATTACAGGTGGATTTTCATGAGGTAGACCATCGATGTTAAGGGGTGGGTCTATTTCTTCGTTATTCATGGTCGCTCGTAACCTCCTAATCCTATGGAACGTCCTCTCAATTTCAGGGAGGTAATATTGGATTGTTTCTCACCATAAACTAATCACACCTGCAAAAAAATAATAAATAAATAAAATCAGAAAATAATTAAAGAATGAAAGAAAAATAATAACACACAAAATTCACTGTAAAAATCAGTAATCAGTAAACAAGCGCCAATTTTCCTCGGCAATGGCGCCAAAAACTTGACCAGTGTCTAGTAAGTGTACCAGATCGGCTAGTAATATAGGGAAATATAGATTAAGACCCTAAATATCGAACCCAAGGGGGACTTGTGTCTGCATAAATTGATTTTGAATTTTAGAATGAAATTTGAGTGTGAAAGAGAGAAAAGAAATCCCAGAGTTTATATTGATGAAAATATAATTAAATGGAAAATAGATAACTAAATAATCAATGAACAAAAACTGAATAATCTAACAAAATTGTAAATGAAAATTGATAAACAGTATTTGAGAAAATCAATATTTAAAACAACTTTCACTAGAGGACTATCCACCTTAACTTATTACTGTAATGACATAAATTCTTAAAAAAATATCAGTGATTATGGAAAAACTTGATAAAATTAACCCTAATACCTTATTCAAGAATATCTTTCTTAAGTATTAAATTCCCTTATTAAGAACAATTTAACACTTAGCATATAAATCTAGTTAAACTCCTAAACATTCATCAAATCTCTATTTAAGAACATTCAATTCCAGTCTATTCTCAGTTCTTCCTCTCTTGATATTAACTAATAAAATCAGCACATAATTACCTCAAAATTAAGAAAATAATCATGCACAGATAATAATAAATTAATCCAAGAACATGCTGATCTATGACGGTGCCTAAATCAATTTTTAGTTGTTAGATCCATAAACCAACAATTAATTCTAACATGATCAAAGATAAGAATATGCTTAAAACCAAGAAATAATAAATTGATATTAAATTTAAAGCTCAATTAGATCATTATAGTAAAAATTAAAGATTCAAGTATCCTCTAGCAAAAGTAAAGAAATTACTCACGATTCATATTGAAATTAAAAATACAATCGAAGAGAAGAAACAAAATCATAGAGTTATAGAAGCTCCCTTAATAATTGTGTACAGAGAGATCACAAGCAGCTTCTTGCTCGTTGAATTTGTTTTGCACAGCTAAAACTCAGGAACTGATAAAAACAAAACTAAAACAAAACTAAATTGAAGTAAAAGAAAGATTGTTTTTCTGATCCGATCTCCTCTCCCTCCTTGATCTGGTGTTTTTTCTGACTTTTATGTGCAAAAATTCTATCAGTCGGTAAATGGGAAAAGGATTCTTTTCTTTTTCTTCGGAAGTTTGGTAGATTTTGAATTCCTGAAACGCGGCCAGCTGGTGAAAAAGTCATAAAAATGCGCTGCCGTGTTGATTTTTCCATTTGTGAATGTACAGCCAAGTGAGATTTTGCACTGCCGTGCATTAGGCTAATAGTACTCACACGGCCAAGTGAGAATTTTGCCTTTGAGTCACTTGGCCAAGTGATGCTTTACTGCTCTTTGAATTTTTAATGGTTTTAAGCATGATCTTCAAGAACGGCCGCTCCTAATTCATCCGCAGTAGTGTGCAAATGCGTTTTGTTTTGTCCTCTGGCTTCCAAAAATCTGAAAATTAACAAATTGATCCAAAACTTAGCATTCTTTTCAATTAACCCCTTTTTCCTTTATTTTAATTCTGAAAAACACCAAAATTTATAATTAAGTCCTAAAACATAAAATTAACTATTTCAACTATAATTCAACCAAATAAATAATAAATTAACTAAATAAATATCTAAAAACACATTAAGAACATCATTAATTTCACAATTATCACTTAACCTTTAAACTCTACTGAGCTTAAGACACCAGAATCATCAGATCATGCCACAAACTAGACAACAGACTCTACAGAAAACACTGAATACTTCTAAGTTAACATGCAGGACATTACATATCAACCTCTCAAAAACCCAAGATAAGGGTCTGCCCAGGTTAGAATAATATTTTTGCCTTTCCTCGGTGGCAAACACTCTTGCTATCGGCACTTGTTTCACGTCTATCAAGTCTTAAATGCGATATCTTTGGAGACGACAGTGATCTGTTTTATGCCCTATATGCTGGTGAAATATACAATACCAATCTGTCCTATGTCCAGGTTTCCCCTGACTCATGGCTGGCTTTGATGGCAATGATTGCAATTTCCCCTCCTTGATGAGACAAGTGAGGTGCCAGGACAACGGTTTACCTAAGATGGTATGATGATGCTGGGTTGCACTTGACCTTTCAGTGCCATTGCTACTACCACACTTCAAATTTTTACTCTCCAAAACTTGCATCACTGCTGGATCTCCATCCTTTTTAGGCATAAAGTTAGACTCCAGAGCCAGCCTCTTATTCCTTCCCTACACAACCGGTGAATCGGGTGGCAACTTGTATTTGGGCCTAGTAACACTGGGGACAACTATAGCTATCGCCGTAGAAGTCTCCCCGACCATGGTCGGTTCAACTTTGTTAACAATAGGCAGTGTTCCGAAACCAGGTGCTATGGTGGCGAGCTTTTCACTAAACAAGGCCATCATCCTTTCTTCGAATTCATCAAATCTTCTATTCAACTCCCCCACAATAAGGACATCAACTTGTTTCATTGGATTAGTCATTCCTTATACAGGTGCGTAATTTGAGGAAGATTCTAGATTTTTTGACTCTGATCCTATCTTTAGTTGTTCAGGCAAAGGTCCTCTGATAAGGCAACTGTCTGAAACCCTAAATCGCTCGAATGAATCTAGGATGGCTGCAAGACTCAGAATGTGAGAATGATGCATGAATGGAATGCATGACTTTGTTTATGCAACATCCACAACCATATAAAAGCAGGTAGATATCCTTCTAAACTTATCTCTCCCACACAGGAGGTCGGATAGTCTCTTTCTGATAACTTCAATTTAGTATTTAGTTTTGTTAGTATTTTTCTATAATTTTTGGGTTTTTAGTTGTGTTTATTATTATGTCATGATTACTCTTGGTTAATTTTGTCAATTGTAGTTAAATTGGATTTTTATGCATTTTGGAGAGAATTTTAATAGAGTTTGAATTGTGATTGCAGGATTTTTTTAGGTACCTCACGGTCACAACCATTTGGTTGTGACCGTGACATATGATTTGATCAAGGGCAGAATTATGGTCATACTTACCTCACGGTCACAACCAAATGGTTGTGACTGTGACATAGAATGTCATCAGGCAGATTGCAATGAGAAGGTACCTCACGGTGGCAACACTTCTGGTTGTCACTGTGACATGAAAATTCCCAAGGCATAATCAAGGACAGGGGGTACCTCACGGTGGCAACAAAAGTCATTGCCACCGTGACATAGAAAATTCAAAGACAGTAGCTGAAGTCGAGCACCTCATGGTGGCAACAAAGTTGGTTGTCACCGTGACCCCCTCAGGTGCATCCAGGCAAATTCGTTCCTTCGACAGTCTTATGGTGACAACCATTTGGTTGCCTCCGTGACCCATGATGTCTCACGGTGACAAGCACTTTAGTGCCACCATAACCCCTTGATATCTATAAATATTGGCTGCGAGGAGAGTAATTTTGAGGCAATTTTTGAAATAGGGTTTCGAGATCTGGAATTTTTCTAAGCTTTTCTATTGTTCTTAATTTAGGGTTTCAATATTTTTCTTTATATTTAAATTACAAGTTGAGAGAATTACATTAAAACGCATAGATCAATTTCAATACACAGTAATTATATTCGGATTTCCATAGTCTTGAGCTATTCTCCATCGAAGATTTGAAGAAGAAGATTGGAGAACGTGAGATTCAATCGGGATTTCTTCCTCAATGAATTTCTAGGTTTATTCTTTTCTTTTTCCTCTTAATTTTGTAATGGATCGTGAGTAGTCTCATAGTTGTTTAGGGGATTTTTGAATTCCCTACCCATGATGTGAATTCTGAACATATTTTGGATTTATTTATATGAATGAACGGTTTATCTCACTATTGCTTATTGATTAATTTATGGTGTTTATTTTCTCAAGTTATTTTCTAGCTTCGATGTATGGTTTTTATTATGTATCTTTATTAGACGTTTAGCTTGTATGGATTGAAGGCTATAAATGTTTTTACTCAATTTTTATATCATGTATACTGTACCTTGTGGATGACTCCGGAAAGGGAATCTAGATGTGCAGGATTTTATGATTTAAAATTAGAGGAGGGAGTGAGATAAATGAGTTTTGGGTTGTTTGGCTCCGGAATGGGAAAGAAAATCGAACTTCGGATTTTAAACCCGTGCTTAGGTTAATTGTATGGCTTGCTCCGGAATGGGACATTATGCAATTAGAGTTGCTTACTCTGGAATGGGACGCTTGGGTTAATAGGGTTATCCCGATTTCATTCGTTTATGTTTTCTTATATTAAATTAATTCACATTTAGGTACGGGGTGGATAAGTGAACCCGAGCAACATTTCTTTTATATCGATTTCTCTTACTTGTTAATTCCTTTGCTTTTATATCATTTTTGCTAAAATCACTATTAATTTCATTTATTAAATTCTATTTGCATGTTTTGGCTATTTAATCCCGTTATTGTTAATTAATAGATAACTCATTCACATCAATTAATTGGGAATTCTTTAGCATACATTGATTTTCATAACTTGCACACACAATTCCTTGGGTACGATAACTCGGGGACCTAATTATACCCCACTTTATTACTAGTGATGCCAAAGTTGTGTTAGAATTCTTGAGAAAGAATATATTCACTCGATATGGAGCCTCTAGAGCCATTATTAGCGATGGTGGTAAACACTTTGTTAAACACCAATTTAAAACTTTATTGAAAAAATTTGGAGTTAGGCATAAGGTTACTACCCCTTATCATGCTCAAGCTAATGGACAGGTTGAAGTGTCCAACAGGGAATTGAAGTCTATTTTAGAAAAGACGGTCAATGCTCTATAGGCTTATAGGACAACATTTAAGACGCCTATAGGGATGTCTCCCTTTAAGTTGGTTTATGGAAAATCTTATCACCTTTCGGTGGAATTGGAGCATAAGGCTTACTGTGTCATAAAATTTTTGAATTTTGACCTTGAAAGTGCAGGTTTTTGCAGCTGAATGAGCTAGAAGAGTTCCGATTTTGGGCATACGATCATGCCATGAAATACAAGGACAATACCAAGATGTGGCATGATCGAAAGTTGATGAGGAAGGAATTTGTGCCTGGAATGAAAGTGCTTCTCTATGATAGCAGGCTGCAGTTATTTCCCAGAAAGCTGAAATCACTGTGGAAAGGACCCTTTGAAGTTGTGGGAGCTGACAAATTTGGAGTAGTGACATTGAGGCACCTGAAGGGTGAGAAGAAGTTCAAGGTGAACGGACATCATGTGAAGCCCTATTTCGAAGCGACATTTAATAGTGCTTCAGTGATTGTCACCCTTACGGACCCTTGACGGTATTTAAAAGTCCAGCTGCGGACTTGTTAAATGCAGAACTATTTCTCAAACTTGTTATTTTATTTTTATTGAATCTTTTTCGGTCTTTAGTCGTGCTTGTTTTTGTCAATTTTTATGCTTTGTGGTCTTAGTGTAGCTATATTTTTATTGGAGAATTTTCGAGTTTTTGTAACTTGTAGTTTGGTGAGACTTGTGAAAAATTTTGCAAATTTGCAGTACGTCACGGTAGCAACAAATTTAGTTGTCATCGTGACCAAAGAAAATTGCATTCTGGATTGTGGTCTGGGACATGTCACGGTGACAATGGAATTGGTTGTCACCGTGATCGAATGGCAATTTACATTCTGTTTTGAAGTGTAATCATGTCATGGTGGCAATGGATTTAGTTGTCACCGTGACCAAAGGTAGAGTTGTATTCTGTCTTGCAATTTGGTTATGTCACGGTGGCAATGAAATTCATTGTGACCGTGACATGTTGAAGGATAGATTCTGTTTTGAAATCGTGGTATGTCATGGTGGCAATCGATTTCGTTGTCACCATGACCCTGTGGCGGTTCGATTCTGGATTGAAAATTTTGGGTATGTCACAGTGGCAACCATTTCGTTGTCACCGTGACCCCCACGAAAATCTGTTTTAAATTCTCAGTCTTCTATTTTTTATTTCTCACTCTACCACACCTTACACTCTTAAATTTTGCACTATTCGCTGTACTCTGCTATTTTTGTGCTTTGATTATCCCTTTTAGGCTACGATTTCTTCAAATCTACATCAATGGCTCCTAAGAGAAAGAGTTTAGCTATCGCCTCTAGTTCCTCCAGCCAACCTTCTGTCGACATTTCTAAAGTGCCGAGTTGGGTACCAAGTAGCAAGAAGGCGGCATATGCATTATTCTACAAATGCTCGTATATTCTGACTACTTATTTGGATTTTAATTTGCTTAGGAAGCTGGGAATACGGAATAAAATTCAATGACTTATTGCAAACATTAGTTGGGAGAGGTTATTTACATATAATGAGAAGGTTTATTTTGACTTAACCAAAGATTTTATGGCAACTGTGACCTGTTGGATCAGCCGAGACCTATCTAGAGATCCTGGAACGGTTTTATTCTTTCTGGAGGGCACAGAGTGTGAGATTTCTTTTGTGAGATTCGCAGAGCTGCTAGGCTTCACTCCCCTTGCACCGAATTGCTTCGATGATTATGATAAAGATAATGCTTGGGCATCCATCAGAGATACGGTGACAGCCACTACGTATGTGTTGGGAAAGACGAAGGCACACCATCTCAACAGCCATGCCTTGCGAATTATTCATCGATTTTTCTCGTTGTCTTTTTGAGTCATGTGGACTTAGTGGGCCAGGTGAACCTACCTGAGGCACTGTTTTTAGCATGTATGGTAAGGGGAGTGCGGATTAATGGTGCTCCACATTTATTGCATAAATTGGAGGAAATGCAGTGGAACCCGAAGAAGGTTAAGAAGATAGCGCTTGGTGGTTTGGTGACAATAATTGGTAAGGGTGTACATCACCCATTAAGGAAACCCAAACCGCTATCTTCCATTGCAGCTATTGATAAGAAGATGTTGAAGAATATAAAGGTCATAGCGAATGACGAGACAACTGCAAATGGGTATCGTCTGACTACTCGAGAGGAGTATCTGCAGAGAGTGGAGAGTGGCTTGGGAGGCTTACCGCGTGAGCAAGAGGAAAATCCTGAAGCACCAGCCCCTCCTGCCCCAGAGCATGAGCATTTCTCCTCTCAGCAGTACGCTGCACTGATGGAGTGCATGGAGTCCATCTCTACAACGCAAGCGGACCCGTAATCCCAAATGGATCAAGTGCTCCTGGGACTTACTTCATTAACTGCGTGCTTTGATGTGCAATTTACTCCACCGCCACCACCAGAGATTTGAGCAGGGAGACCTCCTATCCTATATTTTGATTTTATTCTTGATTTGTAACTATTTGACTTGCTGGGGATAGCAAGATTTTGAGTGTGGGGTAGGGGGAGTGAATGTCCTCACCCTAGAAGCCTACAAGAGGATAGGCCTACTGATCTAAGAACTAAAGCCAAATATCACGCCATTGATTGGGCTCGGCAATGTCACGGTTCCAGTGGTAGGATCGGTAGATCTCTTCACATAGCTTGGAGATGAAGAAGTGACCTACACATGCAAAACCATGTTTATAGTGGTGGATATGGGCTTTGCACATAATGCAATTTTTGGAAAATCGATCCTTTTTCAGAGTAGAGCAGTGACCAGCATTAAGTATATGGTCATGAAGGTGACCACAGTGGTGGGAGTGGCAATCCTAGGAGGAAACCAAAAGGCCTTTAGAGAAGTCTATATTTTAATGATAAAGCAAGGGAAGTAGGGCTACATGGTAGAGCCTGGCCTTAAGAAGAACGAAGAAGAGGCTGAAAAGCTTAGAATGAACCCAGAGGGGGAGCTGATCACAAAGGAACTATCAAAGGGAAAAGAAGTGCAGATCGTGTTAGGAATGACTAAGAAGGTGGAAAAGGAAGTCTTGTAGGTACTAATGATCAATTAGCCCTCATTTGCATGGAAGATGAAAGATATCCTTGGAATTGACCGAAAAGTCATCACGCACAGGCTAAATGCAGATCTAAACCACCCTCCTATTAAGAAGAAGCTGAGAAGGCATGCACCTGATCGGAGAAAGTTCATTTTAGAGGAAGTTGAAAGACTTCTCAAAGTTAGAACTATCAGAGAAGTCAACTATCATGGTTGGCTTGCTAATGTGGTCCTAGTGAAGAAAAAGAATAGAAAGCTTAGAATGTGTGTTGATTTCACTGATCTCAATAATGCTTGCCCGAAAGATAGCTATCTATTGCAAGTATTAACTAGCTTGTACATGCTAGGGCTTATCGTGCGATCTACTATTTACTCTATCATTAGATTTTGATGTGGTTAATGGATCAAGAGAAGAAGAGCTTTATCACAGATGACGAAACCTTTTGCTACAATGTAATGTCTTTTAGTTCGAAGAACACTGGTGCAACATACCAGTGATTGATGAATAAAACATTCAAGGATTAGATCGGAAATAATATGGAGGTATATGTTGACGACATGATCGTAAAGAGAAAAAGCTAAAAGGAGCATGCTACCGATTTGATCAAATGTTTTAGCACCCTGAATAAGTTTTAGATAAAGCTAAATCTAGAGAAATGCGTCTTCGGAGTGTCATCTGGTAAATTTTTAGGCCAAAAGAGAATCGAAGCAACCCAGAAAAAAATAATGGCAATTTTGGACATGCAGCTCCCAAGCAGTGTTAAAGACATTCAGAAGCTAAATGGGAGAATCATAGCCTCGGGAAGATTCATATATTCTTCAGTAAAGCATTGCACACCTTTCTTTAAAAAGCTGAGAAAGAATTTTGTCTTTAGCTGGGAAAAGGAAGTCCACTCGATTGAAGGGAGGAGACCTACCTCGAGGAACTAGCTGAAGAACCACCTACACTTGTCGGAGTGAATACTGAGGTTCCTTATGAGAGGTCTTCTCTGAATGTGTCTTTCGACCTGACAGTGCCTGAGGAGACTTTTGGAACTACTGCTGTTGCTACCATTCCAACTCCTAAAGCTAGATTTCTTTCTCTAAAAGAAGTTTTGGTTCAAAAGTTTGGAGGCTGGTATTCCGAACTGTTAGACTTCCTGAGTCATGGTTTGGTGTTCAAAAGGGACTTCCAAGACATGGCTTGAATAACCTCGCCCACTTGGGAACTTTTGGAGATGCACAATCAGTTTTTTCAGGTAAATCATTTATCTTTTAAGATTGAGATTTCATTACATCTTCACTTTTTCACCTTCAAGACATGTTCCAATCGAATGATTTCTTTTGTTGAGATAGGCTGCTGTGACACGCGCCGAACCCCAGGGCACCCCGAAAGCCCGCTTTCAGTGCTTTCGAGAGAGGTTCATGAAAACTTGTAAGAAATTACAAGTGTGTCTATGTTGGGCAACAAGAAGGTTTCTTGGAGTCGCCACCCAATAGAACATTGGAAAAGGTCGTCTAGCCTCGGTGAGCCTAAGACAGCACATATGCATCCATATTGGGCAAGCGAAAGAAATTTTGGAGGCCCCAACCCAACGCAAATTGGGCCTTTTTGGGCAACAAGAGATATTTTGGAGACCATACCCTAATGAAACATTGAGATGGTCCTCTAACCTCATTGAGCCTAAACCAGTGCATATGCATCCATTTGGGGCAAGCCAGAGATATTTTGGAGACCCCATCCCAATAGAACATCGGGATGGTCCTCTAACTTCGTGGAGCCTAGGATTATGCGAATTTGGGCCTTTTTAGGCGACAAGAGATATTTTGGAGACCCCATCCCAATGGAACATTGAGATGGTCCTCTAAGCTCGTTGGGCCTAAAACTATGCGAATTTGGGCCTTTTTAAGCGACAAGAGATATTTTGGAGACCCCATCCCAATGAAATATTGAGATGGTCCTCTAACCTCGTTGGGCCTAAGACCAGAGAAGGTTCAGGACTTTCCATTTATTCATACCTTGATTTAAAGTTACAATTGAGCTTTGAATTTAAAGTTTCATCCCATTTTTCAATCAATTTAATGCAATCAATTAAAGCGCAAGTTGGCCATACAAGGAAAGCAGTAAATAGGAGCAAAATTAATATAAAGTATAAGAATACATTACAACAAAACTAGGGGCGGAATACAACCCCCATTGTAAATAGCGTGCAAGTCATACATAAATCGGGATATTTGTTAAGGATGAGGATATTGGTATGCACGAAAAATAATTTTGGGAATGTCAATGTTATTTGATAAAAAATAGGACATTGGTCCTCAATTTATTAATGAAAATTCCAATTCAATCACTATAAATATTAAGCCATTTTCATGTTAACGGAATAAAAAATAATATTTACAATAATAATGCATAAGATAAAAAAGGATAAGGGTAAAAGAATGAACTCGAGTGAAGATTCTCAGATTATTGCAGCGTCCTCCATTTGACATAACCCCAAATCCACCAAATAAACCAATGAAACTCACAAAAACAAAAATGATGTTAGTGCAACAACTAGCCCAAAATAATAAACAAAAATTCAATTATGTAAAAGAAACCATGAAGAATGACTAAAAAAATAGTAACAAAATAAGTGGTGGAAGAAAAAGAGGAAAAGGAGAAGGAAAGGCCCAGGGACGCCCCATGGCGTGTGAGCGAAGGGCGTCCCTGGGTTGACTGACGGGTGGAGGCAAAAGCCCACGACGACTCGTCGCTTGGGTGAGCAACGGCCGTCGGTGGATCCTCTGCCCACCAGTCACTCCAGATCCAGAAAAGACAACAACTCAAACAAAAAAAATTATTTTAGTTTAAATAAAATAAGATTCTACGTGTAAAATCAGAATAAAATTATTAAATGTGAAGGAAATCGATCTAGAATGTTTACCCTCGGAATATTACCTTTAAAGGTGAATGTCGCGTGGTTTCTGTTCCTCGAATTCTACAAGGATTGATCCATGATGTGTGATTTCCAGAAGATTTTTGCACTACAAAAATCGTGCTTCGAAAACAAATCAAGAAAAGAAAATTATATTTTTCTTTCTCGATATTTTGATAACAGCTTTAGAAGGTAAAACAGCTGGATTTGATAGAAACGAATTAGTGTCGTTCCCTCGGATTCCTTTAATTCAAAAAATATTTGATGACATTTTTTCGAAAAATGAAAGTAAGAAAACTTTTTGTAAGTAAATTGCTAAAATCTTTTTTGATCGAAAAAAACTCCCCCGAACAATGAATCTCCATCCCCTATTTATAGGTTTAGGAAAATCATTCAAATAATTTCAAATTTTGAATTTAAATTTGAAAAAGATTTCTGAAATCAAAATCAAAACGGAATGATTTGCAGAATTTTCTCAAAATTAAATCTAAGATTCAAAAATATTTGAAAAGATATAGGAAATATTTGGAAATCTTGAAATATATTTAGAAGATAACTAAAAAATCTGGAAAATCCCGCCCAAATAACAACAGATCTTCGACCGACGGGTGTCGCTAGACGACCGACGGGCGTCTGTGAAGGGGGTATCCGCAGTCTTTTAGGCGATGGGCGCGGGCATATCTCGCACGAGCGACGGGCGTCGCTCTACGCTAGAGATGCCCTCCTTGAATGAGCGATAGCCGGCACTCATCGTGAGAGATGGGTCCTTCACACGAGCAACGGGCATCGCTCCTTGCGAGAGACGGGCACGTCCCGCGTGAGGGACAGGCACCGCTGATGCGAGGAGAGATCCATCCAGCGATGGGTGTCCCCTCCACCGATAGTTTACCAGTCGGTGGAGCAAAATCCATTTTTCAAAATATGAAATCTTCTGGACTCCCCAAAATCTCCTGTTACCGAGAAAAAATCACAATCCTTGCAAAATGGGAGAATGAAAACTTGACAACTTTAATCAATTTGTCTAAAAGTAGACATTAATCTCTTCATTGGGTAACTCTGATCTAGATTGCCTCAGGACCCGGTGTCTACAGTTGTCCCCAATTTTGGGGAAACTAGTACCCTAGTGTCTAGATGAGCCAAAATTCAGAGGAGAAAGGAAGAAATGCGTACCTGAGGCAGTCCTTACCTTTTTTATGTCGCGTTGAAGCAAGTGATCTCTTGCCGCAAAGTAGTAGCGTATTCTACCACGACTCCTCGATAATTCGCTTGGCCACGTTCACCCGGCGGACCTCATCTCGGCTCGCATGGTGTATGAGTGTCGTGAGAGGCTGCGTTATCCAACTGCAACCCACCTGCAATTTGTTTTATTGCATGTGTACCGCTAGCCTCGTCTCAGCTTGCACGGTTCCTGAATGTCATGAGAGATAGTGTTATCCAACGACAATCCACTTGCGATCTGCTCTACCGCATGTGTTCCGCTGGCCTCATCTCGGCTTGCACAGTGTGACATGCAGTATTCTCTAACTATAACCTTGTTGCGATCTATTATATCGTATGTGTCCCGCTGGCCTCGTCTCGGCTTGCACAGCCTAATCTTGCTAACCCCATCCGGTATGTAAGATATGATTTTAGGTTTGTCGACCCCCATCCTGTCTGCAAGGTGTGATTTTTGATTTGCTGACCACCATCCGTTTAGCAGAGTATGACTGCGACATGATGTTCCTGTGGTTATAAAAGATTTTTATCAATTCATTGAGAATCAAATTATTTTGTGGTCTTATAAACGATCCTTTGTGTTGCCATTTATTTCCTTTTTCTTACTTATTCGTGTTATCAAACGCTCGGAAATGTAAATAAGATGTTAGTGACAAGGTAAATATACAAAACAAAATGTAAAGTTAACAAAATGTAAATATAAGTTTTCATTAACAAAAATATAAGTTTTGTACAATGCATATACTAATACAATCCAATAGACTCCCTGAACATGCTAGAGAGGGAAATAATCTGAGGGCTCCTCCGGGTCCTCCTTGTCATCCAACACATGCATTGGCTGGCTGCGGGACGAAGATGCAGAAGGCTTGCTGGGAGGTGCTGAGGGTCTAACCTCTGGCTAAAAATGAGGTGGGACGACTACCGTTGCAGATGCTGGTTGTCCTACCACTGGAGTGGCCTGCTGGAAATGGACCTAGGCATATCCATCCAAGAAAGGCTGAGCACAAACCCCCAGGAACTCTAAGGTGTCTCTAACTATGCCACCCAGCTCTGTAAAGGCTCTCGATAGTCTCAAAGTCTGATCCCTGGCCGCATCTCTGATGCCCCCTAGCCTAGTCTCTGTCTGCTCTCTGAACTCTCTGATGGACTCGAAGATAGGTGGTATGGCACCCTCCAATACATCTATCTGAACCTGAGGGCGCTGACAGACTCGTCCACCATCTGGACAGCTGTGTCAACCCTCTGAGCTGCGGGATCATGGGAGGCAATCAAACTCTGCCTCAGCTCCTCAATGACCCTCCCCTGATCCTCTATGACTCTCTCCTACTGGCCTAGCCACTCCAGCATGACCTGATTTCGCTCCTCGTATCGACCAATCTGCTCTAGAAGGACCCTGTCTCTCTCCTCCTATTTGTGCTCCATGGAGGCAAGTATAGAAGTCATAGCTGCTACTATATTCAGCTGGGCTGCTGGGGCGATGGTGATGGTGCGGGAGGTACCGGCTCTGTTATCTGCTCTGGAGGCGGTGTCATGGAGCTAGATGTCCCCGGGTGCCCTGCCCTGCTATAAGGATGGAACCTCTCAGTGTCCCGAGGCACTATCCTCTGTATTCGTGCTGGAGGAGGAGGAGTGGGGCTCTGTACTCTCTATGCTAGCGGAGTGACTAACAGCTTGTCCATATCGAACTCTATGCCCATATCGAAAGGAGTCTGCGGCTGCTCCTCCTCTGCTGGCTGCTGTGGAGGCTGCTCCTCCTGATACCCCGATTGTTGTGGAGGCTGCTCCTCCACCTGAGGCCCCTCCTCTGCTGGCTCGAGTGATGGGAGGCTAAACACACGTCTGGTCTCGTGTATGGAGAGTACCGATACTCCTCAGCCTGACCTGTCACCTGGGCAATCATCCCCATAGTCAAGGCTGTCGGTGCGTCCACATAGATACTCTCCTCTAACGCGGGCCCAAGAATCTCCGGAAGAGCTCCCAACTGCAGTAGCAACCTGGTCACCACTCCTCCTGCAAAAACTATAGGGGCTGTCCCCCGTGATACCCTAACCAGGTTAGCCGCAATCTCGTGACTAAGGTTGAGGCAACAACCTGCTACCATCGCCTAGAGGTTCCAAATCTCTTCCCCGTTCACCGATCCAGGATTACCTCCTATCCCAAGTAAGAGCTAGAGAGCACCTTGTGCATGTATCTTAGTGCCTGTGATGAGAGTACCGTACTCTTTGCCGTATCGTGGTCATACGGCACTCTCGGCAAGGCAATTATCTCCTAGTTCTGCCTCCTCATAGCCCTCTAGGGAACTATAACATCAGGCCCAAGTGGGAGACCCATAGCCTCGGTGAATCTTTGGTGCGTAATGCTGTAATGGTAGCCTCAGACACAGAACTGTATAACCCCCTCCTCCATGTCAGATCTCTGAAATCCTTCGTAGTGAAGGGTAGCTAGAAACTCACGGATGACCTCGGGGTGAGTCTGGAATGACGGCCACAAGAACTCCATCCATCTCGCGGCTGCTACCAAAGCGTCTACCTCCCCAAGCATCCCCATACTCTCTAAGAAACGTCTAGAGACGAAGCGGCTGGCCCGGAACTATACATGAGCCAATGCTCTGAACCTCTCTTTAGCCTCATCGCTCATCCAAAGGGGAGCTTGAGGCTCAGGCTGGTCACAGGGAATGTTACATCGTGGAGGCATCCTGAAAAGAAAAGAACAGAAATTTTGCTTTACATGCAGGAAATAAACCTGCCCAATGGTCAACAAGGTTGACCAATGGGCTACCCGGCAGGTAAATGACAAACGGGCATCCCGTCAGTCATTTCTTCCTTATAAATACACCCTTTTCCTTGAATTTTGTGCATTTTCAACATTCCGAGTCTCAGTCCAAGCTTCTTTCTCAGGTTCCTCCCTCTTTTCTTATTTACTTCCCTTTGCTAGCTTTTATTTCTTAGTTGCAACCCTTAGGAAATGTTTATGTCTGCCATTAGTAAGATGCACCGAATCTTAGATAACCCTCAAACCTGGGAGAACACCACCCTTGCTCCGCTTTCTGGTTTAAAATTCCTAAGAAGGGTTAGGATAGATTATGTCACACCCCGTTTGCCCCCTAGTAGAATGAGTTATGTTGGTGCACGTGCATTGTGTAAGTTTTGGCTTGTGTAAAGGGCATTTTGGGTAGAAATGCATGTTTTAAGAGTTTTGTTAGCATGTGGGTGCATGTGTGGTGTTAGGGTGTGAATTAGTTGGGTTGCACTTGGGTGTGCTCATTCGCATGGTTGTAGAGTGTGTGTTGGGGCTGTGTTCTTGTGTGTGTTTGCTCATACCATGGTAGGGTGTGTCTTAGTAAGTTGTTCATTGTGTGTTCTTAGTGTATGGTTGTTTGGTGTGTGTGATGGATGTCCACCACTAAGAAGTGGACACATGGTTAGGTTGGGAAATGAAAAGTAGAAGAAGAGAGAGAATTGGGAAATCTGAATTTTCATCCCTCATTCCCGTTCTCCCCTCTCTTCTTTGTCTTTCTTTTCCTTTGCTTTCCATTGGTGTGCTCTAAGCTTGGATTCAAGCTCTTGGTGGTGGGGATTGATCACACCTTGCATTAATCAGTAAGTTTATGCATCTCTTTTGTGTAATCTTCTTCTTCTTCTCCTTATTTTTCCTGGTTTTGGATTTGTAACTTAGAGTTGTATTTGTGTATTTTTGTGGTTTGATGCTTAGTTGAGCCTCCTCGTGATCCAAAGGGCAAAGAGAAGGCGGGATCTAGTGGATCTAAGCATTAGGAGCTTAGGATTGCAAGGTTTGGGAAAAATTTTTGTTTTTGTATGTAAATATGTTCATGTATGTGTTCTTGGTAAATTCTGGAAATTTAGGTGTTTTTGATGTTTTTAATGGTTATTATGTTATGGGTTTTGACTCTTATAGTCCATAAAATATTGGTTGTGAGTTTTTGAATCAAATGTACGATAATGGAGTTATTGTATGAATAGTGTTTGGATTGATTATGAAATTGATGTTGTTCTTGAATCTATGAGTGGGATTTATTTTTGGCACGATTTAATGATGTTCGATTGGTCTATTATTATGGTTTGAGCAAAGATATTTTTGGTTGGAATGAAAGTTTTGGGATTTTGGCTTGATTGAGGTAGAAATCGGCTCTTGGGCATTGCATCTGGGCATGGATCATGGTGACAACCAATTTGGTTGTGACCGTGAGGTGCCCAGATTTTGCTTCTGTTCTGGGTTTTGGGTACGTCACGGTGACAACCATTTTGGTTGTGACCGTGAGGTACCCAAACTTTTGCTTCTGTTTGGCTTCTTTGGTACGTCATGGTGACAACCATTTTGGTTGTGACGTTGTCACTGTGAGGTACCCAACTTTTGCTTCTGTCTGGTTTCTTTGGTACGTCACGGTGACAACCATTTTGGTTGTGACCGTGAGGTACCCCTGATCAGCATTCTGCCGAGAGTTTTGGTATGTCACGGTGACAACCAATTTGGTTGTGACCGTGACCTACCTGTCACGGTGACAACCAATTTGGTTGTGACCATGACCTACCCTGTTTTTGCAATAAAACCTCTTTTGTTTTACACGTTTTAGGAATGTTAAATTCTGGTTTCTAGCACTCAATATCACTTCTTATGAGCAATAATTGTGCATGTATTGATTTATCAAAGTATGAGGATTCTTTGCTTATTATTATTGAATTATGGACGTTATCTGTGTATTCTTTTAACCTGCGAATCAATTAAGTGGATAGTTAGGCATATGGATCTTGTTTAAGGCCCCTTTTGAAAAGGTTTTGTGAAAGTTAAAAGTAAAAATTGGTTTCTCAATTCGTACCCGTAAGGTACTGTCCATAACCGGCTCGTACCCGTAAAGTACTGTCTGTTCACTCGTTATCCACTACCTTGAGTCAACAGGTGCTTAAGTGCTTTTAATTATTTTGATAATTATGAGAATGTTTTATCTAAATTTGTGCTATAATGAGATATTATGAAGGCAGTTATATGATATCAAGTGTATGACTCCATATGTCTGTATGTTCATATTCATATCTATTGAGTAGTTCTGATTATGCCATCTGTATGTGTTATGTTTGACGACCATTGTTAATGGCCGTCCCTTTCATATGTGTGTTTCCCCACTAAGCATTTATCGCTTAGCACGGTGTGTTTGCCCGTGCAGGTGCGGAAGGAGTTTTGCTTTGGGAGAGTCGCCGCCATCGAAGCCAACACAGCAGGGTCTTAGTGTAGGGCTTTATTTTTTGTATTTTGAGGATTCTTTTTGTATAGAACTCTCTTACATCAGTTTTGTAATAGCTTCCGCTTATGTACATGTATTTTGGGACTTAAAATTATCCTTTGTACCTTGGGGTTGATCAAACAGTAATGTAATGATTTTCGTTATATTAATGCATGATCAACTTATTTCATGAATGGTTTGTAAAGTTTTAAATTACCCTGTATTTTGGTATGTAGGTTTATGTATGGATGTATGTATATTCTGTATCTGTGTGGCGGCACCTCTACTCATACGGCATCTCACTCCTTATCGGATGGGATCGCCTAAGTACGGGTAAGGGGTGTTACAGATTACAATCTCCTTTTAGCTATGGTCCGCTTTTGGGACCTGCGCTTTCATGTTTTCAGGTTCACCTATCAGGAACTGTGCCCCCTGCCTGAAGAATTTGCTGCCGTTATCGGGACTTGGTATCCTCCTAGTGCCTTACCTTGCATTCCCCGCTGTGATCTGATTCAGATCCAGGACATTGCATTGACCTTAAGCATTGCTCCTTCTGTCGCTACTCGCTTAGTTCCTCAGGGTTCCACATTTGTCTTAGAGCCACTGATTGAGGTGTTGGATGAGTTCTTTGATGTTCCCCCATACCGTACGAGTATCATCCTCCTGTTTTGTCTCATAAGGTATTTGATCATGACTTCAGAGGAGTTGACTGGCGACCCTCATCTATTTGGGATTCTGGATGACTTTCATCGTGGCTTAACCCCTTTTCCATTGGTCCTTGCGGACACTATTATGGGCTTGGATTCTGTCCGTGTTAAGCCTTCTGCTTTCTTTTCTAGGAGCCCCTTATTACTCCAGGTACGTCATTATCTTCCAAGGTAGTGCGTCCCTTGTAGATTTTCACACTAGCTTTTCTTAGCGGGAAGCGCGTCCTTTTCGGATTTTCACACAACCCTATGCCTTACTTTTGCCTGGGGTGAACCCAACTCACTCCAGCGGCTTTTATTTTATTTTTCTTTTCCCTTATATTTTTCTTTCTTTCTTTTCAGATATGGCTGCAAGAGAAGTTGAAGTTGCTGTCAGAACCACCTCCCAGGGTCATCAGTCAATACTCTCCGAGGCATTTCCTTCGCCGTCAGTGACTGTACTCATTCGCAACTCCCGACGAGGGCATCACCAGATTTGGCGAGATAATAGACGAGGGTATTACTTTCATGAGCACTTAGCTTCCCCTATCTGCCGTGGTAATCGATGGCTCTTCGGGGTGTGTCCCCCTACATGGGCTTCGCAAAGCCACTTTTTTATCACAGGCCGCTATGCTCGACAGCTCGGGATGACTCAAGATGTGGTAAGGCTCCCTTTATCTTTTCGAGGTGGAGTTCTATACTCGGCCTTTGCTTCCCGATATCATGATCTCTTGGTTGAGCTACCGGCCAAGACCGTCATATCCTCCTTCGAAAATCATTCTGCTACTTCTACCAGTACATATAAGACATGGGTGCTCAGCTCTGCAGTTGATAACAAGACTCGATGACTTAGACACTTGGTCGGCGAGAGTAGTGACAAAGCCTAGTTTAGATTTGCATGCATTTTGAGCGATATATTTCTTTTTAAAACAGAACTAGAAAATAATGTAAATGAATAAATTCAGTTTTATTTCATTTCACAAAGTTGTGTACATTTCAGCATGATTTTAGTATACATGATCATCATTTAACACTAATTCAAAATGCAAAGCTACATTTGCTCATGGAACAAATCTTGATAGCATCAAACTCCTATTACCAATCAGCCCTCTCGGATTTTCTTGATTGGACATTTTCTCTCAAGCCTCTAATTTTTGCCCAGGATGCCTTTTTCGGTTTTCACCCTGACGAGGCGCCCAATTTTAATAAGGCCGCATTTTTTCGATTTTCGACCCGCAGGGCTTTTATTCTCTTCTTTTGATTTTTATTGTCTTTAGCCATGGAACCTCTTGAGTCTATCAACGTTGATTGGTGCTTTGAATTCATTGCCATCGCTGTCTGCCAGAATTATCGGTCCTTTTGACAGTAGCTTATTGAGGATGAAAGGGCCTTCCCACGTTGGTCTGAATTTCCCCCTGATGTCAGGCGCACCCGGTCTCATCTGTTTGAATACTAAGTCTCCTTCCTTCAACGGATGTTTCTTGAATTTCTTCCCAAATGACCTGGCTAGCCTTTTTTGATAAATCTGATTATGATAGTAGGCCCTTAATCTGCTTTTATCTAGCATGTTCAGATGTTGCAACCACTGTTGTGCCCACTCAGCTTCTGGAATTTAAGCTTCCATAACTACCCTCAATGACTTGAGTTCGATTTTGACTGGCAGTACTGCTTCTATCCCGTACACTAAAGAATATGGTGTGGCACCTGTAGAAGGTTTGACGGTTGTTCTATAACCCCAGAGTGCAAAAGGCAACTTTTTCGCCCAATCTCTATAGTTTTGAACCATTTTGGCCAGGATTTTCTTAACGTTCTTGTTGGTGGCTTCCACTGCCCTATTGGCCTGAGGACGATACATAGAAGACTTGTGATGCTCGATGTCGTATCTCTGAAGCAATTTCCTCATTTTATCTATGAACTGGACCCCATTGTCAGATACAACGTGATGTGGGAGACCGTATCTACATAGCAGGTTCTTTTCAATGAATTTGGCCATATCTTGGGCATCAACTTTCTTGAAAGATTCGGCCTCTACCCATTTGGTAAAATAGTCGATAGCGACTATGATGAATCTATGTCCACTGGAGCCCGTGGGGAATATTTCTCCAATAATGTCTATCCCCCAAGCTGCGAATGGCCATAGTGATGTCAAACTGTGTAGTTCTGGAATCGACAAGTGCCTCAAATCTGCATACTGCTGACACAACTGACATTACTTCACATACTTTGAGTAGTCCGTATCCATAGTGATCCAATAGAACCCTTGTCTCATGATCTTCTTGGCCAATATTAGGCCATTCATGTGGGCCGCCCCACAAACACCTGCGTGGGTTTCCTCCATTACCTTCTCGGCCTCTTTCTTGTCCAGGCACCTTAATTGGATACCGTCAACTTGTCATTTGTACAATATCCCATCTATGCAGATGAACTTAGTGGACAGCTTACGGATCAACCTCTAGTCTTTCTCGGTAGCTTCCTCTGGGAACACTGCATTTTTTAAGTAGTTCTTGATATCATGATACCATGGCTTTCCATCCGCTACCTCCATTTCCATGATGGGTTTCGACTCAAAGCTAGGCCTCTCAGAACTAGAAATTAACACGGGCTTTATAACTATCCCTTCCGGGTTATCCCAAATTGACACCAGGGTTGCAAGCGCGTCAGCTAACTGATTCTCATCTCTTAGAACAAAGTAAAAGGTGCATACTTCGAACTGATGGCTCAGATCTTTTAAGTATTTCACGTAGGGCACTAGTCGCTCTTCTTTGATAGCCCACTCACCTCGAATCTGATTGATTACTAGTGACGAATCTCCAAACACCTCTACGTTCTTTGCCCCCAAGGCTATCAAGGCTTTTAATCTGAAAGCACAGGCTTCGTACTCGGCCTCGTTGTTAGAGGCTTTATATCTTAACTTCTTAGTCAACGGGAGTTTTTCGTCATCCAGGGTTATTAGAATAATTCCTACCCCTGCCCCCTTGCTATTCACAGCCCTATCAAAGTATAATTGCCAGCCTTGTACTGCGATAGCTGCTACATCTTTGTCCAGAAAGTTAAACTCAATCGAATCTCCTTGGATCGGGTGTTCTACTAGAAATTATGCTACTGCGCGTCCCTTAATGGTTTTCTGGGTGATGTACTCAACATTGAATTCTTGCAATAGCAACAACCATCTCCCCATTTTCCCAAGTAAAGATGGGGCTTCCTGTAGGTATCTGAGAGGATTCTGCTTCGCGACTGCCTATACCTTGTAAGAGTGGAAGTAGTGTCTCAGCTTCTTAAAGGCCCAGATTACTGCGAGGAAAATCTTCTCCACTTCTGCGTACTTGACCTCATAAGAAAGGAATTTCCTACTGAGGTAATAGACTACGAACTCCACCCCAAACTCATCCTCCTGAGCCATCATGGCACCCACAGAGTTTTCTGCAATGGCCAAATATAGAATAAGTGGTTTGATTGGCTGTGGTGGTCTCAGAACTGGCGGGTTCAGCAGATACTTCCTGATAGTGTCAAAAGCTTTTTGACAGTCTTTATTCCATACTATAGGTTGATCTTTTCTTAGTAACTTGAAAATCGGTTCGCAAATTAAAATAAGCTTAGCGATAAACCTGCTGACATACTGCAATTTACCCAAAAACTTTTGACATCCTTTTCCTTCTGAGGCACCGGCATCTCTCGGATGGCCTTAACCTTGTTTGGGTAAATCTCAATCCCCCTCTGGTTGACCACATGTCCTAATAGTTTCCCCAAGGTGACGCCGAAGATATATTTCTTGGGGTTCAACCGCAAGTTGTACTTACCGATCCTTTGGAAGAACTTTTCTAGAGCCTTAAAGTGACCTTCCCTGTGGCCGACTTGATCATCATATCATCCACGTATACCTCCACCTCTTTGTGGATCAAGTCATCTAGGATCCTCGTTGCCATTCTCTGATAAGTTACGCCAGCGTTCTTCAGACCAAAAGGCATTACCCTATAAGCAAGCGTCCCCCACTCAGTGATGAAGGCTGTTTTGATCCAATTGGCTATTTTGTTGAGTATCTGATTATAGCCTGCATAACCATCCACGAAACTATACATCATGCAAGCAGTATCATTGTCCACTAACACGTCTATCTGAGGCAATAGAAAGTCATTCTTTGGATAAGCCATGTGTGACACGCACCGAACCCTGGGAGGCCCTGAAACGCCCGCCTTTAGGGGTTTCAGGAATGAGGTTCACGGAAACTTGCAAGTGAAATTGCAATGGCGTCTATTTTGGGCAACAAGGAGGTTTCATGGAGTCGCCACCCAATAAAACATTGGGAAAGTTCGTCTAGTCTCAGTGAGCCTAAGACAGCACAGCTATGTCCATCATAGGAAAGCCAAAGGTGTCTTGGAGGCCCCACCCTAATATTAGGATGGCCCTCTCGGCCTCGCGCTTGGGCAAACCAGAGGTGTCTTGGACGCTCCACCCTAATAGAATATTAGGATGGCCCTCTTGCCTCGTAGTGCCTAGGACTGTGCAAGTTTTGAGCCTTTTTATGGGACACAAGAGGTGTCTTGGAGGCCCCATCCCAATAGAATATTGAGATTGCCCTCTCGCCTCGTTGAGCCCAAAGACCAGAGATGGTTCGGGACTTCTCATTTATTCATACCTTGGTTAAGTTAAAATTGAGTTTTGAATTTAAGTTTTCATCCCTTTTCTCATACGTTTTGATGTAATAATTAGAGCGCAAATTGGTCATTTAAGGAAAACAGTAAATGAAAGCATAATTAAAATAAAGTGCATAAAAATAAATTACAACAAAACTAGGGGCAGAATACAACCCCCATCGTAAATAAAACATAAATCATACATAAAATGGGTTATTTATTAAAAATGATGACATTGGTCGTTTCATTCATAGTTAAAGAAAATAATTTTAAAGTGACAATTTATTAGGATGAAAAATTAGGGCATTGGTCCCACTTTATTAGAAAAAGCCAATTTATTTATAAAAATATTTTTGTATGATTTTTAATTAAGCGTGCATAAAATAAAGGATTTCATTAATAATTTCATGATAAATAAATTAAAATACAAATAAAGGAAAAATGCTAAAAACAATAAAAATGATCGATCTCCGAATCTCCTCCTTCGCTCGCAAGGATGCTCAAATAAGGAAAAATAAGGATTTGAAACCAAAATAAATCACAAATAAAATTGATGTTAGTAATTAAATCAAGAAAATCAATTAAACACATAAAACAATAAATAATATATTAGAATAAATAAAATGTACATTATGTATGATGAATAAATTAAATGACATATTAAAATAAATAGATAATTAACATACTAACAAATTAACACAAATAGCGATAATAATAATAATAATAATAATAATAATAATAATAATAATAATAATAATAATAATAATAATAATAATAATAATAATAATAATAATAATAATAATAAAAACAATTAAATAAAATAAAATTGAAAGATTGAGCCTAAAATGTTTACCCTCAGATTTTGGATTCGATTGATGAAAAATATGATTGATTTCCTTGATTTGATTCACAAAATAGAAATAAAAATAATAGAAATTGAAATTTTATTTCAAAAGAAATTTGTTTAAGAAAAATAATAGAAGAAAATAAATTAATTCTCAAGAACAAAGAATATATTTCTTTGTCTTAAGTATGTTTATTGATTAAAATTGTAAAAAAAATGGAAGAAAAGAAATTTAATTTTCAAAGAATAAAGAATTATTTTCTTTGTTTTAAAAAATTATAATTGATAATAAAAAAAACAAATCTCAAGAACAAAGAATGGTTTTTCTTTGTCTCAAGAAAAATTCTTGATTAAAAACTGAATTTTTAACCTCAAGAATTTTTATTTGGAGACGAAAAAAATGAAAAAAGTGTAGAGAGAATTCTTGGAGAAGAAGAAGAAAAAAAAATGATTTTTTGATGTCAAAATTAATTCCCCCCCCCCCCCCCCCCCCCCAAATTCCCTTTCAAATTTTCAACTTAAATGAATAAAAATGGAAAAAATAATTAATTAGGGAAGAAAATAGGATTTTTAGCTAATTTCCCTTAATTTGGGTGTAAAAAAGGAAAAAAATCATTAAAAACCCGAAAAAAATGGTGAAAGAATGAAGAAAAATCGAAAAAAGGGGAAGAACCTCGTTTGCGGCGGGTCTGGGGTGACAAACGCACCGACGGGCGCGCTCGCCCAGAGCAAGCGGCGCACAGCGCGCGCATTGACATCCGATTTTCTGACATTTTTTTATATAACTAAAAAACACTAAAATTTTCAAACTTCATTTTTTAAAACTAATTTTTAAAATATTTTTATTATTTTTTATTTTTTATTCTAAAATTCAAATTTAACAAGGAAATCATCACTTTTAACCTTTTTGCCTATGAACAAGCATCTAATCATCATTGGGTAACTCCGATCTAGGCTGACTCAGGACCCGGTATCTACAGTTGCCCCCAGTTTAGGGGAAGCTAGTACACTAGTGTCTAGGTGAGCCTAAACTCAAAGAAAAGAAGGAAAGAGACACGTAGCTAAGGCAGCTATCTTTTCGAACTGGATGATGTTGTTGTGGTGGTTGTTGCATATTGTCGGCATGTTATCTTTTGTTGAAGCGGTAGTGTCGTGATTGTGCTAACCCTCCGTGGAGTGGTAGTGCCGTCATCGTGCTAACCCTTCTGAAGTGGTAGTGCCATGGTCGTGCTAACCTTCCGTAGAATGGTAGTGCCGCCATCGTGCTAACCCTTCTGAGATGGTGAAGTGGTAATGCCGTCTTCATGCTAACCCTCCGTTGAGTGGTAGTGCCATCATCGTGCTAACCCTTCTGAAGTAGTAGTGCCGTGGTCGTGCTAATCTTTCGTAGAATGGTAGTGCCGCCATCGTGCTAACCCTTCTGAGTTGGTGAAGTGGTAGTGCCATGATCGTGCTAACCCTCCATGGAGTGGTAGTGCCGTCATCGTGCTAACCCTTCTGAAGTGGTAGTGCCATGGTCATGCTAACCTTTCGTAGAATGGTAGTGCCGCCATCGTGCAAATCCTTCTGAGATGGTGAAGTGGTAGTGTCGTGATCGTGCTAACCCTCCATGGAGTGGTAGTGCCGTCATCGTGCTAACCCTTCTGAAGTAGTAATGTCATGGTCGTGCTAACCTTCCGTAGAATGGTAGTGCCGCCATCGTGCTAACCCTTCTAAGTTGGTGAAGTGGTAGTGCCGTGATCATGCTAACCCTCCGTGGAGTGGTAGTGCCGTGGTCATGCTAACCTTCCGTAGAATTGTAGTGCCGCCATCGTGCTAACACTTCTGAGATGGTGAAGTGGTAGTGCCGTGATCGTGCTAACCCTCCGTGGAATGGTAGTGCCGTGATCGTGCTAACCCTTCTGAAGTGGTAGTGCCGTGGTCGTGCTAACCTTCCGTAGAATGGTAGTGCCGCCATCATGCTAATCCTTCTGAGATGGTGAAGTGGTAGTGTCGTGATCATGCTAACCCTTCATGGAGTGGTAGTGCCATCATCGTGCTAACCCTTCTGAAGTGGTGATGTCTATGAGCCCTTTGGTTAATTGCCTCTTGGGAGGTCTTCGGTTAGTTGCTTCCCTAAGAGGTCTTCGGTTAATTGTTCGGATTGATGTTTGATCTGATATTTGGACTGATGTCATCGCTTGGCTTTTATCAGTGTCCGTATCTAATCTTTCTCTTGCTGCAAAACTTGAAACCAAATATGCAGGAAAATAGTGAGCATGCACGTGAAATACATGAGTCATACAGAAATGCAGGATAAGAATTCATCTAAGTGAGTTTGGAGGCAATAGCCGGGCTGGCCGCAACTTACGATAGGATCAATGCCTTTTGAAGCTACTTTTGAATTTCATGTATTTGGGATTGCGAGGTTCTCATCTGATACCTGTAGTCATTTTTTTTGAAGGTAGTGCGTCCCTTGTGGATTTTCACACTAGCTTTTCTTAGCGAGAAATGCGTCCTTTGCATATTTTCACATAATCCTGTGCCTTATTTTTGCCTCGAGTGGACCTAACCCAATCCAGCAACCTTTTTTTTTTCTTTTAAGGACAGACTACCTATTTTTAGGTTTTCACCCTATCCTATTGCCTAACTTTTGCTTAGAGCGCCAATTATGGTTTTCATCTCTAACGGCTTTTTTTTTTTTTGCAGATTGCCGAAGCAATTAGCAAAAAATTTTCAGGCATCTTAGATCATGGTTGCATGAGCTTGATTCTTATTATGAGGATGCTGTAGGATTGGCTTCACATTTAATAGCAGGATGAGTCGGCTAAAGCGCTAAAGTGGTGAGAGTAGCAGAGGGTAGACAGTAGATGACTTTGATCACACAAAGTGAACTGCTCTGATCACATCAATATATCATTGCATAAATGCATGTGTTTCAATTTGATTTCATTAAACATGATCATTGTTTGGAATTAATCTCAAAGAAGACAAGACCTCAGCTAATCTCGGGATAAATCCTGAAAGCATCCAACTCCTGTTATCAATCAGCCCTCTCGGGTTTTCATGATTGAAAATTTTCTCTCATCCTTTTTTTATTTTATTTTCTTTTCATTATTTTTTTTTTGTTTAGCCTTTGCCATGGAACCTCCTTTAGTCCGTCGGTATTGCTTGAACTTGCTTTCATCTTCAGTAGCCGGGGAGGCTGCTCCCTTCTAACAGTGGTTCCTTTAGCGTCAAAATTTTGTTCTTAGGCGTTGTGCAAACTGGCGGAGGTAGTGAGTTTCTATTCTTGAATCTTGGCCGTGAAAGTCTGTATCTTCCTTTTTTTTAGCTTTGGTGGCTCAATAACCGAAGTAACCTTTAATGGTTGAGATGGAGTTGTGCGTTGGTCTCAAATGGTTTAGGACAAAACTATGGTTTAAGATAGGACTATGGTTCTTCTTTTTTTTTTTTGTCTTTTCTCTTTTTTCTCTTTGCTTTTTCTTTTTTTTTCGCTTTTTCTTTTTTTTTTCTTTTTTTTTCTGCAAGGTAATGAGTTGTCCTCCTAAGTTTGGTTATAAGGGTCCCTGTTGGTCTCATATGATTAAAGGTCAATCTTGATTGGTTTTGGGGTAAAGGTCTCATATGGTTGGGAAGAAAGGACTCCTAAGGGCTTGGTTTCAATGAGTTATATATTTCTTGTGAAGGTTCAGGGTTTTATTTGTCTAACTTCTGATGTAGCCCGCGGAGTTTGATTTTGTTTTATTGCACTGTATGCGTCCTAGATGTTGAGGATGCAAAGGAATGGCTTTTTGAAATTATGCTCGTCATCATGTTGGCATGTTGAAGCAGCGTTGCCCCTATAATGTCTTTATCAATTATCAGCATGTCACTCTATGTCCAGGCAAAGGCCCTTTTTTTTCATTTATATCTGTCAAAAATTTCCTCTCTTCAGAAGTATCAGATGCTATCAAGATTTTCTTTGGATTTTCCAAAGTTCCGAAATTAAATGCAGTTGTATTAGTTGAATTAATGTCAAAATGTATGTATCATAATCATGGGAAATGAAATCATTAGAAACATCATACAAATAAGCAAAAATTGTTCATTTTATTGCAATCTGCAAACTGTGTTACAAAAGTTCTTGGAATGAAAAGAATCAAACATCTAAGAAAAACTATCTTTTTCTCCACTCTCACTAGTGGATTGAGAAGACCCGATCATATTCACGGTGGAGGGACTGCATTATAGCCTTCCTTTTTCTTTTTATCTCTCTTCTCAGGATCCATGATCTGATTGGTGTCAATAAGATCTTGGATCATGTTCCTCAATGTCCGGCAGCAATCTGTCAGGTGCCCGGTGTGCTGATGGTAGGCGCAGTACTGGTCCTCTCTATGCCCTGGCTGTCCTTGATTCATGGCTGGTCTGGGTGCCAAAGGTCACAGCTTGCCCTCTTTCATCGGTCTCTCCAGTACCCAGGATAGAGAGCGGCCTAAGTTGGAGTAATATCTTTGACCTTACCCAACTCCAGTAGTTGAAACTTCAGCTGTCTTGCCATTTCTGATATTACTGCTCCCGGTACCGCCTGATTTATATCCTGACTGGTTCCCATAGCCTTTCCCAGCAAAATTATTTTGGCTTGCTTTCTTTACTAGGTAAGCCGCCTCAACCTCTACAGCAATATCCTTAAGTGACTCCCAATCTCTGAGCCCCTTAAAGTTGAGCAAATCCCTCAAGTAAGGGCATGAGTTCCTGATAAATAAACTGATCTGGTCAGCGGTGTCAGGCTTTCTCTTCATCTCTATAACCCTATTCCTCCACCTAGTGAGATATTCATGGAATGACTCATCACTCCTTTGCTGTAAGAGCTCGAGGTCCTTCAGTGTGACCTCCATTCTGGTGCTACAGTCGTACTG
Organism: Excoecaria cochinchinensis; assembly: GCA_947683425.1. Lineage (NCBI taxonomy): Eukaryota > Viridiplantae > Streptophyta > Magnoliopsida > Malpighiales > Euphorbiaceae > Excoecaria > Excoecaria cochinchinensis. The sequence goes on from CANTUQ010000110.1 coordinate 2,907,766, forward strand.
CCTCATAAATTCTTCAGTCAAAAGGTCCCAGTCCTCCTTGGACCTCCTGTCCAGCCCGTGATACCAGTCTACTGCCGGACCCACCAGACTAAGGCAGGAATATTCCACCTTCTGCTTCTTGCTCAACTCGGTGCCTTTTATTACCAAGGTATACATCTTGATGTGCGCAGATGGGTCAGAGGTACCATCGAACTTCGGCAGCTCGGGCATCTTGAATCTTTGGGGCAACAACTCTTTATCCCCCAGATGTTTGTCCTCAGGATTGATCCCCTTTCCAGCTGACGGCATACGGGTGATAGCCTCAATCTGCTATCTCATCCCTCTTAAAGCCTTATCCTCTACCCTGGGTGCTCTAGGCCTCACAGCTTGGTGGACTATTGGCTCCTCATCTTCCCCCTCCATCACAAAATCATCATTGGGGTTGGGGACCCCTTCCCTTCTAGGCTCAATAGGTACATCAGCCTTGTGCTCATTAACAGGTTGACGGGCAGCATTACCAATAAATGGAGCCTCCCCAATAGCAGGTGGTTCGGCTTGCCCCCTAGCATGGACTATTGGTGGTTGTAGAGCAACAGGTGGCTGTGGAGCAGCAGGTGCTTGTGGTGCAGGAGGATGAGCAATCCTTTCAGCCATAGCGCCCATCATATCTAGCATCCTTTGTTTAAAGTCCTCTAGTCTCCTAACAAGGTCTTGAGTGGTCAAAGCTCCAGTTTCTTCTGCCATTGATGATTCTAGAGATGATCCACTAGTTGATAAGAATGACTCAGAATCCCAGTCAAACACTAATTTCAGCAACTCAAAGAACAGATTTGTCCTTACTAGCTGACCGTCGGAACCGCTAGTCCACTTAGATGAATCTATGACAGCTGAAAAATTTAACTTGTTAGAATGATGCATGAATGACATATACAATGCATGATAGTGTGTTATGCAACATTTACAATCACATACAAGCAAGTAGATCTTTCCAACCTTATTACTCCCACATGCGAGGTAATGCGGTCTCTTTCCTATGTGGGCTTAATCCATGGGTTAATAGGGAACCCAATGGACGCGTATGGTGCTCGGCGAAAAATCGGCAGCATAACATCTCATAATTAATGTGCATATACGTATGAGTTTTGGCCTTTATGTATTTAAACATTTCAACTAAATTAAGATGGGCTCACCGGGACATGAAAGCCTTTGATAAAAGACCATTTAATTTGGTTGATTTTGTTCAATATATAATGGCCCAAATAGCAAGCATTGTATTAAGGTACATGTCATCTAGGGGAAGTATCTATTGCCGTTACATGAGCTTTGGTCATGGGTGATGATATTTTAGGGCTACCCAAGCATGGTCCCTGCCGACGAGTCTAGCTCATCATGAGCATAACGACTAATCGGGTCTCCATTTGATATACCATGATGGTACGAGGCTTGGGCTGGTGATTATCCTTAACATTTCTCTACATTGAGTGAACGTAGGGTCATGCTTTGGGAACACATCGGGGTAAAAATAGGGACCAAACTAGTATGGTTCTAAGGCTCTAATGAAATGATATGCAATTTTCGAAAAGGGATAAAATTTTTAAATTAAAACTCAATTATAAATTTTAACCAAGGTACTTTCGAATCGAAGTCTCTTACGTCCCCAGTGGAGTCACCACTGTGATGCACGCCGAACCCTGGGAGGCCCCAAAACGCCCACCTTTAGGGCTTTTAGGAATGAGGTTCATGGAAACTTGCAAGTGAAATTGCAAGGGCGTCTATTTTGGGCAACAAGGAGGTTTTATGGAGTCACCACCTAATAAAATATTGGGAAAGTTCGTCTAGCCTCAGTGAGCCTAAGATAGCACAGATATGTCCATCATAGGCAAGCCGGAGGTGTCTTGGAGGCCCCACCATAATATTAGGATGGCCCTCTCGGCCTCGCGCTTGGGCAAACTAGAGGGTCCACCCTAATAGAACATTAGGATGGCCCTCTCGCCTCGTGGCGCCTAGGACTGTGCAAGTTTTGAGCCTTTTTGTAGGACACAAGAGGTGTCTTGGAGGCCCCATCCCAATAGAACATTGAGATGGCCCTCTCGCCTCGTTGAGCCCAAAGACCAGAGCTGGTTCGGGACTTCTCATTTATTCATACCTTGGTTAAGTTAAAATCGAGTTTTGAATTTAAGTTTTCATCCATTTTCTCATACGTTTTGATGCAATAATTAGAGCGCAAATTGGTCATTCAAGGAAAACGGTAAATGAAAACATAATTAAAATAAAGTGTATAAAAATAAATTACAACAAAACTAGGGGCGGAATACAACCCCTATCGTAAATAAAATATAAATCATACATATAACTGGTTATTTATTAAAGATGAGGACATTGGTCCTTTCATGCATAGTTAAAGAAAACAATTTTAAAGTGATAATTTATTTGGATGAAAAATTAGGACATTGGTCCCACTTTATTAGAAAAAGCCAATTTATTTATAAAAATATTTTTGTGTGATTTTTAATTAAGCGTGCATAAAATAAATGATTTCATTAATAATTACATGACAAATAAATTAAAAAATAAATAAAGGAAAAATGCTAAAAACAATAAAAATGATCAATCTCCGAATCTCCTCCTTCGCTCGCAAGGATGCTCAAACAAGAAAAAATAAGGATTTGAAACTAAAATCAAGCACAGATAAAATTGATATTAGTAATTAAATCAAGAAAATCAATTAAACACATAAAACAATAAATAATAGATTAGAATAAATAAAATGTGCATTATGTATGACGAATAAATTAAATGACATATTAAAATAAATAGATGATTAACATACTAACATAATAATAATAATAATAATAATAATAATAATAATAATAATAATAATAATAATAATAATAATAATAATAATAATAATAATAATAATAATAATAATAATAATAATAGAAATGAAGAATAAACAATTAAATAAAATAAAATTGAAAGATTGAGCCTAGAATATTTACCCTCAGATTTTTGATTCGATTGATGAAAAATATGATTGATTTCCTTGATTTGATTCACAAAATAGAAATAAAAATAATAGAAATTGAAATTTTATTTCAAAAGAAATTTGTTTAAGAAAAATAATAGAAGAAAATAAATTAATTCTCAAGAACAAAAAATAGATTTCTTTGTCTCAAGTATGTCATTGTAAAAATAAATGGAAGAAAATGAATTTAATTTCCAAAGAACAAAGAATTATTTTCTTTGTTTTAAGAAATTATAATTGATAATAAAAAAAAATAAATCTCAAGAACAAAGAATGATTTGTCTTTGTCTCAAGAAAAATTATTGATTAAAAACTGAATTTTTAACCTTAAAAATTTTTATTTGGAGAAGAAAAAAATGAAAAACGTGTAGAATTCTTGGAAAAGAAGAAGAAGAAAAATAATGATTTTTTGATGTCAAAATGAATTCCCCCCTAAATTCCCTTTCAAATTTTCAACTTAAATGAATAAAAATGGAAAAAATAATTAATTAGGGAAAAAAATAGGATTTTTAGCTAATTTCCCTTAATTTGGGTGTAAAATAGGGAAAATGTCATTAAAAACCCGAAAAAAATGGTGAAAGAATTAAGAAAAATGAAGAAAAATTGGAAAAAGGGGGAAAAACCCCGTTTACGGCGGGTCTGGGGCGACCGACGCCCGTCAGCCGTCTGTCGCGCTCGCCCAGCGTGTTGCCGCGTGCCAACATCCGATTTTTCGAAATGTTTTTTTTCATTTTTTGTATATAACTAAAAAACACTAAAATTTTCAAACTTCATTTTTTAAAACTAATTTTTATTTTTTATTCTAAAATGCAAATTTAACAAGAAAATCATCACTTTTAACCTTTTTCGCCTATGAACAGGCATCTAATTATCATTGGGTAACTCCGATCTAGGCTGACTCAGGACCCGGTGTCTACACCTTATTTAGATCTCGATAGTCCACGCACACCCGTACCTTGCCGTTCTTTTTGGCTGCTAGGACAACATTAGCTAACCAGGCCGAGTATTATACTTCAATCAAGAATTTGGCCTCAATCTGCATATGAATTTCCTCCTTCACCTTGTCCGCCCATTCTAGCCAGAGCCTCGGATTAATTTCACTGATAGTTATCGAACTTATACCCAAATTACGCAAAAGTAACTAAATAATATTTTCTTTCAAAAAAGTCATTGAACTTAAAACAATTATACACAAAAGTCATTATGAACGGATTCCGATGTTGATGCTCACCGAAAAATCTAGCTGACAGCCCGTGTGCACACGCGAACTTAAAACAATTTCACTGATGGTCATCGAACTTATATCAAAATGACGCAAAAGTAACTAAATAATTTTTTTCTTTCAAAAAAGTCATTGAAATTAAAACCATTATACACAAAAGTCATTTTCCGGTGAGAGTCAACGAGGGTCAACACTGGAATCCGTTTATAATGACTTTTGTGTATAATGGTTTTAAGTTCAATGACTTTTTTGAAAGAAAAAATTATTTAGTTACTTTTGCGTAATTTTGGTATAAGTTCGATGACCATCAGTGAAATCAACCCCCAGAGCCTCCTAAGCTTCTGCTTGACTGGTTTATGGTTTGGGTATGTTGGGATGGCATGTTCTGCGATTTCACGATTTACCCTCGGCATATCTTCGTAGGTCCAGGCAAAGACTTTCGCATGTTTTCTTAAAATTCTCTCGAATTTTTCTCGCTCTTTAGGAGTTATGTTAGATGCTATCAAGACTTCTTTCGCGTTTTCCGAAGTTCCAAGATTAAATGGAGTAGCATCAGTTGAATCAATGTCAAATATGAATGGATTATGATCATGATTATGCATATTGAAATCATCAGAAACATCACACAAGTAAGCAAAATCTTTCACTTTATTAATAGAACAAAAAATGTCATTAACATTATCAAAAAGTTCTGGAGTAAAAAGAAAATCTAAACTATTTTCTTCCTCTTCTTCCGCCGGTGCAGATGTTGCAGCTGACGGTTCTGAATCAACTTGACACTTTGGAGGTACTACAGCGACACCTTGTATGACTTCACTATCTCTGGTAGCTTCGTCTTCCATCTTCATCTTTCCTTTTATCCGAGCCGACATCAACTTCTCAGTTATAACCTCTTCAGGCGCTTTGCGGTCCCAGACTGTCTCTTTGGTCATGATTTCTTTATCCCAAAAGCCCTCTGCTGGCTTGATCAATCCAATGTCCTAATCGAAAACATCATTAAAAACCTCGAATCTCGGTACAATCTTCCCATCGACCCACTGAGGCTCTGCTTCCCCCGTGTAGGCACACACTGAAGTTGCTGGCATAAAGCTTTCCCTGATATGGGGGATCTCACCCTCTGTCTTCTTGCCCTTCTTCCTGACACCTTCAAACACAAGACCTCTCCTATCCTTCTAGCCTCTAGTAGCAATGGTTGTTGGCACCCCCTGAGAATTCTTACTTAGACCTGCACCGGGGAGAAATGACATTCTCTTCATCATATTTAGCACTTGAGGGCTTCCTTCCATATTTTCCTCTTCGTCTATCACAGCAACGTGAAACCCACTGAAAGGCTACCTTGCAATTTTCAATATCGAGACCTGATTCTCCCTAGCGGCTCTTATGGTCACAACTTGACCTTCATGAGGGATCTTAACCATTTGGTGCACAGTGGAGGGCACCCCTCCCAGCTTATGGAACCAAGGCCTTCCCAAGAGGGCTGAGAAGTTGGCGGGAATGGGTAACACCACACATTCTACTTCGGTTTCCACTGGCCCTGTCTTGACTACCGTCTTGAATATCCCGGATGCTTGCCTTCGCGAGTTGTCATAAGCCGTGATCGTTAGATCAGACTTGGCCAGCATATCCTCTGTCACTCCGAAAGCTTCCATTGCCACCAGTGGGCACACATTGATTGATGAACCATCGTCCACCATAACACACGCCATGTGCTTCTGATTGATTTGAGTCCGTATGTATAAAGGGCGGTTGTGATTGCGGCCTTCTGCAGGCAAGTCAGCACTTGTGAACACCACATTTAAAAGATGGACCAAACTAGCAAAGATCTAAGACTCTAATGAGATGCAATGCAAATTTCGAAAAAGGATGAAATTTTTAAATTAAAACTCAATCATATGTTTTAATCAAGGTACTTTCGAAGTGAAGTCTCAAAGTAAGTCCCCAGTGGAGTCGCCACTGTAACGCGCGTCGAACCCCGAGGCGCCCCGAAAGCTCGCTTTCAGGGCTTTTAAAAGAGGTTCATGAAAACTTGTAAGAAATTACAAGTGCATCTATATTGGGCAACAAGGAGGTTTCTTTAAGTCGCCACCCAATAGAACATTAAAAAAGGTTGTCTAGCCTCGGTGAGCTTAAGACAGAGCATATGCATCCATATTGGGCAAGCCAGAGATATTTTGGAGGCCTTAACCCAATAGAACATCGGGATTGTCCTCTAATCTCGTGGAGCCTAGGACTACGCAAATTAGGCCTTTTTGGGCAACAAGAGATATTTTGGTTCTCTTCATCATATTTAGCACCTGAGGGCTTCCTTCCATATTTTCCTCTTCGTCTATCACAGCAACGTGAAACCCACTGAAAGGCTGCCTTGCAATTTTCAATATCGAGACCTGATTCTCCCTAGCGGCTCTTATGGTCACAACTTGACCTTCATGAGGGATCTTAACCATTTGGTGCACAGTGGAGGGCACCCCTCCCAGCTTATGGAACCAAGGCCTTCCCAAGAGGGCTGAGAAGTTGGCGGGAATGGGTAACACCACAAATTCTACTTCGGTTTCCACTGGCCCTGTCTTGACTACCGTCTTGAATGTCCCGGATGCTTGCCTTCGCGAGTTGTCATAAGCCGTGATCGTTAGATCAGACTTGGCCAGCATATCCTCTGTCACTCCGAAAGCTTCCATTGCCACCAGTGGGCACACATTGATTGATCAACCATCGTCCACCATGACACAGGCCATGTGCTTCTAATTGATTTGAGTCCGTATGTATAAAGGGCGGTTGTGATTGCGGCCTTCTGCAGGCAAGTCAGCACTTGTGAACACCACATTTAAAAGATGGACCAAACTAGCAAAGATCTAAGGCTCTAATGAGATGCAATGCAAATTTCGAAAAAGGATGAAATTTTTAAATTAAAACTCAATCATATGTTTTAATCAAGGTACTTTCGAAGTGAAGTCTCAAAGTAAGTCCCCAGTGGAGTCGCCACTGTGACGCGCGTCGAACCCCGAGGCGCCCCGAAAGCTCGCTTTCAGGGCTTTTGAAAGAGGTTCATGAAAACTTGTAAGAAATTGCAAGCGCATCTATATTGGGCAACAAGGAGGTTTCTTTAAGTCGCCACCCAATAGAACATTGGAAAAGGTTGTCTAGCCTCGGTGAACCTAAGACAGAGCATATGCATCCATATTGGGCAAGCCAGAGATATTTTAGAGGCCCTAGCCCAATAGAACATCGGGATTGTCCTCTAATCTCGTGGAGCCTAGGACTACGCAAATTAGGCCTTTTTGGGCAACAAGAGATATTTTGGAGACCCCACCCCAATGAAACATTGAGATGATCCTCTAACGTCATTGAGCCTGAGCCAGCGCATATGCATCCATTTGGGGTAAGCCAGAGATATTTTGGAGATCCCATCCCAATAGAACATCGATATGGTCTTCTAACCTCGTGGAGCCTAGGATTATGCGAATTTGGACCTTTTTAGGCGACAAAAAATATTTTGGAGACTCCATCCCAATGAAACATTGAGATGGTCCTTTAACCTCGACTATGCGAATTTGAGCCTTTTTAGGTGACAAGAGATATTTTGGAGACCCCATCCCAATGAAACATTGAGATGGTCCTCTAACCTCATTGGGCCAAAGACTAGAGAAGGTTCAGGACTTTCCATTTATTCATACCTTGATTTAAAGTTACAATTGAGCTTTGAATTTAAAGTTTCATCCCATTTCTCATTCAATTTAATGCAACTAATTAAAGTGCAAGTTGGCCATACAAGGAAAGCGGTAAATAGGAGCAAAATTAATATAAAGTATAAGAATACATTACAACAAAACTAAGGGCAGAATACAACCCCCATTGTAAATAGCGTGTAAGTCATACATAAATCGGGATATTTGTTAAGTATGAGGACATTGGTCCTCACATGCATATGCACGAAAAATAATTTTGGGAATGTCAATGCTATTTGATAAAAAAATAGGACATTGGTCCTCAATTTATCAATAAAATCCCAATTCAATCACTTTAAATATTAAGCCATTTTCATGTTAACGGAATAAAAAATAATATTTATAATAATAATGCATAAGATAAAAAAAGGATAAGGGTAAAAGAATGAACCCGAGTGAAGATTCTCAGATTATTGTAGCGTCCTCCATTTAACATAACTCCAAATCCACCAAATAAACTAATAAAACTCACAAAAACAAAAATGATGTTAGTGCCACAACTAGCCCACTAACAAGCCCAAAATAATAGAAAAAATTGAATTATGTAAAAGAAACCATGAAGAATGACCAAAAAAATAGTAAGAAAATAAGTGGTGGAAGAAAGGGAGGAAAGGGAGAAGGAAAGGCCCAGGGACAGCCCATGGCGTGTGAGCGAAGGGAGTCCCTAGGTTGACCGACGGGTGGAGGCAGAAACCCACGACGACTTGTCACTCAGGTGAGCGACGGCCGTCAGTGGATCCTCTGCCCGTCGGTCACTCCAGATCCAGAAAAGACAACAACTCAAACAAAAAAATTATTTTAGTTTAAATAAAATAAGATTCTATGTGTAAAATCAGAATAAAATTATTAAACGCGAAGGAAATCGATCCAGAATGTTTACCCTCGGAATATTACCTTTAAAGGTGAATGTCGCGTGGTTTTTGTTCCTCGAATTCTATAAGAATTGATCTGTGATGTGTGATTTTCAAAAGCTTTTTGGATTACAAAAATTGTGCTTCGAAAACAAATCAAGAAAAGAAAATTATATTTTTCTTTCTTGATATTTTGATAACAGCTTTGGAAGCTAAAACAGCTGGATTCGATAGAAAAGAATTAGCGTCGTTCCCTCGGATTCCTTTAATTCAGAAAATATTTGATGACGTTTTTTCGAAAAAATGAAAGTAAGAAAACTTTTTGTAAGGAAATTACTAGAAATCTTTTTTGATCGAAAAAAACCTCCCCCGAACAATGAATCTCCATCCCCTATTTATAGGTTTAGGAAAATCATTCAAATAATTTCAAATTTTGAATTTCAATTTGAAAAAGATTTCTGAAATCAATATCAAAACCAAATGATTTGTAGAATATTCTCAAAATCAAATCTAAGATTCAAAAATATTTGAAAAGATATAGGAAATATTTGGAAATCTTGAAAATATTTGGGTATCGGCAGTCTTTTGGGCGACAGGCCATTCGCGAGGGACGGAAACTGAGAGACAGTTGTCTCTCATGAGACGTAGGCGTCTCTCGCACGAGCGACGGGAATTGCTAGATGCGAGAGATGCCCTCCTCGAATGAGCAACAGACGGCACTCATTGTGAGAGACGGTTCCTTCACATGAGCAACAGGCGTCTCTTCTTGCGAGAGATGGGCTCGTCCCGCATGAGGGACAGGTACCGCACACGCGAGGAGAGATCGATCCAGCGATGGGCATCCCCTCCACCGATGGTTTACCCGTCGGTGGAGCAAAATCCATTTTTCAAAATATGAAATCTTTCGGACTCCACAAAATCTCCTGTTACGGAGAAAAAATCACAATCCTTGCAAAATCGGAGAATGAAAACTCCACAACTTTCATCCATTTGTCTGAAAGTAGACATTAATCTCTTCATTGGGTAACTCTGATTTGGACTGCCTCAGGACCCGGTGTCTGCAGCTGCTCAAAGAGGGATGCGCCTTTATGCAGAGAACCTTGCTTGGAAGATGAGGTTTGGCGATAAGGTCAAGTCCACATGGGAGCTGAGCTGGAGTTGCAGTCGAAGGAGTATAAGACTCGACTCCAGATTCTTCGCGAGGAAAATTTGCTACTACCTACTCTCTATGCAAAAAATTTAGATCTTACTTCGTAGAATGCTCAGCTTTCTTCCCAGGTGGGGAGCTCCTAGGGCAAGTGGAGTCTTTGAGGAAGGAATTGTTAGTGTAAGCCCTAGCCCCAATACATTGTAATAAAACACTTTAGTTAATAAATGAGGCATTTGTTTTATCCATTGTATTCCTGTGCATGTCAATTGATAGAACTATCCAAGAATGTCGTTTCAGTTTAAGTTATCATGTGTGAGGCACATGGTTGTAAGACCTTGAAACAAATGAGACTTCATTCTAAATATCCCTAGTCAGTCATTGTTATGGGAATAACAAATGAATTAAGACTAGTATGCTCTCTCTGATTAGTTGAGTTCTGTCTTACGGATCATAAGGACAATAGTGTCAATCAGAGATCATAGATACATGTTTGTAACATGGTATTTGGATACGATCCACACATGAGAACACTACATGGTATAAGTCATAAGTGTTCCTCATATGCAAGTTTTGTATCGGAGTTCTTAGACCTAAAATCTCTATGAAACTCTTTATGAATTACTGTGTACTTTGACATACACCTAACGTGCTCGTAACTGAGTGACAAGTATGGGTATGCTTGGGTATGCATTGATTCATGTTAGAGAGCATGAGAGAAGTGAAGGGATTACCCCTCTTTAATAAGAGAGAAAATATCATCGGCCACTTGATCAGTGAACTGAGAAGTGTATGGCCATACCGAGATGAAATAATGAGTAACCATTATTTATCTGAGAGTTCAGTGTCACTGGAATATCAAGAAAGGAATTAACTTACATATAAGGATGACTAGTTCCATGCCTTATATTAATTCTGATATTTATGGGTAAGGGACTATATAAAATTGCATTAGGTCACTAAATGCCAATTGCATTTTCATTTAATTTGGAATGCTATAATATCTTGCTAGAGAATATATATAGCCTTTGAATTAATTCTCAATTCATTGCCAATATTAAATGGACCTATAGGATCGCACACAAAGCATTGGGCTTAAAATATTTAAATAATGTATTGGGCATTAATTTGGGCTTTTAATTAAGTCAAATTAATGTATATGTAATGGGTATTTAATTGCTAATGGACCTTGGTCCATGAGAGAGAATTTCGGCCCATAAGGTTTAATATCAATTAGTTAATTATGTTAATTAAGTTAATTGATTATTAAATCCGAATTTGAACTCTAAATTCAAAAGGGTTTAAATTAATATTTGTTACTTATCTCTAGGAAGTGTTTAAGGTTGAATATACTATCTTAAGGTAGTAGAATTCAATTGAATGACTTGCCATAGGATGAGTATACGGATGGGAAAGAAAGAGACCTAATTTTGGTGGCTAGGTTTTTGCGTGAAACTCTCTCTCTCTCTCTCATTTTTTCTTGGCCAAAATTCACAAGGAGAAGGATTCTTCTTTGCTTGCTTGTGATTTTGAGTATTCTTTACACATAGTAGAAGGACAAGATCAAGTCTTGTGGCTTCAAACTAATTCCATTACACAATACATATTTAGTAAGCTAGCACTTTCGGTTTTGAGCCGTCTTTGCGAGTGTGTGTGTGAGAATAGAGAGGAGTGGCGAAAAAGGCTGTTCCTTGGCATTGGTGGTGAACATCTAAGGTGGACAAGATCATCCAAATTGCTGGTCATCATCAAATCTAATTTGAAAGGCATCTAAAGTTGTAAGTTATTAAAACCCTAAAATTGCATGTTTCCGATTCTTGTCATGGAATTGTTTGGCATGTATGATCAAATTTTTTTTTGTTTTCCGCTGCGTGATCATCATACACATACCATGAAAAATTTCAACAGGAATCTAATGAGAGGTTGTATTCCCTTCAGCAGACTCATAAGAAAGAGTTGGCTGATTGATTAGCGAATCAAAAAAGTACTTGATAGGTCAGCTGAGATATCTTCAGAATGACCTCTTGACTCACATCATGATCGAGTGCGAGAGGCATTTTCCTGATAGGACTTCAGCTTCTTAGATGATTTGGCCTCACTTCCTAAGCACGTCCCAAAAGTGAAAATGAAAGAGGCTTCGATTAAGAACGAAGACCAAGATGCTCCTAATAAAGATGTAAATATTAAAGATTATGATAGAATTTATCTTTGAATTGTACTTAGCATTTTCTTCTATTTGTACTTAAAATTTAAATTAATGCAATTAAGTTTTCTCAATTTTAGTCTTCAAGAGTTGGAATGGTGGCAAAACCAGTAGGACTGGAAGGCTCCTCAGACACTATCCCGTTAGAAGACACCCTCAGAGAAGACCTCTCCCGAGGAACCTCAACACTCACTTCGATAAGCATATGTGGTTCTTCAACTAGTTCTATTAGAGGAGGAGGAAAAGGAACTTTAGAAACTTCTGATGGCCTTGGCTTTAGGGTAGGCCCCCTCCAAAGTTTGACAGGTTGAGTAGATGGATCCTTTGATCGAGTGAACTTCCTCTTCTTGCTCTTACTTCATTCACGAGCCTTTCTTGTTTCCTCAACCACTTCCCTTACTAGATGAGGGTCCATGTATGCTGAGTTTACAAAAAACAAGCAAAAACGTTAGAAACTATTTGAATTTCTCAAAATAAGTTATTCGTGCACAAAGAAAATGAATCTTAAGGGCTCATGTTTTGCCCCAGAAGGTCTTGGCTTGTCTGGAGCAGCCAACAAGACCGCCAAGCTGGTCATATTGTCAGAGCGCTCTTTATCATATTTCATGAACACCTCTATATCCGGTTGAAATATGAAAAGCCCAGAAGATAGGTCAATGCCATAGTGCATATGGCATAGTCCCGTTTTGGTAGAATGAGTTCTAACTAGAACAATAAAAGAAGATGATTATTATGGTTCTAGTTAAGTGCTGAATGATTTTATTTGTATGGATGAGCATTATGACTATTTGAAGAAAACTAGTTTTTCCTTTAATTCTTTCCTCTTCACATAGTTATGAGAACAATGTGAAAATATAGCATGCTAGAATTAAACCAAATCGGGTTAGACCGAAGGAGTTGGTTAGCCAATATAGGTTTAATAGGCAATTCAAATAAGGTTGAATTGCTTACGTGCAAGCATTGCCTAAAAAGGAAAAATAGTTAGAAAGTCGTTCGATAAAGGAACTAGAGCCACTTATTTCCATTGCATTTAGTTTATTCTGACGTATGTGATCAAGTGAATGTGAGGGCAAGGCATGGGGCCTACTATTTCATCACTTTTATAAATGACTATACTAGTTATGGTCATGTCTATTTGATTTCTCACTAGTCTCGAATTTTCCTCTCGCTCTCTTCACTCCAAGCGGCATTTAGACTATGGTATAATTGATGTTATCCCATACATGGGTAAGCGTCGGGCCAATGACGCAGAAGGGATCCTTGTACACGCTTTCGCTAAAGTTTTAGCACTATAAGAGGTAGGTAGGATATATGTTTTTATATTATCTCCATGCATATGTGTATGTATTTTTCCCAACTCCCAAAATTGGTATCAGAGCCATTGTTTTGCATCCTGACATGTGGCTAAAATTTGATCTAAAATTTTATGTGTAAAATTGGTAGATCTATGATACATGAACAAGCAAGAACAGAAACAGAACTCTTAACAAAGGTATCTTGGTCCCTTATTACATGGTCTATTGGTCCTGAATCTATGACCTACAAAGGATAAAATTCAAAAATTGATACACAAATTTCACTCACTCTTGAGTCAGAATAGTGTATTTGTTTGGTGACAATGCAGCCTCTTACATAATGCCCTTTTTGTAGGCAATTGAAACCTTTCACTCTTGAAATACTTACCTTCTTTTTGCCTTTTGACCTTTCGTGATTATGTTTTACTTTTTGCTATTTAAGCTCTCGAGCCTTTTCCTTATCCTACTTTTTAAGCTTCTTTTATTGTTCTGATTAGAACTCATTCTATCAGAATGGGACTGTGCTATATGTACCTTGATATTGACCTTAATCGCTGTCAGTTAGTCCTCTCCAAGCTCCAAATGACAAGCGACATCCTCAAATGTCTTTATGTTGTCAATATGAGTTAGTTGCATCTTTATATGCTCCCGACTCTTAGGTAAGGAAAGGATAACAACTTGGACCTGCTGATCGTCAGTCAACTTATGACCAACCTTACTAACTTCATTTATACTTTTCCATCTCTGTTAGATCTTTTTAGATCAAATAATCAGACTTCTTCTAATAAGTATCAAATTTGATCACTAATGATCAAAAACTTAGTTAGAGACACACTCTAAACTTTTCTCGTAAAGCGAGCCACAGATCCTTTGCATTTTGATACTTGTGGAACTGCTTAGTGACATCATCATTTGTTACCCTTAGCAAGATCATACGAGCACTGGAATTCTTCTTTTTTTCATGCCATATAGGCATTTCGATCCCACCTATACTGGGATGTAGTGCCATTTTCAGGTTTAACCATAACCAAATTTAAGGGTTCAAGAGCCTCTTGCTCTTCAAGCGACATCCTCAAATGTCTTTATGTTGTCAATATGAGTTAGTTGCATCTTTATATGCTCCTAATTCTTAAGAGAAATATATCAACAAAGTCCTTGAATGATTTAATATGCAAAGCTACAAACCTATAGATAACCCCATTGCCAAGAATCAGTTTCTTAGCAAAGATATGTATCATAAAATGCTAGAAGAAATGGAATATATAAGAAACATTCTATATGTTAGTGCTGTGGCTAATCTTATGTATGCAATATTGCATACAAGATATGATATATGCTACGCAGTGGGTATAGTAAGTAGATATCAATCTAACCTAGGTGAAGCACATTGGAAAGCAGTTGAAATAATACTTAAATACCTCAAAAGTACAGCAGACTATTCTCTCTATTATTAAGGCAAGGATCTGCAATTGAGAGGATAAAATCATGCCGATTGGGCTGGAGATATGGATGACAGGAAATCCACTTTAGGTTTCATATTCTTGCTTTGCAAGAGTGCCATCTCATAGAGTAGAAAGAAATAAACCTGCGTACATCTATCATCAATGGAAGTTGAATTTGTCACATCCTCAGCTGCAGTATAAGAGACAATTTGGCTAAAATGGTTTGTGAGCCATTTAAAGAGTAACTGCCTCAGAGGAAATAATGATGGTCTATAGTGACAGTCAGTTGTCGATAGCTTATAGTAGGGCTAAGCATATCAACATTATGTATCAATACACGAGAGATAATATTGCACGAGGAGAAGTGAACTTACAGTACGTTTCTACGCATGCAGATCCATTGAGTAAATCATGTAATGAGAGATGTGTTTTGAGAAACACATTAGATCTTAGGGTTTGCGTAGAATTTAATTGGTACTATTTGATTTTAGATAATCCCTTAATATTATTATTTGTGAATAATAATCAAGTTTATTGTTGGCAATACATGAGTGTGAATGTTTATATGTGAGCATTTACTTTTATTTATTTCAGATTGAGCATGTAGGACAGAGAAGTAGCCCATTCACAAGGGTGTTTACCTTAGTTTTATCAATGAGTTGGCAAAGATTAAGATGAAGCGAATTTTGAACATATGAGAATGCTTGAATTTTGAACATATGAGAATGCTCGAGAGCTTGTTCAAAAATATAAGTGCTGTCTTGCAGAAATTACAAGATTAGTCTTGTTAAGGTGCTAGATCAAGACATACATAAAGTTGTATGCTTTGGATTGAGAACCAAATAAGGATTGAATGGAATCCGATGGTAAGTCAAACTTAACTATTATATTCTGTCTAAAAAGCCAAAAGTAGTCCTTAAGTAAGCGAACTAAAGTTGGATGTTTCGGTGCGTTGTAACCTTACGCTTCTGTATAGTGTTTTTGTGAGACATGCTCTCGAAGTGAACACCATGACACATGTTTTATATTGTGTGTGCTTTTATGACCAAGGGATAGAAAGTTTTTTTTTATTGATCTCAACATTCCCTATTGTGAGACCTTACTAAATTTTTGACCCTTAGAACCCTTAACTTATCCCTAAAATATGTTTCGGTGTGGCTACCTTAGTTAGTCTTTAAGAGGTTATGGAATAATTTGGGCCTGGCGGAACTAGCTAGAAAAGTGAGTTGAATCATGATGGATGGCATATAGTAAGAGGGGGAGATAGCCTTTCGATCACATTTAATTTTTTTATGATTCACTGGCTAGCCTATAATTGTCCCTATAAGTACAGACATAATAGTGAACACAAAAATTATTTTATGAGATCATGAGTTAAAACAGTGAATGTAAGAAAGCAATCTAGGGTTAGGCATATGTGAATAAGAGGATCTCATCTTTCGAGACGCTATATATCCCTAACTGGTGTATAGCACTAGTGCTCTCGTTGTATGCTAGTCACACGGTCCATTTGCCTATATAACTGTAGTTTTTTTACTAGAAATCTTTCCCCCATGTGCGAGTGTGAGAGATGGAGTCTTGATATGCCCATGACTCCCGATATGGATCCGAATCCATATAAATGTGGAAATTATCCTGATATGGAAGAGATCCATATCAGAAATGAAATTATAGAGATATGGAAAGAGTTCCATATTAGATCCTTTAATTAAGGGTTTTTTCCTTAATTAAATTGATTTGCAATTCCCTTTTCAAATTAATTCCTTTCTTAATGCTCATTAATAAGGGGTAACTCCCTTTTTGTCATTAATTTCCCATGATAACTCACTTTCTATTTTAGAGAAGAGATCTCTATAAATAGGGTTTAGATTTTCTGTAAATGGATATAGAAAATTTCTCCATACTGGAGCTTTGCCGAGTTGTTCCCTCACTTTCTTGACTCCAAGTAGCATTTAGACTGTGGTATAATTATTGTTATCCCGCATATGGGTAGTAGCCAAGTCAGTGATGCAGAAGGGATCCTTGTACACGCTTCTACCAAAGTTTCAGCGCTACAAGAGGTAGGTAGGATATATGTGTTTATGTTATCTCCATATAAATGTGTATGTATTTTTTCCAACAATAATTAATTATTTTGTTGCTAATTATATGTGCATCAATGACCACAAATTAATCACACATGCTTAATAATAATAATAATAATAATAATAATAATAATAATAATAATAATAATAATAATAATAATAATTAATTATTATTATTATTATTATTATTATTATTATTATTATTATTATTATTATTATTATTATTATTATTATTGTTGTTGTTGTTGTTGTTGTTGTTGTTGTTGTTGTTGTTGTTGTTAATTGCAGGACAATTGCAACTAAATACAAATGTAGTTACGGCAATTATGACTGACCAGCAGATGTCAGAAGTGGAAAAAATGTGTTTTTGGCATGTTTATGTATTTATAAATGATGAAAATAATTGTTAGATTTTTAATTCATTAAATAATTTAATATTATTTGTTATAACAATTTATTTTAATTGTATAAGTGTTATAAGTTCATTTATAGGCAAAAACAAACTATTTTTTTTTAAAAAAAGAAGAAGAAGCTGAAATAAGCGCCTTAACATTACAAGAAAACAGACATTTCCCGACGAAAATTACCGACGGAAAATGTGTAATTTCCGTCGGGAAAATAAAATGCCGACGAAATATTTTCCGTAGGCAATATGGGCATAGGGAATTATTCCCGACGGAAAAGTTTTTCCGTCGGTAATAATTCCCGACGAAAAAGTGTTTCCGTCGGTAATAATTACCGACGGAAATGCTAATTCCGTCGGGAATTTCCCGACGGAAAAGTGTTTCCGTCGGTAATAATTCCCGACGAAAATGATAATTTCGTCGGGAAATTACCGATAAAAAAGTGTTTCCGTCGGGAATTATTCCCGACGGAAGTATAATTTCCGTCGGTAAATTACCGACGGAATTAGATTGTCCGTCGGGAATTATTACCAACGGAAACACTTTTCCGTCGGGAAATTCCCGACGGAATTAGCATTTTCGTCGGGAAATTAAACCAACATTTCCCTCTATTTTACGATTATATTTTTATAATGCATCTTATAACTTGTAAAATTAATTGCAAAATAATAAGCAAATGAAAATGATATCTAAATTTTAATATTCAATAATAGTCGAATTTAATAAAATTGTACTATTTATAAAGATAGTAATTATGTAATAACATAATAGTCATGTCTAATACAAAATCATAACTAATTAAGCTGATGGCGGAGGCGGCGGCTGAGAAGTACGATCGAACTGCTGCGATGACACCATACCCTTCAAATTTTCCATCTCATTGCGCAGCTCAGATATGAAGTCGAAAGATTGCTGCCATCGAGTCTGTGACTGTTGCAATTCAGATCTCAGCTCATTTACAGTATTCTCAAGTTCATGGACTCGCCTGGATTCAGACCGTCTATGTGATGCGGCAGTACTTGAACTTGAGGCATGCGAGTGACAGGATTTGGCCAAAGAACCTAAGCCAAATATCCGTCCTCGCCGGTCTCTACCACCAGACACGTCACAATAGATTTGATTCGCATCCACATAATCAGAAGTCTGTGAGCGTTGCTGAATTGCATCTTGAACTTGTTCCTGTCGTAGGACAAATATTTTACAATAAGTAACGATTAATAATAAGTAATATTTAAAATTTGTAAAATATAGTAACTTGGACATACATGTAAAACCCTTGACCGAGAATTGACGAACGTTTGACCATCATGCTTGTTGGTGTGGGTGTGTACAAATACCTCACCATAGGTAGCCGGTCGACCCATCGATGCTCCCTGTAAACATAAAAAGAATTAAAGATGAACTATAATTTATTGACTATTCGTATAAATTTTTACTTAAATTTCGGCAGAGTTTCCCCTATATTTGGAGCATACCTCCTGTATACATAGACAAAAAAACACTTCAAGGTGGACCCCATGAATAGTATTATCATCATTTACTGGGTCCAATGAATAGTAATATCATCATTGACTGGGTTTCATGAATAGTGACAGCATCTTTGACTGGGTCTGTGAATAGTGACTGTGGGTCCCATAAATAGTAACTTCAGGATGAACAGCACGTGAAAATATTTTATTTCAAAATTAGAAAGAGGATGTTAAATGGAGGATAATGGTATAATTTGGTGTAAAAAGAGGTCAAATAGGCCCCCGAAAGTCAGTCTAAAGTTGCCTCTGGTTCAGTTCGGTTGAATCGAAGTTTGACTGAACTTTAACCGAATTTTTATAAATGGTTAGAGTGGATAAAAGGGTCTACTATAAGAGGATTAAAGGCTTAGAATTATTTTTATAGATTTTTGACAGCATTAGAATTGTATTTTGCGGCAAAATCGGATTGAATCGAATTAGACCGGTTTAAGTGAACCAGATCCCAAACGGACTTCGATTGAGCTAAAATTTTGCAGGGACACTAATTTTAATATTATAATAATGATAGAATTATTTGGGAATGAAAATGAGTTCTATAATATTCATTTACACCAAAATAGTAAAAAATGACACGAAAACTAAAAATTGGACCAAACCAGCTCGATCACTTTGGTTGGACCTGGTTTGATCCAATTGGAACCATATAAATACATTCAAATTTCTGGAAATCCCTTGGATTCTTTTTTTTCAGCCACCCTCCTTCTTCCTCTCTTGGCCGAATTGCTTCTCCTCCCTCCTCCACCATTTTTATTTCATTTTTTCTTCATCTCACCTCAAAATCAAACCTCTGTAACATAATAAAACTCCTATAGAATCCATTGGTGGTCTTAGAATTTAATTTGAAGGAGTAAAAGTGGGTGAAACCTAGACTTGAAAGTTTAGGTGTAAAATTGAGGTAAGAGATTTAAGTGTTTTAAATTTTGTTTTAAGGTTCCAAAGGGTAATTTAGGATGTGAATAAGATGTATATGAAGTTTGATTTTTGAAAGGAAACTTGATTTTGATGAAATCTTAATTTTTGTGTTTGGACATAATTATCTCCACTAGGTGAAGGAACCTTTAATCAAGCTAAGGGCAGGGAAAAGGATAATTGAGAATTGTATTGCAAGATTTTGAGGTTTGTGATTGCAAATTTCATTTAATTCCATGGTAAAAGTATGGATTTAGGTTATGTTTGTGAAGAAAATATGTGATTTAAGCACGTTTAATTGAAAATAACATGATATTCATGTTTAGGGATGTTAAAAATGATGGTATGGATGATTAAAATGAAGAAATAAATTTTGTGTGAAAAATTCCTTTTTGGGCAGAATGTGCATCATGTGATTTTCATGTGTTTTCATGATGTTTTATGTATATTTATGATTGATCTATGGTATTTGGCATGTGAACTAATGAACGGTATGTGTGAGAGCATGTGAAAACATCATGAGGTATGTGATGTATGTATGGCCGAATGTATATCATGTGTAAAGTCATGATTTTGATGTGTTTTTATGGAAATTAATGGTATGGTGATGTTATACAACATGTAAATGACCTAAATAAATGATAAAATTGATAAAAAGAATTAATGGAGATAAACTGGTATGTGGGCCATATGCATGTATGTATGTATGCATGTGTACCATGATGAAATAATGAGTTTACATGGTATGTGATGATGTAATGATGATAATCACATGTGTAATAATGAAAAGGTATGAAAAAGAATAAGATATTATGATATGCTATGAAATGTATGTATGTCACATTAATAATGTGGAAAATAAAATAATATTGCCCTATGTAGTGATCTGGTAGTCAAGTTTAGTTCAGGATATGTTGGCATGCCATAGGAAGATAAGATTGCGGGTGTGAGTATGGCGTCTCACTTATTAATAGGCCAAAGATGGTCCTATTTCACTGTATCTAAATATTTTATCGTACTGTACTGTATTTAAAGACAGTGGTGGTCCTACAGGACTCCTTTGGTATTTCTGTGAACTTTTAGAGTTTACGTCTCGTTTATCTTGTATATAGAATCTGCCAGTATGTTACAGGGGCATAATGGTAAAAATGAGATTTAAATAGTTAAAATATGATTAAAATAATATTTATGTGGAAAAGGACATAAATGTAATTATATAAAAAGTTTGAGGGCAAAATGGTAATTTTGTGCATATGTGTGTTAAGAGTGGTTCATAAGGGTAAAAATGTAAATAAATAGTTAAATATGAAAATTGGCCACTTCTTAGGGGTAAAAATGTAATTTGGCATGTAAATTAATGGCAAAAATTGTAAAATTAGTGAAAATAATTAAACTAGTGGCATAAATGTAATTTTGGTGAAGTATAAGTGAATTAAGGGTATAAATAAAATATTACCATAAATTAAGGATAAAATGGTAATTAAGATTAATTATGTGTTAATTGTATAATTGCCCTAATTATATGATTTAAAGATAATTAAATATAATATTGCATGAATAATTGGTAATTACATTGAATAAGTTTAATTATGAATATTTAGACGTTATGATTTATGGAATATTATTCATGCATGTGAAATTAGTTTAAGTGGAAATTTATGGAATTGCAATCACCACTGGGCATATTTAATGCTCAGCACGTAGTTTTATTTGACTGCGTATGGGTACTCCGTAGGATTTTGGGAGCAGAGCATACCTCATATTTCGGAAGTGGTATTGAAGGAACTATTTGGAATATTAAGTATGTTAATTAGACCGGCATGTATATATCTTATAATGTTATTTTTTTTTTTGGGTTTTGGTCTGTAATAGATTGCTAAAACTATCACTAGTTTATGTGTGTGTTGGGCATGCCTAATAATTAGCAGAAATTAAGTTAATACAATTGATAAAGTAAAATGTAGATTCCCAAGTTAAAAGAAAACTAGCCAAATGAATAGTAACTTAGACAGTTATAGTTCAATCGGCATAATTGATAACGAATTAAAATAGTAATATTAAGTTTGATGATTAATTAATAATTGTTAATAGACTTAAGTAAATTGACTATTTATATAGTACTATTTATACGGTACTATTCATATGATACTATTGATACGACACTATTCATACGGCACTATTCAAAAAAAAAATTTACCGGTTTTAATTAATTGTCTATTTAATAACCTGATTAGTTCAATTAAGTTAACTGGATTAAAATAAATAGTAATTGAATCAGAAGTAGGGTGTTACAAGTATTGGTATTAGCGCTCCGGTTTAGGTGGTTCTAAGATCGGAGTGGGTCAATGGGAATAGTATAAGTATATGTACATGCCAAATAATTTTTGGACAGTATAGTCATGTGAGGCTAATGTATGCTTGCTCCTTGTGTTAGATTGTGAACATGGCTTCGGATGAAGGTCGTCATGATAGTGATGTGGAGAGTGCCGCATCTATTAGTATTAGTCGATTGAGGACGCCTCAGCATCAGGCCACTCCACAGGTTGCTCCTCCTCCTCAGCAGCAACCTGAGTTTATAAACATGATGGCAAATTTTCATCAGTTTATGCAATCTCAGCAACAACCTCGGGGTCTTGAACAGCAGTTAGCTCCACCTAGGCGAAGGCCTATTTTGGAACAAATTAAGAGATTAGGAGCGGAAGATTTTTATGGTCGCGATCCTTTGACTCCAATTCAGGCAGAGGAGTGGTTGTTTAAGTTAAAGAGGATGTTTGAGACCACTCAGAGCCCACCAGATGAGATGCTTCAGGGAGTAGTGGCTTTACTTCAGGGTCCTGCGTACACATGGTGGAGTTCAGTCCGTAAATATACTCCAGCTAATCAGGTTACTTGGGGGTTTTTTCAGACCCAGTTTGAGAAGAAATACATCGGGTCTGAGTATAAATCTACTATGCAAGATGCCTTTTAGAGGCTTAGACAAGGGAACAAGTCAGTTGCTGAGTACGAGAGAGAGTTCGAGCGGCTTAGTGCTTATCTAGATGATGAATCCGTGACTGAGCAGAAGTTATGCCATAGATTTGAAAGAGTTCTGCATAATAATATCAGATTGGCTTCGGGTTCTCAGAGACATTTGGATATGAGGTCCTTGGGGTTAATTATTTCGGTGGTCACTGAAGTTTAAGGATTGTAATGATTTGGTCACTAAACTTCAATTTGTAACAATAAAATAATATATCTATTATTTTGTAACGAAAAAATCAAAATGATTGGAAATCCGGTTTCGGCAGCAAACGGGAGCTGCTTGAAGACAATGAAAATTGATTTTTTTTAACCATAAAGCCACGTTGGATCCATGTCAGATCCGACGTGGCAAAAAATCTAACGTTCATTCTGCTAATAGGTCACGTGCTGGTTGCCATTTCCGATCATTTTGATTTTTTCGTTACAAAATAATAGATGTATTATTTTATTGTTACAAATTGAAGTTCAGTGACCAAATCGTTGCAACCCTTAAAGTTCAGTGACCACCGAAGTAATTAACCCGAGGTCCTTGGTTGAAGAAGCCCTTAGAGTAGAGACTATTATATCAGAGGAGGCTGATAGGCAGTCACTATAAACACCGGGTCCTGAGACAATCCAGATCGGAGTTACCCAATGATGATAAGATGCCTGTTCACAGGCAAAAAGGTTAAAAGTGATGATTTCCTGATCAAATTTGCATTTTAGAGTAAAAAAATAAAAATAATAAAAAATATTTTGAAAATTAGATTTTAAAAATAGGGTTTAGAAATTATAGTATTTTTTAGTTAAATTTTTAAAAAAAATTCCGCGAATGTCGACCTGCGGCAGTGCGCTGCGCTGCACCCCGCGCAGGGCTTTTGACCGACTCCCGTCGCGTGCGCCGATGGGCGTCGATCACCCCTGTTCCGC
This sequence comes from Excoecaria cochinchinensis, assembly GCA_947683425.1. Taxonomy (NCBI): domain Eukaryota; kingdom Viridiplantae; phylum Streptophyta; class Magnoliopsida; order Malpighiales; family Euphorbiaceae; genus Excoecaria; species Excoecaria cochinchinensis. Next base: position 2,931,508 of record CANTUQ010000110.1, read on the forward strand.
CGCAAAACGCTCAATTTCGCCGAAAATGCATTTTTTGGCCTTTTTTCATGATTTTTTTTCCCAAAATTAATTTTTTATCCCATTTTTTGTATTTTTATATATTTTTAAGTTTTTAAAATTAATAAATTAATTTTTTTAATTTAATTTTATTTTATTTTATTTATCCTTAAGATAAATGTCAAGGATTTAATTTTATCTTTTAAATTTTAATTTTAATTTGAATTCAAAAGGATTTGATTTTATCCGTAAATCTAATTTGAATTTAAAAATATTTGATTTTATTTTTTAAAATCAAGTTTGAATTCAAATGGATTTGATATATATCTTTAAAAGATTTAAATTTTGAAAAGGATTTTGTTTCTAAATTCAAATTTTGAAAAGGATTTGATTTTTAAATTTAAATTTTCAAAAGATTTGTTTTTGAATTTTGAATTTCAAAAAGATTTAAATTTTTTTTATCTTCATTCTCATTTACTTATAAATAGGAGGCTGAGGATCGAGTGAAGGGGTCGGATTTCTTACTTTTCATTTTTTTCTTTTTCAACAGAATTCTCTCTACTTTTTTTATGAAATTTCTTCTTCAAATAAATTTCTCAAATCAGTTTTCAATAAAATAATCTTTCTTGAGACAAAAAAAAATAATTCTTTGTTCTTGAGTTGTTGTTTTCTTTCATTCTTCATTTTTAAGCGATTTTCTTTCTTGGAATAAAACTCCGACTTTTTCATTTTCAACTTTAATTTTGCGAATCAAACCAAGGAAATCAATCATATTTTCCCTTCATCGAGCACGAATTCTGAGGGTAAATATTCTGGGCCCAATCCTATTTTTCTTTTATTTTCTTATTTTATTTATTCACAATTATTTCATCAACATATAGATATTTATATCTATTGCTTATTTATTTTATTTCTAATATTTCTTTTTATTTTTATTATTTTATTTCATTATCCCACTCACATGTTGTTTGTTTTTTTTTTTTTTGAGCTTATTTATTTTCACTAAATATGGGGTGCTGAGAAGGGGAGTCCGCTAGGATAATTCGGGGATACCAATTTGGTTCATTTTCTTTACCCTATCTCCTTTTAGTTTATCTTCATTTCCAATTTGTCGTAAATATTATTTTAATCCCGCTAATATAAAATGGTTAAATTTTTTTTATTAATTAAATTGGGATCTGTTGTAAATTGAGGAGCCCCGGGGCGCGTCACAGTGGCGACTCCGCTGGGGACAATACTCGAGACTTCGCTTCAAAAGTGCCTTGGTTAAAATTTACAATTGAATTTTAATTTAAAAATTTCATCCTTTTTTCGAAACTGCATTGCATCTCATTAGAGCCTTAGATCTATACTAGTTTGGTCCCTCTTTTAGCCCCGGTGCGTTCCCGAAGAACGACTCTACATTCACTCAATATAGGAAAGTGTTAAGGATAATCACCAGCCCAAGTCTCGTACCATCATGGTATATTAAATGGAGACCCGACCGATCGTTATGCTCGTGATGAGCTAGACCCGTTGGCAGGGACCATGCTTGGGTAGCCCTAAAGTAACATCACCTTGACTAAAGCTCATGTAATGAAAATAGTTACTTTCCCTAAGTGGTATGAACCTTAATACTATGCTTGCTGTATGGATCATTATGTATTGGACAAACCCAGATAATTTGATTGGTCACCTAATCAAAGGCTTTCATGCCCCGATAGGCCCAGGTCAACTTATTCAGACTGCCTAAATACATAACGATCATAACACATGCACCTGTGCATTAGTTAGGAGAGGCTATGCTGCCGATTTTCCACCGTGCACCATACGCGTCCATTGGGTCCCCTGTTGATCCGTGGGCCAATCCCACCTAGGAAAGAGACTATGACCTCATGTGCGGGAGTAATAAGGTTGGAAGGACCTATGTGCTTGCATGTGATTTGTGGATGTTGCATAGCACGATCATGCATTATATGTCATTCATGCATCATCCTAACGAGTATGTTTTGTAGCCATCATAGATCTGCCTAGGTGGTCTAAAGGTTCTGACAGGCGACTAATCAGTGAACTTCTTTTCCTTGTCTTTACAAAGAGAATAGGTCAGTATACGTGGGATCAGAGTTAACCTCATAAAGCAGTGAGTCATTCCCCTTCGCAGAGGTAACATGAAAACCCATTAAGAAGACCCATCGTAGCTCATGCACTCATTATCGATAAAATGGATAGGAAGGCACGGGAAATAGAGAGGAAGCTAGAAGAGTTTGAAGTTAGGATGAAAACTATGAAGTAAAATTTTGCTGCCATAATGACGCCATCCACCAAGGCACAACACACTATTTTTACCATGCCACGGGACAAACACGGCCCGGCCATGACAATCAAGTCTAGAGGGAAGATGCCTTTTGCTCCGCCATTGGGGCAAAAAAGCAAAGGACATGCTTTTAATGATGAGTCCAGGATAATGACAAGTGGCCCGAAGAGAAGAGTAGATGTTCTCGAGGAAGAAATCCTGCGGTCTAAGCGTGCTACTACCCAAGCCGCCTATAAAAGATTCACGTTTGGTTCCGCGGATTTGGGGAAGGAAAATGGCTTATGTGGATGTGACAGTTGCATCGGCAGTCGAGAAGTGGAAAAAGTGTCGATGGCCGAAATAAGCCAGAAATATCACTTCGGCATAGACGAATCTTTCCCTCAGATATTGGAGAAGAACCCACTAAGGTGGTCGGCTAAGCCAACTGCGGGTCGTGGGCTAATGAGTCACCATCAGCATGCCAAAGACCTGGTTAATGTCTGCCAAGCACTGAGGGGGCAAGTTTGGGATCTTGAAGGTGGAAGTGAGGGAAGCTCGAACCATGGCGACAGTAGTAGAATAAGTTTCGGGGACAGAAAGGTTCCAGCCACCACAAGGAAAAACGGTTTCCCGACAGAAAATAAGCAATTTCCATCGGGAAATAAATTTGCCGACGGAAAATATTTTCGTCGGGATAGAAAGTGTAGGGAAATTTTCCCGACCAAAATATTTTCGTCGACGAAAATGGATTTTCTGTAGGGAAATTCCCAACGAAAATGGATTTTTCGTCGGGAATTTCCCTACGGAAAATGCATTTTCATCGGGAAATTCATCGACGGAAATGGAATTCCGTCAGGAATTTCCCGACTGAAATTCATTTCCGTCGGGAAATTCCCGGCAGAAATGAATTTCGGTCGGGAAATTTAATAAAAATTTTAAAATTAATTTTTTAATTATTTATTTAACCTGTAATATTAATTAGTTATTTAACCAGTAATATTAATTGCAAAATAATGAAAATGAAGATAATATCTAAATTTTAATATCGAATACTAATTGAATATAATAATTGTACTAATCATAAAGTTAATAAGCATTTAGCAAGATCATAATAGTTACATATATATGTCTGTTTCAAAATCCTAAACTAAAATGATGGTGGCGGCGGCAGCTGACGAGTACGATCAGACTGCTGCGATGATGAGGCGACCATACCTTTCAAATTCGCCATCTCATTGCGTAGCTCAGATATGTAGTTGAGAGATTGTTGCCACCGAACTTCTGAATCTTGCCACCAAGCTTGTGATTGTTGTAATTTAGATCTCAGCTCACTAACAGTATTCCGAAGTTCATGTACTTCTGTGACGCGCGCCGGATCCCCGCGGCCGCCCGTTCGACCGCCCGTAAGTGGGCTATCGGAGCATTTGTGGGTCCGTTGATAGCTTGCAAATAAATCGCAAGTGCGTCTATGTTGGGCAACAAGGAGGTATCATGGAGTCGCCACCCAATAGAACATTGGGAAAGTTACTCTCGCCTCGGAGAGCCTAAGACTGCGCTTGGTATCCATTTTGGGCCAGCCAGAGGGGTCTTGGAAGGTAAACCTCTCGCCCTAAGGAGCCTAGGATTAGCGCTAAAGTCTCGTGGCACAAAAAGGTGTCTTGGAGGGTAGACCTCTAGCCTCTTTGAGCCCAAAGACCAGAGCTGGGTCCGGGATTTCTCATCTATTTTTACCTCGATTATTTTATGATCAAATTTTAATTATCATTTGATTCGCTCTCTCTCCACACGATGCGATTGATTAAAGGCGCATTTATTCATATTTGGAAAGCCTTAAATGAGCAAGATAAATATTGAAAGCGATAAATTACAATAATACAAGGAGCAGAATACAACTCCCTTTTATAAATGTGCGATACATACACGAATCGGGGCATTGTTTATTTTTGAGGACTTTGGTCCTCGCATGCATCATTATCAAAAGTGGATATTTTTATCTATGATGATCTTTATTGGATAAAAATAGGGCATTGGACCCTTGCTTTTGTGTAAACCTCATTTTATTGAATATAAAACATTGAGTCATTTTTATACATTAATGAGATATGAAAGGAGTACATCCATATACATAAAAGAAACAAAAGAAATAATCAAGAGGATTAGGAAACTAAACCGGACGAAATCCTCCAAATATGGTAGGTAGCCGCTCAAGCTCGGGATAGTCCAAGAGAATCAATATACACTCATAGAAAGTTAAAAGATGTCAATATACATAGAATCAATATATGGGAATCCAAAGGGACTTGAAAAAGACAGAAAATCATTTAAAAGGGAAGAGACATAACGCACCGACGGCCTCTTTTAGGTGACGGACGGGCGTCAGTCAAGATAACCGACATGTTCGTCTGTCACTCAAAAAGAGGGCATCTGTAGGTGAGGTGACCGACGGGCATCGGTGATGGAGATGACCCGTCGGTCACCACTGTCTCCGAAGAAACAGGAAGAGAAAAACTCCTTTTAAAGCCAAAAAAGAGATTTTATCATAAAATCATATAATGAGAGTAGAAATAAAGAAAAATAATGACAAAATTGAAAGAATCGACAAATAAGAAATAAATGTGAAATGATATGAAGAAGGAATCCGGAATATTTACCCTCAGATAATCACTTTGGGTGAGATTCTTGTGTTGATTAGAGCCCCGTGTGTTCCACGAAAAGCAAGATGAAGGATCGAAAAGAGGAAAACAGATTATTTCTTTCTCAACCCTTCAAAATATTGTCTTTGGAATCAAGACCTAAGGAAAACTAATTAGTTTTAGTCCCTTTTGATGGATTTAATTCTCCTTTGAAATAGATTTCTTTATGAAATGTGTTTGCTGGAAGAGAGAGAAAATATGCTTGAATTTGGGCAGAGTTTCCCCTCTTCAAAAATTTTTGGAACCCTTTTCTAGTGAAAATCCGGAGCTTTTATAAGCCAGACACGACCGACGGGCGTCGGTGTATGGAGGCGGGCGTCGGAAGAATCCTTCTGACACAAGGATTCATCCGACGGCCCTGCCACATCCACCGAGGGGCGTCGGAAGGGTTGCGTGTCCCGGGAAACCAGGCGGCATTCTGACAGGGCGGTGATTTTTCGACGGGTGTCGGAAAGTGCCACAAGCCATCGGTGACCCTAGGCGACGGGCTGACTTCACAGACGGGCTGGCCGTCTGTGGAGGAAAAAAATGCCTTTCGACTCGAAGATCCCCTGTTTTCTCCCCCTCTGCCTACGAAAGGTAAAAAGACTCACTTCTCGTGAAATGCGGGACTAAAACCCCCAAATCCAAACCATTTATACAGGTTTGGATACTGATTTCATCATAGGGTAATCTCTGATCCGGACCGCTCCGGGACACGGTGCTTACAACTTCCCTGGAGGCAGACCGTCTGTTAGATGCAGCTGTACTTGAGCTTGAAGAATGCGAAGGACAGGACCTGGCCAAAGAACCTAAGCCAAATACCCGTCCTCTCTGGTCTCTACCACCAGCCACTTCATAATAAATCTGATTCGCATCAATATTATCGGAATTCTATGAACGTTGCTGAATTGTATCTTGAACTTATTCCTATCGTAAAATAAATGTTTTATAATAAGCAACGATTAATAATAACTAATATTAAATATTAGTAAATTATAATACTTTTGACATACATGTAAAACTCTTGACTGAGAATTGACGAACGTTTGACCATCATGATTTTTGGTGTGGGTGTGTAAAAAGACCTCACCATAGGCGGTCCACCCATCAATGCATCATGTAAACATAAAAAGATTTATAGGTGTACTATAATTTATTGAGTATTCGTACAAATTTTTATAAAATTTCGGCAGAGTTTCCCCTATATTTTAACCATACCCCCTGTACACAAAAATAGAAAAACACTTCAAATTTATTGTTATACTTGCATCCAACATCCAACAACAATGCAAACTCCTCACACAATTAACATTCCCATCCTCTATGTTAATGAGATAAATCTTAAACAGTAATAACATTAATCACAGTAATAACAGTAAATTATAGTAATATCCATCGATCATTCCTCAAACATAAAAAGAATTATAGGTGAACTATGTACAAATTTTAACTAAAATTTCGGCAGAGTTTCCCCTATATTTTAACCATACCTCCTGTACAAAAAGATAAAAAAACATTTCAAATTTATTGTTATGCTTGCATCCAGCATCCAACATCCAACAACAATGCAAACTCCTCACACAATTAACATTCCCATCCTCCTCTATGTTAATGAGATAAATTTTAAATATTAATAATATTAATTATAGTAATAACAGTAATATTTTGTAATACTTACAAGTTTATCTGCATGTTCTCGATGGGACATTGATCCTCCAGTATGCAAGCATGAACTAACTCCCTCAGGTCCTCCCCGTCTATTATTAGTATTTCGCTCTGAAATGGAAAGGGCCTTGGGCGTCGTCCAATACTCTTCCCAGTGTGCCCATGTATCTTTTGTCATGTACCGAGGTCGTACTCCACCAGTGTGTAGCAAGCACACTAAGTCCTTGTAACGCGCTCGAGCACGACTCTCCCATGCATCATACATGATGTCGTCAAACACCGAATCCCAGTAAAATTGTTTCTTATAAGAATGAACAAAAAACAAATTATAAGTAAGTGTAAACTATAATTTGAGCTATAATTAATGTTATCATAATTTATTACCTTGAATTCTTCAAAATAAAAATTTTTTGTTTCTTGTGACACCTTCTTCCAAACATAACCATCATATTCAATTCTATTCTTGAACGTGGTTGTCATGTTGCATGAGCACTTTCCTGAAGGATTCAAACTAATATACAACAATCCTAATAAAGTTAATAAAATTAACAACTATCATTAAAATCAATACAAAATTAAATATTAATCACTTACTCCCCAGCTCTAATGCTGATATAGATTCTTTCATCAACTCCAACTGAGCCAGGCATAGGTTGTTCCGCTGCATCTGTTCCTGATACCTGAGTTGGCATAGATTCGGTGTGTGCCAAAGGAGTCGATTCAGTAGAGGGAGTGGTAGATGGTGCAACAGTAGGGATGGTCGGTGATGCGTCAGCCTGAGTGCAGTCATTGAAACCAGGCGATGGGGATGCTCCATCACTAATACTATCACCTCCATCATGCACCCTGAGACGTGGAGGAATCGTTTTACTCTTCTTTCACTTAAACATATTTCCAACCTGACATTATGAAAAAATTGCATATTGTCAGATAATATAAAATAATCACATTATAATAAACATATTAAATAAAAAAATTAAAACAGTGCAATATTAATTGTTCTCACATGATATAAAATTAGGTAAACAAATTATTCGCTATCATCACTAAGCTGTAAATTGTAATCACAATCATCCTCATTTTTCGATGAAGAATAATCAAATTCAGGCTCGTCATCGGATCCCTCGCCAACCAAAGTTTCCTCATCATCCACACAAGAAATTTCAACAAATTCATTATCTGCATAGTTCAACGTTTCATTATCATCATAATTTAGAGATTCATTTATTTCATGAACTTTCGGTTGTTCCTCTTGAAATGCATCGTTATTTTCAGAGCGTTCACTTTGTCCGGTGGCTTTCCTTTCAAAGATGCCTCTTGGTTTTACTTTACATGCTGCTAACCATTCCGAGTTGTCACGTTTTAAGCTTGGATAAGAGACATAATATACCTGGATCACTTGCATTGCCAATACAAAAGGTTCAAAGTTACTAAATCTTCTACGCTGGTTTACATCAACTAAATTGAATCTGTTATTTATTTTTGTTCCAACATTATTAGTTGGATCAAACCATTCGCACTTAAATAATACACAGCGTTTTATTGGCAATGTGGGGTACTCCAATTCAAGTATATCAACAATTTTGCCATAATAATCCATCAACTCTCCTTGAATACAAACCCCACTGTTTACCATTTCCTTGTTATGACAATTTTCCCAAGTTCAATACGTAACCATCCGGAAACTTTAGCCCTTTTAACCACTCACACAAGACTTCCTTTTGTTTTTTGTCCAAAGTGTAGCATGCTTTGGGATATTTTTCGGTTATGTAAGCTTTGTCCAACTCAGGCCTTTTACATAACAACTTTAAATCTGCCCGTGATTTTGCATTGTCCTTGGCCTTCCCTTCTATATTCATAATGGTGTTGAACACATTATCAAAAATATTTTTTCCAATGTGCATCACATATAGATTATGCCGTAGCAAATTAGTCTTCCAATACGGCAAATCCCAAAAAATGCTTCTTTTCCTCCAACCAAAGTTTTTGTTGATTCTTCCATTAACTTCATCAGCATCAAGTTTTGTTACTGTAAGTAAACCAAATTCATCAATGTCTTGTAAAAATTGCTCACTACTTCTGATAACAGGAGGACTAGCTTGTACAACTCTATTCTTAATAAACCTATTTTTGTTCTGTCGGAACGGGTGATCAGGTGGAAGGAATTTCCTGTGGTTGTCAAACCATGAATTTTTGCACCCATGTTGAAGATAAAACGCATCTGAATCATCGCCACAGTAAGGACAAGCTAGTTTTTCGACCGTGCTCCAACCTGACAACATAGCATAGGCGGGAAAGGCACTTACCATCCACATTAATATTGCTTTCATCATAAAATTCTGTTTAAGTGATGCATCATATGTTTCAACACCAATATCCCAAAGCTGTTGCAATTCATAAATCAATGGCTGCAAATATACATCAATTTTGTGCTTCGGATTTGTAAGTCCTGGAATAATAACTGTCAAGAACATATATGCCTCATTCATACACATCCATAGAGGCAAATTATAAGGAGTAATTATGATTAACGATGACGAATATTGTTGCCCTGATTGACCAAAAGGTTGAAATTCGTCTGTGCTCAAACACAGCCGAACATTCCAAGATTCAGCAGCAAAATCAGGATGGGTGTTATTGAAATGTTTCCATGCAACTGCATCTGATGGATGACACATTATTCCACCTGTGCTTTTGTGCTCATCATGCCATCTCATATGAGGTGCAGTAACTTCGGATGCATATAGTTTTTGAAGCCTAGGAGTTAACGGAAAAAAATACATACGTTTCCAAGGTACCAATTTCTGCATATTGCTGCAATTTTTCGGTTTGTACCTAGGTTGACTGCAAAATTTGCACTCTTGCAAATTCACATCATCCCTCCAAAACAACATACATCCCAACTGGCAACAGTCAATTTTCTTGACAGGCAAACCCAAGCCACTGATCATTTTCTTCACACTGTACAAATTATCAACCATTTTATGGTCAGGAGGCAATGATTCATTGTACAACGCAAGAATTTTATCAAAACTTCGATCCAAAATATGGCATTCGGATTTTATATTTAATATTCGAGCGACCGACAATAGCTGAGTCATGTTATCATAGCCTGACCATAACTCTTGATCTGCTGAATTTAACAAATCATAAAATTTTGTTGCATTTTAGTTGGGTTCTTCCAGCATGGGTGTATTTTTCCTAAAATCACGGCCAGCTGCATCGTAAACCATTTGGACGTATGGATTATCAGTGACCCCTACATCATATGTAGAAAATTCCCCCTCTCTTTCAAATTGACCCTCAGATGCCGACATGTTACCCATATTTCCCATCGAGGTGCTACAAATTGATAGTTCTCCATGTCGTGTCCACTCAAAATAATTTTGGACAAATCCCTTTCTTAACAAATAAAAATACACTTCATCAACTGGAAGATAACTAAGGTGTTTGCACTTTTTACATGGACATCTTATTTTAGCCCCGTCCATGTATGCAGGTTGAGAACTTGCATATTCAATAAACGACTGAACCACTTCCACAAATTCAGGATTAATGTAACCATCCCTTGTTTTTCGTCTATACATCCAAGATCTATCTACGTTACTCATAATTAATTCCAAAACTGTTACATGAACAAGGACACATCTCAATTAGAATTATAAATATCTAATTCCCAAAAAAAAAAAAACTTAATATATTAGTCAATAAAACTAAAAACTCACAATACAAATATTATTACGAAAAATACAAACTTAATTAAGACAATTGCTAGTCATTTAAACAATAATTATACTGATTATTATGCTAAAAATATAGAAAAATACAAATTGTCATATTATAGCCAGCTTCATTAGAACAAAAATAAAATCAACAGTACTAATAAAAAAATAAGTTTACAAGAATATTATATTCAATAATAATAAATATAATAATAATAATATTAATAATATTCAATTTATTTACGTTAATTATTCATATTATTACCTAACCAAAAAAATACTAACAACCATACAAATTAACATAAATAAATAATAATTATAACAATACAAATTAACATAAACAAATAATAATTATAATAATAATAATTAAGGTACAAATTTTACAGCTTTTATTTTAAAAAAACTAACACATATAACACTAATAATATGAAAAATACTATTAATAAATTTAATAACAACATTTAAATTAATAAACTCATAAAAAAGGAAATATATATATACAATAAAAACAAAAAAAAAAAACAAATTTCTCAAATAAAGTGTTAATCTTATTATTTTCTAATAATACTAACAACATTAGATTTGTCATTTAATTAATTAACCCTAATCCTACTAATACTATATAACACTAACAATCATCTATTTCAATAATTGTTTAATTAACATCTAATTACAAAAATTATTCTAATAACAACAACATTACACATTAAAAACACTAATAATAATACATTACAAACAAATTATTCATAATATTATTTAACAATAATAAAATATTTAATTAACATAAATCAATTAAAATAATTCTAACAACAATTAACACTAATTAATAATTAATTTTTTTATTACATAATATTTAATATTTAACAATATCTAACAAACATAAATAAATTAATAATAATAATAATAACTTAATTTTAAAAAAATGGAGAGGAACCAGATCTGCCTACCTGGCGCCGGAGGAGGAGGAGGAGGAGGAGGGGAGGAAGGAGAGCAGGTGGACGAGGGGACATGGCCCACGCCTGAGCAGCGGTGGTAGACGCCGGCAGAGAGGAGGTGGCGCGTGGAGGGAGGGAAAGAGGAGGGAAGATCGGAGCGGCAAAAGAGGCAAGGGAGGGGAGAGAGGAGGAGGAGGTGAGGGGAGCCGCCGATCGGAGGGGAAGGGCGGACCTGCAGGTGCGACGCGGTGGTCGGCGGCGTAAGGGCAGAGGAGCAGAAAGCAGAGGGGAGAGGGAGGGGAGAGGGAGGAGAGAGAGAGTAGCGGGGGAAGAAGAAATATTATAGGGTTTAATTTTCTTTTAGCGATGGAAGGAATATTCCGTCGCAAAATAGCGACGGAAGGAGTATTCCGTTGCTAAATAGCGACGAAATATTCATTCCGTCGCAAACTTTAGAGACGGAAGATAATTTCGTCGCTAAATTAAATAAAATTATTTTCCAATTTATTTAGCGATGGAATATATAATCCGTCGCTATTTTTAGAGACGGTTTTAACGAACCGTCACTAAAAATTGTCGGAGAAAACGGAGGGAAAGCTTGGCGCCATTTTAGCGACGAAATTTAATTTTCGTTGCTAAATTGTGGTGGAAATAAATTTTCGTTGCAATTTAGCGATGAAAAATAAATTTCGTCACGAATTTGCAGCGAAAAATAAATTTCGCCGCAATTTAGCGACGGAAATCACTCCGTCGCTAAATTTCCATCACTAAATTATACTTTTTTTGTAGTGAGCTAGAAGCGTAACCCAAAATAACTGTACCATCTTAGGGAAGTGTCTATCTAAACAGTTCACTTATTTTGTTAAGCAGGGAAAGTTGCGATCAAAGCCAGTTAAACTTGCCTGGAGTTGAGGGCATCCAGGTCATCGAACTGATCAGTATTGCGTCTATCATCAGCAGACTGGGCATGACACTAAGGAATGCCGAACTTTGAAGAAGCGAGTTCAAGACCTCATTGACAAGGAGATGAAAAGGGGGACAAAAGGGCCCGAAGGACAGATCGTTGGCAAGAGCATCTGCGTCGGCAGAGAGTAGGAAGAGACGATAGTTTAGATTTTTTGTCTTTTTAATTCCAAACTTTTTCAATAATGCCAATGACATTCTTAGTTTTATTAATAAAGTAAACAATTTCCCTTACTTGTGTGATGTTTCTAATGATCTCGTTATGCAAGATCATGATCATAATATATTTAACATTGACTCAATTGATGCTACTCCATTTAATCTTGGAATTTCAGAAAATCTGAAAGAAATCTTGATGGCATCTGACATAACTCCTTAATAGCAAAGAAATCTGGAGAGAATACAAAAAAATAAAAAGCTTTTGCCTGGACCTAGGAAGGCACGCCGACAGTAGATGGTGAAAAGATCAGAGGACTCAAGCTAGATAGGACATAAAAGGTCAAAGGAAGAAAGCCACAAATAGAAGTAGGACAAAATTTTCTTGTGAAGGCACAATATTTGACTTCGCTGGGCAATGATATCCTAACGCCAAGAAGATGGAGAGAGCACGTATGGTTAGATCATCAGGGATATAAACAGAGCTTATCCATGAAGAAAAAAGGAAAAAAGAAAGCAGAAAAAGAAAAGGAAAAAAAATGAAAAAATAGAAAAAGGAAAAGAAAAAAAGAGAAATAATGAAAGACAAAATATGAAAAAAGAGGAAAATAATCAATATGTAGATCCAGCCAAAAATATTGATATGAAAGGCAAGAGAAGGTCATCCTGGGGGCAAACTTTGTTTGAATCCTATTGACCTAGACATATGCGCACTTTCCCATTCTTCCTGACTTCCGAGGAGGACCTAAAGGTTTCTATATGCTCGAGCTTGGAAAAAGACATCATAAGGGAGGTACACCCTCTAGCCTCCAATAGATAGGGTCATCGTGATTTTCCACACCGTGCAAGGTTCAAGAGTGGAGGGACGGTTTATGGCTAAGGCTAGGGAGTTGCTCTAGAGGTATGGCATTAAAAGACCACGAATCCTTTCCGTATCGCCCTCAAATCAGTGGGGCAGGAGAGGCTGCTAATAGGAAGATCTTAGTTAAGATGGTTTGAAACTACAAGGATTGGGCAGAGAAATGCCCCTTTTGCACTTTAAGGCTAGAAAAATCACTATTGGAACCCTCTACTGAAGACACATGGGGCAGAAGGCATATGGCGGGTCAGAGTAGAGCTCAAATCCTTAAGGAAGTAATGATTCTGGGAGACAACAAGGCACGACAATGACAACAGCATCTAAACACGTCAAAAGAAAGCATGGCACGGGATTATCGCCACAGTCAGACCTATCAGAAAACACTCTGTTCGATCATCCTAGAAGGAAATAGGAGAGCAATCGCTAGACAAAGGAGATTTAATCTCTAAGCAAGTAAGTCTGAATGTTCCAGATGAACGAGGCAAATTCAGACCAGTGTCGAAAGGCCCTTTTATTCTTCAGAGGTTGTTATTCAAGAGAGCAGCAACAGGCAGCGATGAAAATGACTTTAAAGGAACCGATCAACGTTGATAAACTCAAGAGGTTCCATAGCTAAAGGCAATAAAAAAAATCAAAAGAAGAGAATAATAGCCCCGCGGGTCGAAAACCAAAAAAAGGCGGCCTTGCTAAAATTGGGCGCCTCGTCAGGATGAAAACCAAAAAAAGGCATCCTGGCCAAAAATTAGAGGCTTGAGTGAAAATGTCCAATCTAGAAAACCTGAGAGAGCTGATTGGTAATAGGAGTTGGTTTTATCAAGATTTGGCTCCTTGAATAAATTTGCATATTTGAATCAACATTGAATGACGATCATGTATATTGAAATCATATTGAGATGTACACAATTTTGTGAAATGAAATAAAACTGAATTTATTCATTCATATTATTTTCTAAGTTCTGTTCTAAAAAGAAACATATTGCTCAAAATGCATGCAAATCTGAACTAAACCCTACTACTACTCTCACCGGCCAAATGTCTAAGTCGTCGAGTCCTGTTGTCAACGGCAGGGCTGAGCACCCATCTCTTGTATGTGCTAGTGGAAACAATCGATTGATGACCAAAAGAGGGAATGACAGTCTTCACTAGTAGTTCAGCCCAAAGATCATGGTACCGGGAGGCAAAAGCTGCAGATAAGATTCCGCCTCAAAAGGATAGAGGGACTCTCACAACGTCTTGAGTCATCCTGAGCTGTCGAGCGCATCGGGCCGTGATGTAAAAGGTAGCCTCACGTAGCCCACATAAGGGAACACATCCTGAAGAACCATCAACTATCGCAGTAGATAGGGGGAGCCAAGCGCTCATGAAGCTAATGTCCTCATCGGTTACCTCGCTAAATCGGATAATGCCTTCGTCGGGGGTCGCAAATGAATACAGTCGCTGGCGAGGAAGAAAATGCCTCTGAGAATATTGACTAATGACCCTGGGAGGTGGATCTGACAGCAGCTTCAACTTCTCTTGCAGCCATATCTAAAAGGGAAACAAAAGGAAAATAAGAGAAAAAGAAAATAAAGTAAAAAGCAAATAAAAATAAAAGCCGTTGGAGTGGGTTGGGGCCATTCCAGGCAAAAATTAGGCACAGGGTTATGTGAAAATCCCCAAAAGGACGCATTTCTCGGTAAGAAAAGCTAGTGTAAAAATCCACAAAGGACGTACTACCTTTAAAACAATGACTATTGACGCTTGGAGCGATAAGGCGACATTACTCCGAATGACTTTCCTTTAGGTAGAACTTGATTCAGAGTCCTGGGGGCAAAATCCTCATTGATCGGGGGGCAAAGATGCGCACGGGTCAATTCTCTTTGAAAAGATTATGGGTTAGAGTCTGTAAAGCCAAGACAATGCTTTTTTTAGATCCTTGGGGGCATCAGACAATGTGAGCAGCCGAGCAGTACCCTCAACGAATCCCTTAACCACCTGGGATGTGGTCTATCCATTTTTGCATATCACATGCATCTCACGTGCATTTAATCCTTTATGCATATAGATATGCACACACAACTCTTGTACATTAATCCTTTGCTCGTGTCTCATGTATATAGCTTTGTGTGTACATTTCACACACATTACACACACACAATCTTTTGTACATACTTTTGTGCCAATAACTTTACAGGGAAAAGGCCGAACCAAAGGACAACTTCGGCAAGATGAATTCAAGATAAAGCCCACACAAGTCGAAATCATGTAAGCCCATGAAGGGATTATCTTTAAGACCTTTTTTAAGGCATTATCAGTCTCTTTTGAGTATTATCTTTAAGAACTTTTTTAGGCATTCCCAGTCTCTTTGGAGCATTATCTTTAAGACCTTTTTTAAGGCATTATCAGTCTCTTCGGAGCATTATCTTTAAGATCTTTTTTAGGCATTCCCAGTCTCTTCGGAGCATTATCTTTAAGATCTTTTTTAAGGCATTATCAGTCTCTTCGGAGCATTATCTTTAAGATCTTTTTGAAGGCATTATCAGTCTCTTCGGAGCATTATCTTTAAGACCTTTTTTAGGCATTCCCAGTCTCTTCGGAGCATTATCTTTAAGACCTTTTTTAAGGCATTATCAGTCTCTTCGGAGCATTATCTTTAAGACCTTTTTTTTAAGGCATTATCAGTCTCTTCGAAGCATTATCTTTAAGACCTTTTTTTTAAGGCATTATCAGTCTCTTCAGAGCATTATCTTTAAAACCTTTTTTAAGGCATTCTCAGTCTCTTCGGAGCATTATCTTTAAGACCTTTTTTTAAGGTATTCTCAATCTCTTCGGAGCATTATCTTTAGGTCCTTTTGTTAAGGCATTGTCAGCCTCTTCGGAGCATTATCTTTAAGTCTTTTTCTTAAGGCATTTCAAATCTTTTCCAAGACGTTCTCAGTCTCTTCAGAGCATTGAGTTATTTTTTTAAAAAAAGTCCCAAATCCCTTCAATCCAAGGTGATCCAAGAGATGGGTTTAGCTCAACATTGTCAGGCACTATCCAGGAAAGCAAGCCTATTCATGCCGGAGGCAATCAAGTAAGTTTCTCTATCATAAGAGGTACATTCACACACATCACACAAAGTGTACAAAATCAAAATTCAAATGTACAAAGAATACAAAATCTCAAACAAACGAACAAAACAACAACAACAACAAACAAAACAACACAAAACAAAAAAAAAAGAAGATATTTTCAAGGCCTTGAAAATCCAATATACTGTAAAAATTCAAATACATCCAAAATGTAAAAATCCCAAAAACAACAGGAACAACAACAAAAAAAAAGTTCATTTTAAGAGTCGCCAAAGACATTGAAACCTATCCGCCTGCAGGCAAGCAATAAAACCTCCAATCTAATTTTCCTCTGAGGAGGCTCAAATCTATTTTCCTCTCTGGAGGCTCAACATCAAATTCTCTCACCCTCTTGAGAAGTACGCAGGTCTTTTCAACAAGGAGGCTACGTTGGAGATGATAGAGGCATCGATATTTAGGGAAAAACCAACTGTCCTTCAGGGGGGAACCCGTCTGACATCGGCCCCAATAGGTATGTACTGGCACAGGTAAGTACCTCTTTTATATACCCTGCGTATTTGCTTTATCCTTTATTATAGAAAAAAGGTTCATGATAAGTGCTAGTAAAGATAATGACGAGTGAGTCACCATGCTGACCTAAGGATGGTTGACAGATTAGAATATTGTACTAGCCGGATGGGGGTTAGCAAATCAGAGATTGTATTGGCCGGATGGTGGTTAGCAGATCAAATATTGTACTAGCTGGATGGGCGTTAGCAGATCAGACACTGTACTAGCTAGATGGTTGTTAGCAGATCAGAGATTGTACTGGCCGGATGGTGGTTAGCAGATCAAATATCGTATTAGCCGGATGGTGGTTAGCAGATCAGAGATTGTACTGGCTGAGATGAGGCTAGCAGAGCACATGCGGTAGAACAGATCGCAACGAGATTGCAGTTAGAGAACACTGCATCTCACAACGAGATTGCAGTTAGAGAACACTACATCTCACAAACACCGTGCAGGTCGAGACGAGGCCTGCGGGGACACATGCGATAGAACAGATCGCAACAGGGTTGTAGTTAGAGAGCACCGCATCCCGCAGTCACCGTGCATGCTAAGATGAGGATAGCAGGCCACAATAGAACGGATCGCAAACAGAGGTTGTAGTTAGAGAACACTGCATCTCACAGACTCTGTGCAAGCCAGGACGAGGTTAGCGGGACACCAGCAATAGAACAGATCACAAATAGAGGTTGTAGTTAGAGAACACTGCATCTCACAGACTCCGTGCAAGCCGAGATGAGGCCAACGGGACACCAGTGATAGAACAGATCGCAACAGAGATTGTGGTTAGATAACATTGCATCTCACAGACACCGTCCAAGCCGAGATGAGGCCAGCGGGACACCTGCGATAGAACAGATCACAACGGAATTGTGGTTAGATAACACTGCATCTCACAGACACCGTGCAAACCAGGATGAGGCTAGCAGGGCACACGCGATAGAACAGATCGCAACTGAGTTGTAGTTAGAGAACACTACTCCTCACACCGTGCAAGCCGAGATGAGGCCAGCGGGACAAATTGCAATGGAGTTACAGTTAGATAACACTGCACCTTGCATTGTGCAAGCGGAGCCGAGGCCAGTGGGACAATGCGAATGAGCCACAGTTGGATAACACTACAGCTCGACAGCGACAAGCCGCAACCTTCCACACTGCAAAAAGGTAAGGGCTACCTCAGGTACGCATCTCTTTCCTTTTTATCTGAATTTTGGCTCATCTAGGCACTAGTGCACTAGTTTCCCCAAAATTGGGGGCAACTGTAGACACCGGATCCTAAGGCAGCCCAAATCGAAGTTACCCAATAATGATAAGATGTCTGTTCACAGGCAAAAAGGTTAAAAGTGATGATTTCCTGGTCAAATTTGCATTTTAAAGTAAAAAAATAAAAATAATAAAAAATATTTTGAATATTAGATTTGAAAAATGGGGTTTAGAAATTATAGTATTTTTCAGTTAAATTTGAAAATAAATAAAAAATTCCGCGAATGTCGAAGCGCGGCGCGGGGCGCCAGCGCGCGTCGCTCGCGAAGGACGTCGCCCGCGCGAGCGACGCCCAGCCCGTGTCCACCCGTTGGGCACTCGACCGACGCTCGTCGCGCGCGCCGACGGGTATCGGTCGCCCCTGTTCGACCGCAAAACGCCTAATTTCACCGAAAATGCATTTTTGGGCCTTTTTTCTGATTTTTTTCCCAAAATTAAGTTTTTATCACATTTTTTGTATTTTTATATATTTTTCAGTTTTTAAAATTAATAAATTAATTTTTTAATTTAATTTTATTTAATTTTATTTATCCTTAAGATAAATGTCAAGGATTTAATTTTATCTTTTAAATTCTAATTTGAATTCAAAAGGATTTGATTTTATCCTTAAATCTAATTTGAATTTAAAAATATTTAATTTTATTTTCTAAAATCAAGTTTGAATTCAAATGGATTTGATATATATCTTTAAAGGATTTAAATTTTGAAAAGGATTTTGTTTTTAAATTTAAATTTTGAAAAGGATTTTGTTTTTAAATTCAATTTTTAAAAAGGATTTTGTTTTTAAATTCAAATTTTAAAAAGGATTTTGTTTTTAAATTCAAATTTTAAAAAGGATTTGATTTTTAAATTTAAATTTTAAAAAGATTTATTTTTGAATTTTAAATTTTAAAAAGATTTATTTTTGAATTTTGAATTTCAAAAAGATTTAAATTTTTTTTATCTTCATCCTCATTTACCTATAAATAGGAATCTGAGGATCGAGTGAAGGGGTCGGATTTCTTACTTTTCATTTTTTTTCTTTTTTAACAGAATTTTCTCTACTTTTTTTTATGAAATTTCTTCTTCAAATAAATTTCTCAAATCAGTTTTCAATAAAATAATCTTTCTTGAGACAAAAAAATAATAATTCTTTATTTTTGAGTTGTTATTTTCTTTCATTCTTCATTTTTAAGCAATTTTCTTTCTTGGAATAAAACTCCGACTTTTTCATTTTCAACTTTAATTTTGCGAATCAAACGAAGGAAATCAATCATATTTTCCCTTCCACTACAAGAAAATTGACTTTTAATGACCAAAATTTAACGAAGGGATAAAAATCCGGTCGTTAAAATATACAAATAACGAAGGGAAATTAATCCGGTCGTTAGTTCTTAAATTTTATTGTTATAAAACGAGGGGATTAAATTCAGTCGTTAAAGCAATAAAAATCCGGTCGTTAAAATATACAAATAATGAAGGGAAATTAATCCGGCCGTTAGTTCTTAAATTTTATTATTATATAGCAAAGGGATTAAATCCGGTCGTTAAAACAATAAAAAAACCAGTGGTTAATGGTGTGAATTAGTGGGAATTATGAGAAGTAGAAAAAGAAAAGAGAGGGAAAGTCACGAAAGGGAGGCAGAACGGGAAAGAGACCGAGGAAGAGAAAGAGAGAGAGAGAGACGGCGGAGCACGGCGAAAGGGGAGAGGAGGCTGGAGATGGTCGATGGCGAGCAACCGGCTCCTCGCAACGCCGATCTCGGCGTCTTATTCCCCGTTGCGACGTCGCAGTTCCGGGAGAGAGGGAGGAAAACGGCGAGCTTCTTCTGCGTTTTTCGGCTAGCTCCGGCGGCGAACAATGACACAAATTGCACGATGGGACTCCTGGAGGGCAGGCGAATCTTTCGGTATTCATGGGTGGTCCTCAATCGCCGGCGACGAGCAGAGGTGTGTTTTATTTTGCGAGACTGGTTCTTTCTCCCACTTTTTGAACTTTTTAATTGACCTACCCTTTGCTATTTTCTGTCAGGTCCTTTTGTATAACTTGGTTACAGAACAGAGTTTGGTGAATCGATCATCTAAATTTGAAACTACCGTACAAAATGGGGAGAAATCATCTCTGAAAGAATTATATGAGAAAACATCTCAAGAGTCAGAGTATGTCTTTGTTTCTGCAATTGAATTTAGGTCTTTAAAGATGTGAAATTGTTTATTAGTTCACACTTGTCTGCTTCAAGTAAATTGATCTATTGCATGGTCTGTCTGGTAAATTTGTTATGACAGATCAGAGGATGACTGAGAAACATGGGGCTTCTTAAAGGTTATGTTTGAAGAAGATGGGACAGTAAGTTTTTGAGCTGTTATGTTGGTTTTAAATACATGACATCCCTTTGCTTTATTACGTCTTAGGTTGAAGTTTGAGTTGTTTCTGGTCTTGTTGTTGATTATTCTTGTTTCTTGCTCCATTTGTTATCTATTTTATTTAAAATTGCAAAAACATAATTGAATATTGTAGATAAAAATGAGTGAACTTGTATTTGCATTAAGTTGCAGAAATACTAAAGATATTCGCTATACTTTCTGACTCTATTTCGTTTACTTTGAATGCTTTACTTTTTTGAGGACATGTATGTGTTGCTTGAGTGCCATAACTTTGACCTATGCTGCAATTAGCAGTGGCACAAATCTCTTGCAACTTTGCAAAGGGGAAAACATGAGGAAAAAAATTAGCATATTTGTTTTTTTTATTTTTGTAAGGATAAATATGCATTGTATCATCTGTACAGTGTATGTGACATTTTTAACATGATGGATAACCAGTTTGCACAGAACGAGGAATGGAGTCTGCTATGTGATTCACTGGCATCAAAACTAATGGCAACTGGCAATATTCTCGCAGCAACTCTGTGTTATATTTGTGCAGGAAATATAGATAAAACTGTTGAAATTTGGTCAAGGGACCTGACAACTCAGCGGGAAGGGAAAACATATGTTGAACTTCTTCAGGTAAAAGCTTGCAGCAATTAGAAAGAAATAAAATACTATTTTGTCTTCTCTGCAGTACCTTGATAAATATTCTTCATTCCACTAGGATTTGATGGAAAAGACCATTGTGCTTGCTCTAGCAAGTGGTCAGAAGCAATTTAGTGCATCCTTGCGCAAACTTGTTGAGAAGTATGCTGAAATTTTAGCAAGTCAAGGGCTTCTAACAACAGCAATGGAATACTTGAAACTTTTGGGGTCTGATGAATTGTCTCCAGAAATTATGATCTTGAGAGATTGAATTGCTATGCTTTATTTTTCTCAAAATAACATTTGGGTCAGACATAATATTTAAAATTATTATTATTTTTTTAAAAAGTCATTTTCTTTTCAGAGGAAAGCCATTTCCGTGTGAAACTATCAATTCCAAGAATTGAATATCTTCTAAACATGAATTGAAATACTACAAAGTTTTATCTAATAATATTACAATAATAATTAAAATAAAAAAGTAACCTTTATTTTTATTAATTAATTCATTTCTCTTTTCCATTAGAATTATTAATTTCATCTTTTTTTTTACTTGCTAGTCGTAAACTTTTCTCTCTCAGATGCCCTTTTGGGAACGTTCTGACTCTGTTTCTCCAACCTCAGACACAGGTAACTTGAGTGAACTCACCTCTTCTAATCATCATCACCGTCTCAATTTATAATCTTTTAATCCTTCAGTTTTTTACTACTCATTTTATTCGCCGTGAAATTCCGTCATGATTGGTGTAAGTTGGAGATTTTTCGAACAATTTAATGGCTACAATGCCTAGTTTTGTTGGTAATTCAAAGAGCCTTATTGTTTTCACAAAAGGCCTTTCTACAAGGCACCTTTAATCAACAAATTAGCTGTTGACTTAACATTGCCTGTAAAAATTTAATTTTTGACTTGATTCCTGTTTTGACATGTTGCTATATTATCTCTCTTTCTATGTCATTTTATGTTTGAGTGAGTGAAGCTTGTATATATTTTGTCTTCCTGGTCTTAGGTACAAAGAGATTTTGAAGAACTGCCTTCAGAAGCCTTTAGGCCATTACAAAGTTCCTTAATTGTGAGTGGTATTCATGCATGCTTCTTACAGTTAAATATGTTTAGATTTATTATGCCATTACAAAGTTCCTTAATTGTGAGTGGTCTTCATGCGTGATTCTTACAGTTAAATATGTTCAAATTTATTATGCCATGCATAATAACTATACATGTAATGGTTTTTGAAGTTATGAATTTCGGTTGTGCTGGTAAGAAAATAGATTTAGTGTTTTATCCACCTCTTCAAATTCTACAAATTCACGTTACGAAAAAAAAATCTACATATTCATGCATCTATTTGAACAATGTATAAGTGATTTTATTTTGGTTCGATTAAACCATGTTGGTAGTTTTTCATGACTGAACTAGTGTTCTTATTTCTAGTGTTTGCTTCCTTGAATTGGCCAAACATGTGTTAACAAGACTTTTAGCTATACTGGATTATAAATTTGAGATCTTTAGCCTCGTAGAAGTAGGGATTTCATTTTCAATATCTTATTATCTTATAATTACATTTCTTTTTGGCAATAGAGTATCTTTAGTTACTTGATTGTGGATATTTGGCTGATGTTCATTAAATGTTAATTAATTTTTATTCAATCACTACTTTGTCTTTAGCGTAATTTATCGAGTTTCACAAATATATTATTGCAGAATGCTTTCTTTTTTCCTGAAGCTAATTAGTAGATTAAATTTTTTATCCTGACATTTACAATATTAAAACTATTATCTCCCAAAAGAGTATATCAAAAAATTTTCTTTCCAAGATCAAACAACATGAAGCTTAAAATGCAAGAGTTTGTAGATCAATTTCTACCACATAATTTTTTATTCCCTGCTTCCAAATAATTCTATTTTGTCAATTGCTTATGTGCAGTATAGTGTCTGTACATTTTAGTGTATATTTCAAATCAAGGTTCTTTATTGGGGAGATGGTTGCTAACAGGCTTTGTTTGTGGGACAGGATTGGACTTTTGGCATTTCACCATGCATTAGTAACTAATCCTTAAGATGCTTTTGTTATTTGGGTCTTTGCTTCTGTACTACATCATGGAAACTGGAAGGAAGGTGTTAAATTTGCTGCAGTGCAAGTTAAATTTGTACCTGAGGTCCCAGGGTTCTTTGAATTTAAGTCAGATGAACAACTTTCATCTGAAGTTAGTCATTTAGCAGCTTTGGTTCAAGATTCCGTTGGTGCCTTGGTTGATGCAAATATTCTTGTCCAGTCTATGTGCAAATACCCAGTTTCCTTGCCATCTTATTTTGTAAGTGCCTTTGAGTTTTGGTTCTGAGTTCATTGAATTTCTGTGCTTGGTTCTAACTTTCAGAGACACATGCTTGGAGGTATCATTTGAATTTTAGCATATGGACTATGTGTTTGGTTTAGATCTTTAAATGGTTGACCGTGGCTCGTGTGACTGGTTAGCAGACCTTCTTCCATTTTTTGTTTGATGGAGAGCTGAGCTTCCTTTGATTACTTAAGTTGACGTTGTCTGTGGTGGAGAGCTGAGCTACCTCTGATTAAATAGAATTTATAGTTGCTAGCCTTTTATGTTGTGAATGATTTTTGATCTTTCTTAATTTTTTCTTTGGGCTGAACTTTTACATATTTACATTTTCTTTTTAACATCTTTTCATCACAGGGTCTAAGATATCATCTCCCTATATCACACGATCTCTTCAATTTTGAATTTTGGGTTGGTAAACTTCATGAATCTTATCAAATTCAGATTGTTCATGTGTTTTAAACCTTGATTGCTAGTCCCTTTTACCCTTGATTTGTTGTAGGTAACTGAAGAGTTTCAAGCCGTAAATATATCTGTGAAAAGTGATATCTGGAGATCTGAGGTTAGACTATTTTCTCATTAGAATATTTTAGAAATTTTGTCTTTAGAAAATTCTCTGAGTTTGTCATTTTTGGAGCAAACTTTGTGGTAAATTTGTCAGTGTTGACTATTTGGTTAAATAGGACCTATCTCAGACAAGTATTTATTTATTTATTTTTTTTTTTTGGAATTTTCTAATCTAACAGAATAATGTTTCTCTTGGAATTTATATCCTAATGTGTCTTATGTAGACTCTTGCTGATGGTGTTGATCCAAAGTAGTAGACATTTTTCTTTTCTTTTTAGCTGCACCCTCCTTCACAAACGACAACTGTCAATTTAAATACTTTCCTTTTTTTTGTTTATTTTGCTTGTCAATCTGTGTGTAACTTGTTCAACTTATCATTTACATTAGTCAATTGCATGCTTTGTTGGGGTTCATTGAAGTTATTGGCCTTAAAAATCCATCTGGTGATAAGGTGTTATACAGTTATGGATGGTCATGTTTATTATTGTCAAATAATATTATGTGCATTTATACTCATCAATGTATGTAGCATTATTGAAAAACTCAACTAATCCTGTTTTCACGAGTTGATTTGTTTGATTGTTTATTCTTATGAAATGGTATACTTAATTTTTGGTTTGTTGCAAGAAATTGTTTGGCTGACATAAACCTAGGAACCCTAGAAATTTTTTCAGTCTTTTTTCCCCTTTGCTATCCTCATTCTCTCTTATGTGACTAAATTAATGAATCTGGTCTCTAGTTAAGACAAAGAATCGTTGATTTAATTTCTAATAAAGCGTGGCTTCAATTTAGTATCTGTAATTGGATTTAAAGTCAAATTCTTTGCTCATACAGTTGTCTCCCCATTTTAATGTAAGTTGTATTCTATTTTTTTTTATTGTTATAATGACATTATAATGCCATTAAACTTATGATTATTTTTTACTTTTTTTTGCAGCCCTTTTCATTTTTTGGATATTTTGAAGTGTATATACAATTACATTTGTTAGATTTTGGATATTTTGAAGTGTATATATAATTACACTTGTTGGGAGATTTTGAATATTTAAGGTAAATTATAATTTAAATTAAAACTATTAAATTATTTGGCTTTTTGATTGATTGCCTTTATGTATGAATTTTAATTATAAATTTATGTTTTAAATTCGACAGGTCTTCAAACAATGGACAATGAAGATATAAGGTTCATTATACATTCTTCTAGAATTTTTATATTTTAAGGTGAATATAAAATGATATAGGTAGGGGCTGTTTTTATATTTTATACTTGTATATGATACAATATCAAACAATTTCAAAATATCAATATATTTTGTATCTGATATTTTGCAATCTATGAAAAAACTATTTATTATAATTTTGGATATATATATGTGTGTGAATGATGTGTACAGGTAATAGTCAAATTCGTTACTATCTTTAACTGCCGAATATTTTTTCATTGATAGTGAATACAGTGAAAAAAATTAGCAAAAGGAAAATTCGATCGGTAAAACAGTGAATACAGCCAAAAATTCCTTCGTTAAAAGCGAATAAAATTAGCAAAAAAAAAAATTCGATCAGTAAAACAGTATTTTTAACGACAAGAAAGGTTAAAAAGTGAATATAATTAACAAAAGGAAAATTCGGTCGCTATAAATTATTTTTAACGACCGGAAATTCTTTCGTTGAAAGTGAATATAATTAACGAAGGGAAAATTCGGTGGTTAAAAGATATCTTTCATGACCGAAAATGCTTTCGTTGAAAGTGAATATAATTAACGAAGAAAAAATTTGATCGCTAAAAGATATCTTTAGCGACCGAAAATCCCTTCGTTGAAAGTGAATATAATTAGCAAAGGGAAACTCCGGTCGCTAAAAGGTATTTTTAACGACCGGAAATCCTTTCGTTAAAAGTGAATATAATTAGCGAAGGGAAAATCCGGTCGTTAAAAGTCACTATTTAACGACCGAAAATATTCCGATCGTTAAAAATATTAACAACCGGATTAAATATCCGGTCGTCTATACCTTTAACGAAGGGGCTTTTACCGACCGGATTTTTCGGTCGTTAAAGGTTTTTAACGACCGGATTTTAACTTTTAACGATCGGATTTCCCCTCATTAAAGAGCATTTTTCTTGTAGTGTTCATCGATCACGAATTCTGAGGGTAAATATTCTGGGCCCAATCCTATTTTTCTTTTATTTTCTTATTTTATTTATTCACAATTATTTCATCAACATATAGATATTTATATCTATTGCTTATTTATTTTATTTCTAATATTGCCTTTTACTTCCATTATTTTATTTCATTATCCCACTCACATGTTGTTTTTTTTGGTGAGCTTATTTATTTTCACTAAATATGGGGTGCTGAGAAGGGGAGCCCGCTAGGATAATTCAGGGACACCAATTTGGTTCATTTTCTTTACCCTATCTCCTTTTAGTTTATCTTCATTTCCAATTTATTGTAAATATTATTTTAATCCCGCTAATATAAAATGGTTAAATGTTTTTTATTAATTAAATTGCGATCTGTTGTAAATTGAGGACCAATGTCCTATTTTTTCAGCAAATAAAACCAACACTTCAAAAAATTATTTTGTAATAAATATGCATGCGAGAACCAATGTCCTCACTCCTAACATATATCCCAATTTATGTATGAATTGCTGGCAATTTATAATGGGGGTTGTATTCCGCCCCTAGTTTTATTGTAATTTATTTTTGTACACTTTATTTTAATTATGCTTTATTTACCGCTTTCCCTGAATGGATGATTTGCGCTTTAATTTGAATGCATTAAATTGTGTGAGAAATGGGATGAAATAATAAATTCAAAACTCAATTATAAACCTAACCAAGGTATGAATAAATGGAAAGTCCCGAACCTTCTCTGGTCTTTGGGCTCAACGAGGCAAGAGAGCCATCTCAATGTTCTATTGGGATGGGGCCTCCAAGACACCTCTTGTGTCCCGTAAAAAGCTCAAAATTGTATAGTCCTAGGCGCCACGAGGCGAGAGGGCTATCCTAATGTTCTATTAGGGTGGATGCCTGCAAGACACCTCTGGTTTGCCCAAGCACGAGGCTAGAGGACCATCCTATCATTAGGGTGGGAGCCTCCAAGACACCTTCGGCTTGCCTATAATGGACATAGCAGCGCTGTCTTAGGCTCACTGAGGCTAGACGACCTTTCCCAATGTTCTATTGGGTGGCGACTCCAAGAAACCTCCTTGTTGCCCAAAATGGACGTACTTGTATTTCTTACAAGTTCTCATGAACCTCATCCCAATCGCCCTGAAAGCGGGCGGTTCGGGGTGCCCCGGGGTTCAGCGCGCATCACAGTCACGTTTAAATAAAAGAGAAAATCGGTTCAGTTTTCTGGTGCAGCTGGTCAGAGTAAGAAGTTTAGAGGGCCTCCTCAGTCACAGAGCCGTGCATCAGCAGCACCTGTTATTACTCAAAAGAAACCAGTCGGCAGCAGTGTCCCTATCACATCCGTAGCTAGTGCACCCAGGGGTAGAGGATGAGAGTCAGTTCCACAGTGCCCTTATTGTAAGAAGTTTCATCCGGACGAGTGCAAATTTTTGAACAGGGCTTGTTTTAGATGTGGGTCCCGAGAGCACTAGATTAGAGATTGTCCTGAGGCCCAGCCGTCCACTGCAGCATCACCAGCTTTGGGTGGATGGTCAGCCCCTCAGAGAGGAGGTGGTAGGGGAGCAGCTCCTCCACAGGCAGTTTCAGGCCCCTCAGTACAGCCACCTCAGGGTCATAACACTGGACGTGCATATGCTGTTAGAGCCCGTGAACAAGATGATGCTCCAGACGTCATTATTGGTAAATTCCCATTGCTTTCTCATTCAGTTTATGCTTTGATTGATCCTGGTTCTACGCATTCCTATATTAGTATTGCGGTTGCTCGGGATAAAGGGTTGCATGACAGTCAGTTAGACCAGGATATTTTAGTGAGTAATCCTTTGGGGCATAGTGTAGTAGTGAACAAAGTTTATAGAGATTGTCCGATTAGTGCTCAGAATCTTATGTTTTCTGCCGATTTGATTGATCTTCCCTTCTAAAGAGTTTGATGTGATTTTGGGTATGGACTGGTTATCCACTAACCAGGCCACTGTTGACTGTAAAAGGAAGAGATTGACTCTTAAGACTTCAAATGATCAGGACATAGTTATTGTGGGTGAAAGAACAGACTTTCTTTCTGATATAATTTCAGCTACTGCTGCTAAAAGACTTATTAGAAAAGGGTGAGTTGCCTACTTGTGCTATGCAATGGAGACTAAAAAGGATGAACTTAAGGCGTCAGATGTGCCCGCTGTTTGGGAGTTTCAGGATATTTTCCCTGAAGAACTTCCAGGTCTGCCACCTGATAGAGAGTTAGAGTTTACTATTGACTTAGTACCTGGTACTGCACCTATCTCTATTGCTCCTTACAGAATAGCGCCTTCAGAACTCAGAGAATTGAAGTTTCAGTTGCAAGAATTATTTGATAAAACCTTTATCAGACCAAGTGTTTCACCTTGGGGCGCACCAGTCCTCTTTGTGAAAAAGAAGGATGGATCACTTCGGTTATATATTGATTATAGACAGTTGAATAAAGTCACCATAAAGAATAAGTATCCACAGCCTCGGATTGATGATTTGTTTGATCAGTTGAAAGGTGCGGGCGTGTTTTCCAAGATTGACTTAAGATCTGGCTACCATAAGTTAAAAATTAAAGAGTCAGATGTGCCTAAGACAACTTTTCGCACCAGATCTGGTCATTATGAGTTTATGGTCATGCCTTTTGGATTGACAAATGCTCCTGTAGCTTTTATGCATATGATGAATAGGGTTTTCCACCCTTACTTAGACTAGTTTGTGGTTGTTTTTATTGATGATATTTTGGTGTATTCAAAGACTCCAGAGGAGCATGGTGAGCATTTGAGGATTGTTCTGCAGACTCTAAGAGATAAGCAGCTTTACGTCAAATTCAGTAAATGTGAATTCTGACCGAATGAGGTATCATTTTTAGGTCACATAGTATCAACAGATGGTATTAAAGTTGATCCTAAAAAGATTGAAGCGATCCTTCAGTGGAAGACACCCAGGAGTATTACCGAGGTTAGGAGTTTTCTTGGCTTGGTCGGTTATTACAGAAAGTTTGTGAAGGGTTTCTCTTCGATTGTAGCTCCTTTAACCAAGTTATTGCAAAAGAATGTCAAGTTTGAATGGTCAGATAAATCTCAGGAGAGCTTTGAGAAGTTTAAGTGTATGCTGACTGAAGCTCTAGTGTTAGTGCAACCTGAATTTGATAAGGACTTTTTAGTCTTCAGTGATGCTACTAGAAATGGTTTGGGTTGTGTATTGATGCAGGAAGGTAAGGTGATTGCTTATGCCTCCCGACAGCTTAAGACTTATGAGAAGAATTACCCTACTTATGATCTTGAGTTAGCAGCTATTGTATTTGCATTGAAGATCTGGAGACATTATCTCTATGGTGAGAGATGCTACATCTACATTGATCACAAAAGTCTTAAGTATTTACTTACACAGAAAGAACTTAACTTGAGACAGAGACGTTGGCTTGAGTTGATCAAAGACTATGAGTGCTTCATCGACTATCATCCTAGTAAAGCTAACATTGTAGCTGATGCTCTCAGTAAGAAGTTCATGGCTTCTCTATGGGCTATGAATGTTAATCTGGACTTATCAGATGATGGAGCTTTGTTTGCACAAATGCAAGTTAAGCCTAATTTTCTCTAGCAAGTGAAAGATGCTCAGAAGCAGGATGATCGGTTGTCCACCATTATGTTCATTGGGTTCAGATGGTGGGTTATATTATAAACAGAGATTGTGCGTTCCTAATCAAGCTGATTTGGGAAAGAATATCCTGTCAGAAGCTCATCACAGTAGCTTCACCATGCATCCTAGTTGTAACAAGATGTATCAGGATTTGAAAATGCTCTGTTGGTGGACAAGTATGAAACGTGATGTTATATAATTGGTGGCTAAGTGTCTGATTTGTCAGCAAGTCAAGGCAAAACATCAAGTTCCTTCAAGTTTGCTTCAGCCTATTGTCATTCCTGAATGGAAATGGGATAGGGCAACCATGGATTTTGTGTCAGGATTTCCTCTCACGAGAAAGAAGCATGATGTAGCTTGGGTGATTGTTGATTGACTCAAAAAATCAGCTCATTTCCTGCCTATCAGAATGGATTATTCATTATCCAAGCTGGCAGAGTTGTATATTAGTGAGATTGTAAGACTGCATGGAGTTTTGTCCTCCATCATTTCAGATCGTAATTCGAGATTCACTTCTTAGTTTTGGAAGAGACTTCAAGAAGCTTTGGGAACTAGATTACATTTCAGCACAGCTTTCCATCCTCAGACTGATGGTCAATCTGAACGTGTGATTCAGATTCTGGAAGATATGTTGAGATGTTGTATACTTGAGTTTGGTAACCGTTGGGAGAGGTACTTGCCTTTAGCCGAATTCGCCTATAACAACAGTTATCAGACTAGTGTCAAGATGGCTCCTTATGAAGTTTTGTATGGTAGAAAGTGCAGAACTCCTCTTTGTTGGACAGAGCCCAGTGAGAACAAGATTGTGGGGTCAGATCTGATTCAAGGAACTGAAGAAAAGGTTCGAGTGATTAAAGACAGACTGAAAGAAGCCATGGATCGATAGAAGTCCTATGTAGATTTGAAGAGGAAAGATATAGAGTTTCAAGTGGGAGATAAAATATTTTTGAAAGTTTCTCCATGGAAGAAGATCCTGAGATTTGGAAAGAAAGGCAAGCTGAGTCCAAGATTCATTGGCCCTTATGAAATTATTCAATGGGTTGGACCGGTAGCATGTATACAGATTGAAGCTTCCACAAGAGTTAGAGAAGATTCATGATGTCTTCCACGTCTCTATGCTTCGAAGGTACCGTTCAGACCCCAGTCATGTCATCAAGCTTGAAGAAGTTCAAGTTCAGCCAGACATGACTTATAAGGAGTATCCAATGAAGATCCTGGCTAGAGAATTGAAGCAGCTCAGGAACAAACAGATTCCACTAGTGAAGATTCTTTGGAATCACCACAATGTTGAGGAAGTGAACCCGAAGAGACCATGAGATAACAGTATCCCCAGCTCTTCAGTTCAGATAAATTTCGAGGATGAAATTTTTAATTTGTAGGGGAGAATTGTAATGGCCCAAAAATATTTACTTCGGTGAATAGTAAAGTGGGCCCAGGTGGGGCCCATAAATAGTAAAAGTGGGCCCATGAATAGTAATAGTAATATCATCATTGACTGGGTCCCATGAATAGTGACAGCATCTTTGACTGGGTCTGTGAATAGTGATTGTGGGTCCCACAAATAGTGACTTCAGGGTGAACAGTGCCTGAAAATATTTTATTTCACCATTAGAAAGAGGATGTTAAATGGAGGATAATGGTATAATCTAGTGTAAAAACGAGCTCAAATAGGTCCCCGAAAGTCAGTCTGAAGTTGCCTCTGGTTCGATTCGGTTGAACCGAAGTTTGACTGAACTTTGACCGAATTTTTATAAATGGTTAGAGTGGAAATAAGGGTCTACTATAAGAGGATTAAAGGCTTAGAATAATTTTTAGAAATTTTTGATAGCATTAGAATTGTATTTTACCGCAAAACCGGACTGAACCGAATTGGACCGGTTTAAGTGAATCGGATCCCAAATGGACTCCGATTGAGGTGAAATTTTGCAGGAAGACTACTTTTAATATTATAAGAATGATGAAATTAGTTGGGACTGAAAATGAGTTCTATAACATTCATTTACACCAAAACTGTGAAAAATGACCCGAAAACTGAAAATTGGACCAAACTGGCTCGACCAATTTGGTTGGACCTAGTTTGATCCAATTGGACCCATATGAATACATTCCAATTTCTGGAAATCCCTTGGATTCCTTGATCAGTCGTCCAGTCGGCCCTCTTGTCCACCTGGGCAGATCTATGATGGCTGCGTAGATAAGGTGTTAGAATGATGCATAAAATGCAAATGAAGTGTATGACCGTGATATGCAACATCCACAAATCACAGGCAAGCAGATAGGTCCTTCCACCCTTATTGCTCCCACACACATGGCCGTGCGGTCTCTTTCCTAGGCGGGATTAATCCACGGGTCAACGGGGAACCCAATGGACACGGATGGTGTGCGGTAAAAAACCGGCAGCATAACACTCCTATGCTAATGCACAAGCGCATGGATAATGGTCATCATGTACTTAGACATCCCAAATATATCGACATGGCCCTACCGGGGTATGGAAGCCTTTGGCTAGGTTACCAAGCAAGACATCTGGATTCACCCAATACATAATGACCCATACAGCAAGCATGATATTACGGTTCATATCACCTAGGGAGAGTATCTACGGCCATTACATGAGCTTTGGTCGAGGGAGATATTACTTTAAGGCTACCCAAGCATGATCCCTGCCGACGGGTCTAGCTCATCACAAGCATAACGACCGATCGGGTCATCATTTTATATACCAAAAGGTACGAAGCTTGGGCTGGTGATTATCCTTAACACTTCCCCACATTGAGTGAACGTAGGGTTGTGCTTCGAAAATGCACCGAGGTTAAGAAGGGACCAATCTAGCATATTCTAAGGCTCTAATGGGATGTAAATGGAAATTTGAAAGAAAGCGAATTTATGAATTAAACTTTAATCATAAATGTTAAGCGAGGTATTTTCAACTCGAAGTCTCGAACCATCGTCCCCAGTGGAGTCGCCACTATGACGCACGCCGGGCCCCGCGTGCCGCCCATGCGACCGCTCGCTCTAGGGCGATCGGGGCATTTGTGGGTCCGTTGGCAACTTGCAATGAATTGCGAGTGCGTCTATTTTGGGCAACAAGGAGGTTTCATGGAGTCGCCACCCAATAAAACATTGGGAAAGTTTCTCTCGCCTCGAAGAGCCTAAGACTGCGCTTATTATCCATTTTGGGCCAACTAGAGGGGTCTTGGAGGGTAAACCTCTCTCCCAAAGGAGCCTAGGATTAACGTCTAAATCTCATGACGCAAGAGGTGTCTTGGAGGTCTTAGTTCCAACGAGTGATCAGATAGACCTCTCGCCTCTTTGAGCCCAAATACTAGAGCTGGGTTCGGGACTTCTCATCTATTTCTACCTCGATCATTTTACGATTAAATTTTGAACTCATTAATTCGCTCTCTCTCCACACGATGCAATTTAATTAAAAGCGCATTTTATTCATGTGTTAAAGCGATAGATAAATAAATGAATGTTAAATAAAAAAAATTACAATAACACTAGGAGCGGAATACAACTCCCATTTATAAATGTGCAGTACATACATAAGACGGGAGATTATTTATTTTGAGGACTTTGGTCCTCGCATGCGTTTGTTATAAAAATGATGTTTTTATTGTGGAAATTTTTCATTGGATGAAAATAGGACATTGGGTCCTTAATTTTATAAAAATCTCCTTTTATTAAATATAAAACATTTCATCAATTTTTATATTTAGCGAGATACAAAAAAGGGGGTATATTCATGTACATAAAATAATCAATAAATAAACAAAATGAATGAAATAACTAAAAAGGGGTAGAAAACTAAATCGGTCGGAATTCTCCGAGCATGGTAGATTGCCCCTCGAGCTCATGACAGTCCAAGAAAAACATGTATGCTCACAAAAGTTAATGGGTGTTAATATACAAAAAAAAATGCAATATAAATAAAACTCTAAGATTTGAGAGAGATAGAAAAAGGAAAAGAAAAGGGAGTTTGGAAATATGGAGGCAGAGCCCAGGGACGGCCACTGCCGAGTGACCGACGGGCGTCAGTCAAGGTGACCGACGTGTCCCGTCGCTCACTCGAGAGAGGGCGTCTATGGGAGGGGTGACCGACGGGCGTCGGTGAAACAGATGACCCGTCGGTCACCGCTGTCTCAAAAAAAACGACCGCGAAACTATTTTTTAAAGCAAAAACAGATTTTTACCGCAAAATGAAGTGAAAAGGGGGGAAAAATAAAGGAAGATAAAAGCGAGAAGTCAAAAAGAACAAGAATAAAAATAAAGATGAAATAATAAGGAGAAGAAGTCCGAAATATTTACCCTCAGATAATATCTTGGTTGGATTTTTAGTGTCGATCAGAGTCCCGCACGCTCCACAAGAAACAAAATAAAGGGTCAAGAATGAGGAAAATAGATTGTTTCCTTCTTGATCCTTCAAAAAACTGAGTTTTGGAATCAAAACCTTCAGGAAAACTAATTGGATTTAGCTCCTTTTAATGATTTGATTCTTAAACTATTAAAGATTTCTT
Organism: Excoecaria cochinchinensis; assembly: GCA_947683425.1. Taxonomy (NCBI): domain Eukaryota; kingdom Viridiplantae; phylum Streptophyta; class Magnoliopsida; order Malpighiales; family Euphorbiaceae; genus Excoecaria; species Excoecaria cochinchinensis. The sequence continues at coordinate 2,965,808 of CANTUQ010000110.1, forward strand.
GAATTTGTGTTTGTTGGAAGAGAGAGAAAACAAGTGTTAATTTTGACAGAGTCTCCCCTTTAGAAATTTTTCCAACCCCTTTCTAGGTGGGAAATGAAAGCTTTTATGGGCCAGGGGTGACCGATGGGCGTCGGTTCCATAGACGGGCGTCGGTTTAATCCTACTGACACAAGGATTCAACCGACGAGCCTGGAATTCTCTCCGATAGGCGTCGGAGAGGTTACGTGCTCCAGGAAATCAGGTTGCGTGCCCCGTAAGATCAGTCCCTCCGACGGGCGTCGAAAGATCCCATAGGACGTCTGTGACCCGAAGCGACGGCTTGCCATTGACAGACGGGCAGACCGCCGGTGGAGAAAAATTCATCTTTTTGACCCCAAAATTCCCCATTTCCTCCCTCTTTCCTACGAAGACTAAAAGAACACATTTCTCGTGAAGCAGGGGACCAATACCTCCGAATCTCAACCGTTTGTACGGACTCGGACATTAATTCCTCATCGGGTAATCGCTGATCCAGACCGCCTCGGGACAGGGTGCTTACAACCAGTTTTCACCTGCTCCTTGAAAGTCCCAGTGGCTTGCCTCCTTGAATTATCGTAGGCGATGATGGTCAGGTTAGATTTGCTTAACATGGTCTCATTCATCCCGAAGGCAGGTAGTGCTACGAGCAGGCATACATTAATGGAAGACCCATCATCAACCATGATGAAGGTCATGTGCTTGCCATTGATTTGGGCTCTGATATACAGGGGGCGGTTGTGATTGCGACCCTCAATTGGTAGATCGGCATCAATGTAGACCACATTCTCTCCAGACCCCCCTTTTACCATATCCAGCAACTCGGTAGGTGAAATGGTGGTAGCAACTGTTGATTCGCACAAGGCTTCCACTAGCTTTTGCCTGTGACTCGGAGACTGCGTCAGTAGGTCCCATATCGATATTTAAGTCGGCGTCTTCCTTAACTGCTTTAAAATCTGGTTCTCTTCTGGCTCTTGCTCCACAGTTGGGGGTATTGGGTCCTGTTATCTCTCGATCTCCGGTACCACTCTCCAACTTCGAGTGATAGCCTGCACTTTCTGCACCTTCTCTTCACCCTCAGAGTTTCACAAGTCTTCCGGCTCGTCAACTTTCTCAGCCTCGCTCTCACTGGTTAAATCCTAACAATCTATCATTCTAACTTGAGGTCTCTCTTCACCGGCCCCCTGCTCAGGGTGAATGACAGCCACATAGTCGTTGCCATAAAGGTCCCTCGGTACATACCATTCCAGTAGACTGGAGCCTATCATAAAGACGGGCGGGGAACAACGTTATACCTAGCTTTCTTCTTCTTTTCTCTCTTTTCTGGGTCAGAGATCTATTTACTGTCAATAAGGTCTTGGACTCAATCCCTTAAAGTCCTACAGTAATTAGTGAGATGGCCGGTGTGCTGGTGAAAAGCATAATATTGGTCCCCCCTGCTGTTCAGCTGGCCATGATTCTTAGCCGGCCTAGCTGGCAACGGCTGAAGTTTCCCTTCTTTCATCAATCTCTCCAAAACCCAAGATAATGATCTTCCTAGATTTGAGTACTGTCTTTGGCTCACATTAGTGGCTAAAACTTTCGCTGTCTTGCCAACACAATTACTGCTGCTTCCGGCACCACTCAACTTACTTCCTCCTTGAGGCCCATAGTTCTTCCAAGTGAAATTGTCATTGCTGGCCTTCTTTGCCAGGTATTCTCCTTCAGCCTTTATGGCTATATCTTTCAAGCACTCCCAATCCTTAAACCCTTTCATCTTAAGCCCTTCCCTCAAGTACGGTCTTGCGTTCCTAATGAACAGCCTGATTTGGTCCGACGTATCGGGCTTTCTTTTCATCTCCATGACCCAATTTCTCCACCGAGTAAGGTAATCATGGAAGGACTCACCATGCCTCTACTGCAAAAGTTCAAGGTCTTTCAGTGTTATTTCCATTTTGGTGCTACAGTTATACTGCCTCATAAACTCCCCCGTCAGTAGATTCCAATCTTCCCTGGACCTCCTATGTAACCCATGGTACCAATCAACCATCGGACCCATCAAAATAAGGCAAAAGTACTCCATCTTCTGTTTCTTTGTCAGCCCCGTGCCCTTTATGATCAGGGCATATTGCTTAATGTGTGCAAAGGGGTCTGAAGTACTGTCAAATTTTAGCAAGTCCGGAAACTTAAACCTCTAGGGCAATAGCTCTTCATCACCCAACTCTATATCTTCAGGGCTGATCCCTTTCCTGGCTGATAGTAGACGTGTAATTGCTTCAATCTTTTCTTCCATCTTCTTCACCACATCATCCTCTACCTTGGGAACTCTATTTCTCATAGCCTAAGGAATTACCAAATCATCCTCCTCCTCCACTATGAAGTCATCTTTCGGGTCAGGAATCCTCACTCTCCTCTGCTCAGCTAGTGTCGCTGCTCTGGGCTTAATAATTGGTTGTTGTACGGTAGCATTTGCTATAGGAGTCTCCCCCACAATAGGTGGTTCAACTCGTTCCACGACAGGAGCTATAGGAGGCTGCCTGGCATTTGGTGCCATTTGGGCAGCAATGTTCCCCATCATGGCTAACATCCTCCTCTCAAAATCCTCAAATCTCTTGTCTAGGTCTTGTACTGTCAAGGCAATAAATCTGCTATTACGAACCCTAAAGATTGTTCTGAAGAGAATTTTGAGCTTTCGTCCTAATCTAAACCCAATGCAGGTACTAACTCTGGTGATAAACTTCTAATAAGTCATCCATCGGATCCCCTAAACCACCTGGATGACTCAATAATAGCTGTAAAAACTCGAAGGGTTAGGATGAAGCATGAATAACGTGCAATGCATGGCCGTGAACCATGCAACATTTATAACCACATGCGAGCAAGTAGACCCTTCCAACCTTTTAACTCCCGCACATGGGGTCAATTGGTCTCTTTCCTAGGTGGGCTTAATCCATGGGTTAACAGGGGACCCGATGAACGCGCATAGTGCACGGTAGAAATCCGACAGCATAACATCCCTCAGAATGCGCATACACATAGGTTTTGGCAATTATGTATTTAAACATTTCAATCAAATTAAGGTAAACCTATTGGGCATGAAAGCCTTTAATAGAAGACCGCTTGATTCATTTGATTTTGTTCAATACATGATGGCCCACATCACAAGCATCGTATTACGATTCATTTCACTAAGGAGAAGTATCTATTGCCATTACATGAGCTTTAGTCAAGGTGATGTTACTTTAGGGCTACCTAAGCATGGTCCCTGCCAATGGGTCTAGCTCATCACGAGCATAATGACCAATCGGGTCTCCATTTGATATACCATGATAGCACAAGGCTTGGGCTTGTGATTATCTTTAACACTTTCCTACATTCAATGAACATAGAGTCGTGCTTCGGGAATGCACCGAGGTAAAATAAGGGTATAAACTAGCATAATTCTAGGACTATAAAATGATGCAATGCAATTTTTGAAAAGAGATAGAATTTTAGGTTTTAAAAACTCAATTATATATTTTAACCAAGACATTTTTAGAGCAAAGTCTCAAAATCCCCAGTGGAGTCGCCACTATGATGTGCGCCGAACCGAGAAGGCCCTATTAGAGCCCACTTTTAGGGCTCGAGGGATTGGGTCGTGTCATTTGATCTTGGGTAACATGAGAAATTTTTGAATCCCCACCCAATAGGACATTAGGGAAGGTCATCTAGACTCATGAAACCTTTAGGCACTTTTGAGATATTTTGGAGTTGCCACCCAATTTACAAGAAATTGGGAAAGGTCATCTAACCTCGGGGGTCTTAAACTAGAGAAGGTGTTCGAAACTTCACTCTTATTAATGCCTTAAGTTAAGTTATAAATGAGCTTTTAGATTAAAAAATTCCATCTCTCTTCTCACACGATTAATGTAATTCATTAAAGGCACACTTCAAGCACTAAGAAATCGATAAATGAAAGCTGTAAATAAAGCGGTAAATAAAGCGATAAACACGCAAAGCCACGCAATTTACAAAGGAGAAATTGGGACAAATACAATCCCCGAAATGAAAAGAAAAGCTAAAACAAAATTAAGATGAAAATTGGGACAAAGTACAATCCCCAAATGGAAGAAAGCTCAAAAAAAATTTTTCAAAAATAATTAATTACAAGGGCCCACAAGATATATAATATAAATCTAAATAATTAAGCAAAATTAAACAAAAGAGCAGACATACATAAATCGGGATATTTATTCGGTTTAGGAACATCGGTTCCTTCACACTCACTTAAAGAGGGATCGAATAGTTATTTCGGCTATTGGCTTGAAAAAATCGGGATGAGTGATCCCATTTTTAGAAACTTTAACTCTTCGTTTTAATTCATGATATTTTGCATTTTTAGCTAAAATCGAGAACATTGATCCCAATTTATTAGTAAAAGTCCCAATTTAGTCAAAGAAATATTTTTGTGACTTTTTATCTCACACGCATATAAAATAAAAATCCGTTTTATTTACAAACAAACACAATCACACAAATAGAGATAGGTGAGATCTCACCCAAAATGATGTCGTCTCCTACGCATCGTGACCCCTCCGTTTGGTCACGAAAATGCTCAAACAAGCGACACGACATTTCAACCCCAAACAAGGAAAACAATAATAAAAATATTAATGATAATCCTAAAATTAACCACATAAACATAAAAATAAAAGAAATATAAGACATGGTCGACATGCACATAGAGAATAAAATGAACTAAATTGAACACATTAAGCTTAATACACAAGCAACTAATATGCAAGAGGATTAAAAACTAACCATGCAAAAATATAATAGTAATAACAATAACGATGATCACAATAAAATAACAATAATAAAAGCAATGGCAACAATAGAATAATGACAACAGTAACAACAAATACAAATATATAATAATAATAATAATAATAATAATAATAATAATAATAATAATAATAATAATAATAACAAAATACAGTAAAAAGTAATATTGATAATGTTAAAAATAGTAACAAGAATGATAAATAATAATATCAATAATGTTAATAACAAACCAATGAAATTAGGTGAAGGAAAACGAAGAAGATAAATGAACATGTAGTAAATAAAAAGCATTAGCATTTACACATAGAAGGAATATCATGAAAGTCATATAAAAAAATAAATCTTAAACCCAACAAAAAGAAAACATGCATTCATTAAACCATCATTTATGCATTAATCAAAACCGTAAAAAATAAAGTGAGATAAAATGTGATGATGAAAAATGAGTCCATGAATGTTTACCCTCAGAATTTATAAAGTGGAGAAATGATGTCTCAATCCGTCTCACTCGTCAAGTTTTGCAGTGATAAACACCAAAAATATTCAATAAAAAACTCAAGTTTTCAACACAAAAAAAAAAACTTAAGAAAACAAAACCAAAGAAAAGAAAAAGGTTTTAATGGGATGCCCAAGCTGAGGAAATTAGTTTTCCTTACTCAAGTCAATCACAGAACAAAACCCCTTTTTTTGAAATTTTTTTGAAGAATCAAATCTCAATTTCTTTTAGAAATGCTCTTCTCTCTTTTTTGCTCTCTCGTCTCTTTAAAAAGTCCAACCTCCTTTTTCAATGAAAACAAATCCTCCACTTTATTTTTCCTTCTCTCCCAGAAGGGAAAGTACAAAAGCCCTTCCTTCTCTCCCAGAAGGGAAAGTACAAAAGCCCTTTTCCTAAACCCATTTTTCCAAAAATCACCATAACATGAAAAAAATAGATTTTACAGTACAAAAAATAGCCTTTTCGCAGGCGGGAAAGGGACAGCATGGCAAAGGAAGCTGCCCACAAGTGGGTGGCCACACCTCATGGGAGGCCGTGCCTCGCGGATGAAGGAGGCGACATGCGGAAGGCCGCGAGGTGCGGCCTCCTCACAGGAGACCGCAGGCGAGGTACGGCCTCTTCACGAGAGGCCGCGAGGTGTGGCCTCCTTGAGACGCGGCCTGAGGTGCCGCGCGCGATGTGAGGCCATGCCTCACATCGCGTGCGGTACCTCGCGCACTGCGAGCGGGCCCTGCGCTTGGCGTTCGTCGCGCCGACGAGCGATCGCAAGCCATCGGAAGCCCCAAAACCAAAATAAAAAATTTTTTCGAAATCAAATTTTTTATTTTTTATTTATTTAAAAGGAAGGGCCTCGATAAGGGAAACATCAGTTCTAACATCTTTGCCTACGAACAAGCAATCATTTTTATCATTGGGTAATCCTGATCTTGGACTGTCTCGGGACCTGGTGTCTACAGCGTATAAAATAGAAATACTTGATTTGCAAATAAATACAATCCCATAACCAAAGGGTAGGTAAGGTTTCACCCAGGTGATATATCATCCTACGCGTCGTGACCAATTCATTTGGTCACGAAAATGCTCACACAATCGAGATCACATTTTAAGCCCCAATAAAAAAAACAATAAAAATGTTAGCAATAATTCTAAAATCAACTAAATAATAATGAAAATAAGGGAAATATAGCATGAAATTATAACACATACAAAAAGGATTAAGAAGCCCCACAAAACTAGCCATGCAAACATAACAGTAACAATAATAATAATAATAATAATAACGGTAAACAAATAATAATGACAACAACAATGATAATAATAATAACAACAAAGATAATAATAATAATAATAATAATAACAACAACAACAACAACAACAACAACAACATATAATAACATTAATAATAATAATAATAATAATAATAATAATACAATAACAATGATAATAATAATAATAATAAAAATAAACCAATGAAATTAAATAAATGAAAATGAGGAAGGTAAATAAACATGTAATAGAAAATAATAATATTTAGGCATAAAATAAAATAAATAAAATAAAATAAAATGAGATAGCAAAAATAAATAGATCCAAGAATTTTTACCCTCAGATTTGATAATTTGGAAGCAAGATGTCTCAATCTATTTTTTCCTTGTCAAGATTCAAAAAGATTTATCAAAAAAAAATCAAAAACACAAAAAAAAACTCAAAAAATAAGTTGATTTTTGATGTTTTGATGAGAGAACCCAAGTTAAGGAAATTGATTTTCCTTCCTCAAGTTCACCAAATATTTTCTAGATTTAAGAAAAATCAACAGAGATGAAGAGAAGAAATTTTTGGCTCTCAAAAATTTGGTTTTTCTCTCTAGCCGAAATCTCTCTAATTCTCCCCCTTTTATTTTTCAGGAAATAAAAAAACCACCATTTTTTTTAGCTCTCCCCTCTTTAGTTTCTCATTTCCTCTCAAAAGGGGAAAGGACCAACTCCCCTTTCTGTTACTCTTCTCCAAAAAATCCTTGAAAATCCAAAGAAACGGTCTCCAAAATCTCTGAAAAATCAGATTTCGTAGGTGGAAAAAGGACAGGAGGGAGCCTGCCCGCGAGTGGGTGGCCGCACGTCGCGTGCCTAGGTGCGGGCATCGCTCGCTGGGCGCACATCGCGCGCTCCACGTGCGGGTAACGCCAGCTTGGGCGTGCCTCGCGTGCGCCATGCTCGGGCAGCTCCCACCTGGGCTGCCACGTGCCTCCCGCACGTGAACCCCGAAAAATCGACCCTCACAAAAAAAACCAAAAAATAAAATAAAAGAGAAAATAGATAATAACAAATTAAACAAAAACCAAAATAAATATAAGTAAATAAAATTCAAAAGCATTGTGGTACAGATATAAGAACTTGACAAGGGGAGTTGATCGACTCTCACTTTTTTTGTCGATAAATCGATCTTTATTCTCATCATTAGATAATCCTGATCTTGGACCACCTCGGGACCCGGTGTTTACAGTTTCCCCCAATTTTGGGGAAGGTAGTGTATGGGTGCTTAGGTGAGCCAAAATTCAGAAAAAGGAAAGAAGCGCGTACCTGAGGCGGCTACCTTTCTCAAATGGCGAGGCACTGAGTTTGCTCTAAACTTACAAAGTGCATGGGTTGTTCTCTTGAACTGTACCGAGTCTGCTCCAGACTTGCAAAGTGCGGGTGCCATCTTCAAATGGCAATGCGTTGAGTCTGTTCTAGACTTACAAAACACAGGAAATGTTCTCTTCAATTGCACCGAGTCTGCTCCAGACTTACAAAGTGCGAGGGCCATCCTCAGATGGTGATGTGCCGAGTCTGCTCCATACTTACAAAACGTGGGAAATGTCTTCCTGGACTGCACTGAGTATGCTCCAGACTTGCAAAATGCGGGGGCCATCCTCAAATGGTGATGCACCGAGTCTGCTCCAGACTTACAAAATGCGAGAATTGTTCTCTTAAACTACACCGAGTTTGCTCCAGACTTATAAAGTGCGGGACTTGGAAATTAGCCTCCTCAGAGGACTTTAAGGTTTGCCTTCTCAGAGGACTTTGGGAATTGGCCTCTTTAGAGGACTCGAAAATTTGAACTTGAGTAGACTTCATCTTGGCTTAGCTGTCCAGTAAGGGTGAGTGCTAATGTTGAGCCGAAGCCATTATTGACCCGCTTTTATGCGTGTGGTCTTCATTTGGACTCTTCCTGCAACATTGTGTTCACAGGTATATATACAAGGAATTATGCATGTATGTGTAAAATGCCATATGCAGATGTTTGCTAAAGAATTGCATAACATGAAGTGCATATAAAAATGAATAAACCCCATCCTGGGTGGTTAAGGGTCCGTTAAGGATGCAGCCTGTCTGCTCAATCATGCCCCCAGGGATTTGGAAGCGTAATCTTGACTTAGGGACTTTGACTCAAAAGCTCTTCAAAGAGAACCGTTCGGTGTGCATCTTTGCCCCCCGGTCAGTGAGCACGCGCCCTTTTATTATGAGTGGTACAACATCTTTGCCCCTAGAATTCTAGCTCATGCTCTGCATTACGCGCTATCTACCTAGAGTGAGGTCATCCTCAGTGATGCTGCCTTGTCGCTCTAGGCATCAGAAGTCATTAATTAAAGGTAGTGCGTCCCTTATGAATTTTCACAATAGCTTTTTTTTTGCGAGAAATGCGTCCCTTTGGGGATTTTTACATAACCTTTTGCCTAACTTTTGCCTAGAACGGACCCAACTCATTCTAATGACTTTTATTCATTTTATTTTTTTTAAGACAGACTGCTGTTTCTAGGTTTTCACCCTGCCCTTCGGCCTAACTTTTGCTTAGAGAGCCAGTCACGATTTTCATCTCTAACGGCCTCTTTTTTTTTGAAAACTCTCCTGTCTTTCGGTACGGCTACAAGAAAAGCTGAAGTAACTATCAGGACCCCACTTTTAGAGTGATCAGCAGTTATTCATTAAGGTATTTCCTTCCTCGGCAGCGGTTGTATTCGTTTGCATCTCCTGACGAAGCTGTTGCCAGATTGGGTAGTGGCGGATGAGGATCAGCTTCATGTGCCCCTTGGCTTCCCCTTTCTGTTGTGGCTTTGGATGGTTCTTTAGGATGTGTCCCATTGTGTGGGTTTCATGAGGCTACCCTTTACATTGCCGCTTGTTTTGCTTTATAGTTCGGAGGGATCCAAGATGTAGCGAGGCATCCCCTATCTTTCCAAGGTGGCACCTTATCCTCGGCTTTCACCCCTAGACCATAGCCTCTGGTCACGACTGCCGGTGAAGACTGTTATTCCTTCTATCTGGGTTTGCTATTTAGCTTCCACTAGTGCATATAAGAGAGGGGTGCTTAGCCTCGCGGCTGATAATATGACCCATCGACTTAGGCATCTGGCCGGCGAGAGTGGTAGCAGAGCATAGCTATTAGATTACATACATTCGCTAAAAAATAATGTTTTTCTTTTTATAAAAAAACTGGAAGATAATGAACACACAAGTCTAAATGCCTTTGTTTTTATATCTTTCTATAAAATTGTATACATTTCAGTATGATTTCTCTCTACATGATCATTCTCTAACATAGATTCAAAATGCAAAACTACATCTAATCTCAGAGTGGATCTTGTAAACATCAAACTCTTATTTCTAATCAGCCTTCTCGGGTTTTCTTGATTAGATATTTTCTCTCAAGCCTCTAATTTTTGCCCAGGACGCCTTTTTTTGGTTTTCATCCTGACGAGACGCCAATTTTTAGTAAGGCCGCCTTTTTCGATTTTTGACCCACGGGGCATTTATTCTCTTTTTTTGATTTTTAGTCATTAGCCATGGAACTTCTTGAGTCTGTCGATGTTGACTGGTTCTCCGAACTCGTTTCCATCACTGTCTATTGGAATCGCTGCTCCCTTTGGTAATAACTTCTCAAGAACAAATGGGCCTTCCTACGCTGATCTGAATTTACCTCATCCATCTGGAATATTCGAACTCATTTGCTTAAAGACTAAATCTCCCTCTTTCAATGGGTGCTGTAGACACCGGGTCCTGAGTCAGCTTAGATCAAAGTTACCCGATGATGATAATTGCCTTCACAGGCTAAAAAGGTTAAAAGTGATGATTTCCTCGTCAAATTTACATTTTAGAGTGAAAAATTGAAAAATAATAAAAAAATATTTTAAAAAATTAAATTTGAAAAATGGGGCTTAGATTTATAGTATTTTTGTAAATTAAAAAAAAATATTCGGATCGCGAGTATCGGGCGCGGCGGTGCGCAGGCTCGCGGGCGCCCAGCTCGCTGGGCGCGAAGAGGCGACGTTGCTACGCGTCGCTAAAAGGGCGCGCGCTGGAGCGCGCGGAATCGAGCAGAGTGGCTGTGGGAAGCCCGTCCCTCTATAGCGACGGGCTTCCCTCCTGTCCTGGCCGTCGCTATAGGGTCTGATACCCTCTTTTCCGATTTTTCACCCTTTTTTCCTATTTTTTCACCCAAAAATCCATTTTTTATCCCATTTTTTTAGGGTTTTTGAGTTCAAATTAAATTCTAAAATATTTTCTTAGATAATTAATTAATAAAACTTGATTTTATCATTAAAAATAAAAGAATTTGTGTTAAAATAAATTTCTTTTCCTTAATTAAATTAGTGCAACTTTTTTTTTATCTTATAAATACTTTATGATGAAAAATCAAAAGGGGAGCCTCCATAATTTTTTTCATCAGATTTTTCAAGGGTTTCCTCTCTTCTTCTTTTATTTTTCTTCCAAAAATTTCAGATTTTTTCTTTCAATTAACAAGGATTAATGGAGATTGAAAATTGATTTTCAATTCTTGATTATTCCAAATTAATTTCTTTATTTTCTCCATAAACATAAGAGATTAATTTTGACTTTCAAAATTCAGTTTTTATTTCTCATTTGTTTTTTCCATTAAACTTTTTCAAGGTTTTTTTTTTGGTTTAATCAATAAAAATAATTCCATTGAGCAAAAAAATTAATTCTTTGTTCTCAAAGAGTTTTTTTATTAGTTTTTTTTAAGCCTATTTTTTATTAGAATAAAATTCCAACATTTATCATATTCAACTCTAAATTTTTAAAGTCACAAACAAAGGAAATCAAATCATCTTTTACCTTCCTCAAATCCGACTCTGAGCGTAAATATTCTAGACTCAATTTCTATTTTATTTTATTGTTTTGATTGATTTATTTATTGTTTTAATTTATTTACTTATTGTATTTATTTTATATTGGTTCTATTCAATTGTTTATATATGATTTTATTTTCATTCATGTGAATATTGATTTCTTTTGATTCTTAACATGTAAATAATTTAATTTATTTTGATTCCTCATTATTTTTAGCATGTAAATAATTAATTAATTTTTGTTAATAATTTTTGCCATATAAATGGTTTATGTTAATTATGAGCACATTAATTAATCATGTCATTGTTTTCATTATTTTCATCATGTTCATATTTTTATGCATTGTTTAATTAATACGTTGTATTTTATTTCATTCATGTCATTTAGTTAACTTATCATTTACAATGCATTTTTATCATTTATTTTTATTGTTAACATATTAATTCCATTGTCATTTTGATGTCATATTTTTTATCTTGCTTTATTTCATTTTACCGTTTATTATTGATTTAATTGTTTTAATTACTAACATTATTTTTTTTATGTTTTGTTTTTTATGTCAAAACTTATTTTCTTTATTTGGGCATTTTTACGAGCACACGGGGAGATCTAGGAGGCTCGTTCGAGTTACATATTTATTTTCTTTGTTTGTAATATTTATTTATTTTGGTTTTTTCATTTATTTTTGCCATGTATATTTTTCTTATAAAATTGTTTATTTAGGCCCGCTAGAAAGAAAATCGCTAAATTATTTTTTATTAATTAACTTGGAATTTTTCCTAAATAAAAATGGGACCAATGTCCTTGTTTTTCTCCATCCAAAACAAAGTCATCACATCAAAATTGTTTTGTAATAAATATGCATGCGAGGACCAATGTCCTCATTCTTGATGAATATCCCGATTTATGCATGTTTTGTACTTTATTTACAATAGGGGTTGTATTCCGCCCCTAATTTTATTGTAATATTTTTACATGTGCTTTATTTTACTTATGCTTTTACCGCTTTTCTTAAATGTATGTTGTGCGCTTTAATTAATTGCATTAAATGTATGAGAAATGGGATGAAATAATAAATTCAAAACTCAATTATAAACTTAACCAAGGTATGAATAAATGAGAAGTCCCGAACTCACTCTGGTCTTTGGGGCTCCATGAGGCGAGAGGTCTAGGACTTCCAAGACACCTCTTGAGTCTCACCAAAAGAGCTAAATTTACAATCCTAGGCTCCAGGGGGTAGAGGCTGAGGCCTCCAAGATCTCTCTGGCTAGCCCAAGATGGATATGTATGCGCCGTCTTAGGCTCGCTGAGGCTAGACGACCCTTCCCAATGTTCTATTGGGTGGCGACTCCAAGAAACCTCATTGTTGCCCAAAATAGACGCACTTGTAAATACCTTACAGGTTTTATGAACCTCTCCCGATTGCCCTAAAGCGGGCCCTCGGGAGGCCACGAGGTTCGGCGCGCGTCACAGGTGCTTTCTGACTTTCTTCCTGAATGATCAAGAAAAGTGTTTTCTGATAGATCTGACTGTGATAATAATCCCATGACCTGTCCTCGTCTGACGTGTTTAACTATTGCAGCCGTTGTTGCGCCCAATCGGCTTCTGGAATTTGAGCTTCTATGACTGCCCTTAAAGATTTGAGCTCTACTTCGACCGGCAGTACTGCTTTTTTCCCATGTATCGAGGAATAAAGCATGACTCTTGTAGAGGTTTCGACGGTGGTTCACTAGCCCCAAAGTGCAAAAGGCCATTTCTCTGCCCAATCCTTATAGTTTCGAACCATTTTGACCAAGATCTTCTTGTTAGCAGTCTCTCCTGTCCTACTGGCCTGAGGGCGATACAGAGAGGACTTGCAATGCTCAATGCCATACCTCTGAAGCACCGTCCCTACCTTTAGCCATAAACTGCCTCCCGTCATTAAACCCCACGTGGTCCGGGAGACCAAGTCAACATATCAGATTCTTTTCGACTAACCTATCCATATCCCGAGCGTCAACTTTCCTGAAGGACTCGACTTCTATCCACTCGGAGAAGTAGGCAATAGCAACTATGGTGAACATATGTCCAATGGAGGCCGTAGGGCGCACTTCCCCTATGATATCTATTCCCCAAGTTCGAGCAATCCGTATCCATTGTAAGTCAATAGAACCTCCGTCTCATGATTTTCTTTGCCAGAGCTAGGCCATTCATATGAGATCCGCAGACCCTATCATGGGTCTCCTCCATAACCTTCTTGGCCTTTTTCTCGTCTAAACATCTTAGATGTATGCCATCAGCTTACCTCTTGTACTGCACACTCTCTACACTGATGAACTAGGTGGATAGCTTGCGAATTAGTCTTTTGGTCCTTTTCGGTAGCCAAGAAGAATGGCAAAGCACGAGTATGTGTAGATCAGCGGGATTTGAACAAAGTTTGCCCCCAGGATGACTTTTCTTTGCCCCATATTAACGGTTTTCGGCCAAATCTCCATATTATTTCTTTCCTTCTTTTTTTTTGTATTCTTTTTTTTTACCCTTTTTTTTTGAACAGGCTTTGTTCAAATCCTGATAGTTTACACATACACGCATTTCTCTTCTTAACTATTGGGGATGACGTTGATCAACCCAGTCAGGCATTGCGCTTTAATAAGAAATTTGGCCCCATTTTTGCTTGTGGATCTCTCCTTTTAACCTTTTCTACCCCTTCTGTCCTGAGTCTTCTGAGTTCCTACGTGACTGGTCCATGATCGTGATATGCCACCATAGTGTGTTCGGCAACTTCACGATTATCTCCTGGTATGTCTTTATAGGTCCAGGCAAAGACTTTTTCACACTTTTTTTTTATATTCTCTCAAAATTCTTTCTCTTTTCAGGAGTTATATCAGATGCTATCAAGATTTCCCTTGGGTTTTACAAGGTTCCGAGATTAAATGGAATGACATTAGTTGAATCAATGTCAAATATGAATGAGTCATGATCATGATTATGCACAGTGAAATCACGAGAAATATCACACAAATAAGCAAAAATCATTCATTTTATTTAATAAAAGCTAGCATTAAAAATGTCATTATCAAATAGTTCCAGAGTAAAAAGAACATCTAAATAGCTATCCTTTTCCCGTTTTCGCTAGTACAGGTGTTATAGTCGATGGTCCATTATCATCCGTGAGAACCGTCTTTCCCACCTCTCAGCTCCTCATCAATGAGGTATTAAACTTGTTTCCTCAGATTTCGGCACCCATCAGTGTCATGCCTAGTATACTGATGGTAGGCATAATACTGATCTGCTTGATGGCTAGGATGCCCCTGGCTCCTGGTGGGTTTCGCAGGCTTCGGCTGTAACTTCCCCTTGTCAATGAAATGAAAGAAATGCTCAGATAAAAGTTTATCCTAGATGGTATAGCAGCCTTGAGTAGCTCTAATAGTTGAAATCTTGGCGGCTCCAACATCTCTCGCAATGTCATCATCAAGACTCGAGTTCCCATGATTACCTCTTCCCATGCCATTACTCCCTCCTTCAAGGATTACCAGTTGCTCGTTATTAATGGGACCTAGACTTGACCTTTCAGGGTTTGGCAATCGTCTACTGGATAGCTGGTGTGCGGATGATGATTTAGTTACCTCTGACCAGTCGGCCGTGGTCGCGGGTTCTCCTCTAATGCTTAAAGCAAAGATCTGCCTATGCCGAGACCATACTTCTGGGCTATTCTAATTGCTGATACTTATTCCATCCGCAAGTGTCGACATGGCCGTTACACCCATGCAGTCGACCTCTCTTTTCTAAGTTCATAGAGACTTCCTTGCGAGCAGCTAGGGTAGTCGCAAGTTTGGCCTTCAAAATTTCTTCTTCGAGGACGTCCATCCTTCCTTTCAAGCCTCGTGTCATTTCTAGAAACCCATTCTCTGAAACATGCTCTTTGCCTTTTTACTTAGATGATGGAGCAACAAGTGACTCTCCTCTAGACTTAGTTAGTGGTAAGCA
The DNA here is from genome assembly GCA_947683425.1 of Excoecaria cochinchinensis. Lineage (NCBI taxonomy): Eukaryota > Viridiplantae > Streptophyta > Magnoliopsida > Malpighiales > Euphorbiaceae > Excoecaria > Excoecaria cochinchinensis. The sequence continues at coordinate 2,981,213 of CANTUQ010000110.1, forward strand.
CACTTCCTTAGTTGGATCACATTCCTTTTGGGGCAAGGTAGGAGCAATAGGCTGCTGCCTGGTGGGTGGCATCACGGCAGCGACTAAATTCTCCATAATACCCGTCATCCGAGCTTCAAACTTTTCAAACCTCCCTTCCATCTTCTTCCACATTGTCTCCTCAACTTTAGGCATCTTACCCTTTACTGAGACCATGTCCTCTTTGAAGAAATCACCGTCAGGATCTACGACCCTCTTGGGTTCAGGTGCACCCTTGAGCTCAGCCATTGGTGGGAGTAAAATCACTAGAGGATTCTCCCTAACCGGATCTGACTTCTCTTGTCCTACTGCAAGAATAACAAGTGGCTATCCGGCGGGATAGGTTATTGTAGCAGTCATGTTCCTTATTATGGCCATCATCCTATTCTCAAATTCCTCCAATCTCCTACCCACTTCCTTAGCAATCAAAGTGCGGATTACCTCTGTCTCCCTCGAAGGATCAACCATTCTGCTTAAAAAAAATCTGAAAATAAAGTCTCAATGCCATTTGAGAGTGAATCTGAACCCCAAACTGATTCCCCTTTTGGCAACTCGAAGATAGGTTTTCTACTCAGCCGTCCGCTGGGATCCCTAGACCACCCGAATGAATCTATGATGGATGCATAGCTCGCTTTGTCAGAATAATGCATGAATGACATATATGATGCATGATCATGAGCTGTGTAGCATTTCACAACCACATACAAGCAAGTAGATCCTTCCAACCTTTTAACTCCCGCACACGAGGTCAATTGGTCTCTCCCTAGGTGGGCTTAATCCATGGGTCAACAGGGGACCCTATGAACGCGCGTAGTGCATGGCAAAAAGCCGGTAGCATAATGTCTCTTAGAATGTGCATGCGTATGAGTTTCGGCCATTATGCATTCAAACACTTCAATCAAATTAAGGTGACCCCACCGAGGCATGAAAGCCATCTACGGAAGTCCACTCAATTCGTCTAATTTTGTTCAATACATGACGGCCCACATAACAAGCATTGTATTACGGTTCATCTCACCTAAGGGAAGTATCTATTGCCATTACATGAGCTTTAGTCAAGGTGATGATACTTTAGGGCTACCCAATAATGATCCCTGCCAATAGGTCTAGCTCATCACGAGTATAACGACTGATCGGGTCTCTATTTGATATACCAAAAGGTACTAAGCTTGGGCTGGTGATTATCTTTAATACTTTCCTATATTGAGTGAACACAGGGTCGTGCTTTAGGAACTCACCAGGGTAGAATAAGGGCATAAACTAGCATAATTCTAAGGCTCTAAAATGATGCAATGCAATTTTCAAAAAGAGATAGAATTTTAGGTTTTAAAAACTTAATTATATATTTTAACCAAAACACTTTTAGAGCAAAGTCTCAAAGTCCCCCGTGGAATCGCCACTGTGATGTGTCGAACCAGGAAAGGCCCTCTTAAAGCCCGCTTTTAGGGCTCGAGGGATTGGTTCGCGTTATTTGATCTTGGGTAACATGAGACATTTTGGAATCCACATCCAATAAAACATTAGGGAAGTTCATCTAGCCTCATGAAACTTTTAGGCACCTTTGAGCTATTTTGGAGTCGTCACCCAATTTACGAGAAATTGGGAAAGGTCATCTAACCTCTATGGTCTAAACTAGAGAGTGATTTGGAATTCCACTCTTATTTATGCCTTGGTTAATTATAAATGAGTTTTTAGATTATAAAATTTTATCTCTCTTCTCACGCGATTATAAATGAGTTTTTAGATTATAAAACATTAGGCTATTGTTGATTATAATGAGAAGACAGTAGTGTTTAGAAGTTTAGATCAATCTAAAGGGATAGTGTGGGGTATTTCTACAAATCCCATGACCAATGTAATTTTTGCTACGCATAAACTTGATGGTACTTAAGGAAAGAATGTGAAACTCATCTAGCTCTTGTGTTAGATTCAAGAAGGGAACAAGTTAAGTTACAAGGATTGCTAGATAGGAATTTCATTGGCTCAGTGTGTCTTTTGGAGGAACTCCAGTTCTATTTGTCAAAAAAAAATGGTACCAATGTGTGATGATTGTTGACAACTTAGCAAGGTTACAGTGAAGAACTTGTATGCAATGCCTTAAATCAAAGATCTGTTTAATCAGTTAAAAGGAGCTAGTATCTTCTCAAAGGTTGATTTGCAGTAAGAGTACTATCAGTTGTGGGTAAAGAATGAAGGTGATCCGAAGGCTATTTTCAAGACTCAGTATGGAAATTATGACTTTTAGTAAGGTCAGTCGGGTCGATAAATGCATCTGCCACTTTTATGGAATTGGTGAATCGGGTACTTTAGCCGTATCTAGAGCAATTTGTGGTAGTATTCGATGGGGACATACTAGTGTATTCTAGGAATAAACAGAAGTGTGAAGAGCATATGAGGATTGTGTGTCGGTTATTTGAAGAATAGTAAATGTGTTTATTTTGATAGAAGGGCATTATTTCTTATACAGTGAGTAATGTAGAGTTTGCACAGATAAAGAGAGTTTTAAATATTTATTTACGCAGAAAGAGTTTATCTGGAACAGCATCAATAGCTATTGGTCCATCATTTTAGAGAGACTAATGGGGGTTACTGCTGCTTTGAGTAAAAGGTCAGTTTCGGCTCTGGCATTGCAGTATAGTGTGACGCACACCGAACCCCGGGTGCCTCGAAGACCCACTTTTAGGGCATTCGAGAGAGGTTCATGAAACTTGTAAGAGATTACAAGGGCGTCTATTTTGGGCAACAAGGAGGTTTCTTGGAGTCGCCACCCAATAAAACATTGAAAAATGTCGTCTAGCCTCAATGAGCCTAAGACAACGCATCTGTGTCTATTTTGGGCAAGCCAGAGATATTTTGGAGTCCCCACCCCAATAGGATATTGAGATGGTACTCTAACCTCATGGAACCTAAGGCAATGCAAATTGGGCCTATTTTGGGCAACAAGAGATATTTTGAAGACCCCATCCTAATAAAACATTAAGAATGTCCTCTAACCTTGTTGAGTCTAAGACCAGAGATGGTTCGGAACTTCCATCATACCTTGATTAAATTACAATTGAGTTTTGAATTTAAGATTCATTCCTTTTCTCATTCATTTAAATGCAATAATTAGAGCGCAAGTCGATCATGTAATGGAAGCAGTAAATAAAGGCAAGATTAAAATAAGGTAAATGAATATGCAATAAATTACAACAAAATTAGGGGCGGAATACAACCCCCAATGTAAAGTAAATGCGAATCATGCATAAAACGGGATATTCATTAAGTTTAAAGACATTAGTCCTCGCATGCATGTTTAGAAAAAAAGATTTTAAAGTGACAATTTTATTTGAATGAAAAAAAACTAGGATTTGGTCCTATTTTATTAGAAAAAATCTCAATTTTATTAATATAAATATTTTTGTGATTTTTAATTAAACGTGCATAAAATAAATTATTTTATTACTAATTACAAGACAAATAAATTAAAAAGGTAAATAAGGAAAAATAATACAAATAACACAAAAATGGTAAATCAACCAAAATCCTCGGATCTCCTCTTTCGTTCGCATGGATACTCAAACAAGGAACAACAAAGATTTGAAACAAAAAACAAGTACAAATAAAATTAATATTAGTAATTAAATCAAGAAAATCAATTAAACACATCAAATAATAAATAATAAATTAAAACAAATAAAAAATAAATTATGATAATAATAATAATAATAATAATAATAATAATAATAATAATAATAATAATAATAATAATAATAAAAACGATAATAAGACAACAACAACAACAACAACAACAACAACAACAACAACAACAACAACAACAACAATAATAATAATAATAATAATAATAATAATAATAATAATAATAATGATGATAAGTAACTAAATAAATAACAATAATAATGAAAAATAATGATGATAAATAATAATGGATAAATAAAAGAAAATGAATAATCAAATAAATAAAAAAGTAACAAAGAAAAAGATCAAAAAATCAAATCTATATCTAAAATAACATAAAATAAATAAATAAACAATAAATATGAAAACCTACATGATTACTAATTAAATATGAACAGAAATAAATAAAAGAAGAATAAAATTAAGAGATCGAGTCTATAATATTTACCCTCATATTTCGAATTCGATGGAATAAGTGAAGATGATTGATTTTTCTTACTTTGGTTCACAAACCAGAAATAAAAATAATAAAAATTGGAATTTTATTCCAATAGAAAATTTCTTAAAAAATAATAGAAGAAAAATAAATTAATTCTCAAGAATAAAAAATTGATTTATTTGTCTCAAAGATGATTATTGATTAAAAAAAGAAGTTTAAAAACTTTAAGAAATTTATTTGAACAAAAAGAAAACTCCAGAAAAAAAAGTGTAGAGAGAATTTCTTTGATGAAAAAAAAAAGAAAAAAAGAAATTTTTAACCTAAAAGCATCCCCCATTTTTTCCTTCCTATAATTTTCTATTTATATCAATAAAAAAGGAAAACCTAATTAATTAAGGAATAAAATTGAATTTTTATTAAATTTCCCTTAATTTGGGTTCAAAAAAGGGAATTATCATTAAAAATCCCGGAAAATATGGTGAAAAGTAAAAAAAAAAAAAAACCGGAAAAAGGGGCAAAAATCACATTTTCGGCAGACCAGGGCCGACCGACACCCATCGCTGCGCTCAACGGGCGTCGGGCGCGCGCGCGCCTAACGCAGAGCGACGCCCCATGCGGCGCTCGCACATGGGCGAGCGACGCTTCCCACGCGCGAGGCGCCTGCCCAATGCCAGCACGTGCAGCTACGAGCAGCGCACTCGAGTTGCCGCAAACGTCGAAAACTTTTGTTTTTTTAAAATGTAAATTTGACAAGAAAATCATCACTTCCGACCTTTTTGCCCATGAACAGGCGACTAATCATCATTGGGTAACTCTGATTTGGGCTGACTTAGAACCCGGTGTCTACACATAGTAAGTGGAGATTTGCATCTATTGGGGCTTGATAGGTCAATTGAAAGTTTGACCTAAATTAAGGCAAGTGATAATTAATGTGCAAAGGAAAGAGATCTTGAGTTGCAACAGACATTACGGTTAGTCAAGAATGGTAACAAGACTGACTATTCAGTGAGTGAAGATAGTATTATGTATTTTAAGTATCGAAAACAATTTTACTAGTGACCTGGTATGAACAAATATATGATTGATTGCATGTCAAAGTGTTTGACTTATCAGTAAGTAAAGGTTAAACATCAGGTTCTATATAGTTTGTTAAATCCTATTTTGCTTTCACGATGGGGATGGGATAATGTTTTGATGGATTTTGTAACGAATCTTCTGATGACTTCTAAACAGCATGAATCCATATAGGTAATTGTTGATTGGTGTGCAAAGTCAGCTTATTTTGTACCGATTGGATTTAGATATTTTTACATATAGTTTGGTTGAGTTAATTGTGAAGGAATTATCTGGCTTTATGGAATTATTTTATTTACTGTGTCCGATTGGGATTTGAGTTTTACTTCGAGGTTTCGGAAAAGATTTACAGCTTACTTCTGACACTTGACTTGGTTTTAGTACAGTTTAACATCCTCAACTGATGGATAATCAAAAAGGGAGTATTATGCGGATTTGAAAGAAAAAGATTGTGAATATGCAGTTGATGATAATTAGAAGTGTCTTGGTAGAGGAAAGTTCAGTATCCTCTATTATTTGAATTAGGTTTGAATTTCGTGGAAGAAATTCTTTTAAGGAAGGGAGAGTTGTAATGACCAAAAATACACCCTAACAGTATTAAGGCATGTTTAGGATGAATTGGGAATCGAATGTGCATGATTGAGTGACGGAAGTGTCAAAAGGACACAACTGTCATTAATTCGAAAGTTGAAAAGTGTCGATAAGTTGGACAATTATGTTGTTAAGACTTAATTTGTATTAAGAGAATTAATTTGTGGGTTAAAATATTAATAAGAGTGAATTATAGATCAAGAAGGACTTAATTGGAAGTGTAGAGAAGGACTTAACTGTATGAAATAAATAAGTTTTGTGATTAAGGTGTTATTGTGCATGATTAATTAAGGAAGGATTAATTAAGTGCTGGGTGGGATTAGTTTAAGCTAATCGTGATTAAGGTTAGGAGTGGATTCCATGTGGCATGTGATGGCTTTGCCAACACATCACTTACATGCAATATAAGGGTGGTGAGAGGTAGAATTTCTGTTTGATTGTCGTTGGTTGATAGTGAGTTATGTTGAGTTCTTGGATAAGTAAGGTAAGTTATAGTGTTAGATTGTCTTCTTCTTCTTTCTTTTTCTTTTTCTGTATTGAGTTGAAGTTGATTCTTTGTTTCAATTCTAGAACTGGATATTGGTTGTAGTGATAGAATCAAAAAAAGATAAGGGAAAGGAGAAGGTTGGTGATCCAAGTGCCAAGTGAGCTCATTGGAGCAAAGGAATTGAGGTTTGGGAAACTATGAGCTATGTGTTAAATTGCTAGTTGATATACCTGAAATCTGAGATTTGGTTTTGTGTGTAATTGAATTAAAAATATGGATTTGCATGTTAAATTGATTGTAATGAGTTCATTGAATATAAGTAAGAAACTCTATTTTCGTAGAATTGAGAATTGCTGTGTAATTCTTGCATTAGTGAATATTTATTGTGTGATTGAATGTGCCGAAATGTTCACACATGTGTTTTGGGAGTCTAGATTGAGTTTGGAGAATTGTTTATACCAATTCAGTTGGGTTCAAGCTTGATAAGCTTGATAGTGCAAAATTAGTTTTGAGGGTCTTCTTGATTTATTTGGATTGTTTGTGTTATAGAATGAGTTTTACAACTCTAATTTGTGAGAGGTCATTTGGATTAGAATCCTAAGATCTATGCCTGTAATTGTTATAGAAATGGCCCTTTTGGTTTGAGGACTTTAAGGTCTTCAAAATTGCTTGTAAGTGTAACTAAAATTCTATAGGAGGGTTTTTGGAGCAGTTGTGTTCCCTTGGCCATAACTCCTTGAGCTTAAGTCCAAATGAATTGAGGTTTGTACCATTGGGAAGCTAAAATATAGGTCATCATTTGATTAGAAGGCCATTTTGGCTGAAAATGATGTTTTGGTTGGTCTTAGAAGTCATGTATGTGAATACAGGAAAGTGCTTGAAAAGAGGTAGGTGAAGTAGGAGTTTTGAACATAAAGTTCATGCTCTATCGCGAGCACGGCAGAGAGCTCTGTAGGCTGAAATTGCCACATTGTGTTCTGTCGCGAGTGCGAGATTTATCGCGAGCGCGATAGAAGTCTTTTATGTGTTCTATCGCGTGCGCAAATTCTATCGCGAGCGCGACAGAAGGATATGTGAGGTCTGTCGCGAGCGCGACATAGTTAAGATTTATGAATGCGAGATAGATGTCCTAATTTGTGTGAAATATTGTATTGGCTTATGAATGATTATACATATGAAAACTATAAATGTGAATATGTATAATGAAGTGTGGGCTTGTTTGATAAGATATGTGTGTATGCAAGATATTTAATGAAATTATATTGCTTCATGTGGATATATGAAAATTATTAGTGTGGCTATTTAGGTGAGTATATGTTTATATATCTCGTTTGTATGAATTAAATAGTGAGTGTGAGATTGATAATATATTATATGCATATGGGAATGAATAGTGTTATGATTAATTTGATAATTGTTTAACGCAGCTTTGTGGATGTTATATGTATCATGTTGATACAAATAAATAAATGGATTAGTTATTTAGCCTGCAAGTCGAGTCATGGATAGGTAGGCATGCCTATAGGGTCAAAGTGTTGCAGCCGAAGAGCTTTTTAATTTGCCGGCCCCTTTTGGATTGTAGTTAGGCCCCGTTTGGGTCATGGGTAATCCCAATTGGATCCCAAAAGTGATTGCATGTGACTATATTTAAAAGTATCCACGGATACTAGTGTGATATAAAGGCATCTACGAATACCAGAGTGATCATCTCGTTATCCACAACTACGGAAGTGCAAGCAGAATATGAAATGACTAATAAACAAATAAATGAATGTAAGCTTTATGTGTTGTGTGAATTTGTGAGTATATGGTATAGATACGGATTAATGAAGCTATATGTTGTGCGGATTTGTGATTACAACTTGATGATGGCATATATATATATATATATATATATATATATATATATATATATAGGTGCTGATAATTGCTTTACCATATGTAAATTTATATGAGATGCCTGTATATGATAATGCTTGTTGATATGCAATGACTAAATAGAAGAATACCTAAGTGAATACTGGGATAATATGTGAATTTAGGATACGAAATAAAGAACTATAAATGGCTTTATGATATTGATAATTACTTGTTGTGTATTGTTGACAACTGTACTAATGTTGTTGGTTAATCTGAATTGTATATACGCTTCATGAGTATGCAGTTTGCAATGATGATTACTGTGAGTGTTCATCTATATTTTGTTGTTTTCTCACTAAGCATTATCGCTCAGCATGAATGTTTTATCCATGTAGGTTTCCAAAGATAAGTGTTTTGGAAGACAGTCCTGCATCGCCAACGGCCAACACATTAGGATCCGCTGTTTATGTAGGTTCTTTTTGTAATAGTATGAGATGTGTAATTATAAGTTGGTATGTATAAGTGAACTGAAGTTTTGTATTATGAAAATTGTATTATGTAAAAACATAAGTTGGAGTAAGTCTATAAGTGTTATATAATTAATGCATGAGTTTTGGAATGTAATCTAATATTGTTTAACAAAATTTATTAATTATGAGTTTTGTATAAAAGCTGTTTCGTGTGCATGCGATTGTGTTGTGATACTCCATAGCCATCGTAGTAAAGCTCCACGTGCTGTTAGGGGGTGTGACATAACCGTCCTCCAGGGGACACCAATCAGTCTTTGAAGAGGCACCAACCATCCTTCAGGAGACAACCGTCGAATATTAACTCAATGGTGGCTTAACACACCGACGTTAACCACACCCCAACTCTACAAAGATGATAGTAAGTTCGACTACCTCAAGTACATGTCTCTTTTCTCTACTTTGAATTTTGGCTCACCAAGGCACTAAGTGTTCTTGCCTCCCCAAAATTGGGGGTAGCCATAGATACCGAATCCCAAGGCAACCTAGATTAGAGTTACCCGATAAAGAAATTGATACTTATATCACAATTAGAAAATGGAAAATGTCAAATTTCATCCTTGATTCTCACAATTATAAAGATTCCTCTATGATTTTAACCTTTTCGTGTTGGTCAGAATGGAGAAGAGGTCTTGAAAATACAAATTTTTAAAATCTGGGATGATAGATGGCAGTCACTTGCTGAGTGATGCCCGTCTGTTGCCTTTTTCTCTTGATCCACCTGTCGCTGACGGGACTGACGCCCATCTCTAGGAGCCTGTGACTCGCTAGTTGGCACCCGTAACTCGCTGAGTCACGGGCACGACCTGATGAGTCGCTGTTAAATTAGCGATTTTATAATTTAATCACCATCTTGACAGACGCCTGTCGATCAACGATCGACGCCCGTTTGTGGCATCATTGACAGTTACAGAAGCTGCCCTTGATCGTGGGATAATAGGAAGTTAATCAAAAAACTTCCCACTTTCCAACTTCCTCTATTAACTGACCCATTCCTCCCTTAAAAAATGGAAATAAATAGGTCAGTTAAGTAGGAAAAAATGGGGAAGTTTGGCTTTTCTAAAAGGAGGAGAAGATTTTATAGAGGGGAATTCTGGCTAGAGAGAGAAAACTATATCAAATCCTAGTTTTTAAAAGAGATTGAAGGAACTGAGAAAGGCAAATTAAATCTCTACTCTTAGGAAACTCTAGTTTTTCACTGATTTTTACTAGGAAATTCATAGAAAAATAGAATTCTTTTAGAGAGAGAAAGTTTTCTTTTTGTATTTTGCTTTAGATTTGGTTGTGGAATCAAAGAGAAAGAGAAGCATTTATGTTCTCAAACATCATACTTAATCTGAAGGTAACATTTTTGGGCTTAATTTATCATTTCATCCCTATTTGGAGCTTAAGATTTCACCTACATATTTGGATTTAAGAATATGTGTTTCTTTATGATTTTCTATGATCATTAGTTTTGAATATGTTTTTAGAGCTATAAAAATGATTTTGACATAATTATTAGTTGATTTATGTATGATTGGTGATGTTTAGCATGAAAATGATTTGAAGATTGGATTTTATGGGAGTTTTCCATTTTCTGGGCATGACAGACGGGAAGATGGCCTGAGTGACACCCATTGCTCAAGACGAGTGAAAGGACGGAACGAAAACATTCTGTCCCATCACTCGTCTATCCTGTTCATTGACCCATCTGTGGTCCTTTTGGTTGATTTTTGACTTTTCTCATGTGACTCATCTCATTCTTTTACATCTCGCATGTATTAATTGATCATTTGCGGATATTTATGTTTTCCATTTTTTACTTTTATTTACTTAAATATGTGATTTGTTTTATTTATCATGCTAATTTATTTGTTTCCTCTATTTCATATTTAGCCCGAGAATCCATATGTGTGTTCTTACACGCGGAAGTTAAATTTGGTGATTGGGGTGCCTTTGCATATGGAGAATAGTAAAATCTCTTTACATTTCTTTAGTTTATTTTCATTGCTTTATTTCGGATATTTTATGCAATAAATGTTTTATACGTTAACATAAAAGTCATGAAAGAGATTTCTACGAATAAAGTGGAGTTTTCTTAATAAAATGGGATTGTCCTAATTTTTCATCCAGCAAAATGTCATTTAATTGGAGAGTTCCTTTCATCAAAATTGGATTATTCATCCCGGCTTTCTTAATAATTTCAAAAGAACTCTTCAAATTTTATAAATACGCATGCGGGAACCAATGTTTCCACCTTAAATGAATTTCTTGTTTGATGTATGATTTATTTCATTTTATTTTTTGGGGGACTGTATTTTGTCCCATTCATTTGTCAATTAATTTATTTGCTTTATTTTATTGATTTCTTTGGATGCTTGAAATGCGATTTAGTTTAATTGCATAATCGAGTGAGAAAAGAGATAAGAATTTGACTTAAAAACTCAATTATAAACTTCCACCCAAGAACAAGTAAGAGTAACATCTCAAACTTTCTCTGCTTTTAGGGTTCTTGAGATTAGACAAATTTTTTCAATGTTCTGTTGGGTGGCGACCCCAAAATATCTCTTGTTGCCCAAAATAGATGCACTCGTAGTTAGATTATCATCAATCGAAAATAGGAGATTCCATATCTATTGTGAAGTGACCATTTTTCACGAGTTTTTAATGAAATATTTCTCGGACCCTAAAAGTGGGTCTCCGGGCATGATTGCGGGTTCGTCGCGCGTCACAGTAACTCTTCAAAATGCTGTTATTCACAACTCAAATGAAAACCTGAAAACAACTTCAAAATAAACAATTCACTTTTTTCGCTTCACTTGGAATAAATGGAAAGGAAGGAAGAAATGAAAACTTAAAAATAAAAGCAAAAACTATTTCACTTGCTTGGCAGAATTGGGATGGAAGGGATTAAGGATTCATTTATAGGGGGGTTTCATGTATTTAATTTGGGATGGAGTGTTGGGTGTCAGGAGACCACTGTTAGCTGTGGAAAGAAGACCACCCACTGCTCGCATCGGTTTGTGTGTCACACAAATTGATGCGAGACCCCTTCTTGTGCGCCTCGAAGTTTGTGCGAGCCAAATTCAATTTTCGCAGGATTTTGTTTCGGAAATGAACTAAATACTCCATTCACCTAAATACTTTTCAAAATATCCCAAAAATCCAATTAGTTTTCCAAAAAGCATTATTCATAAAAAAATTTCCCTCCGAATGCACTTTAAATTTATAAGAATGTTTTAAAAATTTTTTAATTGAGTGGAGTCAAATAATTACTTTTTCAAAAAGCATTATTAAAAAAAAAATTCCCTCCAAGTACACCTTAAATTTATAAGAACTTTTTTTCCTAATTTTCTTAGTTGAGCGACCCCACCCAACAAATTGCAACTAAACTGAGTTTAAGTATTGAAATGAACTAAAGCCAAATTTTTACATATATTAAGCGAAAAAAAAAACAAAAAATATTTGCAAATACTAGAAAAGAAAAAGAAAACGGCCTTTTCTACTTACTCCTTTTCAGATTACACTTTAAGGGGTAAAAGTTTTGAACGTTCAAGGTCGGAATTTTCTAGCTATAAATTGCACAGCACTAAACACTCCTCATTTTTAGCCTCAGATCTCTGGGCTATGTCACTCTCTTGAATTCCCTTTCTTTTACAGTTAACATTGTCACTACCGTATAAGCAACAAACTACAGTACTGAAGAAACTTCTCTATCTCCATCTGTATTAGCTGGAAGCTGCAGTTGAAGCTATAACAGTTATTAATGGCAGGCAACGATTGGATTAACAGCTATCTCGAGGCGATTCTTGATGTGGGTCCTGGCCTTGATGACGCTAAATCATCTCTGCTTCTTAGAGAAAGAGGAAGGTTTAGCCCTACTCGGTATTTCGTCGAAGAGGTTATCACTGGCTTCGATGAGACCGATCTTCATCGCTCTTGGGTCCGGGTATCTATATCTTCTTCCTGTGTTTTTAGAAGCAAAATTTGTTTTGGCATGCTTGTTAATTTATACTTGATTGATACTTGGTGTTGGGAGTATAGGCTCAGGCGACGAGGAGTCCGCAGGAGAGGAACACTAGATTGGAGAATATGTGCTGGAGGATTTGGAACTTAGCCCGTCAAAAGAAGCAGGTGTTTTTACTATCTACATGTTTGAGTTTTTAGTTTATTTATTCTTTTGATCGGTTTCTGGGTTTTTGATTTTAATAATTGATCTCTAGCGTTTTTACAGTGCGTGAATATTGTTATTCTTTAATGGCTTAATCAAACTGGTAATTCTGTTATAAGTAATGCCTGACTGTTTTGTCTACATTTTCTTCTCTCGGAGAGGAGGTTAATTATCTGCATGTCAAATGTTAAACTTTAAACTAATTTGTTTTCTGATACTCCATATTCTCTTATTCAGTATTTGAACTTTGAGAGTTTTCATTTATAAGTTTTTCAGTCAGCCATATTTTCAATTTTTAGATTCCTAAATGCAATTGCAGTGGAAGAGGACATCATATTCCGGTGTTAGATTTCTCTATTCTGGGTTGGCTTATGCTTGCTTAGTGAATCACTGTCTTTACTTTTGCAGCTTGAGGGAGAGCTTGCCCAAAGAAATGCTAAAAGGCGTCTTGAACGTGAAAGAGGCCGCAGAGAAGCAACAGCTGATATGTCTGAAGATCTATCAGAGGGAGAAAAAGGAGATATCGCCGCTGATGGATCAGCACATGGCGAGAGCAACAGAGGCAGGCTGCCTAGAATCAATTCTGCTGATGCAATGGAGGCTTGGGCCAGTCAACAGAAGGGCAAAAAGCTATACATTGTATTAATAAGGTATGAACTGAACTTGGTTCTCTAGAGTTTAAATGCCAGCATGAACAGGATTCTGAAGTGTTAATTTGGTGTTATGGTACTTATTATGGCTTTGTTTTATATAGTTTCGTGTTTTGTGTTTTGCCTTGTCTTATAGGTAGTTCGTGGTCTTTCTAAACATCAGTTCAGTAGCTTCTGTAAGGAAATTGCATAGGATGTTAAACATGTCCTAATTGTGATGTTAGGATGTATAGTATGAATTTTTCTGCCATGCAAGTTGACCATGTATTGATTGTTTTTAACAAGTCATATGCATGCAGCCTGCATGGTCTAATACGAGGTGAAAATATGGAGCTTGGACGTGATTCAGATACAGGCGGTCAGGTAACATTTATTTGTTTTAAGTTTTTGTTTCTACGTTCATGTATGGAAAGGCTTCCAATTTTCAATTACATGGTCTTTGTACAAGATAATAAATCATCCAGGTTGGTTGGTTGTTTTAGGTTAAGTATGTTGTGGAACTTGCAAGGGCTTTGGGCTCAATGCCAGGAGTCTATCGAGTAGATTTGTTAACTAGACAGGTGTCTTCACCAGAGGTAGATTGGAGTTATGGTGAGCCCACAGAGATGCTGACTCTTAGAAACTCAGAAGATTTTGAGGATGAGATGGGGGAGAGCGGTGGTGCCTACATAGTTCGTATACCCTTTGGACCAAGAAATAAATATATCCCTAAAGAACTTTTGTGGCCTTACATCCCTGAATTTGTTGATGGTGCACTTAACCATATAATTCAGATGTCTAAAGTCCTAGGAGAGCAAATTGGTAATGGGAAGCCAATCTGGCCTGTTGCCATCCATGGGCATTATGCTGATGCTGGTGATTCTGCTGCCCTTCTATCTGGTGCTTTGAATGTCCCGATGCTTTTCACTGGGCACTCACTTGGTCGTGATAAGTTAGAACAGCTAATGAAACAAGGGCGACTATCAAGGGATGAAATTAATTGTACATACAAAATAATGCGTCGGATAGAAGCTGAGGAGTTCTCTCTTGATTCTTCTGAGATAGTCATAACAAGCACTAAACAGGAAATTGATGAGCAGTGGCGCTTGTATGATGGTTTTGATCCAATGCTGGAGCGCAAACTGCGGGCAAGAATCAAGCGTAATGTGAGCTGTTATGGCAGGTTCATGCCTCGCATGGCTGTAAGTACTGAATTGTTTTTTTTTTCTTTTCTTAATTTTATTTTATTTTTCACTTTTTTTTTTAAAGCTTAATGTGCATATTCTTAGGCTCAATATTCTTTGTGAACTATCAGATTCATTTATTCCATTGCTTTTTCTGGTCTTACAGGGCACATAACTAAACAAAAAAATTACAAGTTATTTTCAGGAATTTCACAAATTCATGAATGATTTCCTAATTACAGCAAAATCATCTTTGACTGTCACAACTATTGTTGCAGACCCTTGGGGATAACTGGAGCTCAATCTGTTTTGTGAATTTTTTTTCTCATATACTATTATAAATAGATAAGTGAAGAGAATCAAGTGCTTGCAACGGTGTAGAACTTTGTATAGTCTGACGCATTGCTTGTCAGTGAAATATTATTGAAATTTGTAGTGCTTTGCAGATAATTCCTCCTGGAATGGAGTTTCATCACATTGTTCCCCAAGAAGGTGATATGGATGGTGAAACAGAAGAAAATGAAGACCATCCCACTTCTCCTGATCCACCAATCTGGTCCGAGGTTCTAATTTTTGTCCTTTTTTCTCCTCTGATAAATGTGGCCAGTTCATTTTTTCCTTATTTGAGGAAAGTACCTCACTCAGTAGTACTCTCAAAGCAGTAATAGTTTTCCCATGTCTGAGGTTGATGTCAATTTAATTTCTGTTTTTTGTTTTGCAGATAATGCGCTTCTTTACAAATCCACGTAAGCCTATGATACTCGCCCTTGCTAGGCCAGATCCTAAAAAGAACATCACTACTTTGGTTAAAGCATTTGGAGAATGTCGTCCATTGAGAGAACTTGCTAACCTTGTATGTTAATCACCTAACTGGATTTGCTTGGTGGACTCTAATCTTAAATAATGTCCTGGTTAATTTTTTATTTCAAGCCATCTTATCTAGTGTTTTTGCTGTCCTCCTTTTCTCTTTTCTTTATCTTGCAGACACTGATTATGGGTAACCGAGATGGGATTGATGAAATGTCAAGCACAAATGCTTCAGTTCTCCTTTCAGTGCTTAAACTTATTGACAAATATGATCTGTATGGGCAAGTAGCATACCCCAAACACCACAAGCAGTCTGATGTCCCTGACATATATCGACTAGCAGCTAAGTCAAAGGTATGCTTTGCCAGTTCAATGAAACTAATCACTTTATTATCTTATTTTATCTAACACTTATTCTATGAGCATCCAATAGTCTGCACTCTTCTCGTACATGGCTCTCAGGCTACAATTTTCCTGTGCTGCCTATTATTATCAATGAATTCTAATTTATAGAATAATATTTTAGTTTTTCAATGTTATAATTAACCACAGATAGCTTCCTTGATAACTAATTTCAATTGCTATTTTTGTTTATTTTTCTTATTAGGAATTGTGGTTCGAAGTAATTGGCTAGATCAACAATATGTAATTCACTAGGGCAACTGGTATACTGAATATAAATCTCTAATTAAAAGAATGATCAGATGCACTAAAAATTTTTTGAATATCCCTGAAGACTAGGTTACTAGAAAGGATTATAATCATGAAACATATCAGGTCAATACTATGTGTTTTAAAATGGTGGTATTACCTTTTGACATTCACATGCTATATTCTTAGGTGAAATACTAGTTACTCCAATTTTTTGAAATACTAGTTACTCCATTTTTGTACAAAATTCTATATTTGTACATATATTCATATGCAATAGATGTCCAGGATTCCTGGTTTGAATCTCTGTAAAGTTGGTCTTGTGTCTTTATTCTGTGTGTTCTCCAGGATAGTTGCATCTTATATGTTGTGATTTGCCATTTCTTCAGCTATCTTTGTTTCAATATCTGATATAACTGCTGTAAGATTTTTCGTAATCATATTCCTGATATATAGTTTGTATGGCCCACTTTGTCCCTAAAGATCTTTGTCTCCCAAACAGAATCAATTGCAACTATGTAGTTGCAATATCTCATTATGTTTTGTAATTTATGCAGGGAGTCTTCATCAATCCAGCTTTCATTGAGCCATTTGGGCTTACTTTGATTGAGGTACTCCTACTGACAGAGTCTGGATTTTATCTTTATGCTTATTTGAAAGGCTTATGCTATTTCCAAACTGATTTACTACGACCATTTTAATTGCTTAAAAGTTGAAGCAGTTTAAATGCCCTTTAAAAGCGATAGAGCTTTATGCCAGAGATTTCAAGTCTCTTTCACATCCCACAAAACATTCAGAATAAAGCCCTTGCTTTAGATAGTTGTTTATTTCCTAGTAAGAGGAAAAGCAAGTGAACATGGAAGTTAACCAATAGAATTGGATTCTACTGGAATTCATCTTGTTCAATGTTTTCATAGCTTTGAGCTCAATATATTCTGAGGATTTAGATTTTCTTGCCTGCAATTGGAATCCCATCCATATAAGAACTATTGAAAAGCCTTTGTGCTTGCAAACTTTTGGCATTACAATTTGCCTTTTTTTTTGGTAATCTATTTTTAAGAAATTCAATATGATCTGCCAAATGTTTTTTCTTAACTTCCCTCAACATTGAATCATTTTAAAAGATGACTGGCATAAGTGATGCTTTAACATTATAGTATCCTTAAACTGCAAGAAAGTTGAGGGGAAAGGCAAAACACGAAAAAAAGGGCTGACATTCTCGTTCTTTTTGACCTCGTTGTTCTGGTCATAATAGCTGTGAAAATAGTGTTGGCCTGTTTACATTTTTATGACCTCTGTTTACCCATTGTTCTGCAGGCAGCAGCTCATGGCTTGCCCATTGTTGCCACAAAAAATGGAGGACCAGTAGACATACATCGTGTATGCCTTATCTATGAAACATATTACTTAGAATAATTATGTGTCTTTGTTGCATATGGATCTTATGACATTGATTGCACATGTTTGCAGGTTCTTGACAATGGTCTTCTTGTTGATCCTCATGATCAACAGTCTATAGCTGATGCTCTTCTAATGCTTGTTGCTGACAAGCAGCTTTGGTCAAAATGCCGGCAAAATGGGTTAAAGAATATCCACCTATTTTCATGGCCAGAGCATTGCAAAACTTATCTATCACGAATAGCCAGTTGCAAACCTAGACATCCACAGTGGGAAAAAAGTGATGATGGGGCTGATACCTCAGATATAGATTCACCAGGGGATTCCTTGAGGGACATACACGATATATCTTTGAACTTGAAGTTCTCACTGGATGGGGAAAAGAGTGGAGCAAGTGGAAATGATAATTCTTTACAATCTGAAGGAGATGGCACTGATAAGAAGAGTAAATTAGAGAATGCTGTTTTGGCGTGGTCAAAGGGTGTTATGAAGAACACGCAAAGGACTGGGGCTGCAGAAATAGGGGAACAGAACAGCAGTTCTGGTAAGTTTCCAGCTTTGAGGAGGAGGAAGCAAATTTTTGTGATTGCAGTAGATTTTGATTCCATCTCTGGGCTTATAGAGGCAACAAGAAAAATTTTCGACGCTGCTGAAAAGGAAAGGACTGAAGGCTCAGTAGGGTTCGTTTTGTCAACATCCTTGACCATATCTGAGATTCACTCATTTCTTGTCTCAGGGGGATTCAGCCCTAGTGACTTTGATGCTTTTGTATGCAACAGTGGTAGTGAACTCTACTATTCAAATCTTAATTCAGAGGGTGGTCCATTCGTGGTGGACTTTTATTACCACTCACATATTGAGTACCGATGGGGTGGAGAAGGACTCAGGAAGACTCTTGTTCGTTGGGCAGCTTCAATTAATGAGAAAAAAGCTGAGAATGAGGAACAGATTGTGACAGCTGCTGAGCAACTTTCGACCAACTATTGTTATGCTTTCAGAGTGAAAAAGCCAGGACTGGTAATTTTTGAATGCAGATTTTATTTAAAGAAATTGCCTAACCTTTTTTGCGTGTACAGGGTATAACAAAACCAAATTGTGTAATAAGAAATCCGTTGTTTTGTCTTCTGCAGGTTCCGCCAGTTAAGGAACTCCGGAAGTTGCTTAGGATTCAGGCACTTCGAGGTCATGCTATTTATTGCCAAAATGGCACCAGAATAAATGTAATTCCAGTATTGGCATCTCGCTTCCAAGCCCTCAGGTAGCATTTATACTTTTGCATGGTATTCAATTAATGCTACATGAACTTGTTAGCTTAACTGGACATATATTGTTAAAGGACCTGGCTAATAGGAACAAAGCACTTGTTGCTAAACTTGAGTGACCAAATGGAGAATGTAGTCAATTTTGAAACAACTTTATGCATCCAGATTTTCTTTGTCACCACATATGCTTAAACTTCTGGATACTTGTTTCTTCCCTTACGTTGCCAATTTATTAATTTTAAGGGATTGAAAAACATATGCAGGTATCTGTATGTCCGGTGGGGTGTGGAATTGGCAAATATGGTTGTTTTTGTTGGAGAATCTGGTGATACAGATTACGAAGGACTGGTCGGTGGTTTACACAAGACTGTAGTATTGAATGGAGTTTGTAGTAGTGCGAGTAACCTGCTCCATGTCAGCAGAAACTACCCTCTCTCGGACGTTATAGCATCAGACAATCCCAAAGTTGTTCAGACACCTGAGGAATGCATTGGTTCTGAAATACGAGATTCGTTGGAGCAATTAGGATGTCTCAAGGGCTAGATAATTCCAGCCTTATCTTTGATCCCTCCATTTTGTTCTATAGCTGCTTGTCTATACTGCTTTCGTTGAAAGGAGTCTTATCAGTCCTTTGTTGCTCATATTGGCCCATAAGTTTGTAATTGGAACACAAATTGTCTTATGAGTTTTCCAATGAAATATGGTTGTGTCCTGTTTCTATTACTGTTGTATACAGTTGCACTCGTGACGAAAAGGTATAAATAATATCTCAATACTTTTCAATGATTACTTGAGAATGATGGCTTTCTCTTCTGTTGTCTTTGAGTTCTTAAGCCTTTTATTCTTAAATAAATTTTGTTTAGAGGCTAACTTTTACCTTCTTACTGGTTTCGGTAACAATAATTGCAATCTTGTATACAGTATACTTGACATTTTTGTTAGTTTGTTACAAGTTCTTATTGAGTTGGCGAAAAGTGCTAAATACGTTGTTTCATTTATTTTTATTTTTTTTATAAAAAGAAGAAGCAAATAAACAAGCATTTACAGAACTATACTTGGGGAAAAACAGGCCCAGCAATTTCACCCACAAGAATGTATCCAGAAGGAGCCGAAGAATGCCAATAGAAATGATCTTGAAGAAACCTCTTCTTTATTACTTTCAATTTTATCTGTTTTCTTCGTTTATTGTTAATTAAAACATGTGATGATATAATTCATAAAATAGATACAATATTATGTGATTACGTAATTCATAAAATGGATATAATATTTATGTGTAAATGTGTGAGAAAAAACTGTTTTGGACAATAATATCTCTATGTATGTTTTTACATATTAGAAGAATTAAGTAGATAATAGCTTTTGGAATTTATTTTGATTATAAAACAATCTTTTATACATTGCATTATCAGAACTTTTTTGTTTATACAACAACATTCATTATATTTCTATAATATATATAAATTTTAAGGCCGTACGTGTTGAGTGATTTGATTCCCTGTTCCAACATTAGTGTTCCTCAATCCTTGTAATCTTCTTCGGCTCTAGCAAAAAGATTGAAGACTCCCCCTTTTGGTGTAGTTAAGGTCAATTGCGATACGTGTTTATTAGGCGAGCAGATTTATGGGGTTTGGAGCTGTCTACCGTGATTGGGAGGGGAAGGTTTTGGCCTGTGCTTTCAAGAGATGAACTGGAGACTGGAATTCTCATGTTGCAGAGAACTAGCTATTGTTTTTGGTTTGCAGGTGGCGATTGATCTCTCCTTTTCCTCCATCTTTGTGGAGAGTGATTGCAAATATGTCTTAGATAAGTTGTATATGAAAGCTCACATGAGGAATGGTTTGGGTTTTGTGATCAAGAATCAGTTTTCATTTTGTTCATGGTCCTTTATTCCTAGAAATGTCAAACAAGCCAGCTCATTTTTGTTTTGGCTAAGCAAGTTGTTTTTCCTTTTGATTTTCTTGATACAGTTTGAACTATTTCACTGTTAACCAAAAAAAGTCATAAAATAAAATTTTTTATTAGAAAATTATCTGAATTCAATTTTTTTTTTTACAAAAGTCACTTTAATCGGATTTTGAGTAGAATCTATTAGAAATGTTTGTTGATATCCCGTATTACTCATCTCATCCAAGTATATGACATATAGAGTAGCATTAGCCTATCATCTATGTCAGCCGCTATATCACTATCAATGAAAAAATGTCACGTATAAAAATATTTTAAAAATAAAAAAATTTATAAAATTTTTATACATGTCATATCCTGATTGGTCGTGATATGGTGGCTGTCATGACATCCATTTCATGTGGTAGGATGATGTAGTACCCAACGAAAATGTTTGGTAAATTACACTACAAAAAAAACTTGAATTAGCAACGGCATTTTTTTCGTCGCTAATTAGCAACTATTTTCCAAATCCGTCGTGAAAATACAGATTTTTAATTTGGTATCCAGTTTAGCGACGAAATAGCGATTGATTCATAAAACAGCAGCTAAATAACATCAAAAAATAGTGCCATTTTTAGCGACGGATTATTTCGTCGCCATATTTTAGTGACGGAATAGCGACAAAGGGTCGGTCGCAAATTTTTTAATTGAAATACATATTTGATATAGCGATGATTTTAATTGGTCACTAATTTAGTCGCTAAAATTTTTTTATATTATATAAATTATTTATTTTATCGATAATATTAATATTTAAATTCGAAATTATATAATTAAAATTCTAACCAAAATTTAATTTAGTCAAATAAAATAAATAAAAATAAATGCATCTATATGTGAATAAAAAAGTAAATAATAAGAATAGATAAAAATATAAATATGTGTATTAGGTAAGTAAATAAATAATAGTAATAATACATAAAAATCTTAAAAGTCTAGATTTATCTAGATCAATTTAGAAAGAAAAACAAAGATAGAGGGGGGAAAAGACTGGAAAACGAGAAAGAGTAAGGAGAGAGCGGAAACCGAAGGACGAAAGAAAGAGGAGACAAGCCGGCTGTAACGCTATAAAAATTCGGGTTTGTAAATAATAATAATATTAATAAAATAATAAAATAATAATAATAATAAAAATAAAAAAGAACGTAGAATTAAAACAAGGAAAAGGGAAAACGGGGAAAAAGGAGAAGCGAGGAAACACAGGGAGAGGGAACCCGAGAGAGAGAGGGAGACCGGCGACCAGCTTCGCCAGTGCTGGCGACCTGCGCACCAGTGCCGGCGACAGCCCAGTGTTGCCGTCGCTATAACGTTGCCGTCCTCCTTCGTGAACTGCCGTTTTTCCTCTCTCCTCTCAAGCCGAATCTTCATCTCCATATTCCGGTCAGCTCCGGCGTTGGATGGAGGCACGGATGGAACCGAAAGATAGCTGAAGGCGAGGCACACCTGCGACCGTCCCCACTTGCCGCCGACGAAGAGATCGGAGAGGAGGACACTGCGATCTTCCGATGCCAATTCCGACCAAACCATGGAGCTGTGAGGCGCGTGACAAACTCTATCGGGACCCTAGTGGTGTCAGTTTCCTCCAGGTATTCTCGGTTTCATGCCGGAGAAGCTTTGGTGACCAGCGGGCAGTGGCGAGGCTCCAGTAGGGGTGGAATGCTGATTTTGGAGATTTGAACTGAATTTGAAGGACCGGCAACAATTTTGGTATGTGCACTACCAAAGTTACCTTTCTATGTGATTTTAATGAATTAAATTGGTTAGGAATATTTTATGTTCTGTGTTGTGATATATTTAGATAATTGGAATTTTAGACTTGAGTAGTTGGCTAATTTGTATACGCTACGAACAAAAAATTAAAACTTGTGTCATTTAACTAGGGCACATTTTCAATTAAAGTAGGCAAAAGCTTAGAGGAAGTGTTGTCCAATTATGAGGAAGAACCTGAGAAAGCTGGACCTAGACCTATGGATGAAATGATCTCAGGTAATTGAGAATTGTAATTGGATAGGTTTTGATAGGTTCTATTGTTTACAAATGGCAAACGTTTAAAAAAGGACGGGAAAATTTTCTTTTGTTTCTTGAACGACTGTCATTGACAAGTACAAGAGAAATTTTCTCTGCGACTTTGGTAGCTGGGGCAAATCCTACCTTTACCTCATACAATGATGGAACTTGTTTTTTGCCTCGGTTGATCATCCATTATGCTAGAAAATTGATCTTGCAGCAAAATTCTTGAATTTCGTTATTATGGCAAGTTTTTGTTCTGAAGCTCTCCTTTACATGTTTATGATTAGAATTTGTTCAGTATAAGTGATTGATAATAGCTGAGAGTTGATACTTTGATGATACCCAGATTTGTTACTTAACTAAAGAATAATTTATTGTTGCAATCCAATTAGGGATTGAATATCAATTTCACTAAGGGTTTCCTTGCTGAGTTGAATTTATATACGTTTGCTGTGCTTGCAACTTGATAAATTGAAGTATCTATAAATTTTGGTTAATTCTAAAGAGGTGCAGCAATTTTGGTTGGGATATGTTTGTGTTATTTTGGTATAGACCTTGAAATTTTTAGATATGTTATGAAATAGCATCTCATTACAAGTATTTATCACTGATTCTTCTAGAGATGAACAAAATAGTTCTCTTCTGCTTGGTTTAAGTTTACTTTGGTTTGATGCTGCTCTAAGCTGGATAAATGCTTTGCAGGTTGTGGATGACCGAACAATAGAAGATGAAAATATTTTTCACATAGACATGCCTAGTGCACCTTATATCAGTTTGCTCATAGTCTTTTTATTTCCTTGCTTCCCTACATTTGATGCAAGGTCAGTTTTGGTAGCTGGTTAGATGATAGTCATATGCTGTTCTGATTTAATATCAATGCTCCGAATAAGTTTTTTGTTTCTCTAAAGTATTGTGTGATTGGATGCAGTGGACAAGGTCCTTGCTCTGCTGTGAATTCATATTATGCATGTTCTCGATTACTTTGTGTGTGATTTCATGTTGTTATTTCAGCAGCTCTAGGAGGTCCTGCAAGTAGAGCTGACATTTCATCTTGGGATGTGATTTTGGCAATAAATGATACAAGCACCGAGGTCAAACTCCAAGTGTAACACCCTTGAACAACTTTTCTTTACGTACGTTTAGCGGTTATGGCGGTAACTAATACTGTTACTAATGTGGGTATGTGAATAAATTTGTTTCATTTGATTTTTTTTTGGCTTAACTATTTTAATTATAACTTGTTATGCTTAGTCGTTGACTTGTAACTCCAGTTTAATAATCCAGCCTATAAAAATTTCGCCAGTATAACGGCTATAATTTTAACCTATCCAAACCTGAAAAGTCAACAAAACCATAGCCCACACGGGAACAACAACATGATATAATATTTCTCATTATCCATTCACCACAATTAGTCTCATAATATTCACTAAGTAGTAAAGTCCATTACACACAATAAATACATATCCATAATTTACAATATTTGCTTATAAGTATATACATGCCATATACCAAAAATCTACTAAAAATATCCCGTACGAGCTTAGATAGACAACTTCCAAAACACCGTACGCTTGCTCCCGCGCTTAGCCTGTGCCTGCACGTAGTTAAGAGAAATTACATGCTGAGCATTAAATATGCTCAGTGTTGGTTACAATTCTAAAAATTTCAATCTAATCTTATTACTTTTATTTATTACTTAATCAACTCATTTACTTATCCATTTATTCATTCAAAATCTATTATTATTTCCATTTCAATATTTTATTCTACTTAAATTAAATATCATTATTTATTTATTTAGTTGACTACACCACAACTCTTTTAATCTTTCAATTATTTTCTACGTTATTAGTTTTATTACATTATATTATACTATATTATTTTAATTTAATTGTTTTAATATCAATTTACGACTTAGTCTTTCATTTCTCTTCTAAATTACGATTTTGCCCTTCTATGATATATACATATACCGAATTGTCATTGATTGTGCTAATTTCTTAATTTAATTCATTATTTAAACTACAAATTATTAT
The DNA here is from genome assembly GCA_947683425.1 of Excoecaria cochinchinensis. Classification (NCBI taxonomy): domain Eukaryota; kingdom Viridiplantae; phylum Streptophyta; class Magnoliopsida; order Malpighiales; family Euphorbiaceae; genus Excoecaria; species Excoecaria cochinchinensis. The sequence continues at coordinate 3,005,970 of CANTUQ010000110.1, forward strand.
TTATTCCTCACTTTACTAGTTTTAGGGCTAATTACATTTTAGTGCTCAATTAAATATTTAACTTAATATTCTTACTAATTAAACTTCTTTTCTTTTTATTTAGCTGTTTTTACCACGATAATATTATTTTTGATAATTAGGCCCTAAAACTTCATAATTTATTTCATTTTAATCCTTTTTCACACATTAGTCCGGATTTAGTTAATTTTATTCATTTTACTATTTTACCCCTAATATCGATCCAATAAAAATCTCCAAACCGAATATGCGGGATGTGGACCCCATATATCCACATCATTCCAAAGTGACCCCGTATGACCACTAGTACATTTCATTTCATTTGACATTTTAAACATTCATTCAATTTGTAGATCGCCATTAGCCGGGACAAAGATTTGACTATGGTTTTTTAAAAAATTTTTTACGGGAATAGGATTGTTCGGAAAATATTTTCGAAAGTAGGGTTGAGTCAGAAGCCGCAGCTGACAGCTGCGGCTTCTGACGGTGGGACCCACCTCGTGGGTCCCTTTTTCTTGAAGGATGCCGCAGCTCTTAGCTGCGGCATCCATAGGGGCAGCACACAAAGCTGCCCCTTTATTTAAGTAAAAAGGGGCAGCAGGCAAACCTGCCGCCTGCTGCCCATTTATATATATATATATATATATATATATATATATATATATAAGTTTTTTTTTTAAATAATAAAAAATATTAATATTATTTATTATAATAAAATAGAATTATAATAGAGATAAAATAAAGTAGGAAATATATTTATTAAATATAATAATATAATTATAATAGAATAATATTTAAATAATATACAGAATGAAACTTTATTTTTTAATTGCCTAATTATAAATTTTACAAAAATATTAAAACTTCATAAAGTTTTAACATTTTTCTTATATTTTTATTTTTTATGTGTAAGGTAGGAAATTTATAGATAGTATAATATAAAAATTTTATAAGTAACTCAAATAAATAATTTAGTGCAAAAAAAAAAAATTACGAAATATAAATTTTCATAAATGCATGATACAATTAGCATACGCTATGTATATATATTAATTAAAAAAAAAATAATGACATATATTTTTAAAAAAGATTTACACAAAAAAATAAAAAATACAAGAAATATGTTAAATATACGTCATTATTTTTTAAATAAAAAATACAAGAAAAATATTAAATATACGTCATTATTTTTTATTTTTATATTTTTTTTTAAAAATATAACCTTTTCATTTATGAGGAAAAGCCTTGCATAGTGTACGGCACATGATCGGAATTTAGGCATAGGGGTTGAACTTCTTTTACTCTACGACTTATAGGACACCAAATCCATACCCTTTTCAAAGGCATAGCTCAAGACAATTTTGATTATTTTTTTTCTTCTAGTTTCAACATATAAAATAAGTTTCCATTGTATGTTTGTTGCCCGAAATTGGAGTGTTTATGATAAATAAATTCAAAATAATTCGTTTATTCGTAAGATTTTAATTTAGATTATCAAACTCTTTTTTATATTTATTTTGTTTCACTAGCTTTTGTCTGTCAAGTAATTAGTTGCCACCTGTAAAGGCAACAGTTATCTTTTGTATTATAAATAGGTTTGTAACTTAGAGTTGCAAGACATCCGAGAAATACTCGAAGTCTTACTTCTCTCTCTTGTAAGATCCATCTCTGATAAATAAAAGCTTTCAGTTTGTTTACTATTCTCTCTCCGTTCTTCTTAGACAAAGTCCAATCTAAGAAAGGAAAGATCCTCTTTATTTTCCCCTTATGGTATCAGAGCTAGTTATGGCAGCTTAAACACCTTTTCAAGGAAGGATTACGGCAAAGGTATTATCATCTTTAATAGCTACTTCAATATCTTCTGGTATATAGGCTGGAAAACCTAATCAGGAAAACAATGCCACGTACCAGTTTATGCAAGCATTAATTATTATTATTAAATTTAAGTTTGTTATTATTCTGTTTCAAAAGAAGCAGTTATTGCCAGTAAGTACGCAAAGAGGGCGGAAGAAGCTGGGATATTCTGTTGTGAGAAACAAAATAATTAGCAAATTTATTTTAATTTTATAATTAATGTCAGCAAGGTTTGAACAAGCTATTCAGGATTGGTATACCCAAGCTCGTATATCCAACCTTGAATATTTAAATCTTGAGATACCTACTCCTTTCTCTGTTCAAAAATCTAAATTTCCTTGTTTCCTTAAAACTCATCAAGAGAATCACTCTCTTTCCAGCCGTGATAACTGTATTAATTCCTTAATAGATTTGAATCTTGCAAATACCCAAAACATAGCAGTTATTTTTGATAGAATTTCTCTTATATCAAAAGCTTCCTTAAAACACCTTCATAAGATTCAAGAAGATCAAGGTGCTTTCCATCAGCAAGTTTTAAAGAACTTTGAAGAAACCAACGGAAAGCTTGAATCCTTTCTTCAACTAGCAGAGGATAATTGTCCCATAACCAAAAGCCAAGCTACAAAGTTAATAAAAGAAGTTGAAGAAGTTCAGATTCTAGTAAAGGATCTAATCAAGTTCCTAACTTCATGAGCTGGAGGCTCACTGCAGAATCTGAAGAATACCTGGAAGCTTTACAAGCTACTGAGACAATCGAAGAACCAGCACAAGGATTTGTCAAACCTACTCTTGAAGCATCTAAAGGGCAAGTAAGCTTAATTAAAACAATAATTAAGCAGAACAACACCATTATCCAGTTGTTGTGTAAACAGCAACACGAGATTGCTCTTTTGAAAGAAGACTTGGAAGAACTTCAAAAAGGGGAAAGAAAGAAACAAGAGTTTCCCGAACAACTGGAAGAATCAATTTCCCAGTTACAAGAGAAATTGAAGACAGTGAATCTCGGAGGAACCTCTACTAATAGAAACACTTATCCTCCCTGGAAAAACAAACTTTTTGTTTATGATTCACAAGTCTACAAGTATCCCAGTAAGGCAAGCAAAGAAAAGAATAAACAGAAGCAGGTTGAGTAAAATGAAAGAACAAAATTTTTCTTTCATGGGGAATGAAGACACATGGGATACCCTTGGTGAATACAGTGGCAAGTATGACTACTATGTCAAGTATTCAAAACCAGAAAGTGCTAACGTAGCAATAGAAACAATTCAACCTTCTGGATGGTATGAGGAAGAAGGAATTAGCCTTTCAGCTCAGTCAGAATTGGTGGTAGATGAAGACGACGATGGTACAAAATATCCCCCTGAATGGTACCACCCATACAATCCCATGTATGATGAGAAAACAGGAAGAATGCTGGTACTCAAGCCAGAACCAGTAGGAAAAGAAGCGGCCTTACCAACCACAGTTATCAAAGTGGAAGAGGACACTGAATGGGATACTGATTCAACAAATGAGTCAGAATCAGCTTATGACTGGAAAAATCCTTTCGCTATCCTAGCAAGCAAAAAGGAAGAACAAACAGCGGAAGATGAAAAGCAGGAGTCTTTTCTTTATAAATTATCATATGAAGAAAGCAAAGGAACAACTGCAGAACATTGCTCAGCAAATAAAAGGAGATCAAAAAGAGTTTTATTCCCCACAGGAATAGGAGTATCAAAAAATGATTATGAAAGAAGATCTCCAAATTCTTCAACAGAAGAATTGGATAGCTCAAAAGAAAAAGATAAATGGCGATCTATTGAAGCAAAGGCCATGATAGAAGTTGCTTCAAAAGAAACTTATGTTCCATCCAAACGTGTGATTAATAGATTATACAATATGAATGTGGAGATAAGAGTTCCAGGAGTCAAGCCATTTACTGTCAGAGCTATATTGGACACAGGAGCTTCTGCTTGTGTAATTGATTTAAACTCAATACCAAAAGATGCAGTGGAAGTCAGTCCTTATACAGTCAACCTAAGTGGAATCAACTCCAAACAGTGTGTCAAGCAGAAATTGAAGTATGGTTCAATGAGCATCGAATGCAACAAATTCAGAATACCATTCACCTATGCTGTACCAATGACAATAAAAGATGATGGTATTCAGATGCTTCTTGGCTGTAACTTCATCAGAAGTATGTATGGAGGCTTGAGAATAGAAGGCAACACAGTTACCTTCTACAAAAATATCACCTCGATAGCTACTCAGGCAGATTTGGAACTAAGAGCTGCAAAAGCTATTCTTGAGTTAGATATGGAAGAACAGGAGTACTTGGACCTGAAAGAGCTGGTCTATTTTTCAACTGAATTTAGGAACAAAAATTTTGAGGCTAGATTCAGTAAACTAATAAGTCAGCTAAAGGAGCAAGGGTACATAGGAGAAAATCCTCTGAAGCACTGGAAGAAAAACAGAGTTCAATGTAAACTGGAAATCATTAATCCAGATTTGACTATTGAAGATAAACCACTAAAGCATGTGACACCAGCAATGAAAGATCAATTTGATCGACACATCAAAGCTTTATTGGAAATAGGAGTAATCAGACCCAGCAAGAGTAGACATCGTACAATGGCTTTCATAGTGCATTCAGGAACTACCATCAATCCTACAACAGGAAAAGAAGAAAGAGGAAAAGAAAGGATGGTATTCAACTATAAGAGCCTCAATGATAACACCCATAAAGATCAATATTCCTTGCCAGGGATAAACACAATCATGAAAAGAGTAGGAAGTAGCATGATCTACTCAAAGTTCGATTTAAAAAGTGGTTTTCATCAGGTCACCATGGAAGAATCCTCTATTCCTTGGACTGCCTTTGTTGTTCCAGGAGGATTATACGAATGGCTAGTGATGCCTTTTGGCCTAAAAAATGCTCCAGCAATTTTTCAACGAAAAATGGATGACTGTTTTAGAGGAACAGAAGATTTCATAGCGGTCTACATCGATGATATCTTAGTCTTCTCAAAAACAGAGAAGGAGCATGCTAAACATTTAGAGGAACTATTGAAAAGAGCTGTTCATTGGGGATTAGTTTTATCTCCTTCAAAAATGAAAATAGCCGTTCCTGAAATTGAGTTCTTAGGAGCAATCATTGGTAACAGAAAAATAAGACTCCAAGAACATATCATCAAAAAAATTGCAGACTTTGATGAAGAAAAGCTGAAGGAAAAGAAGGGTCTCAGATCATGGTTGGGCATCCTCAACTATGCAAGAAATCATATTCCCAATCTGGGAATACTTCTTGGACCACTCTACCAGAAGACAAGCCCACATGGAGATAAAAGATTGAAACCATCTGATTATCAGCTAATCAAGCAAATTAAAGAAAAGGTTAAAAATTTGCCTGATCTAGAACTTCCACCGACAATCACATACATTGTACTGGAAGTAGATGGCTGTATGGAAGGATGGGGTGGCGTGTGCAAATGGAAGAAGAATAGGTGGGACCCAAGAACAACTGAAAAGATTTGTGCCTATGCAAGTGGCAAGTTTCCAACCCTTAGATCAACTATTGATGCTGAAATCAACGCCTGTATGGAAACATTGACGGCTTTAAAAATTTATTATCTCGATCAAAAGGAGATAACATTAAGAACAGATTGCCAAGCCATCATAAGTTTCTACAACAAAAGTTCTCAGAATAAACCATCTCGAGTTCGTTGGATAGGATTCACCGATTTCATTACAGGCACGGGAATTAAAATTCATTTTGAGCACATAGAAGGTAAAAATAATTTTCTTGCTGATACTTTATCCAGGTTGGCTTGCTCAACATGTCTAATGAACAACAACTCCGAGATTATTGCCTACATGTTAGTCAAACACTCAACAATGCAGAATGGAATGACTACCAGGCAAGAACTGAAGCTGCAGATGAAATTGAAAAAGAAGCTGGGCAAAAAGCCATTCAAGCACTTCAACACTACCAGGCTATTCTTGAAGAAAAATTTAAAGCCCATTATCGAACAGTCAATCCAGGAGTTCGATGGAATTATGAAGTGGAAAAGCTTGAAGAACACATTGTCCAAATTACCAAAATCATACACAGTTCTGAAGAACTTCTCCAAGCAACTCAAACATGGCCAGCCAAAAGAGTTCTTAACTATGCCAAGATTAACTTGTCAAGTTCTGAAGATGGCTACAGTTCAGAGTAAGCACAATGGAGCGTGGTGGAAAGTAAAATGGAAAGACAAGATGCCAGATGTGACATAAAGATAAGACAAGATGCCAGATGTGACATAAAGATAGTATTATTAGCTTACAGCTTGCCTTAGTGTCTTATGAGCTGTAAAGTAGTAGTATTATTAAGTTTGCATTATTAGTTTACTTTAATAATGCGTAGGAATCTTTTAAAGTGTGATGTGACAGCACACTAACTTTTGTCTGTCAAGTAATTAGTTGCCACCTGTAAAGGCAACAGTTATCTTTTGTATTATAAATAGGTTTGTAATTTAGAGTTGCAAGACATCCGAGAAATACTCGAAGTCTTACTTCTCTCTCTTGTAAGATCCATCTCTGATAAATAAAAGCTTTCAGTTTGTTTACTATTCTCTCTCCGTTCTTCTTAGACAAAGTCCAATCTAAGAAAGGAAAGATCCTCTTTATTTAGCTTGAGTTTTATAAATAAAGTAAAAAGTCTACGAAATTTGATAAAGACAGTTCTTATCATTAATTGAGAAAAGGAATTATTTTATTGACTTTCAACTTTCCAGGCAGTGAACTGGAAAATAATAAAAAATATAGTAATAAAAATGTTAAATATACGTCATTATTTTTTATGTGTAAATCTTTTTTAAAAATAAAAAATAATGACGTATATTTAACATTTTTCTTGTCTTTTTTATTTAAAAAATAATGACATATATTTAACATTTTTCTTGTATTTTTTATTTTTTGTGTGTAAATCTTTTTTAAAAATATATGTCATAATTTTTTATTTTTTTTTAATTAATATATATACATAGCGTATGCTAATTGTATCATGCATTTATGAAAATTTATATTTCCTAATTATTTTTTTTTCACTAAATTATTTATTTGAGTTACTTATAAAATTTTTATATTATACTATTTATAAATTTCCTACCTTACACATAAAAAATAAAAATATAAGAAAAATGTTAAAACTTTATGAAATTTTAATATTTTTGTAAAATTTATAATTAGGCAATTAAAAAATAAAGTTTCATTTTATATATTATTTAAATATTATTCTATTATAATTATATTATTATATTTAATAAATATATTTCCTACTTTATTTTATCTCTATTATAATTCTATTTTATTATAATAAATAATATTAATATTTTTTATTATTTAAAAAAAAAACTTATATATATATATATATATATAAAGGGGCAGCAGGCGGCAGGTTTACCTGCTGCCCCTTTTTACTTAAATAAACGGGCCGCTTTGTGTGCTGCCCCTATGGATGCCGCAGCTAAGAGCTGCGTCATCCTTCAAGAAAAAGGGACCCACGACGTGGGTCCCACCGTCAGAAGCCGCAGCTATCAGCTGCGGCTTCTGACTCAGTCCTACTTTCGGAAATATTTTCCGAACAACCCTATTCCCGTAAAATTTTTTTTAAAAAACCATAGTAAAATCTTTGTCCCCCATTAGCCTACTAATAGTGAGTCGCCATGACTCACACCGTGGCTTTACTGTTCCTATGGCTAGCCAATTATATTTTGAACTAGATTTAACTACTAGACTATTACTAAGGGCAAGACAAATAAATTATCACATTATTTTATTATAATATATCATTATGCCAACATAATCAAACATCATAATATTCATTATTTTCTTACTAAATCACCTTTATTCCACTATTTATTTTATGGCATAGTAATTCATATCATAATTCCATTAAAATTAAACCATTTACTTCATTTCAACTATAAACATAACATACTAAAATATTCTAAAATATTCGTTTTTACTCAATAAATTATAAGTAAATTACCATGTCCTCAATTTTTATTCTATATTCATTTTATGCCATACTTTCAACTAAAATACACATTTAACTTAAATTTTGATATAAACATAATATAAAAATTTATTCTAAAATATTCATTTATGTTCAATAAATTCTCATACATTTAATTTTTATCCTAATTTCATATTATGCATTTATTTTTAACAAATAACAAGATTACATCTTAATCTTCCTACCTTTACCATTCGGCCAACCTTACAAGTCCAATCTCCATATTATATTTTTATTCCTTTATTGTTCATTACATTATTTTATTCATTAAATCACATGTATATACCTTATTTTCCAAATATACCCAAAGTATACTCTTATTCCCTTTGGTATACCATTCGGCTACCCCAAGTTCACTACCCTATAATTTATTTCTTCTTCATTTAACCATTTAATTTATTATTTCTAACATCCTAAGTGTAAATGTGCCTTGAATTTGTTGGATCTCATCTAGAAGTTGGATTTGTTCAATTCATCTAGATGTTGTTGAATTTTCAACTCATCTAGATGTTGCAATAATTTTTCAAAGGCCACCATTCTAGATAGTTGAAGAATTCAAAGGCCACCAAATTTTTGTTGAATTTGGTGGCACAATCACATCCCAATTTTGCCTATAAAAAGCCTCACCTTGCCATTTGTATGTGCATCAAAAAATTAGAGAGTTTAATTGAGAGTTAAGAGAGTAAATGCTCTAATAAATTAAGAGAGCATTTTGTGAGATTATTGGGTATAATTGGGTTTTGAGTTGAGAGTTTACTCCACTTGTAATATTATTTTCGATAGTGAATTTATTGCTCATCTTCTCCCGTGGACGTAGGCACATTGCCGAACCACGTAAATTTTGTGTGTATTTATTTTTATTATTTTGGCTATTTCTCCATTGTTGCCATTGAATTACTGTCTAAATAGCCCATCGATCCTAACAAATTGGTATCAGAGCTAAGGTTCTTTCTGAGTATGCTCTGTGGTTACAGTATAAACTGATCTTCCACATCAGAAAAGATTTTTCCTTGGATACTGTTCACGTATACGGTCACTGTTCATTTATACGGTACTGTTCACGTGGAATAGTGGGAGCTATTTTTTGATCAAAAGAAGTTCGTGACAGAAGCAATGGCAACTACAAGATTTGATATTGAGAAATTTGATCGTAACATAAATTTCTCTTTGTGGAAGATTAAGATGCGTGCCATCTTAATTCAGAATGGGCTTGAGAAAGCTTTATTGGGGAAGAATAGAATGTCAGAGTCAATAACTGAAGAAAAGAAGGAGGAGATCATCAACAAGGCAGTTTCCACGATTCAGCTGTGTTTGTCTAATGAAGTTCTTCAGGAGGTCATCAATGAAGATACAGCAGCTGGCTTATGGGCGAAGCTGGAGTCCTTGTATATGTCCAAAACCCTGACCGATAAGCTGTACCACATGACGCGGTTCTACACATTTCAAATGCAGGAAGGTACTTCTATTAAAACCTATCTTGAAGAATGTACATCAATTTTAGTAAGTCTAAAAAATGTGGGTGCTAAAGTTGATGATGAAAATGCTGCTTTGAAATTGTTGTGTTCATTACCACCGTCACATAAAAGTTTTAGGGACACAATGCTTTATGGAAAAGCTAGTGCGTCTTCGGCGGAGATTAAGACAGCTTTACTCTCTAAAATTATAATTGATAAAGGAATTGTCGGTACTAAAGAGGATAATGTAGCAGAAGGCCTTGTTGTTAGAGGAAGGTCTAAAAATAAGATTTATGGCAGTAGTAAGTCTAGGTCAAAATCTAGATATAAGAATTTGATATGTAACTATTGTCATAAAAAGGAGCACATTAAAGCTGATTGTTATAAGTTGAAAAACAAACAATCAAATGAAGAAAGAAGGGAAAATTTTGCCGAAGCTAGTATTGCCGAAAATGAGTCCACATCTGATATTCTTTTAGTCACTAATAATGAAAGATGCAGATTCAAGGATGACTGGATTATGGATTCAGGTTGCTCTTATCACATATGTCCCAATAGGGACTGGTTCTCCACATATGAATCTTTTGCAGGTGGAGTTGTTTTGATGGGCAACGATGCAGCTTGCAAAGTTATTGGTAAGGGCACAATCCGAATCAAGATGCATGATGGCGTGGTACGAACTTTGACAGACATTCGTCATGCTCCTGACTTGAAGAAAAATCTCATCTCTTTAGGCACTCTTGATGCTAATGGGTGCAAATACACAAATGAAGGTGGAGTCATGAAAGTTAGCAAAGGTGCTCTGGTAGTGATGAAGGCTCAACTACTTGGAAGACTTTATATCCTACAAGGAACCACTGTTACAGGAGCTGCTGTTGCAATTACTACTCAAATGTCTGAAACCGACATCACCAAATTATGGCATATGAGTTTAGGCCATATGAGCGAGAAAGGCTTAACCCTGTTAAGCAATAAGGGTTTTTTATGTGGACAAAATACTGGCAAGCTTAATTTTTGCGAGCATTGTGTTTTTGGAAAGCAAAAACGTGTCAGTTTCAGCACAGGTACCCACACAACCAAAGGTACTTTGGATTACATCCATTCTGATCTTTGGGGGCCATCACAAGTTCCTTCAAAAGGTGGCGCTAGATACATGCTTGTCTTCATTGACGACTTCTCGAGGAAGGTTTGGGTTTACTTTCTTAAACACAAGGATCAGGTGTTTTCCACATTCAAGCAATGGAAAACCATGATTGAGAAGCAAACGGGAAGGCAAATAAAGAGGCTGAGAACAGATAATGGCTTGGAGTTTTGTGCTAGTGAGTTCAATGACTTCTGCAAAAATGAAGGCATTGTGAGGCATCACACAGTTCGAATGACACCCTAATAAAATGGAGTTGCTGAACGTATGAACAGAACCCTTATTGAGAAAGCAAGGTGTATGCTTTCAAATGCTGGATTACCAAAGAGTTTTTGGGCAGAAGCTGTTTCAACAGCTTGCTATTTAATCAATCGCTCTCCATCAGTTCCAATCGGTTTCAAGACTCCAGAGGAAGCTTGGTCTGGAAAACCTGCAAGTTATTCAAATTTGAGAATCTTTGGCTGTCCAGCATACATGCACGTCAATGATGGCAAGTTAGCACCAAGGGCGAAGAAGTGCATTTTTCTAGGATATCCATAAGGGGTGAAAGGATATAAACTTTGGTGTCCCAAATCATCCAAAGTTATAATCAGCAGAGATGTCACATTTGATGAAGGTTCTATGCTTCACTCGAAAAATGAAGTATTGGTACCTTGCAGTTCTGATAAACAGGTGGAGGCCAGTTAGAGACAGGAGATGAATGTTGAAGACTATCCTGCTTAGTAAGATTCTACTTCACAGTCAGATTCACAACCATCCAGCTCTCAGCAAGGTGATTTAGAGCCTAACTCAGTTGAGCAGGAGCAACCATACTCTATTGCGAAAGATAGAGAAAGGAGAGAAATAAAGAAGCCAATAAAATATACCGATTATGCAGATTTGGTGGCTTATGCTTTGTCAGCAGCTGAGGAGATCAACAATGTTGAGGAGCCATCCACATATTCAGAAGCCATTTCAGGAGCCAACTCAGATAGATGGTTGATAGCTATGGAAGAAGAAATGGAGTCCTTACATAAGAATGGTACTTGGGAGCTCGTTAAACTACCAAAGGGAAAGAAGATTATCGATTGCAAATGGATCTTTAAGAAAAAGGAAGGCATCCCAGGCGTTGAAGAAACAAGATACACAGCTCGCTTAGTTGCAAAGGGGTTCAAACAAGTACAAGGTGTGGATTTCAATGATGTCTTTTCACCTGTTGTGAAACATTGTTCCATTCGCATGTTGCTTGCTATGGTGGCTAAGTATGACTTAGAGTTGGAGCAGTTAGATGTAAAAACTGCTTTTTTACATGGTGCTCTTGAAGAGCAAATCTACATGCAACAACCAGAAGGTTTCAGGGTTGAAGGTAAGGAGGACCATGTTTGTTTGCTGAAGAAATCACTATACGGCCTTAAGCAGTCACCCAGGCAGTGGTATAAGAGGTTTGACTCCTTCATGACTAGTAATAATTTTTCAAGGAGTAATTATGATAATTGTGTTTACTTCAGAAGGTTAGTTGATGGATCATTCATATATTTATTGTTATATGTTGATGATATGTTGATTGCTGCAAAGAATACTTCTGAAGTTGAGAAGCTGAAAGTCTTGTTGAGTAAAGAATTTGAGATGAAAGATCTTGGAGCAGCTAAGAAGATTCTCGGAATGGAGATTCAGAGGGACAGGAAAGCAGGGAAGTTGTTTCTCACTCAAAAGAAATATATTGAGAAAGTGCTGGAGCGTTTTGTCATGAAAGATGCAAAGCCTGTAAGTACTCCATTAGCTGCTCATTTCAAGCTTTCAGCTGCATTATCACCTCACACAGATGAAGAACAGAAATACATGGATTATGTTCCATACTCCAGTGCAGTAGGCAGTCTTATGTATGCCATGGTATGTACTCGACCTGATATTTCTCATGTAGTTAGTGTTGTAAGCAGATTCATGGCAAATCCTGGTAAAGTTCACTGGTAAGCAGTAAAATGGATTTTGAGATACTTAAAAGGCTCAGTTGATACCTGTTTGGAGTTCAGTAATGGTGATAGTAGTTTGGTTGGTTATGTCGATTCAGACTATGCAGGAGATCTTGATAAAAGGAGATCGTTGACAGGCTACGTATTTACTTTTGGTAATAGTGCTATCAGTTGGAAATCTATGTTACAACCTACAGTTGCGTTGTCTACAACAGAAGCTGAATACATGGCAGTAACTGAAGCTATCAAAGAAGCTATTTGGTTAAAAGGCTTATACAATGAGCTCAATTCAGATCATCAAGTGACAGTTGTCTTTTGCGATAGTCAAAGTGCTATACATCTGATCAAAGACCAGATGTTTCATGGAAAAACAAAGCACATTGACATCAGGTACCATTTTGTTCGAAATATTATCGCATAAGGAAATGTTATGGTTAAAAAGATTGGTACCGCAGACAATCCAGCAGACATGTTGACGAAGTCTCTTCCTACTAACAAGTTCAAGCATTGCTTGGACTTGATTGGTGTATTTACGTAGCACTTAAAGTCATTTGGAGAAGGTGGAGCTAAGTTTGCTATTGAAATTCAAGTCAAGGTGGAGATTTGTAAATGTGCCTTGAATTTGTTGGATCTCATCTAGAAGTTGGATTTGTTCAATTCATCTAGATGTTGTTGAATTTTCAACTCATCTAGATGTTGCAATAATTTTTCAAAGGCCACCATTCTAGATAGTTGAAGAATTCAAAGGCCACCAAATTTTTGTTGAATTTGGTGGCACAATCACATCCCAATTTTGCCTATAAAAAGCCTCACCTTGCCATTTGTATGTGCATCAAAAAATTAGAGAGTTTAATTGAGAGTTAAGAGAGTAAATGCTCTAATAAATTAAGAGAGCATTTTGTGAGATTATTGGGTATAATTGGGTTTTGGGTTGAGAGTTTACTCCACTTGTAATATTATTTTCGATAGTGAATTTATTGCTCATCTTCTCCCATGGACGTAGGCACATTGCCGAACCACGTAAATTTTGTGTGCATTTATTTTTATTATTTTGGCTATTTCTCCATTGTTGCCATTGAATTACTGTCTAAATAGCCCATCGATCCTAACACTAAGTCATAATTATAACATTAATTTCATTTATACACACATACTTTACATAGTTACTATTTAAACTTAACCTAAATTCATCCTAAAACAATGGAAATGATTAGAATCTGTAACCATTCACCTTAATTTCTTCAATTGCCCTTCTTGAGTTTCCTTTCCTTTCCCCTTTTCTCTTGAAGTGCCTTCAATCTCTTTATTCCCTAATGTAGGCCGAATTTCCCATCCAAGAAAATTAAAGTTAAACTTCTTCCTTTTCACAATATAATTGCATAAACATAACCTACACACCCTACTTTACCTATTAGAACCATTAAATAATTTTTTTCCAATAATTTTCTCTTACCTCAATTTGATCCCTAACCTTTGCACCCTTGAATTTTTCCAAATCTTTCACTCAAATTGGAGATTAGAGACTGGAATAATGTTGTAGAGGGGCTGAATTATATTAGGGGAGCTTGATTTGGAGGAGAAATAGGAGGAGAAAGAAGAAATTTTGAGAGAAAAATGGAGAGTGGGATTCGGCCAAGGAGAGGGGTGGAAAGGGCTGAAGAATTTTTGAGTACTCTCCAGATTTCTGATTTTTCAGCCCTTTTATACCCTCAATTTTGGGCTGTGCCGGTCCAACCAAAGTGGTTGGACCCAAAATTAAGCCCATTAACCAAACCCAATTTAATTCTCCACCTTCCCGACCTCGAATTCACTCAAAAATAGTTCCAAAATTTCCCAAATAATAAATTAAGTCTCCACAAAAATTTTTAGTCCAATCGGAATCCGTTTCTGGGACTTGCTCACTCTAACCAATCCGATTCGACAATTTTCAGTGTTACCGTAAAATTAATTTTTCTTTACCAAAAATTTCTAAATATTATTCTAAGATTTTTTGTACCCTCAAAATAATTTTTGGAGATCATTTACTATTTTTAGAGGTCCAGTTAAATTTTGGTCAAATCAGGGTCCCTAAACACGGTCCAGGACTTTTCTTATTTTTGACTTTTGGGGACCTATTTAAACTCATTTTCACTCCAAATTTTACCACTGGACTCACCATGACTAGTATTTTCCGATGGTCAAATAAAATATTTTTTTACCTCCGGGTGCAATTTCTGCCCCGGGTATACTATTCACCACTGAGAAATACTATTCACAGCTAATCCGGTATTGCGGCTATTATAATTCTCTCCTACTTATAAAAATTTCGTCCTCGAAAGTTTACCTGCATCGAAGAGTTGCGGATACTGTTGCTTCATTGCAGCTTCTGGTTTTCACGTGGCTTTTCTACATTTTGATGGTTCCATAAAACCTTGACCAGTGGGATTTGTTTTTTCAGGAGTTGTCTGACTTCTCTATTCTCACTGGATGCTCCTCATAAGTTAAATCAGACTGAATCTGTATCTCCTCAGGTTTGATGATATAGCTAGGATCAAACCGATATCTCCGAAACATGGATACGTGGAAGACATCATGGATCCTCTCCAGTTCTTGAGGTAGCTTCAATCGATAAGCAATAGGTCCTACTCGTTGAATTACTTCATATGAACCTAAGAACCTGGGACTGAGTTTACCCTTTTTCCCAAACCTTAGAACTTTCTTCCACGGAGATACCTTCAAAAATACTTTATCACCAACTTGAAATTCAATATTTTTTCTCTTTAAATCAGCATATGACTTCTGACGATCTGAAGCCTCTTTTAATCTGTCTTTGATTACCCGCACTTTTTCTTCAGTTTCCCAAATTAGATCTAATCCCACCAATCTTCTTTCATTCAGTTCTGTCTAGCACAGAGGAGTTCTACATTTCCTTCCATATAATGCTTCGTACGGCGCCATTTTAATGCTGGATTGATAACTATTATTATATGCAAATTCTATCAAAGGCAGGTATCTTTCCCAATTATTTCCAAACTCAAGGATGCAACATCTCAACATGTCCTCCAGTACCTGTATCACTCGCTCAGATTGTCCATCGGTCTGGGGATGGAATACTGTGCTGAAATGAAGCTTTGTTCCTAGTGCTTCTTCCAACTTTCTCCAGAACTGGGAGGTAAATCTCGGATCTCTGTCAGAAATAATGGAGGATGGCACCCTGTGCAGCCTTGCTATCTCGTTTATGTAAATTTTTGCCAATCTGGTTAATGGGAAATCCATCCTAACAGGTAAGAAGTGTGCTGATTTAGTCAATCGATCAATAATCACCCAAATGGAGTCATGCTTTTTCCTTGTGAGGGGAAGTCCAGTCACAAAGTCCATTGTCACTCTGTCCCATTTCCACTCTGGTATTGAGATAGGTTGAAGCAAGCCTGATGGTACCTGGTGTTCTGCTTTAACTTGCTGGCAAATTAGGCACTTGCCTACAAAGTTTGTTACATCCCGCTTCATGCCTGGCCACTAGTATTGCGCTCTCAAGTCCTGGTACATCTTGTTACCACCAGGATGCATAGCATAACTGCCGTGGTGTGCTTCAGTCAAAATCTTCCTCTTCAATTCTGCCTGATTAGGAACAGAAAATCTCTGCTTGTAGTATAAGCTTCCATTTGTGCCCAACGAATAGTTATCATCACCTTTCTCTTTTACTCGGTCCCTGATAGAAGACAAACGGTTATCTTGATTCTAGGCAACCTTTACTTCTTGTAGAAAATCTGGTTTTACCAACATTTCAGCTATTAAAGCCCAATCTTGTGCAATGCCCAATTTGACATTCATGGCTCGAAGGGCTGCCATGAATGTCCTACTAAGTGCATCGGCAACTACATTTGCCTTCCCTGGGTGATAATCAATTAGACAGTCATAATCCTTAATGAGTTCCAGCCAACGCCTTTGTCTTAGATTGAGTTTCTTCTGAGTCAACAGATACTTTAAACTCTTGTAATCTGTGTAGATATAACATTTTTCACTACAGATAGTGTCTCTAGATCTTCAGTGCAAATACAATAGCTGCGAGCTCCAGATCATGTGTAGGATAGTTCATTTCATGAGTCTTAAGTTGGCGGGAGGCATATGCAATCACCTTGCCCTCCTACATTAATACGCAACGTAAACCATTCCTGGAGGCATTGCTGTAGATCACAAAATCCTTATCAGACTCAGGTTGAGTCAATATTGGAGCTTCTGTTAGCATATTTTTAAGTTTCTCGAAGCTCTCTTGACATTTGTCTGTCCATTCGAACTTAACATTCTTCTGTAGTAATCGGGTTAGTGGTGCTGCAATTGTGGAGAAACTTTTCACAAACCTCCTGTAGTAACCTGCTAATCCCAGGAAACTTCTGACTTCTGTAACATTTTTAGGTGTTCTCCAATGCAAAATGGCCTCAATCTTCTTTGGATTTACCTTTATGCCTTCTGCTGATACCACGTGACCCAGGAAGGATACTTCATTTAACCAGAATTCAAACTTGCTAAACTTTGCATACAACCGTTTCTCCTTTAAAGTCTGTAGAACAGTCCGTAAATGCTTGTCATGATCCTCCAGAGTTTTTGAATACACTAGAATAGCATCGATGAACACCACCACGAATTGATACAACTACGGGTGAAAAATTATGTTTATCAAGTCCATGAAGGCTGCTGGTGCATTAGTAAGCCCAAATGGCATGACCAAGAATTCATAATGGTCATATCTGGTGCGAAAAGCAGTCTTGGGCACATCCGCTTCCTTTACCTTTAACTGGTGATAACCCGATCTCAAATCTATCTTGGAAAACACACCCGCACCCTTTAGCTGATCGAACAAGTCTTCAATCCTCGGAAGTGGGTACTTGTTCTTGATTGTTACTTTATTCAACTGTCTATAGTCGATGCACAATCTGAGCGTCCCATCTTTCTTCTTCACAAACAGCACAGCTAGGTCTGATGAAACCCTTGTCAAGCAATTATTGCAGTTGAATTTTTAATTCTTTAAGCTCTGTAGGCGCCATTTTGTAGGGAGCAATGGAAATGGGTGCTGTGCCAGGAGCTACATCAATTATAAACTCCACTTCTCTGTTTGGAGGCAACCCAAGTAGTTCTTCAGGAAAAACATCTGGAAACTCATGGACTGTAGGCACATCTGCAACCTTTAAGGCTTCCTTTTTAACTTCCATTGCATAGCACAAATAAGAAATGCATCCCTTCCTTATTAGTCTTTTTGCAGCTGTAGCAGATATCACATTTGAGAGAAAATCTGTTCTTTCTCCCACAACAGTAATCTCCTGACTATTTGGAGTCTTGAGTGTCAATCTCTTCCTCTTGCAGTCTACAGTCGCTTGGTGCGCAGACAACCAATCCATCCCCAATATGACGTCGAACTCTCGAAAAGGGAGTTCAATTAAGTTTGCCAAGAAAACACATCCTTGAGCACTCACAGGGCAGTTTCTATGCACTTTGTTCACTATCACACTGTGCCCCAAAGGATTGCTTACTAAAATATCCTGATCTAACTGTAAATCTCTAAAGCCCTTTTCCCATGCAATATCAGTGTTTATATATGAATGTGTGGAACTCGGGTCGATAAGTGCATAAATAGTATTATATAAAAGCATAAATTTACCTACTATCACATCTGGGGCATCTTCCTCTTCTCTAACTCTAACAGCATAGGTATGACCCATGGCTCGCCCCTTTCCCTGCTGAGGCTGAGTGGTAGGTCTGGATGCAGTTGGCTGTGATGATGACCCTCTGCCTCTGCCTCTACTTGCAGTGGGTCGTGAACCTGGTGCAGGGGAAGTAGCTGTAGAACCATGCATCTCTGGACAATCCTTCACCTGATGTTCCTTTGATCCGCATCTGAAGCAGGCTCTAGTCAAAAATCTACACTCCTCCGGATGGAATCTACCAAAGTGGTCACATTGCTGAAGTGTGCCCCGTCCTCTGCCTCGGGGCGCACTGCCCACCGAAGAAGCTGGAACACTGCTAGCAGTTGGATTTCTCTGACCACGAGATGGTGCTATAGATCCCCGACTCTGAGTAGGTGGTAGTCCTCTTGATCTCTTACCCTGACTCCCCATGCCACTCGATTGACCCGGTTTCCTTTTTTGTTAGAACCGAGTCTGCCTTTCAACTTCATCAGCCTGGACCATTTCCACTTTTATGGCAGCATCAACTAAAGCTCTCAAATCAAGGTGCCTCTGAGTCCCAATTATCTGTCTAATACGATTATGCAACCCTCTCTCAAACCTCTGCATCAGTCTATCCTCTGTTCTCAATGCATCATCCAAGTAGGCACTTAAACGCTCAAATTCCTGCTCATACTTAGATACAGTCCTATTGCCTTGCCTCAGTCTCCAAAAAGCCTCCTGCATTGAAGCTCTGTACTCTGACACAACATACTTTTTCTCAAACTGAGCTAAGAAATATTCCCATGTCAACTGATCTGCCGGGGTGTGCTTCCATACTGAATCCCACCATACAAATGCGGGGCCCTGAAGTAGAGCAAATGCCCCCTCGAACATATCCTCTGGTGGGCTGTGAGTGATCTCGAACAGTCTCTTCGTTCTGAATAACCAAGCCTCTGCCTGTTCTGGAGTCATCGGATATTTCCCATAAAAATCTTCTACTCCCAATCTTTTTAACTACTCCAAAATTGGTTTTCTTTTTAATGGTGCTGGGGGCTGATCAGGAACCTGAGGCTGAGGCGGTTGTGCCTGCTGAGCCTGCAACCTTTGCTGAATATACTCTGCCATCATATTCAAGAAGTCTGGCTGAGGTGGAGGAGGTGGAGGCATAACTGATGGGGTAACTGTAGCCTGTGACTGTGGCGTCTCAGCTCGCCCAGCACTAACGGAAGCGGCGCTTTCCACACACCTTCACGGCGCCTTTCCTCAGATGCCATAATTCACTATAACACACAGGAGCAAGCATACATTAGTTTAATAACACATTCCATTCCATATTGGCATGTATATACATTCAACCAAATTCTAATAACCCCACTCCGATCTTAGAATCGACTAAACCCTGCTCTAATACCAATAAAACATAACACCCTTGAACAACTTTTCTTTACGTACGTTTAGCGGTTATGGCAGTAACTAATACTGTTACTAATGTGGGTATGTGAATAAATTTGTTTCATTTGATTTTTTTTTTGCTTAACTATTTTAATTATAACTTGCTATACTTAGTCGTTGACCTGTAACTCCAGTTTAATAATCCAATCTACAAAGATTTCGGTAGTATAACGGCTATAATTTTAACCTACCCAAACCTGCAAAGTCAACAAAACCACAGCCCACACAGGAACAACAACATGATATAATATTTCTCATCATCCATTCACCACAATTAGTCTCATAATATTCACTAAGTAGTAAAGTCCATTACACACCATAAATACATATCCATAATTTACAATATTTGCTTATAAGTATATACATGCCATATACCAAAAATCTACTAAAAATATCCCGTACGAGCTTAGACAGACAGCTTCCAAAACACCGTATGCTTGCTCCCGCGCCTAGCCTGTACCTACACGCAGTCAAGAGAAACTACATGCTGAGCATTAAATATGCTCAGTGGTGGTTACAATTCTAAAAATTTCCATCTAATCTTATTACTTCCATTTATTACTTAATCAACTCATTTACTTATCCATTTATTTATCCAAAATATGTTATTATTTCCATTTCAATATTTTATCGTACTTAAATTAAATATCATTATTTATTTATTTATTTAGTTTACTACACCACAACTCTTTTAATATTTCAATTACTTTCTACGTTATTAGTTTTATTACATTATATTATACTATGTTATTTTAATTTAATTGTTTTAACATCAATTTACGACTTAGTCTTTTATTTCTCTTCTAAATTACGATTTTGCCCTTCTATATATACCGAATTATCATTAACTGTCCGAATTTCTTAATTTAATTCATTATTTAACCTACAAATTATTATTTATTCCTCACTTTACTAGTTTTAGGGCTAATTACATTTTAGTGCTCAATTAAATATTTAACTTAATATTCTTCCTAATTAAACTTCTTTTCTTTTTATTTAGCTATTTTTACCATGATAATATTATTTTTGCTAATTAGGCCCTAAAACTTCATAATTTATTTCATTTTAATCATTTTTCACACATTAGTCCAGGTTTAGTTAATTTTATTCATTTTACTATTTTGTCCCTAATATCGGTCCAGTAGAAATCTCCGAACCGGATATGCGGGACGTGGACCCCACAGATCCACATCATTCTAAAGTGACCCCGTAGGACCACTAGTACATTTACATTCCATTTCATTTGACATTTTAAACATTCATTCAATTTGTAGACCTCCATTGGCCTACTAATAGTGAGTCGCCATGACTCACACCGTGATTTTACTGTCTCTATGGCTAACCAATTATATCCTGACCTAAATTTAACTACTAGACTATTACTAAGGGCAAGACAAATAAATTATCACATTATTTTATTATAATATATCGTTATGCCAACATAATCAAACATCACAATATTCATTCTTTTCTTACTAAATCACCTTTATTCCACTATTTATTTAATGGCATAGCCATTCATATCATAATTCCATTAAAATTAAACCATTTACTTCATTTCAACTATACACATAACATACTTAAATATTCTAAAATATTCGTTTTACTCAATAAATTATAAGTAAATTACCATGTCCTCAATTTTTATTCTATATTCATTTTATGCCGTACTTTCAACTAAAATACACATTTAACTTAAATTTTGATATAAACATAATATAAAAATTTATTCTAAAATATTCATTTATGTTCAATAAATTCTAAATAAATTCTCATACACTTAATGTAACACCCCCTACTCATACGTAGGCGATCCCTTCCGATAAGGAGTGAGATGCCGTATGGGTAAAGGTGCCACCACGCAGATACAGAATATACATACATTCATACACAAACATACATACCTAAATACAGGGTAATTAAAACCTTACAAAACCAATCATGAAGGAAGCTGATCATGCATTAATATAACGAAAAATATTACATTACTGTTTGATCAACCCGAAGG
The DNA here is from genome assembly GCA_947683425.1 of Excoecaria cochinchinensis. Taxonomy (NCBI): domain Eukaryota; kingdom Viridiplantae; phylum Streptophyta; class Magnoliopsida; order Malpighiales; family Euphorbiaceae; genus Excoecaria; species Excoecaria cochinchinensis. The sequence goes on from CANTUQ010000110.1 coordinate 3,027,522, forward strand.
TACAAAAGATAATTACATAACCAAAAATACACTTATACATATGCGGAAGCTATTACAAAATTATCATAAGAGAGTTCTTTACAAAAAGAAATATCAGAATACAAAAATTAAGCCCTACACTAAAACCCAGCTGTGTTGGCTTGGCTGCGACGACTCTCCCAAGGCAACTCCTTCCGCACCTGCACGGGTAAACACACCGTGCTAAGCGATAAACGCTTAGTGGAGAAACACACATGAAAAAGGGACGGCCATTCACAATGGTCGTCAAGCATAACGCATACAAATGGCATAATCAGAAATACACATTAGATATAAATATGAACATGCGAACACAAATAGTCATACGTTTGATAATACATAATTGCATTCACATTAACTCATCATGGTACACATTCTGATAATTATCGAAACAGTTCCAAAGCAATTAAGCACCTGCTGACTCGAGGTAGTGGATAACGAGTGAACGGACAGTACTTTACGGGTACGAGCCGATTACGGACAGTACCTTACGGGTACGAATCGCAAATCATTTTACTTTGTCATTTACAAAACATTTTATTAAGGGACCTTAAACAAGATCCAAACACATTAAAGGGTTTGCGAGGAACCAAACGGGGACCTGATCGGGGTCCAAACTGAACTGAGGCTGCAGCTATAAGACTTTATTAGGCATGCCTAACTATCCACTAAACTGACTCTAGCAGGTTATGCATAATCCATTCAATTCATTCCATTATATCCCAAAATCATATATATATACATACATATAGGCATAGTCATATCATGTATTCACATTCGAATAATTCATAAGTTAACAGATATAAGACTCATAGTCGCCAAAAGAAACTGGAGTTCAAAACCATACACACACACCAAGAGAAAAACTCATTCAGCATAACAGGACTGTCGCGCTCGCGACAGAGACCATAGTCGCGCGGGGCTTCGCAATCGCAGGGAGGAGGGAAAAGCCTGGCTCTGTCGCGCTCGCAAAGATGTCGCGATCGCGACAGAGAGCTTACACATCGCTATCGCGGGCTCGCGATAATTCGCGTGCTCGCAACAGCATAGGCCAGCATTGCGCTCTGTCGCGATCACAACCGCGTTCGTTATCGCGAGCTCGCGACAGGGTCGCGTGCTTGCGACAACACAGCCCAAGATCACCGGTCTCTGTCGTGCTCGCGACAGTATCGCGATCGCGACAGAGTCGGGATTTCCAAAATCTGCAGAATTCTCCCTCTCCCAAAACTCACATACAAACACACAAATCACATCCAATGGCATCTTACCTCAAATCCAGCCATCCATCACCATCAATATCCATAATATAACATTTATCAACAAGTAATTTCACACCAAACATCAATTCAAACTCACAATCTCACAAATTATCAATACTCATAAATTTGCAGCAAAAACCCATCAATCTTCACAATCACTACAGTAATCTCATGCTCATGCAAAATTACCTTACCCAAACAAAAACCCATAACATACATGCCATATCAAGAGCATATCACAACCCAATTTCCAGAAATCACCAAGAACACATACATGAACATATTTACATACAACAACAAGAAATTTTCCAAACCTTGAGATCCTTTGCTCCTAATGCTTAGATCCACTAGATCCCGCCTTCTCTTTGCCTTTTGGCTCACGAGGAGGCTCAACTAAGCACAACCCAACAAAACCCACAACAAAGTAACTCTAGATTAAAACCCAAATCCAGAAAATATGAAGAAGATGAAGAAGATGAAGAACCAATTGAAGAAAAGAAGAACAAATGAAATAGATTTACCTCTAAAATGCTAAAGGATGATCAATTCCCACCAACTAAGCCTTGATTCCAAGCTAGGATTCTTAGAGGAAGAGAAAAGGAAGAAGAAGAGAGTGAGGGGAAGGGAACGGGAAAATGGAGGCAGCCACCGCCCCTCCCACTCTTCTCTTTTCTTTTTCTTTTTCTTTTCCTAACCCTAGACAAGTGTCACTTCCCTATTAGTGGGATTTGATCACTCACACCCAAAGCACATGCATCACATACACACAAGACTCTCCCAACTAATGCATACCCTACAAATGTGTGAACACACACATTCTAGCACAACCCAACAAGCACATCCTACAACCATATGAGTAAACATACCCAAGTGCAACCTAACTAATTCACACCCTAACACCACACATGCACCCACATACTAACAAAACTCTTAAAACATGCATTTCTACCCAAAATGCTATTTACACATGCCAAAACTCACACAATGCACATGCACAAACATGACTCATTCTACTAGGGGGCAAACGGGGTGTGACACTTAATTTTTATCCTAATTTCATATTATGCATTTATTTTTAACAAATAACAAGGTTACATCTTAATCTTCCTACCTTTACCATTCGGCCAACCTTACAAGTCCAATCTCCATATTATATTTTTATTCCTTTATTGTTCGTTACATTATTTTATTCATTAAATCACATGTATATACCTTTATTTCCCAAATATACCCAAAGTATACTCTTATTCCCTTTGGTATTGTAATGGTCCAAAATAGCTACTTTCGTGAATAGTAATTTTGGACCATGAATAGTGATACCGGGGTGAATAGTGCCACCCGACGGTGAAAAATATTTTATTGCACAAACAAAAAGTACAAGTTATAAGGAGTTTGGTGGTAAAATTTGGATTAAAAATGAGGTCAAATAGGTTTTCAAAAGTCAAAAATAAGAAAAAGTCATAGCCTGTTTTAAATAGTAAAAGAGTTGACTTTTGGTTTGACTGGACTTTTAAGATAGTAACTGACCTCTGAAAAATTATCTGAAGGTATGAATGGATTTAGAATGATGAGTAGAATAATTTGGTGATAAAAAGTAAATTTTATGGTGACACTGAAAAATTAGTGAATCGGACCGATTTAATTGAACCGAACAAAAAATGAGCCATAATTGAGGTGAAATCAAAGTCAAATGAGTTATTAAGATTAAAAAGAAGTTAATGATGAAAAGTGAATCGAGCCAGTCCAACCAAGGAATCGAACCGATCGGACCAGTTTTGTAGTAATTGACCGGTTTGACTAAAAGTTGATTGAGCTCTAATTGGTATTGTAGAGCTCAGAAAAATTATATGAAAGTATGGATTTACTTGAAAAATTACGAAAAACCAAATAGTATTGAAAAATAAATTTTACGGTGAGACAGAAAACTGAATTATTGGACTGATATGAAATTATCGGACCGGGAAACGGTCTCCGATTGGGCTAAAATTTTATACAGAGTTTAATAAATATATTTTAAGAATTATGAAATTAATTTTGGGAGAAATTGAGCTTGATAAGTGAGATTAATAAATTAAAAATGCTATTTGGGCTTTAAAATGCATAATTGGGCTTAAATAGGTTAGCCCACTTGGTCGGACCAAGGCCCTACCCACACATTCACTTATAAATAACTTAAAAATCTGTAAATTTCCAGAAATTTCCCAAAGACTCTCCAGCCCTCTTCTCGTTTTTCTTTGGCCGAATGGCCTTTCTTGCCTTTTCCACCAATTTCTTCAACACTCCTCCAATTTTCTCCCTAAATCCAACCTTTTCAAATGAAATCCAGCCTCTCTCTTCAATTATGGGGGTCTCAAATCTCCATTTGAAGAAATAAAAGTGGGAAAAACTAAGGATTGGAAGTTATGTATCAAAATTGAGCCACTTTAGGGGAACTAAAGGAGATCATGGTATCTCAAGAATTAAGGCAAAAGAGATGAAGAATTTAGTGTGGAGAAAATGAATCTAAGGTTAGTGGATACAATATCCCATCCTTTCCATTTAATTTGTATGTTTTTAGTTTATGTTTATATGGTGTGTGAATGATTTATGAATGTATAATTGAAATAAATGTGATAATAAGGATTTATGATGTTAGAAATGATGAATTAGGGTGGAAATCAAATGGTGGCCGAATGGTATACCTAAGAACATTAGGTATATTTTAGGTATATTTGTAAATTGACAAAGTATACATGTTAGTTAAGATGCTAATTCGTTTAAATAAGAATAAATGGGTGGAATTTAATTTTAAATGGTAAAATTACGAGTTGGCCGAGTGGTTAACTTGGAGAAATTATAGTTAAATTGGTTAATTTACTAAGTTTAAAAGCATAAAATGACTATAGGATATTAATTGGGTGTATGATAATTTATTTGGAATTTATTATGTATAAATGAATATTTTAGAATTAATTAGTATATTATGTTTATATTAAAAACTAAGTTAATTGTGTAATTTAGTTGATAATATGGCATAAAATGAATAAAGAATAAGAATTGAGTATATAGTAATTTATTTAGAATTTATTAATTAAAAATGAATATTTTAGAATAAAGTAGCACATTATGTTTATAATGGAAATGAAATGAAATTAGTAGTTTTAATGAAATAATGGTTGGAATGATCATGCTATTAAATAAATGGTGGAATAACTATGATTTAGTAATTACTTGACAAAAGAAGATGTTGTGGATATTGTCGCCACGACTATTCGTTCATTGTTTCCGCACTTGACGCCTCAGCCGCCAGCCACTCAGCTCGGTACCACCACTACATCACCTGCACCACATGATGACGTCGACCCTGCATGTCCACACGGTCCTGACCCGCCCGATGATTCTCATTTCGGTAGTGGTGGCCCTACCTGAACATCAATCTCAATATATATATATATATATATATATATATATTTTTTATGTATGATACTTTTATTGCAATTTGTTACTTTGGATGGTAATATGTGATACTATAAGGTTATTATTTTAATTTAGTTTTTATGTATTCTGTATTAGATATATATATATATATTATGTACGTACGAATATTAATATATATATATATATATATATATATATATATATATATATATATATATATATATGTTTTGAATTATAATTTTATATATTTGATTATAATTTGCATTTATATGTACGAATATTAATTATATATATATATATATATATTTTGGATTATAATTGCATTCACTTAATTATAATTTACATTTATATTTATTTATTTCATTAAAAAAAATTTAAAATATTAGCGACTGAATTGCGACAGCAATTTTAGTCGCTAATATTTTTGCGACAAAACTCAATTCGTCGCTAAATATTAGCGACTGAATTAAGTGGCGACTAACTGTCGCAATGTTAAATTAGCGACTACTAATTGCGACTGATTTGGAGTCGCTAATATAGTCGCTAATTATTAGCGACGAAATATGATGGCGACTAATTGTCGCAATTGTAAATTTGCGTCTAAAATTGCGACGGTAAGTTAGTCGCTAATTACTGTGGGCGACCAACTGAGATTCGCAATTAGCGACTAAAACGATTAGATTTTGCGACTAAAAATTAGTCGCTAAATTTAGTGACTAAATCTATTTTAGTCGCTAAATTGCTTGCGACGGGCTGATTTGCGACAATCCGTCGTCCTGTCGCTAAAATCAATTAGCAACTAAATTTAACAAAATAGCGACTAAAAGTGCAGTCGCTAATTTCCTTTTTTTTTGTAGTGTAAGGAAATAATGAATATTATAAGGTTTGGTTATGTTGTTAACTAATAGTATAATTTATTTTAAGTGATTGTTATAATGGAAATTGAAGTGAATGAATGATTTAACTGCCCTTAATAGTGGTTTGGTAGTAATCTAGTTCAGGATATAGTTGGCTAGCCATAGGGGTTCCACACCGCGGTACGAGTCATAGCGACTTGTTTAGGTAGGCCAATGACGGTCTACTAATTATTGGAATGTTCAAATGTTGAAATGCATAATGAAATGAAATGGAATGTGAAATGGAATGTATGAGTGATTCCTCGGAATCACTCCAAAATGTATATAGTGGATCTATGGGGTCCACGTCCCATGTATCCGGTTTAGAGATGTCTACCGGATTAATACTAGGGGCAAAATAGTAAATTAAAAAGTGAATTGGTGAATGTAAAATAATTGTGTGAATCAAAGAACTAAATGATGAATAAATAAAGCTGGGTAAATTAATGGATTTAAATAATAAATTTGGCAATCCATATTAAATGTATAACCTAAGGAGTTAGATGATAAGTAAGGAAGTAAATATGGATTAAGAAACTATTAAATGACTTGGTGATAGAAGTAAAGTGAAGTGATACAGCAGTAAAACTAAGAATGAGATGTTAATAAATAAGAGTGAAAAGTTTAAAGTTTAAAATGTATATATATATATATATATATATATATATATATATATATATATATATATATATATATATATATATATATATATATATATATAGCTGAAAAGTTAATAAATGTAAATTAATATCTCAAATTATGAAATAAGATGGTAGTTTTATGATAAAATTTTAATTAAATAAATGGTATTGGTAAATAATCTTATGAAATTATTGATATGATGAAGTAGCTTTATGTATTTATACTATGTATATATATTAGTGGGTATTATTGTATTAGATGAAAACTAGAATAATTGTTAATGTAGGAATGAAATGTTAGTTGCTATGTTATGAGCATGTTGACCGTTTAACAATCCATGGAATTAGATTAGTGATGCATGATAAGCGTGTTTTGCACATTATCAAAATGCTAGGAAATCCCAGTTATTGATTTGGGAACTTGAATATAAATGTTTAAGAAATTTCAGCTATTTAGAAGAATATTGAATGTATTGCATAAATATTGTTTTACCTCACAAAGCATTCATATTTAATTTGGAGCTAAATAAATAAGTTATGGTTAAATGATAATTGGTATATTAACTGTGAATTGTTATGTTATACATGAGAGGAGAAAGTAATTTGCGACCTCAATGCAAAAACATTATAATGTATGTATGTTTAAGTTGTATGTGTATACTTAATATTTTATGCCTTGGATAAGTAAATTTGGTAGTCACCACTAAGCGTAAAGTTTAGTGCGTGGTTTACCCTCGCGCAGGTGTAAGATAGAAATCAAGTGAGTATCAGCACTGTTCCAAAGGAGTAATGTTGGATGGAAAGCATGACAAGGAGGTGATAAGAATGAAATTTCTGGGAATTGATGATTTGGATCTTGTTTCTTGTTGGCATGTACACTACATAGATAATTAGGATACTATTGTATAGAAGAGTTTGTGTTGAACAATTATTTATAGCTGATAGTTTTGATGTATTAATGTTATATCTTTGTATTTTGTACAATTGATATAAGTATTGAGTGGATGATATTTGTGAATTATTCTATGAGTGTGTGAATGGACCTAAATAGGAGGATGAGCAAACTTGTGTTGGAGTTTGATTTTGAGTAGGGTGAATATGTATATGATTATTAGAAGTGTAAAGACTTTCTGTTTACAGGGGGATAGGCAATATTATAGAGGAAATTCTGCCGAAATTTCGGTAGAATTTAAGTAGCATATTTTGAAATTTGACTGAATGAGTAGTAAAGTTTAATAGTTGTAGGACAAAAAAAAATTTACCCAGATTTTTGCAATAATCTTATGTGTAGTTTAAAGACAATCAAGTAACCGTGCAGTAACGTTGGAACCGTAGTGTGTTTATAGATTAAGGGTGTTACAGGTATACTATTCGGCTACCCCAAGTTCACTACCCTATAATTATTTCTTCTTCATTTAACCATTTAATTTATTATTTCTAACATCCTAAGTCATAATTATAACATTAATGTCATTTATACACACATACTTTACATAGTTACTATTTAAACATAACCCAAATTCATCCTAAAACAATGGAAATGATTAGAATTTGTAACCGCTCACCTTAATTTCTTGAATTGCCCTTCTTGAGTTTCCTTTCCTTTCCCCTTTCCTCTTGAGGTGCCTTCAATCTCTTTATTCCCTAATGTAGGCCGAATTTCCCATCCAAGAAAATTAAAGTTAAACTTCTTCCTTTTCACAATATAATTGCATAAACATAACCTACACACCCTACTTTGCCTATTAGAACCATTAAATAAATTTTTCCCCATAAATTTTTCTTACCTCAATTTGATCCCTAACCTTTGCACCCTTGAATTTTTCCAAATCTTTCACTCAAATTGGAGATTAGAGACTGCAATAATGTCGCAGAGGTGTCGAATTATATTAGGGGAGCTTGATTTGGATGAGAAAGAAGAAATTTTGAGAGAAAAATGGAGAGTGGGATTCGGCCAAGGAGAGGGGTGGAAAAGGGCTAAAGAATTATGGAGTTCTCTCCAGATTTCTGATTTTTCAGCCCTTTTATACCCTCAATTTTTGGTTGGGCCGGTCCAACCAAAATTAAGCCCATTAACCAAACCCAATTTAATTATCCACCTTCTCAACCTCCAATTCACTCAAAACTAGCTCCAAAATTCTCCAAATAATAAGTTAAGCCTTCACAAAAATTTTCAGTCCAATCGGAATCCGTTTCTGGGACTTGCTTACTCTAACCGGTCCGATTCAATAATTTTCAGTGTTACTGTAAAATTAATTTTTTTTACCAAAAATTTCTAAATATTATTCTAAGATTTTTTATACTTTCAAAATAATTTTTGGAAGTCATTTACTATTTTTAGAGGTCTAGTCAAACTTTGTTCAAATCAGGGTCCCTAAACATGATCCAAGACTTGTCTTATTTTTGACTTTTGGGATCTATTTAAACTCATTTTCATTCCAAATTTTCTCACTGGACTCACCATAACTACTATTTTTCGATGGTCAAATAAAATATTTTTCGCCTCCGGGTGCAATTTCTGCCTCTGGGTACACTATTCACCACCGACAAATACTATTTACAGTTAACCCGATATTGCGGCCATTACACCAAGTGATTTCTCAAAACAAATCTCTGATTAGTTTGTTAGTTAAGTTCTATTTAGCTTGGATTAGTTTTTTTTATTATTATTTTTATAAGCACTTTTTAAGTACTATACAATTTAATGTACTTTTATGGTATTATATTTCTTTTAAAGTAATAGTGTTGAAAAATTATTATTTATATAAATTAAATTTTGGATGTTACAATAATAATAATGACAAAAAAATTAAATTGGAAATAGTAATAAAAGTAATATTAAAAAAATATTAAAATTAAAATTTTGCGGTATTTGCACAATTAGCGACGGATTTTGCCGTTGCTAATTCCTTTTTTATGTAGCATTTTAAAAATGTTGTTTTGCGATGGAATTTAGCGACGAAAATATCCATCACTAATAAATTTTTTAAATAATAGGTGTGACGCGCGCTGAACCCCGGGTCGCCCCGAACGCCTGCCTTTTGGGTGATCGAGAGAGGTTCATAAAAGTTGTAAGAAATTACAAGTGCGTCCATTTTGGGTAACAAGGAGGTTTCTTGGAGTCGCCACCCAAGAGAACATTAGGAAAGGTCGTCTAGTTTCAGTGAGCCTAAGACGGCGCTGCTATGTCCATTTTGGGCAAGCCAGAGGGATCTTGGAGGTCCCATCCTAATAGAACATTAGGATGGCCCTCTCGTCTCGTTGAGCCTAGGACTATGCAAGTTAAAGCTTTTTTACGGGACACAAGAGGTGTCTTGGAAGTCCCATTCCAATAGAACATTGAAATGGTCCTCTCACCTCGTTGAGCCCAAAGATCAGAGATGGTTCGGGACTTCCCATTTATTCATACCTTGATTAATTTTACAATTAAGTTTTGAATTTAGCGTTTCATCGTATTTCTCATTCAATTTTAATGCAATTTAATTAAAACGCAAGTCAATCATATAAAGAAAGCAGTAAATAAAGTAAATGAAAGAAAAATAAATTACAACAAAACTAAGGGCGGAATACAACCCCCATTGATAAATAAAATACAATTCATATATAAATCGGGCTATTTATTAAAGATGAGGACATTGGTCCTCACATGCATGTTTAAAGAAAATAATTTAAGGTGACAATTTATTTTGGATGAAAGAAACTAGGACATTGGTCCCATTTAGAAAAATCCAAGTTTAATTAAATAGAAATATTTTTGTGATTTTTTTAATTAACGTACATAAAAATAAATTATTACAAATTACATGATAAAATGAATTAATCCAAAATAATGAAAAGCAATAAAAAAGATAAACAACTCCCAAATGGATTTTCAAATCTTCACGGGTTCCCACTTGGTATGGAAAATACACACACATAAAAATAAGTATTGAAAATAAAAGGAAAAAAAAATAAAAGTGAAGTTAGTAAAAAATTAATTAAACATATAACATGAAAACAATTAAATTAAGGCAATCAAACTTGCGTCATGTGTGACAAATCAATTAAAATGACATAATAAAAATATGCAATCTAATTAATTAACAATTTAGCAAGCATAAAAAATAACATAACAATAATAAAATTCAACATGCATAAACAAGCATAAAATAATGATGATAGAATTTAACATGCATAAAAATACAAAATAACAACAATAACATCTAATCATGCATAAAAAATATAATATACATAAAATTCAGCATGCATAAAACATAAATAATAATGCTAACAATAATGATACTAGTAACAAATTATAGCAAAAGTAACAAAAATGGTGATAATAATAATAACAAAGCATAATAACAACCAAGGATATGAATAATCATATAAACATGGAAGAACAATAGGAAATAAAATTAACATGGCATGTTTAAGGCATGATAATAATAATACCAATAATAATATAGACAATCACATGAGCATATGGTAATAATAATAATAATAATAATAATAATAATAATAATAATAATAATAATAATAATAATAATAATAATAATAATGAAGATGGACAGTCCAATTAAATATGGACGAATAAAATGAAAATAAAATAAGCCAATTATGCTAAAACATGTTAAATGATAATACTAATAATATATGTGAACAAAAATGATGACAATAATATGAACATGAACAATTAAATAAGAAATAAGAATAAGAAATAATAATATGAACAATTAAATAAAAAATAAAATAAAGAAATAAGAAGTAAAAATATGAACAATTAAATAATAGATCTAAAAGAATTTACATGATAATTAATTAAATAAAAAAAGAATAAGAAAATAAGAAGAAAATGATAGAACTAAAAGAATTTACATGTTAACTAATTAATTGGAAACAAAAAAAATGAAATTAAAAATTAAATTAAAAAATTGAGCTGAGAATGTTTATCCTCAAAATTTATATTGAAGAAATGAAGGTAGATTATCCAATTCCTTGTCTTGATTGTAAGAATATATTAAAAAAATAAAATATTGAAAATGAATTTTTACTCAAGAACAAATAATTGATTTATTTGTCTCAAAGTAAAAATTGTTAATTGAAAAGAAGAAAATTGCCAAGAACAAAAATTATTCTTTTTGCCTTAAGAATTAACTTGGAAGAATTTTTTAGAAAAGTTGAGAGAATTTGTTTTTTGAGAGAAGAAAGAAAAAGAAAATAATTTTTTAAAGAAAATCCCCGCCAATTCTCTCTCCAAAATTCCTTTTATTTCTCTCCAAAATTCAAAATTTTTAATTAAGAAATTAAATTGATTTAATTCCAATAAACACAAAAAACCGCTGAATTTGAAGGATTTGGAATTTTAAAGGGTTTAGCATTAAAATCCATTAAAAAAAAGAAGAAAAAACATTAAAAATGAAGAAAAAAGGGCCAAAAAGGCCATTGGGGGCGAAAACGGGCGCACAGGGGAGAGAGACGCCTGTTGGCGCGCCCGACGGGCGTCTCCCGCGCGTGGGGTGCGCACCCAGCTGCGCGCGGCGGCCAGGCTGTCGCCCGCGCCCGCGGGCCTAGGCGTTGCGCGCGCGCCCCGCCTGCACGCCGGGGCGCTGCGGCGCGCGCCCATTGCTGCCGCAGCCCGACATTCGCGCGAATTTATTTTTTTTTAATTTTCTATAAAACACAATAATTTAAAAACTAACTTTTTTATCCCAAAATAATTTTTAAAACATTTTTAAAATACATTTTTATTTATTGCTAACAAATCAAAACGACAAGGAAATTATCACTTCCAACTTTCATTCTTTTTGCCTATAAATCGGCACACTTAATTTCATCATTGGGTAATCCTGATCAAAGCTACTCGGGACCCAGTGTCTACAGTTGCCCCCAATTTTGGGGAGGCTAGTGTGTGGGTACCTAGGTGTGCCAAAATTCAGGAAAGGGAAAGAAGCGCGTACTTGAGGCGACAACCCTCTAGCTGCTCTCTCGGGAACAGTGTTGTGATTTGAGTTGTAAATATCCTCTTGGATTGCACTGAGTCACTGACAAGACTACAAAGTGCTAGGGACCATCCTCAGACGGTGATACGCCGGGTCTGCTACAGACTTACAATACGCGAGAAATATCCTCCTCACAGGACTGCACCGAGTCTGCTACAGACTACTAAACGTGCAAGAGCCATCCGCAAATGGCGATGCATCGAATTGCTGACAAGACTACAAAATGCAGGAAATGTCCTCATCAGAGGACCGCACCGATTCTGCTCCAGACTACTAATAGTGCAGAGGTGTCATCCGCAGACGACGATGCGCCGAGTTGCTGACAAGACTACAAAAAGTGCAAGAGGACGTCCCCCTCAGAGGACTGCACCGAGTCTGCTACAGACTACTAAAAGTGCAGGTGTCATCCGCAGATGACGATGCTCCGAGTCGCTGATAAGACTACAAAAAGCGCAAGAGGAGAACTGCACCGAGTCGCTGAGAAGACTACTAAAAGTGCAGAGGTGTCATCCGCAGATGACGATGCGTTGAGTCGCTGACAAGACTACAAAAAGCGCAAGAGGAGGATTGCACTGAGTCTGCTACAGACTACTAAAAGTGCAGAGGTGCCATCCGCAGATGACGATGCGCCGAGTCGCTGACAAGACTATAAAAAGCGCAAGAGGAGGATTGCACCGAGTTTGTTATAGACTACTAAAAGTACAGAGGTGTCATCCACAGATGACGATGCATCGAGTCGCTAACAAGACTACAAAAATTGCAAGAGGAGGATTGCACCGAATCTGCTACAGAATACTAAAAGTGCAGAGGTGTTATCCGCAGATGACGATGCACCGAGTCGCTGACAAGACTATAAAACGCAGGAAAAGGAGATTTGTCTCTTAAGAGACCCTGGAGAATTGCCTCTTAAGAGGTCTGGGAGAACTGCCTCTTAAGAGGTCTAGGAGATTTGCCGGCGTAGCCGTCATCTTGACTTGATCGTCTTGCTCAAATGAATGTTAATGTTGAACTGAAGCCGTCCTTGACTAGCCTTTATATGTGTGGCCTTCATTTAGACTTTTCCTGCAAAGCTGTGTGCATAGGAATATATACAATAGATTATGCATGCAAGTGTAAATGGCCATATGCAGATGTTTGCTAAAAAATGGTATGAAATGCATGCAAAAATGGATAGACCATGTCCTAGGTGATTAAGGGTCCGTTGAGGATATAGATTGGCCGCTCCACCATGCCCTTTGAGGAACTAGAAATGGCGTCTTAACTTAGGGACTCTGACTCGTAAACTCTTCAAAGAGAACCGTCAGGTGTGCATCTTTGTCCCCCGGTCAATGATCATACACCCAGGATTCTGACTCATGTCCTGAATTATGCCTTATCTGGCTGAAGGATGATCATCTGAAGTAATGCTGCCTTATTGCTCTAGGCATCGGAAGTTATTGATTTAAAGGTAGTGCGTCCCTTGTGGATTTTCACATTAGCTTTTTCTTTGTGGGAAATGCGTCCCTTTGGGGATTTTCACATAACCCTTACCTAATTTTTGCCTGGAATGGACCCAACCCAATCCAGCGGCTTTTATTTATTTATCTTTTTTTTTTTGTAGGGCAGACTGCCTGTTTTCAGGTTTTCACCCTGCCATTTGGCCTAACTTTTGCTTAGAGAGGCAGTTACGGTTTTCATCTCTAACGGCCTTTTTTTTTCTTTTACTTTTTCTTTTTTTTTTTGTTTTTAAATGCTAAAATCCTTTTCGCTTTTTGAATAATGGTCATATGGATTTTGTGCTGACGAATAGCTCAAAGCCGATGTCGGTGCAAGTCTGCTGAAGCATTAAGATGAAAATGGCAATGAGGGCCACTTATAGTAAATTGCACATATGCGAAGAAAAAACAATGCGCTACTTTTTATACTGGAACTTGAACCATTTTGAGTATGCAAGATAAAGTGCTTTGCTTACATTAAAATATTATTGCATAAATGCATATGTTCCAGTCTGATTTCATCGCACATGATCATCATTTGGCATTAATTTCAAAAATACAAGACCCTATCTAATCTCGAGATGGATCCATCAAACTCTTGTTATCAACCAGCTCTCTCGGGTTTTCATGGTTGAAAATTTTCTCTCTGCTCTTAATTTTTGCCTGAATACTCTTTTTCTGAAGCAAATCTAGATGCAACATTGGGGACGAGATTTAACTCAAATGCATAAATGCACTTGTGGCTCCCCGCTTGAAGTTCAAGAAACACCATATGCCTCTTCCTACGTACCAAGCCTTATTAAAAGGTCATCTCTGCTAATTAGATAAGACTGAACCAAGAATCAAAAGGTCTTACTTTGGTTGTAGCGTTAGGTTTAGGTAGATGGCTATCAAAGGAGGATCAGGTTGCTAGAGAAAAATGGCCGCTCAACTCAATGGCATACTATAAAGGTATTCTTGAATTTGGGTTTGATAATACTTTATCTCATCAAACTCAGAATAACAATTAAGTTAAAGTGATTTCCACAGAAACTCTTCAAGAGATTACTATCTTGAGCTCTACTTTTTCTTTCTTTTTTGTTCTTTTTTTTTCTTGCTCTTCTTTTTTCCTATCTTTTTCTTTTTTTCTTTTTCGTTTCTCGCTCTTTCTTTCTCATATTCTTTTTCACTTTTCTTGCGAGCTCATGTCTTTCGTGCATGACTAAACCCTCTTCCCAAAGTGTAAACTCATCCTTACCAAGGAAATTTTTGATAATCCAAAGAATTGTCAATGATGTAGAATTGTCAATGATGTACATCCATCCTTACTAGAACGACCATTCTTCTAAGGGGAGGCAAAAATTATTTTAGACGAAAGGGTAGTTTTAACATGTGTAACAATAAAATTGGCACGCAATTAGCATACCTCCATAGAGGCTCAACGGGCTAGCAAGCGATTGCGAAATAAAGGTAGAAAATAGTCATTTAGAGAGCTATACAAAGAAGGGCTGCCTAAATCATTTTCTAAGTTCTGCCTTATCCAGGGATCACTTTGATGGGTAATCAGAAGGGTTCTAGTGCTCTTAGTGAGTTTTCATCCAATCCCCTAATTGCATCTAATTTTTTTTCTTTCACTTTCTCTTTTTATTTTCAGCTCTCAGAATTTTTCTTTCTTCAGGAGTTATATCAGATGCTACAAGATCTCGAGATTAAATGAAGGAGTATTCATTAAGTTAATATCAAATGTAAATGACTTGTAGTTGTGATCATGCATAATGAAATCATGAGAACATAAACAAAAAGCCATTAATATAATTAATGTAAACAGTACTGCATACATCAAGACTGAAAAAAAAGTTCAAATATGAAAAGCATATCTACTAGAAGGTTTGCTCCCCTATTTCCTGTGGCGCTCTGGATCAATAATCTGTTTGTTATTAATGAGATCCTGAATATGGTTCCTCAGAGTTTGACATTCATCAGTGTCATGCCCTATATGCTGATGGTAGGCACAGTACAGATTTGCTCGATGATCGGGATGTCCTTAACTTTTAGCGGGCTTAGCAGGCATTAGTTGTAGCTTGCCTTCCTTCATCAACCTTTTAAGTACCCAAGACGGTGACTTGCCTAGGTTGGAGAAATGCCTTTGGTCTGCTTTGATAGCTGCTACATTTACGGTGTTTCTAGATCGATCCCCATTATCGGACCCTACTGACTTTCCTGTCCCCTAATTACCGTAATTTCTCTGGGCATAATTATCATTGTTGGCCTTTCTTGCCAGGTACTCTCCTTCAGCTTTTAAGGCTATGTCTTTCAAGGACTCCCAATCCTTTATACCCTTCATCTTTAACCCATCTTTCAGATGTGGGCTAGCATTCCTGATAAACAGCCTTATCTAGTCCGGAGTGTCCGGCTTCCTCTTCATCTTTATTACCCAGTTTCTCCATCGGGTTAGGTATTCATGAAATGACTCATACATAGGCGAACCCATCCGCAAGGGAGTAGGAAGCCGTACGAGTAGGTGTGTTACCGAACAGAAACGATACGAAGCGTTTATAATTATGAAAGAATTAAAAACTTTTGAGGAGTAAAAATCTGAACATACATATTCATAACCGCGCATATTTTAAACGGAAATATACACATCTACAATTTTACAATTATACAATAGGAGTCTGAAATATTACATCGTTCTCTTTACATATTATTACTTATACATATAACACAGATATACAAAAATTCTAAATTACAACAGCTGAACAAGATACAAAACTGCTAGCTTCTATGTGGCCGACTCTGCAGATGCGCGACTCGAACGAAAGAAAACCTGCCACCTGCACGGGGAAAAGAGCCCGTGCTAAGCGATAACGCTTAGTGGGGAAAGCACAAAAATATAGACGACCATTCACAACGGTCGCCAAGGCATACCACATACATGAAGGTGAATACATAAAATCCTGACAAATAAATATACATGCTTGTATAATATAGCCATGCACTCGAATATTCTTAACCACATTCATACACTCATATTATTAACACACCCAATTGTTTTGCCAAAATCATTATATTTATCTAAACCCAAGAGATGATGTCAAAACACCACACTTCCACTGCGTAAACTTATTACAAATTATCATGCCATGAAACGTAAACACATAATAACATACCGTAATTACTACAATCGCTAATAATAAGGAGCTATATAGCATCGTATTAAATTTGTTATATATGTTGGTTCAAGATCACATTCCTAAGTATACAAATCAGTATACTTAATCTTAGTAATCAACAATACATATTCACGTTTATATATATCGACTTTAACCATAGTATTCAGTAATTCAGATTCGCATTCACATACATATTAATTTATCTCATTACTATACAGAAGTGTAGTATCCATATTATATGACAGACCGACTTCACATACGCATACTATAAACAAGACCATTCACAGATAACCACAAAGGTACAATATACAGATCAGAGTTACATCTAACCCAATCAGAGATTCATAATCACATTCGATTTCATAACTGGTTCACATGACCGAAATCTTACACATTCGGATATCATATTCTCATATTCTCATTAGGCAAAATAGACAGAATACCTGCTGACTCAAAATAGTGGATAACGAGTACTGAGGAGGAGACCTCATGAGGGAACATATAGCCCAATCTCTGACCGGGTAAACCTCAGAGGGAACATATAATATAATGTACCATACAGGTACAAGTCGAAAAGCAACATCATCTTTTTCCACATTCCAAAAACATTTCATATCAAAGGGTTCGCGAGGAACCAGTCGTGGGACCTGATCAGGGTTCAAATCGTTCAAAGGGCGTTGCAGCTACAAAGACTCTATTAGGCATGCCTAACTATCCACTAGACTGACTCTCGCAGGTCATGCATAATACAAATCATATTTCAAATCACATATTTTATATTATTATACATAATCAGCAATAGTTGAGACATATGAATACGTTCATAAAGTCAAACATGCATCATACAATTTACACTTTCAGCATAACATGATAATCTTAGAGAAAGATCATAAGTATAGGTATGCATAGTACATCCAATTATATTAACATACTTCACAAAATAGTCCAATTATAAACCTAAAAGTGCCACAAATTCGGAATTCAAACATTGAAATCACCAAAGAAAGCTCATTCCACACAACACATCTGTCGCACTCGAAATCCCTGTCGCGCTCGCGATAGAGACTATAGTCTCTTCGCTGCGCGCGCGCGACTGACTTCGCGATCGCGAGAAGGAGAGAAGGGCCCGGCTCTGTCGCGCTCGCGATATTGTCGCGGTCGCGACAGAGGGCAAGTATTGCTATCGCGGGGTCGCGACAAGTCGCGTGCTCGCGATAGCACAGGCCAACAATGTGCTCTGTCGCGATCGCGACGGTTGTCGCGCTCGCGACAGAGAGCAGACAAGCTATTGCTATCGCGGGCTCGCGACAGTGTCGCGTGCTCGCGACAGCACAGCATCAAAATCACCGGTCTCGGTCGCGCTCGCGACAGTGTCATGATTCCGAAAATCTGCAGAATTTTGCAAGATCTTTCCTTCCTCCAACTCACCCACAACACACGAAACACATCCAACGGTCTTTTACCTCATCTCCAGCCAGTCACACATCATTGACAACATAAATCCAACATTCGTATCAAGTATTTCAATAAAACACGCCATTAACAATATTCATATACACAATCTATAATAACAACATTATTCGTCAATCATTTCAATCGCACCCACATTAACTACATTCATACACATGGTACATCATGTTAAGGTTACTCATGAGACCATCACATAATAGCACTCATCAATAAACAACCTTCATGGAGTTATATCTATTATTAATTACTAGTTAAATCATTAATCTTAAGCATACTCCTAAATTTTTTTCCGACGATAATTACTTATATAGCCATTTCATTACCCTAAACATGCATAATAACTGATGGGAAAGGCACGGGATTGATCCGGGTCAACCCTAGACTCAAAAATAAAGAAAAAAAAGGCTCAAAACATGTTTTTCTGTCGCGAGGTCGCGACCCTTGTCGCGCTCGCGACAGAGGCTCGCCACAGCCACCATAACAGACTGCTTTCTACTATAAACTAATATCGCGAAAACCGACCTCTAAACCTCATTTTTAGGAAACGTGGTATTCTTAACAAATGTTCCCCTACGTCTTAACTTTCAAAAGGGACAAGTTTCAGGTTAATTGGACATCTATAGATTCAGATATGATCTAAACAACCCACAGTGCTTCTCTGAACCCGTCCAAAGAAGATAGGTCTACTTCTTGACCATTTTTCGGACACTTAGAGTTACAATTAGCTCAAACCTATTTCTAACACATTTGTAGACATATATCTTAGGTTTCTAAAGATACTGATTTCATATCATTTGGAGTTCTATAACTCCCGAAACAGTGTAATAACCGAAGAAAGGTCCAGTGTATTCTAATCAAGTTTTTCACCCAAAAACCTATTCACATGCAACAATGAGTCATTTGAGCCAACACTCACTACCATCATCAAAGATCATCATCAACACATTCAAATTACTTAAACAACTCATGAATATAATCAAGATCATACATAAATAAAAAGTTCCCAAACCTCAAAGAAGTACAACCAACACTCTTTATGCTAAGTCCTCCATCTTTCCTTTCCTCTTATTAGACTTCTTCATAACATCAATCCCTTGCACAAACACAAATCATGGATTCACTTAACCCAAAACTCAGTTCATCCAAACCAAAAGAAAACAGGGAAGAAGAAAGAGATAACATCCAAAATCAAAAACCCATATACATACCTTTAATCTTGCCCCTTATAATCCATCATAACACCCTCTACACATGCACAAGCCCAATCGAAAGAGGAGCAAGGAAGAAGAGAGCAGAAAGTGGGGAAAGGTAAGAAGAGGAGAGAGAACGGGAAGGAGAGGAGGGCCAAACGTGATTCTGCCCCTTGCCCATTCTTCATTTCCTTTTTCTCTTTCCCATTTAGTGCACACACCAACCATACCACTTGTCACCATCCTAAAGGTCCACTTGTCATAATCCTATTAAATCCAAGATACATCTTTGACTAATTCCAACCTTGGCACCATACTCACTCCACATACAAACATTTCTTGAATAAAAATCTTCAAGGTACCACACTTGAGTCACACCAAATCATTTCCTAAAACCCACTTATACCCTAATTCCATACACAACAAGCACACTATAATAATTCCTTCACTTAACTTATTTAATTAATTTCTTTGCAATTAAATCCTTATTATCCATATTATTCATGTACAAATTACCGAATTACCCTCACTCATTCCGACCGAGCAAGCATATTCCGACTAGGCCCAATTCGGGGTGTGACAAATCTTCCCTCCTAAAAGAATTTCGTCCTCGAAATTCACTTACACCAGAAGAAACTCCAAAATGACACTTCGACTCACCGTCAGACTCATACATTGCATTCTAAAACTATTCACTTACTTACACTTATCGCTATCGCTATATTCTTAAATCACTTTCTTAAATTCGAATCAAACACATTCATCAGAACAATCATTACTCAAATGACCGATTGAAATCAAAACCCGAACACTTTACACATAAACCAACTAACTTCGCCAATTGATACATAAATCCTTCACTACTTAAAAGATGTCCATCATACTTACGTTTCTCTCTACCATTAACCCTCCTATCAAACTTTAAAATCCTACTTACCTTCACCTGTATAAGATACCAAAATACTCTTTCGGTTTAATCTTTACTCAACCACAGAACACTTTCCTAAACGATTGCTAAGCGAATCATTTTTACCCTTAATCTTAATATCAAATAGTACATATATACCCTGTCAGCTTTCTCTCAATCAAAACATATATGCATATGCTTATCATGTATTGTCAAAGGGATGATGATGATGTAATGAGATTGAGATGATTCATGTATGCAGAGTGATGCAATTGATGCTATAATGATGCATTTTGTCCCATCCCCATGATTCAATATGCTTTCATCTAAACACTTTTCTGGAGATAGCTGACAGGCATATAGAGTACTACCAAAACCTTATAAGATCCAAATACTCATCCACTTATTCGATACCTTTCTTTACTGAGATACACTCTGAATAAAACCTTGAGAAATCCTAGGAGCAGTCAGTCTATCCAAAATTCGAATCAATCCTTGCACTAATATTCTATCATTAGAAACAGGACCGGAATTCTAACCAAAAAGGTGCACAGAAACGAAACACTTTG
Organism: Excoecaria cochinchinensis; assembly: GCA_947683425.1. Lineage (NCBI taxonomy): Eukaryota > Viridiplantae > Streptophyta > Magnoliopsida > Malpighiales > Euphorbiaceae > Excoecaria > Excoecaria cochinchinensis. Next base: position 3,048,497 of record CANTUQ010000110.1, read on the forward strand.
ATCAGTACTAATTGGGTTCACACTTTCTGTCGTCTCATTCACCTTCCCACTCGGGTCAGGCTCCATCTAACATAACACACACAGGACAAGACGCATCTGCATTAGGCCACGACACAAAACTGACTCTCAAACAAAGACTCGACACATAACAAGTAACATACAAAGACCCAATACTCAAACAAATAAGGCAACCAGAATCTTATGCTCTGATACCACTAAATGTAACACCCCAACTCATACATAGGCGAACCCATCCGCAAGGGAGTAGGAAGCCGTACGAGTAGGTGTGTTACCGAACAGAAACGATACGAAGCGTATATAATTATGAAAGAATTAAAAACTTTTGAGGAGTAAAAATCTGAACATACATATTCATAACCGCGCATATTTTAAACGGAAATATACACATCTACAATTTTACAATTATACAATAGGAGTCTGAAATATTACATCGTTCTCTTTACATATTATTACTTATACATATAACACAGATATACAAAAATTCTAAATTACAACAGCTGAACAAGATACAAAACTGCTAGCTTCTATGTGGCCGACTCTGCAGATGCGCGACTCGAACGAAAGAAAACCTGCCACCTGCACGGGGAAAAGAGCCCGTGCTAAGCGATAACGCTTAGTGGGGAAAGCACAAAAATATAGACGACCATTCACAACGGTCGCCAAGGCATACCACATACATGAAGGTGAATACATAAAATCCTGACAAATAAATATACATGCTTGTATAATATAGCCATGCACTCGAATATTCTTAACCACATTCATACACTCATATTATTAACACACCCAATTGTTTTGCCAAAATCATTATATTTATCTAAACCCAAGAGATGATGTCAAAACACCACACTTCCACTGCGTAAACTTATTACAAATTATCATGCCATGAAACGTAAACACATAATAACATACCGTAATTACTACAATCGCTAATAATAAGGAGCTATATAGCATCGTATTAAATTTGTTATATATGTTGGTTCAAGATCACATTCCTAAGTATACAAATCAGTATACTTAATCTTAGTAATCAACAATACATATTCACGTTTATATATAACGACTTTAACCATAGTATTCAGTAATTCAGATTCGCATTCACATACATATTAATTTATCTCATTACTATACAGAAGTGTAGTATCCATATTATATGACAGACCGACTTCACATACGCATACTATAAACAAGACCATTCACAGATAACCACAAAGGTACAATATACAGGTCAGAGTTACATCTAACCCAATCAGAGATTCATAATCACATTCGATTTCATAACTGGTTCACATGACCGAAATCTTACACATTCGGATATCATATTCTCATATTCTCATTAGGCAAAATAGACAGAATACCTGCTGACTCAAAATAGTGGATAACGAGTACTGAGGAGGAGACCTCATGAGGGAACATATAGCCCGATCTCTGACCGGGTAAACCTCAGAGGGAACATATAATATAATGTACCATACAGGTACAAGTCGAAAAGCAACATCATCTTTTTCCACATTCCAAAAACATTTCATATCAAAGGGTTCGCGAGGAACCAGTCGTGGGACCTGATCAGGGTCCAAATCGTTCAAAGGGCGCTGCAGCTACAAAGACTCTATTAGGCATGCCTAACTATCCACTAGACTGACTCTCGCAGGTCATGCATAATACAAATCATATTTCAAATCACATATTTTATATTATTATACATAATCAGCAATAGTTGAGACATATGAATACGTTCATAAAGTCAAACATGCATCATACAATTTACACTTTCAGCATAACATGATAATCTTAGAGAAAGATCATAAGTATAGGTATGCATAGTACATCCAATTATATTAACATAATTCACAAAATAGTCCAATTATAAACCTAAAAGTGCACAAATTCGGAATTCAAACATTGAAATCACCAAAGAAAGCTCATTCCACACAACACATCTGTCGCGCTCGAAATCCCTGTCGCGCTCGCGATAGAGACTATAGTCTCTTCGCTGCGCGCGCGCGACTGACTTCGCGATCGCGAGAAGGAGAGAAGGGCCCGGCTCTGTCGCGCTCGCGATATTGTCGCGATCGCGACAGAGGGCAAGTATTGCTATCGCGGGGTCGCGACAAGTCGCGTGCTCGCGATAGCATAGGCCAACAATGTGCTCTGTCGCGATCGCGACAGAGAGCAGACAAGCTATTGCTATCGCGGGCTCGCGACAGCACAGCATCAAAATCACCGGTCTCGGTCGCGTTCGCGACAGTGTCGCGATTGCGACAGAGTCATGATTCCGAAAATCTGCAGAATTTTGCAAGATCTTTCCTTCCTCCAACTCACCCACAACACACGAAACACATCCAACGGTCTTTTACCTCATCTCCAGCCAGTCACACATCATTGACAACATAAATCCAACATTCGTATCAAGTATTTCAATAAAACACGCCATTAACAATATTCATATACACAATCTATAATAACAACATTATTCGTCAATCATTTCAATCGCACCCACATTAACTACATTCATACACATGGTACATCATGTTAAGGTTACTCATGAGACCATCACATAATAGCACTCATCAATAAACAACCTTCATGGAGTTATATCTATTATTAATTACTAGTTAAATCATTAATCTTAAGCATACTCCTAAATTTTTTTCCGACGATAATTACTTATATAGCCATTTCATTACCCTAAACATGCATAATAACTGATGGGAAAGGCACGGGATTGATCCGGGTCAACCCTAGACTCAAAAATAAAGAAGAAAAGGCTCAAAACATGTTTTTCTGTCGCGAGGTCGCGACCCTTGTCGCGCTCGCGACAGAGGCTCGCCACAGCCACCATAACAGACTGCTTTCTACTATAAACTATCGCGAAAACCGACCTCTAAACCTCATTTTTAGGAAAAGTGGTCTTCTTAACAAATGTTCCCCTACGTCTTAAATTTCAAAAGGGACAATTTTCAGGTTAATTGGACATCTATAGTTTCAGATATGATCTAAACAACCCACAGTGCTTCTCTGAACCCGTCCAAAGAAGATAGGTCTACTTCTTGACCATTTTTCGGACACTTAGAGTTACAATTAGCTCAAACCTATTTCTAACACATTTGTAGAAATATATCTTATCTTTCTAAAGATACTGATTTCATATCATTTGGAGTTCTATAACTCCCGAAACAGTGTAATAACCGAAGAAAGGTCCAGTGTATTCTAATCCAGTTTTTCACCCAAAAACCTATTCACATGCAACAATGAGTCATTTGAGCCAACACTCACTACCATCATCAAAGATCATCATCAAAACATTCAAATTACTTAAACAACTCATGAATATAATCAAGATCATACATAAATAAAAAGTTCCCAAACCTCAAAGAAGTACAACCAACACTCTTTATGCTAAGTCCTCCATCTTTCCTTTCCTCTTATTAGACTTCTTCATAACATCAATCCCTTGCACAAACACAAATCATGGATTCACTTAACCCAAAACTCAGTTCATCCAAACCAAAAGAAAACAGGGAAGAAGAAAGAGATAACATCCAAAATCAAAAACCCATATACATACCTTTAATCTTGCCCCTTATACTCCATCATAACACCCTCTACACATGCACAAGCCCAATCGAAAGAGGAGCAAGGAAGAAGAGAGCAGAAAGTGGGGAAAGGTAAGAAGAGGAGAGAGAACGGGAAGGAGAGGAGGGCCAAACGTGATTCTGCCCCTTGCCCATTCTTCATTTCCTTTTTCTCTTTCCCATTTAGTGCACACACCAACCATACCACTTGTCACCATCCTAAAGGTCCACTTGTCATAATCCTATTAAATCCAAGATACATCTTTGACTAATTCCAACCTTGGCACCATACTCACTCCACATACAAACATTTCTTGAATAAAAATCTTCAAGGTACCACACTTGAGTCACACCAAATCATTTCCTAAAACCCACTTATACCCTAATTCCATACACAACAAGCACACTATAATAATTCCTTCACTTAATTTATTTAATTAATTTTTTTGCAATTAAATCCTTATTATCCATATTATTCATGTACAAATTACCGAATTACCCTCACTCATTCCGACCGAGCAAGCATATTCCGACTAGGCCCAATTCGGGGTGTGACATAACACCCTATTTTGTCAACTATGATGGTATTTCTTTGAAGATAAAAAAGAGAAAAAAATCATTTTCCATTTCATTGAAAATCTAGAACAAGGAATTTAAATCTTTTAAAAGCTTGCTTTGTTTTTTTTTATGAAAATGAATTAAATTGCATAATTTAAGAAAAATAAAAACATTTATGTTTATCAGACAGGATGTATCCTTTCTTAAAATTCAAAAGCAATTAGAAAATGATTTGGTAAAACAAAAAATTTATAATTTTTAAAAACAACTTGAAACTGAAATTTATTTTAGATTTACCAAATGCTTTATGGAATAGAAAATAACATATTGTTGATTTACTGTATGAGAATGATTTTTCTGATAAATAAATTCCAACAAAAGCTAAGCCAATTCAAATGAATCGTGAACTCGAAGAACATTAAAATTAAATGACTCTTGATGTGCAAATGAAAAATTGAATGCTAAATGATATTCATGTTAAACTTCTTAAGAATTCTATGAAATTAACATAGTTATACATGACAAGTATAATTTATGTATGACCAATATTTAGAGAGATTTTGATTGTTGATTTGGAATCTTGATTATATATGTTTTATGAAGTTTCAATTGTCTCCTATGGATGTTGAACATATTGCGTGAAATGTTGCTTTATTGCATGAGATGAGTTATTATGAAGTTGATGCAGATAAATCATAGATGAATAATAAGTATTATATTGATTGTGTATAATAATTTTAAATTGAATCATTTAATATGAAATGGATATAATTGAATGTTTATACATATTAAAAGAAGGGTTGAGTTTAACAGATGAAATGTAAATTATAATACATTGTGTGTATAATATAAGGTGAAAATTGATGACCTTTATACAATATTATAATCATGAATGTGTATGTTTGAACTTTTGTGATTACTTTATATGTTAAATATCGGAAAAGTAAATTTGGTAGTCACCATTAAGCTATTAGCTTAGCGCATGGATTTTTTCTACGCGTAGGTTAAAGGACAGTGATCAAGAGATAGAAGAAAGTAGTCCTATAGGTCTGTATCGAGCTAGAGTTGTATCAAGAGGAAAAAAGGGTGGATGTACTAAAAAGAAGCATTCATGTTGTTATTCGAGATTTTATTCTTAGTTTGGCATGTACACTAGATAAATAGTAGATAATTAAAACATTATTTGAAATAAAAGTTTTGTACTGAATAATTGAAATTTAAGTTATTGATTGATGATGTGTTGAAACTACTTAAGAAGGAGATCTTTGTATTACATGTAATTAAGTTACAGATAAGCGTGTTCTATGAAGGACAAGTATGATATTATTGTTTATGTGTTTTGTACAGTGGAAATGAGTATTGAATGCCGATGGAATATAAGTTTTGCCTGCTATGTATAATTGATATGTGGTATGTATAATGGAGGATGGGAAAAATTTGTGTTGGAGTTTGATTTGGAGTATGAAGAATGAATGTGTGATTTTAGAAGTGTAAAAAAAAAACTTTTTATAATGGCCTATATGTTAGCCTAGAAGTATTCAGTGTTTTCTGTAGAGTCTGTTGTCTGGTTTGTTGCATGATATGATGATTCTGGTGTCTTAAGTTCAGTAAAGTTTAAAGGTTAAGGATGCTTGAGGCATAACAATTCTAGTATGGGTGACCTATTGGGTAGCAGTATAGCTGATAGTAGCAGCTGTATGCTAAAAAAATATTATTTTGTAAAATTGATCCGTGGATTGTCATGAGTCTAGTGGTATAATTTGGTGTGAAAATGAGCTCAAATAGGTTCCCGAAAATCCGTTTGAAATTTGCCTCTAGTTCGGTTCGGTTGAACCGAAGTTTGACTAAACTTTGACCGAATTTTTAAAATTGGTTAGAGTGGATAAAAAGGTCTACTATGGGAAGTGTAAAGGCTCAGAATGATTTTTATAATTTTTTGACAGCATTAGAATTGTATTTTTCGGCAGAACCAAACTGAATCGAACCGAACCGATTTAGGTGAACCGGGCCCCAAATGGACTCTGATTGAGCTGAAATTTTGTGTGGAGGCTATATTTAATATTTTAAGAATGATGGAATTTATTGGGAGTGAAATGAGTTTAGGAACACTCAGTTACCCTAAAACAGTTAAAAATAACCCGAAAACCAAAATTTGACCCAAACCGGTTCGACCGCTTTGGTTGGATCTGGTCTGATTCAATTTGCCTCATATAAATACCCTCATTTTGCTGGAAATCTCTAGATTTCTCCATTATAGCCACCCTCCTCTTCCCCATTCCCTGGCCGAATTCATTTTCTTCATTTCTCCTCCATTTTTCTTCCAATCTCTCTGCATCTCACCCCATATTCAAGCCTCCCTAACATATTTCAGCTCCTCTAGATTCCATTGGTGGTCTTAAAAGTCCATTTGAAGGTTTAAAAGTGGGTAAAACCAATACTTTTAAGTAAAGGTGTGATTTTGAGGTAAGTGATTTAGGTGTTTTTAATTTTGTTTAAGGGTTCCTAAAGGTACTTTAGGATGTGAATAAGATGTTTATGAAGTTTGTTTGTGTAAAGGAAGCTTGGTTTTGATGAAATCTTCATCTTTGTGTTTGACCATGGTTAGGTCATCAAGGTGAAGGAACTTCTAATCAAGCTAAAGGCAAAGAAAAGAAGTATTGAGAGGTGTATTGCAAGGATCTAAGGTTTGTGATTGTAAACTCCATCTATTTCCATGGTATATCATGTGATTTAGGTTATGTTTGTTAACTAAGTATGTGATAAAGGCATGTTTAATTGAAAATAACTTGATATTCATGCTTAGGGATGTGGAAAATGATATTATGAATGTTTAAAATGAGAAAAAAAAATTGTATGAAGAACTATTATGTTGGCCGAATGGGTTTTCATGTGATTTCTATGTGTTTTGATGATGTTTATGGCATGTTTATGATGTATACATGATATTTCGCATGAGATCTATCTAATGGTATGTGTTAGAGCATGTAAAATTTACATGATGCATGATGTGCATGTATGGCCGAATGGATATCACATGTAAAGGTATGATTTTGATGGGTTTTTATGAGAAATAATGGCATGACTATGTTATACAACATGAAACCTAAATAAATGTTAAAGGTGATAGAAAGAATTAATGGTGAAAAATTTGTTTGTTGTCCCAATGGTATGTATGGGGTTATCCATGTGTACCATGATGAAATCATGAAATTTATGGCATGTGATGGTATATGGATGTGAATCACATGTATAATAATGTTATAGAATGATGAGATGCCATAAAATGTATGTATGGTAACTTAAAGATATAAAAAAATGAAAATTAATGCCCTATGTAGTACTCTGGTAGTCAAGTCTAGTTCTGGATATAGTGGCTAGCCATAGGGACTCTGTAACCGCGGGTGTGAGCATGGCGTCTCACTTATTATAGGCCAATAACGGTCCTATTCTGTATTATTCTGTCTCAATATTGTATTTATATTTTCTGTATTATAGGGGTGGTCCCACGGGGTCCCTCTATTCTATATTGAACCTGTTGGGGTTCATGTCTCGTTTATCCCGATCACAGATATCCGCCAGTTTTTATACAGGGGTAATATGGTAAAAATAAGCTTAAAAAGGTTAAATTGTGATTAAAATAATATTTGTATGAAAAAGGGACATAATTGAAATTACTAAAAAAGTTGAGGGCATAATAGTAATTTTGTCCATAAATATGTAAATAAAGGCTAATAAGGGTAAAAAGGTAATTAAATGGTTAATTATGAAAATTGGTCACTTTTTAGGAACTAAAATGTAATTTGACATGAAATTGGTAATTGGAGGGTAAAATAGTAATTTGCATGTTAAATAATGTAAAATGGTAAAATAAAATGAACTAGTGGCATTTTGGTAATTTTGGTAAAGTTTAAAGGCATGATTGTAATTTTACCATAATTAAGGACAAAATGGTAATTATGGTCTTTTATGTGTATTAATTGTGTAAATGCCTTAATTATGTGATTTAATGGTAATTAAATGTGATATTGCATGCATAATTGATAAATAAGATAAATAATATTTAATTATGATTATTTTATTATATTTGTAATGTGATTATGCATGATAACTTAGTTTAGTGGAAATACCTGGAATTGCAATCACCACTGGGCACATTTAATGCTTAGCACGTAGTTTTATTTGACTGCGTATGGGTACTTCTTAGGACGTGGGGTAGTGCATACCTCACATATTTTGGGAGCCAACTGAAGAATTGTTTTGGAATATTTTAAGTATGTTAAGAATTATGGCATGTATATGAACTTATATTTAGTTTTGGGTACTGGTTTGTAATAGACTGTTATAACTGGCACTAGTTAGTGATGTGTGTGATGGTTTTATTTTATGTGTCTGGACGTGTGTGATTGCGTGATATGGCATGCCTAATAACCTGTAGAAGTTAAGTTAATACAAATGGTAAGGTGTAATGTGTGATTGAATGCTCAAGTAAAATTGACCAAATGAATAGTAACTTAGGACAGTTATAGGTCAATCGGTGAATTTGAGTTTAAGTTAAAATGAGTTTTGTAAGTGCTTAGTTGTTCTAAGATCGCTAATAGACTTAGGTAACTAAGGTAAATTAATAATCGGTTTAAAAAAAAAATTTATACCGATTTTCACTGTAATTGACTGTTTAATAATCCAGATTCTTAATTAGGCTAACTGAATTGGAAAGGTTCATTAGTTAATTGAACGTAAGGTATAAGAGTGTTACACTTTTCTTTAGAGGGGGATATGCAATATTATAGGGAAAACTCTGCCAAATTTTATGTAGAAAAAGTTGTACAATTTGGAGTATTTTATAACTTTGAAAAGAAATTTTATTATTCGTATATTATGAATCTTAAATTAGGTTGTGACAATCTTATCCAGCTCGTTTATTAAACCGGGTATAGGGTGTTACAAATTTAGTGGTATGAAAAGAGATTCAAGATTTATAACAAAAAGGTCTAATTATAAAATCTAGGTCACCTTGGAGCTGTGCAAATTTTTATGTCAACAAAAACTTTGAAATAGAAAGAGGCACACCTAGGCTTGTAATAAATTACAAACCTTTCAACAAAGTTTTAAAATGGATTCGGCATCGGATTCAAAACAAAAAATGTCTTTTGCAAAAGTTGCATTCTGCATTTGTTTTCTCAAAATTTGATTTAAAATAAGGCTTTAGGAAAATTCAAATTGAACCAAAAGATCGATCCAAAATCGCTTTTACTGTTCCACTTGGTTAGTATGAGTGGAGGGTTATGCTGCTTGGACTAAAAAGTGATCCTTTAGAATTCCAAAGAATAATGAATGAAATTTTTAATAATTTTTCAAAATTTGATGTTGTTTATATTAATGATGTAAAAAACTTTAAGACATTTTTCTCTGTGGCTAGTAAAAATGGATTGTTTGTTTCAAAAACAAAAATCTTTTTTTTTTTCCAAATGAAACTTCATTTCTTAGAACATTATATTTTTCAGGGAACAATTACACCAATTGACAGATCTTTGGCTTTTGCTGATAAATTTTCAGATAAGATTTTAGAAAAAACCCAACTTCAGAGGTTCTTAAGAAGTCTAAATTACGTCTTAGATTTTTGTTTAAACATCAACCGGTTAAAAAAATCATTGCATGATAGGTTGAAAAAATGCCCTATGTCATGGTTTGATGAACATACTAGTATAGTTCAATAGATTAACAAATAGGTTAAAGAAATCCCAAGCTTGCATTGAGCTAATCCATTAACTCCTAAGATTATAGAAATAGATGCATTTGACTTAGGATATGGAGGCATATTAAAACAAAATGTGAATCGGAGGTAATGCATTGTCTAGTTCACATCTGCATATTGCAATGATTGCCAAAAGAATTGTTTTACTATTAAAGAGGAAATTCTTTCAATTGTCTTGTGCATTTTAAAATTTTAAAGTGATTTACTCAATCAAAAGTTTTCACTTAGTATTAATTGTAAATCGGCAAAAGAAGTTTTACAAAAAGATGTTCAAAACATTGCTTAAAAATAAATTGTTGCCTAGAAATCCTTAGTATTTTTTATTTTGAAATTAAATTTATAAAAGGAGATCAAAACTCAATTTTAGATTTTCTGACCAGAGATTTCTTTCAAAATAGGACTTAAAATGCCTAGAAAATCAAAGGGAAAAGAGAAGGTAGTCCAAAAGGACAACTAAAAATCAAAACCTGTAGCAGTCTCATCTGCTACAGAAATAAGTCTTAGGCTCAACCAGTTGAGGACGAAGAAGCCCACAATAGGAACATTCAAATCTAACAATGGATTGAAGCCCTCTCAAAACAACATCCTTAAACAAATGACAGAGAAACAACTATTAGAAATGTGCTAGAAAGAAAAACTTATGGCCACTGAAGAGGCACAAATAGGTAAGGCTCTTCAATCTTTACAAAACCAAAGGAGGAATCGTCTTCTTTAAAAAACGCCTTTAAAAAAATCTTCAAAATCCTCACATGGAGATTCTTGCTCAAAAATTATTTCAAAATCCTTGCAAGAGGTATTTTCACAAATTGTTTTCTCACATAATAATTCTCAGATTGTATTATAACAATCTAAACTAAAATCAGAATATTTTATCAAAACATATTTACAAAACATCTAGGAATCCTCGTATGGCCCTTTCAAAATTTTTTCCAGCAGGCTGGTTTTTCAAAACATGGAATTTAACAAAACCCCAGCCTTACTATTGGGCAATTTTGGAATTGATGGATTCTATATCCTTTCAAGATAACTCCAAAATCAGCCTAGTAAATTATTCAACCAAAAAATTAACAAATTTCTCTCTCCCATGGAATGGGGACAAAATCTTCATACTCCAAAGCACTTTCCTATTGATTTCAAAACAACAATAAACCATTGCAAGTCTTATACCTATTGCGATTACCAACAAGCCTAGTATAATGCGTTTTCGGTACAAAATCCAAAATTTCCCATACTTGATTGCGCTTTTCTAACCTTAAAATGAACCAACCAAATTTTCCTTCTGGTTTGCTCACTGGTGAAAATTGTATGGGGATACTCCTGAAATTCTCATACCAAAAGTTCAGGAGAGCTACACCCCTTTTAAAACCACTTATTAACCAACTGACAAAGAAAAAAGGTTTCATCCTCTAATGCTTTTTGGTACAAAAAATCTTCCTACCTTGGGTAACAACTTGGTACTTAGAATATCAGGAGAAGGAAGCTCAGACCACCATTGTCAGAAAGTTTAAAGTCCACAGGTGGATGAAGTTCTCAACCCTTGTTAGCATCGAAAAACCCGTTGTTAGTCAATGGCTCCATTGCTAAGGTCTTTTAAAACCAAAACCTTCAACAACGTAGTTTCTGGCCCAAAAGTCTTTTGCACAAACCCAATTAGTAGTAGCAAAAACTGAAGAGGAGTATTTTACGATTATGACCCAACTTCTACAGAGCAAGGCCTTATCTTCAAAAGCCTCTTAAGCTCCTTCAAAGCAGACTCGTCATTAGATTTTGAGTCCATTATAGACATGGGCAATGACAATAAAGACGACTGTTATGATATCTTCCCACCACCATAACAAGCCTGTTTTTAAACATGGGCTTAGCCCATAAATATTTTCAAAGATATGGACTTTGTCCATATCTTGTAATTTTAAATTTCAAAAATAGGCTTAGCCCACAATATGTAAAAAGCCCAGCCTATATCTGTAAAAAAAAAGACATTATTTTATGTCGGCCACTCCTCTACTTTTCAGACATCATTTTTCAAAACCATGTGAAGCAATAGGATTTCTGCATGTGAAGACCCAGATTTATAGGTCATCCAATAACTTCACCTGTTTAGGCTCCTGTAATTCACATAAGACTCATTATAAGAAGACCCTTCTTCCCTTGTGGAAGGCAGAGGCTTTTTTTGTAGAGGATTTCCAGTCTCTAAAACTCTCAAACACATTTAGCTTGGATCTTAGGAAGCTCATGTGTCACACCCCATTTGCCCCCTAGTTGAATGAGCCATATATGTATATGCGTACATTTGTATAAGTTTTGTATCATAAGGGCATTTTGGTAATTTTTACATGTTATAAGAGTTTTGCTTGCATGTGGGTGCATGCATGGTGCCATGGTGTGAGTTAGTTGGGTTAGTTTTGTGTGTGCTCAAGTGCACCATGGTGGTGTGTGTGTTCATGAGAGTTTCATCATGTGTGGTTGAGTGCACCATAGTAGGATATATTATTTAGGTGTCTCATTGTGTGTGTTGTGCATACAATTGTAGGGTATGTTTTAGTTGGGAGTGTAATGACCCCAATACCGGATTAGTCGTAAATAGTATTTTTGGAGAGTGAATAGTATTTCCGAAGTGAATAGTATTTTTTTTGAAAATTTAAAATATTTCATTAAACCATTAGATAGAGCTCGTCAATACGAGTCCATAGGCGTAAGTTTCGGGTTAAACGGAGATCAAAAAGTGGACCCAAGTGGGGCCCACTTTACGGTAAAAGTGGGGCCAGGTAGGGCCCACTTAAAGGTAAAGTAGGATCCATAAATAGTAAGATGGACCCATGAATAGTAATGTAATGATGGTGTTGGAAACATCATAATTGGAGGGAATATTAATGTAATGATGTGTTGGAAACATAATAATTTGGTGGGAGATATAATTATATATTAGATATTAATATTATAAGTTAGTGGAAAATATCATCACATGAATAATAATATAATAATTTGGTTGGAGATATAATTATATATTAGATATTAATATTATAAGTTAGTGGAAAATATCATCACATGAATAATAATATAATAATTTGGTTGGAGATATAATTATATATTAGATATTAATATTATAAGTTAGTGGAAAATATCATCACATGAATAATAATATAATAATTTGGTGGGAGATATAATTATATATTAGATATTAATATTATAAGTTAGTGGAAAATATCATCACATGAATAATAATATTATAATTTGGTGGGAGATATAATTATATATTAGATATTAATATTATAAGTTAGTGGAAAATATCATCACATGAATAATAATATAATAATTTGGTGGGAGATATAATTATATATTAGATATTAATATTATAAGTTAGTGGAAAATATCATCACATGAATAATAATATAATAATTTGGTGGGAGATATAATTATATATTAGATATTAATATTATAAGTTAGTGGAAAATATCATCACATGAATAATAATATTATAATTTGGTGGGAGATATAATTATATATTAGATATTAATATTATAAGTTAGTGGAAAATATCATCACATGAATAATAATATTATAATTTGGTGGGAGATATAATTATATATTAGATATTAATATTATAAGTTAGTGGAAAATATCATCACATGAATAATAATATCATAATTTGGTGAGAAACATTATTATTGATAATAATATTATAAGTTGGTGAAAAATATGATTATGTATTAGAATAATTTTTAGAAATTTTTGACAGTATTATAGTTTTATTCTACGGCAGAACCGGACTGAACCGAATTAGACCGGTTTAAGTGAACCGGACCCCAAATGGACTCGGAATGAGCTAAAAATTTGTAGGGAGACTAATTGTAATATTATAAAAATTATGGAATTGGTTAGGAGTGAAAATGAATTCGGGAACATTAAATTTTATTAAAACAGTGGGAGAATGACCCGAAAACTAAAAATTGGACCAAACCGGCTCAACCACTTGGTTGGACCTGGTTGGGTCCGATTGGAACCTTATAAATACCCCTAAAAATCTGGAAATCTCTTTGGATTCCATCTCATTTCAGCTCTCTCTTCTTCCTCTCTTTTCCTAAGTGTTTCTCATTTATTTCTTACCATTTTTCTTTCATTTCTTCTTCATCTCACCTCAAGATCAAACTTCCTAAATATAATTCAAGTCATTTGAAATCCATTGATTGTCTTGGAATTTCATTTGAAGGACTATAAGTTGGTGAAATCTAAACTTGAAGTTTAGGTGTCAAATTGAGGTAAGAGAATTAAATATTTTTTATTTGGTTTTTAGGTTCCTAAAGGTAATTTGGGATGTTAATGAGATGTTTATTAAGTTTAATTGATGAAAGGAAATTTAGTTTTAACTAGATCTTAATTTTTATATTTGGACAAAATTATGTCCAATAGGTGAGGGAACTTCCAATCAATCCAAGGGCAAAGAAAAGGTTAATTAAGAAGTGTATTTCAAGAAATTGAGGTTTGTGATTGCAAATTCCATTTAGTTCCATGGTAAAAATATATGTTTATGATATGTTTGTGAAGAAAGTATGTGATTTATGCATGGTTAATTGGAATTAACATGATATTCATGCTTAAAAATGTTAAAAATAATAGTATTGATGATTAAAATGAAGAAATAAATTTTGTGTGAAAAATTATTTCTTTGACCGAATGTGAATCATATGAATTCATGTGTTTACATGATGTTTTATATACATCTATGATGGATCTATGGTATTTGGCATGTGAATTAATAAATAGTATGTGTTAGAGCATGTGAAAACATTATATGGTATGTGATGTATGTATGGCCAAATGTATATCATGTGAAAAGTCATGATTTTTATGTATTTGCATGGTAATTGATGGTATACTGATATTATTTAATATGTAATTGGCCTAAAAGAATGATAAAATTGATAAAAAGAATTAATATGAATAAATTGGTATGTGGGCCATATGCATGTATGTATGTATGCATGTGTGCCATAATGAAATGATGAGTTTATATGACATGTGATGATATTGGAATGATAATCACATGTAAAATGATGAAATGACATGAAAAAGAATGGGATAAAATGGTGATATGGCATAAAAAGTATGTAAGACATGTTAATAATATGGAAAGTAAAATAATATTGCCCTATGTAGTGATCTGGTAGTCAAGTCTAGTTCAGGATATGTTGGCATGCCATAGGGACATAAGACCGCGGGAGTGAGCATGACGTCTCACTAATTTTTATAGGCCAATGATGGTCCTATTTAGTAAAATGTTTAAATGTATTTGTATTGGAATGTACTGGAGTAATCCTTCGGGGTTCTTCAGGTTGGAATGTACTGGAGTAATCCTTCGGGGTTCTTCAGGTTGGAATGTACCGAACTGATCAATTGAGGTCTTTTCGGGTTTATGTGAACTTATTAGAGTTCACGTCTCGTTTATCCTGTGCATAGAATTTGCCAGTGTGTTACATGGGCATATTTATGAAAATGTGATTAAATTGGTTAAAATGAGATTAAAATAATATTTATGTGAAATAAGGACATAAATATTATTATATAAAAAAAAATATATTCGAGGGTAAAATGATAATTTGTGCATATATGTGTTAAAAATATTTAATTATGATAAAAATATAAATTAAATGATAAAGGTGAAATAATGTTGAAAATAAAATGAACTAGTGGCAACATGATAATATTAGTCAAATTAAAGTAAACTAATGGTGTAAAATAATTTTTGTAAGGTATAATTGAGCTAATGCAATTCTTGCCATTTTGAAAAGGTTTAAGGGTATAATAAAATATTATTATAAAGTAAAAATAATATAATAAATAAAATTAATTATGTGAATTATGTGATTGAGAATTTAATTGAATATAACATTGCATGAATAAGTAATAATTAAATAAAATATGTTTAAGTATGAATATTTAAATGTTATTATTTATTTAATGTTATTCATACATGTGAAATTAATTTAAGTGGAAATTTATGAAATTGCAATCACCACTGAGCATATTTAATGCTCAGCACATAGTTTTATTTAACTGTGTGTAGGTACACAGTAAGATTGGAGCAAAGCATACCTCACATTTTGGAAGTGGTATTGAAGCGTATTAATTGGAATATTTAAGTGTGTTAAGTTTGGCATGTATATGACTTATAATATGTTATTATGGGTTTTGATTTGTAATAAATTTTTAAGACCACCACTAGTTTATAAGTGTTTGTTATGCCTAATAATTGGTAGAAAGTAAGTTTATGTAATAAAAAAAAAAATTTACTGGTTTTAATTAATTGTCTATTTAATAACCTAATTAGTTAAATTAGGTTAACCGGAATAAAATGAACGGAACAGTAATCGGGATGCAGGGTATGCTACAAGTAGTGGTATCAGAGCTCCGGTTTAGATGGTTCTAAGATCGGAATGGGTCAATGGGAATAGTATAAGTACATGTACATGCCAATTAAATTTTTGGAAATTTTAGATATGTGAGGTTAATGTATGCCTGCTCCTTGTGTTAGATTACGACTATGGCGTCAAATGAAGGTCGTCGTGATAGTGACGTGGAGAGTGCCGCATCAGTTACTAAGAGTCAATCGAGACCGCCTCGTCATCAGGCTACTTCGTCAATGGTTCCTCCTCCTCAACAGGAGCCGGGATTTATGACTATGATGGCAAATTTTTATCAATTTATGCAAACTCAACAGCAGCAGCAGCAGCCCCAAAATGTTCAGCCTCAGTCAGCTCCATCTAGTAGGAGACCTATTCTTGAGCAGCTCAAGAAACTGGGAGCTGATGATTTTTATGGTAGAGATCAGTTAACTCCGGTACAGGCTGAGGAATGGTTATTCAAGTTAAAGAGAATGTTTGAGACTACTCAGAGCCCATCTAAGGAGATGTTACTGGGAGCAGTAACCTTGCTTCAGGGTCCAGCTTATACATGGTGGAGTTCAGTTCGCAAGCATACTCCATCTGACCAGATTACATGGGAGTTCTTCTTATCTCAGTTCGAACTGAAATACATTGGTTCTGAGTATAAATCTTCCATGCAAGATGCTTTTTGGCGGCTTAGGCAGGTGAACAGATCAGTTGTTGAATATGAGAGAGAGTTTGAGCGCCTTAGCAGCTATCTGGATGATGATTCTATGACTGAAGAGAAGCTGTGCCAGAGATTCGAGCGAGGCCTGCACAATAAAATTAGACTGGATTTGGGTTCTCAGAGGCACACTAATATGAGATCCCTTGTTGAGGCAGCTCTCAGGGTAGAGACTATCATGTTAGATGAGGCAGACAGACAGTCAAAATTCAGGCAGAAGAGAAAGCCAGGACAGTTTTCAGATGCACCTAGCCAGGGTAAAAAGTTTCGAGGCTTTCCTCCATCACAAAGTCGTGCATCAGCAACACCTGTTATTGCTCAAAAGAAGCCAATCGGCAACAGTTCTCTAGTCACATCTATAGCCAGTGCACCTAAGAGTAGAGGACGAGAGTCAATTCCTCAGTGTATTTATTGCAATAAGTTCCATTTTGGAGATTGCAGATTTTACACTAGAGCTTGTTTCAAATGTGGGTCTCGAGAACACCAGATCAGAGATTGTCCTGAGGCCCAGCCATCCATTGCAGCATTACCAACTTTGGGTAGAGGGTCAGGCCCTCAAAGAGGACGTGGTAGGGGAGCAGCTCCTCCACAGGCAATTTCAGGTCCTTCAGTACAGCAACCTCAGGGTCGTAATACTGGACTAGTATATGCTGTTAGAGCTCGTGAAAAGGGTGATGCCCCGGATGTCATTATTGGTAAATTCTCATTATTTTCTCATTCAATTTATGCTTTGATTGATCCTGGTTCCACACATTCCTATATTAGCACTGAAATTGCACGGGAAAAAGGGTTGCATATTTGCCAGTTAGACCAGGATATCTTAGTTAGTAACCCTCTGGGGCATAGTGTAGAAGTGAATAAAGTTTATAGAGATTGCCCTATCAGTGTTCAAGGTCATGTGTTTCCTGCCAATTTGATTGACCTCCCCTTCCGAGAGTTTGATGTGATTCTGGGTATGGATTGGTTAACTGCTCACCGTGTTAATGTTGATTGTGAAAGAAAAAGAGTGACCCTTAAGACAACAGATGATCAAGAGGTGGTCATTGTGGGCGAGAGATCAGATTTTCTCTCAGACGTGATTTCTGCCACTGCAGCTAAAAGGCTTATCAGAAAAGGTTGTGTTGCTTATCTATGTTATGCAATGGAGGCTAGAAAGGAGGAACTTAAGGTTTCAGATGTGCCTACTGTTCAGGAGTTTCAGGATGTTTTTCCTGAAGACCTTCCAGGGTTGCCACCTGATAGGGAAATAGAGTTCACTATTGACTTAGTACCTGGTACTACACCGATCTCTATTGCTCCATACAGGATGGCACCCACAGAACTCAGGGAGTTAAAGATTCAGTTGCAAGAGTTACTTGATAAAGGCTTTATTCGACCGAGCGTTTCACCTTGGGGAGCTCCAGTTCTCTTCGTGAAAAAGAAAGATGGATCTCTTCGGTTATGTATTGATTACCGACAACTGAATAAGGTGACCATAAAGAACAAGTATCCTTTGCCACGGATTGATGATTTATTTGATCAGTTGAAAGGTGCTGCTATATTTTCGAAGATTGATTTGAGATCAGGTTATCATCAGTTGAAGATTAAAGAGTCAGATGTGCCCAAGACAGCATTTCGTACTAGGTATGGTCATTATGAGTTTATGGTCATGCCTTTTGGGTTAACAAATGCCCCTGCAGCTTTCATGGACTTGATGAATAGGGTCTTTCATCCTTATTTGGATCGGTTCGTGGTAGTATTCATTGATGATATTTTGGTGTATTCTAAGACTCCCGAGGAGCATGATGAGCATTTAAAGATTGTTTTACAGACTTTAAGAGACAAGCAACTTTTTGCTAAGTTCAGTAAGTGTGAATTTTGGCTGAATGAGGTTTCATTTTTGGGTCATGTGGTATCAGCTGATGGCATCAAAGTTGATCCTAAAAAGATTGAAGCTATACTTCAGTGGAAGGCACCCAAGAGTGTTACCGAGGTTAGAAGTTTTCTTGGCTTGGCTGGTTATTACAGAAGGTTTGTGAAGGGTTTCTCTTCGATTGCAGCTCCGCTAACCAAGCTACTGCAAAAGAATGTCAAGTTTGAATGGTCAGATAAAAGTCAGGAGAGCTTTGAGAAGCTTAAGTGTATGTTAACTGAAGCTCCAGTGTTAGTCCAACCTGAATCTGACAAGGACTTTGTGGTCTTCAGTGATGCTTCCAGAAATGGTTTGGGTTGTGTATTGATGCAAGAGGGCAAAGTGATTGCTTATGCCTCTCGACAACTTAAGACTCATGAGAAGAATTACCCCACTCATGATCTTGAGCTAGCGGCTATTGTATTTGCATTGAAGATTTGGAGACATTATCTTTATGGTGAAAAATGTTACATCTACACTGATCACAAGAGTCTGAAGTATTTGCTTACTCAAAAAGAGCTTAACTTGAGGCAGAGGCGTTGGCTTGAATTAATCAAAGACTATGAGTGCTTCATCGATTATCATCCTGGTAGAGCTAATGTTGTAGCTGATGCTCTCAGTAGGAAGTTCATGACTTCTCTTCGAGCAATGAATGTTAGTTTGAAATTATCAGATGATGGAGCTTTAATTTCAGAAATGCAAGTTAAGCCAGATTTTCTTCAGCAAGTGAAAGATGCTCAGAAGCAAGATGATCGATTGTCCACCATTATGTCTCAGATAAAAGATGGCCCTGTCAGTGATTATTCATTGGGTTCAGATGGTGGGTTATACTACAAACAGAGATTGTGTGTTCCTGATCAAACTGATTTGAGAAAGAGTATTCTTTCAGAAGCTCATCACAGTAGTTTTGCCATGCATCCTGGTTGTAACAAGATGTATCAGGATTTGAAACTACACTATTGGTGGTCGGGCATGAAACGTGATGTGACAGAAATTGTGAGTAAATGTTTGACTTGTCAGCAAGTCAAGGCAGAACATCAAGTTCCTTCAGGTTTGCTTCAACCTATTGTCATTCCTGAATGGAAATGGGAC
Organism: Excoecaria cochinchinensis; assembly: GCA_947683425.1. Classification (NCBI taxonomy): domain Eukaryota; kingdom Viridiplantae; phylum Streptophyta; class Magnoliopsida; order Malpighiales; family Euphorbiaceae; genus Excoecaria; species Excoecaria cochinchinensis. The sequence continues at coordinate 3,068,490 of CANTUQ010000110.1, forward strand.
AGAGTTACTATGGATTTTGTGTCAGGATTCCCTCTCTCAAGAAAGAAACATGATGCAGCTTGGGTTATTGTTGACCGACTCACTAAATCGGCTCATTTCCTGCCTATCAGAATGGATTATTCATTATCTAAGTTGGCACAGTTGTACATTAGTGAGATTGTAAGATTGCATGGAGTTCCATCCTCTATCATTTCAGATCGTGATCCAAGATTCACTTCTCAGTTTTGGAAGAGACTTCAGGAAGCATTGGGAACTAGATTACATTTCAGCACAGCCTTCCATCCTCAGACCGATGGTCAATCTGAACGTGTAATTCAGATTCTAGAAGATATGTTGAGATGTTGTATAATTGAGTTTGGTAACCACTGGGAAAGATACTTGCCTTTAGCAGAATTTGCCTATAATAACAGTTATCAGACTAGTATCAAGATGGCTCCTTATGAAGCTTTATATGGTAGAAAGTGTAGAACTCCGCTTTGTTGGACAGAACTCAGTGAGAATAAGATTGTGGGGTCAGAACTGATTCGAGAAACTGAAGAAAAGGTTCGAGTAATTAAAGACAGACTGAAGGAAGCCATGGATCGACAGAAGTCTTATGCAGATTTGAAGAGGAAAGATATAGAGTTTCAAGTGGGAGACAAAGTATTTCTGAAAGTATCTCCATGGAAGAAGATTCTGAGATTTGGAAAGAAAGGCAAGCTGAGTCCGAGATTCATTGGCCCTTATGAAATCATTCAACGGGTTGGACCAGTAGCTTACAAACTGAAGCTTCCACAAGAGTTAGAAAAGATTCATGATGTCTTTCACGTTTCTATGCTTCGAAGGTACCGTTCAGATCCCAGTCATGTCATCAAGCCTGAAGAGGTTCGTGTTCAGCCTGACATGACATATGAGGAATACCCAGTCAAGATTTTGGCTCGAGAGGTAAAGCAGCTCAGGAATAAGCAGATTCCGTTAGTGAAGGTTCTCTGAAATCACCACAATGTCGAGGAAGCAACGTGGGAACCCGAGGAGACAATAAGGCGACAGTATCCCCAGCTCTTCAATTCAGGTAAATTTCGAGGACGAAATTTTTAATTGGTAGGGGAGATTGTAATGACCCCAATACCGGATTAGTCGTAAATAGTATTTTTGGAGAGTGAATAGTATTTCCGAAGTGAATAGTATTTTTTTTGAAAATTTAAAATATTTCATTAAACCATTAGATAGAGCTCGTCAATACGAGTCCATAGGCGTAAGTTTCGGGTTAAACGGAGATCAAAAAGTGGACCCAAGTGGGGCCCACTTTACGGTAAAAGTGGGGCCAGGTAGGGCCCACTTAAAGGTAAAGTAGGATCCATAAATAGTAAGATGGACCCATGAATAGTAATGTAATGATGGTGTTGGAAACATCATAATTGGAGGGAATATTAATGTAATGATGTGTTGGAAACATAATAATTTGGTGGGAGATATAATTATATATTAGATATTAATATTATAAGTTAGTGGAAAATATCATCACATGAATAATAATATAATAATTTGGTTGGAGATATAATTATATATTAGATATTAATATTATAAGTTAGTGGAAAATATCATCACATGAATAATAATATAATAATTTGGTTGGAGATATAATTATATATTAGATATTAATATTATAAGTTAGTGGAAAATATCATCACATGAATAATAATATAATAATTTGGTGGGAGATATAATTATATATTAGATATTAATATTATAAGTTAGTGGAAAATATCATCACATGAATAATAATATTATAATTTGGTGGGAGATATAATTATATATTAGATATTAATATTATAAGTTAGTGGAAAATATCATCACATGAATAATAATATAATAATTTGGTGGGAGATATAATTATATATTAGATATTAATATTATAAGTTAGTGGAAAATATCATCACATGAATAATAATATAATAATTTGGTGGGAGATATAATTATATATTAGATATTAATATTATAAGTTAGTGGAAAATATCATCACATGAATAATAATATTATAATTTGGTGGGAGATATAATTATATATTAGATATTAATATTATAAGTTAGTGGAAAATATCATCACATGAATAATAATATTATAATTTGGTGGGAGATATAATTATATATTAGATATTAATATTATAAGTTAGTGGAAAATATCATCACATGAATAATAATATCATAATTTGGTGAGAAACATTATTATTGATAATAATATTATAAGTTGGTGAAAAATATGATTATGTATTAGAATAATTTTTAGAAATTTTTGACAGTATTATAGTTTTATTCTACGGCAGAACAGGACTGAACCGAATTAGACCGGTTTAAGTGAACCGGACCCCAAATGGACTCGGAATGAGCTAAAAATTTGTAGGGAGACTAATTGTAATATTATAAAAATTATGGAATTGGTTAGGAGTGAAAATGAATTCGGGAACATTAAATTTTATTAAAACAGTGGGAGAATGACCCGAAAACTAAAAATTGGACCAAACCGGCTCAACCACTTGGTTGGACCTGGTTGGGTCCGATTGGAACCTTATAAATACCCCTAAAAATCTGGAAATCTCTTTGGATTCCATCTCATTTCAGCTCTCTCTTCTTCCTCTCTTTTCCTAAGTGTTTCTCATTTATTTCTTACCATTTTTCTTTCATTTCTTCTTCATCTCACCTCAAGATCAAACTTCCTAAATATAATTCAAGTCATTTGAAATCCATTGATTGTCTTGGAATTTCATTTGAAGGACTATAAGTTGGTGAAATCTAAACTTGAAGTTTAGGTGTCAAATTGAGGTAAGAGAATTAAATATTTTTTATTTGGTTTTTAGGTTCCTAAAGGTAATTTGGGATGTTAATGAGATGTTTATTAAGTTTAATTGATGAAAGGAAATTTAGTTTTAACTAGATCTTAATTTTTATATTTGGACAAAATTATGTCCAATAGGTGAGGGAACTTCCAATCAATCCAAGGGCAAAGAAAAGGTTAATTAAGAAGTGTATTTCAAGAAATTGAGGTTTGTGATTGCAAATTCCATTTAGTTCCATGGTAAAAATATATGTTTATGATATGTTTGTGAAGAAAGTATGTGATTTATGCATGGTTAATTGGAATTAACATGATATTCATGCTTAAAAATGTTAAAAATAATAGTATTGATGATTAAAATGAAGAAATAAATTTTGTGTGAAAAATTATTTCTTTGACCGAATGTGAATCATATGAATTCATGTGTTTACATGATGTTTTATATACATCTATGATGGATCTATGGTATTTGGCATGTGAATTAATAAATAGTATGTGTTAGAGCATGTGAAAACATTATATGGTATGTGATGTATGTATGGCCAAATGTATATCATGTGAAAAGTCATGATTTTTATGTATTTGCATGGTAATTGATGGTATACTGATATTATTTAATATGTAATTGGCCTAAAAGAATGATAAAATTGATAAAAAGAATTAATATGAATAAATTGGTATGTGGGCCATATGCATGTATGTATGTATGCATGTGTGCCATAATGAAATGATGAGTTTATATGACATGTGATGATATTGGAATGATAATCACATGTAAAATGATGAAATGACATGAAAAAGAATGGGATAAAATGGTGATATGGCATAAAAAGTATGTAAGACATGTTAATAATATGGAAAGTAAAATAATATTGCCCTATGTAGTGATCTGGTAGTCAAGTCTAGTTCAGGATATGTTGGCATGCCATAGGGACATAAGACCGCGGGAGTGAGCATGACGTCTCACTAATTTTTATAGGCCAATGATGGTCCTATTTAGTAAAATGTTTAAATGTATTTGTATTGGAATGTACTGGAGTAATCCTTCGGGGTTCTTCAGGTTGGAATGTACTGGAGTAATCCTTCGGGGTTCTTCAGGTTGGAATGTACCGAACTGATCAATTGAGGTCTTTTCGGGTTTATGTGAACTTATTAGAGTTCACGTCTCGTTTATCCTGTGCATAGAATTTGCCAGTGTGTTACATGGGCATATTTATGAAAATGTGATTAAATTGGTTAAAATGAGATTAAAATAATATTTATGTGAAATAAGGACATAAATATTATTATATAAAAAAAAATATATTCGAGGGTAAAATGATAATTTGTGCATATATGTGTTAAAAATATTTAATTATGATAAAAATATAAATTAAATGATAAAGGTGAAATAATGTTGAAAATAAAATGAACTAGTGGCAACATGATAATATTAGTCAAATTAAAGTAAACTAATGGTGTAAAATAATTTTTGTAAGGTATAATTGAGCTAATGCAATTCTTGCCATTTTGAAAAGGTTTAAGGGTATAATAAAATATTATTATAAAGTAAAAATAATATAATAAATAAAATTAATTATGTGAATTATGTGATTGAGAATTTAATTGAATATAACATTGCATGAATAAGTAATAATTAAATAAAATATGTTTAAGTATGAATATTTAAATGTTATTATTTATTTAATGTTATTCATACATGTGAAATTAATTTAAGTGGAAATTTATGAAATTGCAATCACCACTGAGCATATTTAATGCTCAGCACATAGTTTTATTTAACTGTGTGTAGGTACACAGTAAGATTGGAGCAAAGCATACCTCACATTTTGGAAGTGGTATTGAAGCGTATTAATTGGAATATTTAAGTGTGTTAAGTTTGGCATGTATATGACTTATAATATGTTATTATGGGTTTTGATTTGTAATAAATTTTTAAGACCACCACTAGTTTATAAGTGTTTGTTATGCCTAATAATTGGTAGAAAGTAAGTTTATGTAATAAAAAAAAAAATTTACTGGTTTTAATTAATTGTCTATTTAATAACCTAATTAGTTAAATTAGGTTAACCGGAATAAAATGAACGGAACAGTAATCGGGATGCAGGGTATGCTACAGGGAGAGTCTAGTGTGTGTGTGTGTGACATAAGCATCTAGGGTGTGAGTGACCAAATCCCTCCATTAGGATCTTGACATGTGTCTAGGGTTAAGAAAAGAAAAGGAAAAGAAAGGAAAAGGGAAAATCAGATTTTCTTCACTTGTGTTTCCCGTTCCTCACGCCGCCCCTTCTTCTTTTCTTCTTCTCTTCTTCTTCACTTGGACCTTAGTTAAGATTCAAGAGTACTAGTGGGGTTTGATCATCTCTTAGTAGTCATTGGTAAGTTTATGCATTCATTTTTACTTTTGTTTAAGTTTTCCATCTTCTTCTCTTTTCTTATTTTCGGAATTGGGTTGAAGTTTTGGGTTTTGTGTTTGTGTGTTGTGTTGTTGTTACTAGTTGAGCCTCCTCGGGATCCTAAAGGCAAGGAAGTTGCTGGATCAAGTGGAACTAAACACTAGGAGCCAATGATTTTGAGGTTTGGGAATTTCTTCCTTTTTATGTGAAAATGTTCATGTGTGTGTGTTCTTGATGGGTTCATGGAATTAGGTTGTTAGGTGTTCTTTATTTTGATGTTTATGATATGGGTATTTGCTTTGAAGTGTGAATCTTGCAAAAGCATGAGTTAATCATGGAATTTTAGAATTGATGTGGTTTGATGCATAAATGGGGTTTTTGATTGATTTATGAAATTGAATGTGTAAATTAATGGATTGGATGAAGTATATTGTGAATAAATGTTGTATTATGGTTGTTGATGTTAATGGATGGCTGGATTTGAGGTAAGTAACCTTGGAATGTGTTTTGTGTGGTTGGTTGAGGATTTGGAAGGAGAAAATCTGCAGAATTTCTGCAGATTTTCAAAGTCCCGACACTGTCGCGATCGCGACAGAGAGCGGTGTTGGGAGCTTCGCTGTCGCGAGTACGCGACGCCATCGCGAGCCCGCGACAGCCGAAGTGATGTGTACCCTCTGTCGCGACCGCGACAAGTGTCGCGATCGCGACAGAGCGTATTGTTGGCCAAGTGCTATCGCGAGCACGCGACCCGTCGCGAGCTCGCGACAGCACCAATTGCCTTCTGTCGCGATCGCGACAATAGTCGCGAGCGCGACAGAACCTGGCTCTTCCGTCCTCCTCGCGATCGCGAAGTCCGTCGTGCGCACGCAGCGAAGAGACTCCGGTCTCTGTCGCGAGCGCGACAGACGCCGCGAGCGCGACAGTCCTTGCATGCTAATTGAGTTCTTTTCTTTGCGTGAGGTTTGAACTTCCGTTTCTTTTGACAGTTATGAGAATTATGCTTGGTATTTTATAGACATGGAAAGGTGATATGATTATGCACCTATACGATGATGATTTTGGAATTTATGAAATGGATTGAATGGTTTATGTATGACCTGCTAGAGTCTAGTCAGTGGATAGTTAGGCATGCCTAATAGAGTCTTCGCTGCAGCTTCTGTTTTTCCGTTTGGACCCCGATCAGGTCCCCGTTTGGTTCCTCGCGAACTTCTGTAATGTGTTTGGATCTTGTTTAAGGTCGTTCTGGAAATGTTTGTGAATGAAAAGTTAAAATGGTTTTTCGTATTCCGTTGGTACTCGTAAAGTACTTTCTGTTCACTCGTTATCCACTACCTTGAGTCAGCAGGTGTTTCAATGCTTAAAGTAGTTGTATGAATTGTTATATGAGCAAACACATGTTTTATCCTTATGGATTCAATGTTGAAAAGTACAATCTGTTATGAGAATATGATTATTGATATGAACCTTCGGATGAATGGCTATATGTACTTACGCATGTGAATTGCCTTGACGACCGTTGTGAATGGTTGTCTTTTTGCTATGTGTGTTTTCCCCACTAAGCGTTTATCGCTTAGCACGGTGTGTTTACCCGTGCAGGTGCGGAAGGAGTTGCTTTTGGGAGAGTCGTCGCCATCAAAGCCAACACAGCAGGGTCTTAAAGTAGGGCTTATTTTTGTAGCGTTATGATTCTTTTTGTATAGAACTCTCTTATTTTGGTTTTGTAACAGCTTCCGCTTATGTATATGTATTTTTGGGGATTGTAATTATCTGTTGTTTCTCTCAGTTGATCAGAATAGTAATGTAATGCTTCTATTATATTAATGCATGATTAGCTTTCATGAATGGTTTTGCATAATTTTAAATTACCTGGTATTTTGTTATGTATGTTTATGGTTGAGAGTATCTGTGTGGTGGCACCTTTACCCCTACGGCACCTCACTCCTTATCGGATGGGATCGCCTGAGTATGGGTAAGGGGTGTTACATCATGTGTTGAGCATACATTGTAATCTTAAACTGAGTGTAAATCTCCGTTTATAAAATTTGTATTTTTAATTTTAATTTCAAAACTTATAAGTATCGCCCATGTGTTGAGGATTTATTTGATATATATATATATATATATATATATTGTTTTCTTTATTCAAAAATTTTTTTCTTGCTTGATTTTATCTTCATTCCTCATCTTTTAAGTATGCTCTGCACTTGCAGTGTAAGCTGACCTGGTGCATTAGAAACTTTGTTCATCTTTTTGCATTGCATTGTATTTTATTTTTATTATTTGTACGCTTTGACCTTGTAGCGTCTTTGGTGTGTATATATATATATATTCCTAAAATGACGTTTCCAAACTAAAACATGGGCATGAAATACTCGATTTTTTTTTTAATTTTTCAAATTCAATTAGAATGCAATTTAGCGATCAATTTCTCGCGGTGTATAGAAATCTGTTGGTAAATACAAATTTAGTGATGGATTTCATTATTTCTTATGTTTGAAAGAATACTTTTTTTTTTCTTTTGTTTAATTTATTCCTTTAATTTAATTTTTGTTCTCGTGTTTAATTATTTCTTTTAAGTAATTTAATTTTTTTTTTTGCTTTTTTAGGTGTTCTGATTTAATTTATGACATATGAACCAAATCGCTCAAAGCAGTTTTGAATCGACCTATTTAGATTTTAGGTCGGGTCATACATTTTTTTTTCGAATTTAAATTGAATTTTGATTAATTTTGTTCATATCAAGACCTCAAATTCGGATCAAAATTGACAATTTTATGCACATCCAAGGTGTGGCACTTTAATAATTAATTGCATAGCATCCCTTTGTAAAACTTTCATTTAATTATTGGTAAAGTCAAGAATGTCAGAATTTAAAATGAGATAAGGTCGATTTATGGTAGGATGAGGCCGATTAGCAACAAGAGAGACCCGATTTATAAAATAATGAAAACTAGCCCCCTGGGGTGTAGGGGATTAACACTCCGAAGTTTAAGTCAGTGGGAGATTAGAGTGAGAAAGGCAATGAGATGGAATGTCTCAAGATTGCTCATACCTGAGTCTTGTATTAGAGAGAGGTGTATGAATGACTTGCCCTATTGCCAGAGTGAATTAGGAATGATGTGACAGAAAGTGGACAGGAGGATAAGGTCATGCCGCGTGTCAGTGGATTGACAGGGAGTAGGCCCTGTTAATCCGATCAGAAGTGCCTTGACGTCAGTGTGTTGACACTTTCCTATGTTACTTATCTGGGCTTCATGATTTTGGGCCTAATTTGGCTTTGTCTTAAGCCCAAATGATAATTATGGGCATTATCATTTGTCCCCTTTCAGAGGGATCTGATCGTCTAGAGATCGGATACTTTAGGTTACTCGATATGACTTCATCCATGCATATTAATGGTGACTCTATGTTTTCAGAAAAATTTGAGTGTCAGGCAACAGACGCTCATTTGATGCGCTTATTTCGGCGGTTAATTATTAGTGCTATTTTGTCTTTTCTACTTCTCTGATTTGCCCTGTGGCTCGAGCCTTTTTAGTTTCTCCTCTTATTGGGAAAGTTTTCATCCTATATATAATCAGTTTTCTTGTAGGTATTTTTAGAGTTTCTATTCCTTCTCTTGTGGCCTTTCTTTATAGAGTTGTTCAAACACCTTAAAATTTTTTTATTCTTTCCTCTTTTGACTTCTCGCCATTTTAGGAAGATGAATGAAATATTTTCCTCTAATCTAAGGAAGTCTTCTCTTGGTAGGGGATAGTATGAGTCTCTATTTAGAGTGCTTCCTGGCATTAGGTGCCATGAAAGCTGAAATAGTGTGCTATTTGCTCCTAAATTAGGGGCTTTTTTCCTCCAATTTTTTGCTTTCCTTCACCATTTCCCCTTTTTTCCTCTCTACTTTTCATTTTTTACCTCTATGAGAAATTGAGAAGATGGCGATTCGGGGAGGAGAGCTGAAGGACAACAGATTCTAAGCATTAGCGAGTGGATAGCTGCCCTTTGCGGGGGCATGCAAAAGCTAGCAAACTGAATGCTTCTAGGCCCTCCCAGCGAGTATTGCAGATTCTAAATTCTTGCAAGCAGGAAGCTGCATTCCTGTGAAGAGATGCAAAAGCGAGCAAGCTGGATATTTCTGGAGCATCGTAGTGCCCCATTTCAGAAATACTGAGCCTAATCGGCATTGAAGTGTTAGATTGTTGGTTCCCTTTGTATTCTATTTGTATCTTGGAAATTTTAATAAAATTCGCAACTTTTAGTCCATTATTACTGTCTTCTGTTTTATCTTTCATTTTCAAGTTCAATCAAGCCAATAACCTGATCAAAAATCATGATCATTTTTCATTATTTAACTTAGGGAAACACATGATATTAATATTTAAAGTGCTTAAATCAGATATCCGTGATCAATGCAAGTAACTAAAATAAATGATCTCGTATGGGTTTTTGAATGACACCCATAGAGATAATTGGTTCTTATAAGTTTAGCGGGCCAAATCGCTTGTTTTGGACTTTAGACTTAACTTTGACTCGAGTTTGGTGTATAACAATGGCGTTGCCCCTCCTTCTAGTGAGTCTAATCGGATCTATAAGGGGATTTAAATGTTAATATTGCTTGTTCCCTGACATTCCAATCGGCAAGACGAATCAGAGGATAGGAGGGTTTTAAGTAACTAGTGTTTGAAATTCTAAAAACGGTAGCATTTCTATAAAGTGTTTGCTTCCTCTTTTTATTTGTCTTCCTATTTATATAGTGCCTAGTTGTCTAGCATCAATGAGGCTAAGGTACATGATTATCAAATCTCCCACATTTGCAGTGAGCAGGTTTAGCAGAGCCTGCCGATGTGATAAGTTTGTTTAACTTTCCCATATTGGCGGGATGTGTCACACCCCGAACTGGGCCTAGTCGGAATATGCTTGCTCGATCGGAATGAGCGAGGGTAATTCGGTAATTTGTACATGAATAATATGGATAATAAGGATTTAATTGCAAAGAAATTAATTAAATGAGTTAAGTGAAGGAAATATTATGGTGTGCTTATTGTGTATGGAAGTAGGGTATAAATGGATCTTAGGAAATGATTTGGTGTGATTCAAGTGTGGTACTATGGGGATATTCTTGTAAGAGGTACTTGTGTGTGTTTGGTGTATGGTGTATGTGAGAAATAAGTATCAAGTGGATTGTGGGTATGGAACTAATGATGTAAGATATTTTATGAGAAGTGATTTAGTGTGTGTATGTGTATGGTAACTTGAATTGAGAAGTCAAAGTAAGTAATGTGGACCAATAGGAAGTGGACAAATGGATGTGGTAGGTGTGCATTAAGTGTGAAAAGGAAGACAAAGCTTAAGAGAGAGGAGTCCACGTTTTTGCCTTTCATCTTCCCGATTTTTCATTTCTTTTCCTTTCTTTCCCTTTCTTTGCTCCATCTCTTGGTTTTGAGTGAATTAGAAGTGAGTTGGTGGAGCTTGAGAAGCAAGATTGTTAAGGTAAGTTGGAGCTTTAGGGTTCCTGCGGTTAGGGTTCTCTTTCTTCTCCTTTTCTTTTGATTTTGTGTAAGTTAGAGTTTTCAATTAAAAGTAATTTCTGGGTTTTTGGTCTGTGCAAGTTGGTGGTAACAAGAGGAGGCTCAAGGGCAAGGAAACGATTGTAGATAGAAGCTAGAAAAGGGACTGTGGATTTTTGATTCCCAGGTTTGGGAAATTTTATTTTTATATATATGAATTTTTATATATATTCATGTATGATATGAGTTTCTTGAGTGTGTTGTGATGATTTGTGATGATGGTAGTGAGTGTTGACTCAAATGACTTATTGGTGCATGTGAATAGGTTTTTAGGTGAAAAACTGGTTTAGAATACACTGGACCTTTCTTAGGTTATTACACTGTTTTGGGAGTTTTAGAACTCCAAATCATGCGATTCTTGAACCATTAGAACCATGAATGCCATTACTTTAAATGTCTCAGAAATAGCCTTGGACAAATTCTCGCTCTAAGACATCGAAAAATTGATTACAAATGTAGTATCCCTGTTGTGTCGGGTTGTTTGACCAGTATAGGTTGTGTAGTTCATATCTGGAGTTGTAGACATCCAATTGATGTGAAACTTCTTTCATTTGAAAGCTAAGACGTAGGCGAACATTTGTTAAGAAGACCACTTTTCCTAAAAATGAGGTTTAGAGGTCGGTTTTCGCGATACTAGTTTATAGTAGAAAGCAGTCCGTTTTGGTAGCTGAGGCGAGTCTCTGTCGCGAGCGCGACAATGGTCGCGACCTCGCGATAGAAAAATATGTTTTGAGCCTTTTCTTCTTTATTTTTGAGTCTAGGGATGACCCAGATCAATCCCGTATCTTTCCCATTAGTTATTATGCATGTTTAGGGTAATTAATTGACTATATAAGTAATGATTGTTGGGAAAAACCTATGAATATGATTAAGATTGGTGATTTAACTAGTAATTAAGAATAGATATAACTTCATGAAGGTCTGTTTATTGATGAGTGCTATATTGTGATGGTCTCATGAGTAACCTTAGAATGACGTACCATATGTACGAATGCAATTAATGTGAGTGCGATTGATATGATTGACGAATAATGTTATTATTATAGATTGTGAATATGGATATTGTTAATGGCGTGTTTGATTGAAATACTTGATACGAATGTTGGATTATGTTATCAATAATGTGTGACTGGCTGGAGATGAGGTAAGAGACCTTAGGATGTGTTTCGTGTGTTTGTGAATGAGTTTGAGGAAGGAAAGATCTTGCAAAATTCTGCAGATTTTCGGAATCATGACTCTGTCGCGATCGCGACACTGTCGCGAGCGCGACAGAGACAGGTGATGTCGATGCATGTGCCGTCGCGAGCACGCGACACCGTCGCGAGTCGCGATAGCAATAGCTTGTCTGCTCCCTGTCGCGAGCGCGACAACCGTCGCGATCGCGACAGAGCACATTGTTGGCCTGTGCTATCGCGAGCACGCGACTTGTCGCGACCCCGCGATAGCAATGCTTGCCCTCTGTCGCGATCGCGACAATATCGCGAGCGCGACAGAGCCGGGCCCCTCTTTCCTTCCCGCGATCGCGAATCCCGTCGCGCGCGTGCAGCGAAGAGACTATGGTCTCTGTCGCGAGCGCGACAGGCATCGCGAGCGCGACAGATGTGTTGTGTTGAATGAGTTTTCTTTGGTAATTTCAATGCCTGAATTCCGAACTTGTGGCACTTTTAGGTTTATAATTGGATGTACTATGCATATCTATACTTATGATCTTTCTCTAAGATTATCATGATATGCTTAAGTGTAAATTGTATGATGCATTACTGACTTTATGATTTTATTCATATGTCTCATCTATTGCTGATTTCGTAAAGTGATATAAATTATGCGATGTGAAATATGATTTGTATGATGCATGACCTGCGAGAGTCAGTCTAGTGGATAGTTAGGCATGCCTAATAGAGTCTTTGTAGCTGCAGCGCCCTTTGAACGATTTGGACCCTGATCAGGTCCCACGACTGGTTCCTCGCGAACCCTTTGATGTGAAATGTTTTTGGAATGTGGAAAAAGATGATGTTGCTTTTCGACTTGTACCTGTATGGTACATTATATTATATGTTCCCTCTGAGGTTCACCCGGTCAGAGATCGGGCTATGTGTTCCCTCATGAGTTATATGTTCCCTCTGAGGTTCACCCGGTCAGAGATCGGGCTATGTGTTCCCTCATGAGGTCTCCTCCTCAGTACTCGTTATCCACTATTATGAGTCAGCAGGTGTTTTGATGGTTTGTTTTATTCTGTTTTGAAACAGTCATCAGAATGTGATATCTGAATGAACAAGAATCCGTTTATGTGTATATGAATATGACTACGGGCTTCAGAAGATAAATCTGTATTTAGTAAACATGACTTTTCAGTTAACATGACTATCCGTACTTGGCATGTGATTTGTTATTAGTTTCTGAATGCTTTGAAATTATACGATTGATGTATTTATGTATATGAGTTAAGCGTGGTTTTATTGTGTACAAGCATGTGAATCAGATCGGTTGTGAAAGTAGGTATATAAGATGTAATCGTACTTTCTGCATGGTTTTGATATGAATGTGAAGTGATGTGATTATGCCTTCAGTTTCTGTTATGGGAGTGTTTACAGCATGGTATACTATGTATTAGAGTTGTGCAGCAGAAGTGTGGTGTTTTGGATGTTTTCTTGGATATATGGTTCAGCATGATAACATTGGTGTCGTGTTTTGGGTTAGGACTGTTTTGGTCCATTCCTGATCTGTGCATATGATTATATGTGTGAGTTTTCGAATGAATGCCTTTATTATGCAAGTTTATTTAGATATATGTTTTGAATATGCGCAATTGCGAAATATGCATGTCCAAATCTACTCCTCAAGTTTTAAATTCTTCCGTATTTTAGTATGCTTTGTCTCGCTTCAGTCCGGTAACACACCTACTCGTACGGCCTCCTACTCCATTGCGGATGGGTTCGTCCACGTATGAGTTGGGGTGTTACATTTAGTGGTATCAGAGCATAAGATTCTGGTTGCCTTATTTGTTTGGGTATTGGGTCTTTGTATGTTACTTGTTATGTGTCGAGTCTTTGTTTGAGAGTCAGTTTTGTGTCGTGGCCTAATGCAGATGCGTCTTGTCGTATGTGTGTTACGTTAGATGGAACCTGAACCGAATGAGAAGGTGAATGAGATGACAGAAAGTGTGAACCCAGTTAGTACTGATCAAAGTGTTTCGTTTCTGTGCACCTTTATGGTTAGAATTCCGGTCTTGTTTCTAATAATAGAACATTAGTGAAAGGATTAATTCAAATTTTGGATAGACTGACTGCTCCTAGAATTTCTCAAGGTTTTGTTCAGAGTGTATCTCAGTAAAGAAAGGTATCGAGTAAGTGGATGAGTATTTGGATCTTATAAGGTTTTGGTAGTACTCTATATGCCTGTCAGCTATCTCCAGAAAAGTGTTTAAATGAAAGCATATTGAATCATGGGGATGGGACAAAATGCATCATTATAGCATCAATTGCATGACTCTGCATACATGAATCATCTCAATCTCATTACATCATCATCATCCCTTTGACAATACATGATAAGCATATGCATGTATGTTTTAATTGAGAGAAAGCTGGCAGGGTATATATGTACTATTTGATATTAAGATTAAAGGTAAAAATGACGCGCTCAGCAATCGTTTAGGAAAGAGTTTTGTGTTTGATTAAAGATTGAACAGAAAGAGTATTTTGGGACCGTAAAAAGGATTTTAAAGTTTGATAGGAGTGTTAATGGTAAAGAGAAACGTAAGTATGATGGACATCTTTTAAGTAGTGAAGGATTTATGTATCAATTGGCGAAGTTAGTTGGTTTATGTGTAAAGTATTCGGGTTTTGATTTCAATCGGTCATTTGAGTAATGATTGTTCTGATGAATGTGTTTGATGCGAATATAAGAAAGTATTCTACGTTTTGTAACACCCCCTTCCCATACATAGACGATCCCATCCGATAAGGAGTGAGATGCCGTATGAGACAAGGTGTCAACAAACAAAAGCAAAGCAAAATATGCATCCATTCATAACATACATTCCGAAATACAGAATAATTAAAAACTTTACATGCAGAAAGCATAAGCTGATCATGCATTACTATAATTAAACTATTACAATAATGATCTGATCGACAAGCTGGAACAAAATAATATTACAAATGCGGAAGCTGATACAGAGAGTTCTATACAAGAAGAATCATCACAAATACAAAACTGAACCCTACACTAAAACCCTTCTGTGTTGGCTTGATGACGGCGACTCTCTCAAAGCAAAACGCCTTCCGCACCTGCACGGGTAAAAACACCGTGCTAAGCGATAAACGCTTAGTGGGGAACCACACATAAATTATGGACGGCCACTCACAGTGGTCGTCAAGGCATAACACATTCACTATGGCAGAATGCAAGGACTATTGCATAATTCATATAAGCATGCTCGTATTTAAAAGCCATACATTCAGTATCTTATAATCATATACATTACAGAGTAAATCAGCATGTATTTCATCATTAAACTCATTCAGATATTCCACTCAAAGCCAGATCAGATCAGAACATTTCTATTAACATTTAAATAACACCTGCTGACTCTAGACAGTGGATAACGAGTGTACTGAGGGTACCTTACGGGTACGAATCGAATACTGAGGGTACCTCACAGGTACAAGTCAAATATTACATCATTTATCAAAACATGTTATTTATATACTGAGGGAATCTTAAACAAGATTCTATACTGAAGGGTTCGCGAGGAACCAAACGGGGACCTGATCGGGGTCCAAACTGAACTGAGGGCTGCAGCTAAAAGACTCTATTAGGCATGCCTAACTATCCACTAAACTGACTCTCGCAGGTCATGCATAACACAATTCACATTTAGTTACACATTTGTTCAATATGAATAACCATTGAATTTAACGTCCATAAATCAATTATTTTTAAGCATGACACATTAAGTTAATAAGTTAAGGCATAATATGGCATACAAATATTTAGCATAGCAAAAATACAATTATAAGATGTAAAGCATATAAGAAGACATTAAATAACGTTTAGATAGCTTATATAATATTCAAATCACAAGTTCCTGCTTCCTAATTAAATTAGATTTAATCAAATAATATATTAGGTTTAATGCCTTAATCATAAATTATACACATGTTATATAATTCTCGTCATGAGTATTTATTCATCTAGCAAATTATACTTATAGTTTAATTCATGGTTAATCATCATATTAATTAATTTTTCGTTATAAGAATTTATTCAATTCATAGGTAATTTAATTATATATCCTCATTACCTAATTGTTTAATAAGTAATATTAAATTTTTCAGGCGTTTCTAGACACTTTGGGGCTAATTCGGAGGTGTAGGATCGATTCTAGGATGAATTGGTGAAGAGGGACAAATTTTATTAAAACACAGCTGTGCTTTTTATAAAGCACAGCTGTGCTCTGCTGTTTATGGTCGATCTAAAAGCCAAAACACAGCTGTGTCATACCCAAAAGCACAGCTGTGCTTTCCAACCAGTTCCCAAACATTATTACACACAGGGCAGAATTAATTTACTGAATCTATATGCATTTTTGAACTACTAAATGACATTTTTAGACAAACTTATCTTCATAACAATTAATCCTCAAGATGTTATCTTTCTAGTGACAAAATTTCAGATCATTTGGAACGAAAATCGGGGAGATATACTCAAATTTCTCTACCCTGTTCCACAGACACACCTGATGATTTTTGCTACTGTAATGGGCGATTTTAAAATAGTTAGAGTCCGAATTAAATTATTGTTACTTCTACAAAGTTTTAGATACGGAAGTTTTGGTTCTAACCCAACTGGAATCATGTATTTTGGAGTTCTAAAACTCAACTTATACTAAAAAGAATGACCAAAGGTCAATCTGACCCTCAAAAACAGATTTGCACTATGAAGTTCAACAAGCTTCAAACCAACTCATTTGACACCATTAATTCACCAAATTTAATCCAAACAATCACAACACATAAATTAACATCTCAGAATACTCAATTCAGTTATTAAAAACCATTAACACATAAATCAACAAACCAATTCCCAAACCTGAAAATTAGGAGCTCAATTACTTGACTCCACTGGATCCAGCAACCTCTTTGCCTTTAGGATCGCGAGGAGGCTCAACTAAGCATCAAACCACAAAAATACACAAACTCAAAACCCTAACTTACAAATCCAAAACCAGAAAATATGAAGAAGAAAGAAGAAGAAGAAGACTACACAAAAGAGATGCATGAACTCACTAATTAATGCAAAGTGTGATCAATTCCCACCACCAAGGGCTTGAATCCAAGCTTAGAGAAAACAAAAGAAGAGCAAAGAAGAAGAAGGAGATGAGGAGGGGAGGACGCTACGGGAAAATGAAGAGCAAATTCTGCTCTTTCCCTTTTCTATTTCTTTTTCTAACCCTAACACTTGTCACTTTCCTATTGGTGGAAACTAATCATTCACACCTAACCATCATATGTCAATCACACACCATAAAACACTCTAATAATGCACCCCACATATGTATGAGCAACACACACAATGATACCCCATATAGATTCCTTCTACTATGGTATGCTCACTACACACAATCAAAACCCAACTTAAAACACCCTACTAATGTGTGAGTAAAACACACAATCACTACACCATTACTCACATCCCACAATGATATATGCATGCACACACAAGTATCTCCCAACTAATTCACACCCTACTAACATATGTGCACCCACATATTAAAATAACTCTTATAACATGCAATATACCCCACAATACCCTTGTCACATGCCAAAATACTTATAAATTTACACACATACATGGCTCATACTACTAGGGGGTAAATGGGGTGTGACAATTCTCCCCTACTAATAAGAATTTCGTCCTCGAAATTCTCACCTGAACTGAACAATTGCGGATACTGAGCTCTCATTGACTCTTCGGTTTCCCAAGTTGCTTCTTCGATTCCATGGTGATCCCATAATACTTTAACCAAAGGAATCTGTTTACTCCTTAATTGTCTTACCTCTCGGGCTAAAATAGCTTTTGGTTCCTCATCATAAGAAAAATCAGGCTGCACTTGCACATCTTGAACCGATAAAACATGTGAAGAATCTGATCTATATCGACGAAGCATCGAAACATGGAACACATCGTGCAACTTTGATAACTCCATCGGTAAAGCTAGTCTATAGGCTACCGGACCAACTTTAGCTAAAATCTCATACGGTCCGATGTAGCGAGGACTAAGTTTACCTTTCTTTCCAAATCGAAGTACTTTTCTCCAAGGAGATACCTTAAGGAAAACTTTGTCTCCAACTTCAAACTGCACATCTTTCCTCTTCAAGTTTGCATATGACTTTTGTCGATCCTTAGCCGCTTTCAAATGCTGTTGCACAACTCTGATCTTTTCCTCTGTATCTCTAACTAAATCTGGTCCAATCACTGACCTCTCAGATAACTCGGTCCAACAAATCGGAGTCCTACACTGACGGCCATACAAAGCCTCATATGGTGCCATACCGATACTCGTCTGAAAACTGTTGTTGTAGGCAAACTCCATCAACGATACATATCTGTCCCAACTACCCGGAAAATCTAAAGCACAAGCTCTCATCATATCCTCCAAAATCTGAATAACTCGCTCTGACTGACCATCGGTCTGAGGATGAAACGCTGTACTGAAATTTAACCTAGTGCCCAAAGCTCTCTGTAACTCCTTCCAAAACTTGGAAGTAAACCTCGGATCCCGATCTGACACTATGGACAAAGGCACACCATGCAGCCGAACTATCTCATCCACATAGATACTGGCTAATCTGTCCATGGAGTAATCTACTCTAACTGGCAAGAAGTGAGCTGATTTCGTAAGCCGGTCCACTATAACCCAGACCGAATCATGTTTCCTCTGAGTCAAAGGCAAACCAGAAACAAAATCCATAGTGATATCATTCCATTTCCACTCAGGAATGGATAAAGGCATAAGCAAACCTGAAGGAACCTGATGCTCAGCCTTTACCTGCTGACAAGTCAAGCACTTGGAAACAAAATTCACTATGTCACGCTTCATACCGGACCACCAATAGAATTGCTTCATATCTCTATACATTTTCTCACTGCCTGGATGCATAGTAAAGACTGAACTATGCGCCTCACTCATGAGCTGTCTCCTCAAGTCCTCAGACTCTGGCACACATAAACGATCTCTGAACATAAGTACCTCATCCTGAACTGAGAACTCTGACTGCTTACCCGATCTAACCTCATGCACAATCCGCTGAAGTCTCACATCATCTCTCTGAGCATCCACTATCCTTTGTCTCAAAATAGGCTTCACACGCAACTGGGCAAGCAAAGCCCCATCAGAACCAAATCGCCATCTGAATCGCCTCAAGAACAAGGCTGAAACCGATTTCCGACTCAAAGCATCTGCAACTACATTGGCCTTACCAGGATGGTAATCCACAATGCAGTCGTAGTCCTTAAATAACTCCAACCATCGGCGCTGTCTCATGTTCAACTCCTTCTGTGAAAGGAAATACTTCAAACTCTTGTGGTCCGAGAAAATCCTACACTTTTCCCCATACAAATAATGACGCCAAATTTTCAAAGCAAATATCACAGCTGCCAGCTCAAGATCATGTGTCGGATAGTTCTTCTCATGTGGCTTCAACTGACGAGAAGCATAAGCCACTACTTTTCCTTCCTGCATCAGTACACATCCAAGACCAACTCCAGAAGCATCACTGTAAATAACAAACTCCTTACCCGAGATGGGTTGAGTAAGGATAGGAGCCTCAACAAGCAACTGCTTTAACCGATCAAAACAAGACTGACACCTGTCTGACCACTCAAATTTAACTCCTTTCCTCAACAATCTAGTCATAGGAGCAGCAATCACAGAAAATCCTTTAACAAAACGACGGTAATAACCTGCTAAACCAAGGAAACTCCTCACTTCCTGAACATTTCTAGGCGCTTTCCAATCCACTATCGCCTCAATCTTGGCTGGATCAACCTGAATACCTCTAGCTGAAACAATGTGACCCAAGAATGATACTTCTCGAAGCCAAAAGTCACACTTACTAAGCTTAGCAAACAACTGATGCTCTCTCAACATCTGCAAAACCAATCTGAGATGCTCCTCATGCTCACTCTCATTCTTGGAATACACCAAGATGTCATCAATAAACACTACTACAAATCGATCTAAGTATGGCCTAAACACACGATTCATCAGATCCATAAAAGCCGCTGGAGCATTTGTCAAACCAAACGGCATCACAAGAAACTCATAGTGGCCATACCTAGTCCGAAATGCAGTCTTAACCACATCCGCATCCTGAACTCGTAGCTGATAGTACCCTGATCGAAGATCTATCTTGGAAAAGACACCCGCACCTCGAAGTTGATCAAATAAATCCTCAATCCTAGGCAAAGGATACTTGTTCTTCACTGTAACTTTATTAATCTGGCGGTAGTCAATACACATCCGCAGGGATCCATCTTTCTTCTTGACAAACAGAACTGGAGCTCCCCATGGAGATATGCTAGGTCGAATAAACCCCTTATCCAATAACTCTTGTAGCTGGGATTTAAGTTCCCTCAACTCTATAGGAGCCATCCGATAAGGTGCTCTCGAAATAGGTGCAGTACCTGGCATAATCTCAATGGACAACTCAACCTCTCTCTCAGGAGGTAAACCAGGCAACTCACTCGGGAACACATCACTGAACTCCCGCACTACAGGAATGTCCTCAATCTGAACCTGATCTCTCCTGGAATCTAACACAACTGCTAGAAAAGCCTCACAACCTTTTCTGATAAATCTCTTGGCTTGCATCGCGGAAATAACATTATTCACAGAACTAGCACCCAAACCTTTCAAAAACACAAGAGACTGACTTCTATCCCGAAGTACAACTGTCTTCCTATGGCAATCAACTACAGCCCGATGCTTATCTAACCAGTCCATACCCAAAATCAAATCAAACTCTCTGAAAGGTAACTCAATCAGATCCGCTGGAAGCACAGCTCCCTCAAAAATCAGAGGACAACTCCTAAAAACTCTACTCACACTGACACTATGCCCTAATGGACTGGTCACACAAATCTCATAATCTAACTGATCAACTGAATGCAATTTATCAACAATTTTATCTGTGCACAAATATGAGTGTGTGGAACCAGGATCAATTAGAGCATACAACTCAGTGTCATGGAGTAAGAACTTACCAACAATAACATCAGGCGCATCCTGCTCATTTCTGGCTCTCATAGCATATGCTCTAATGGCACCCTGAGGAGGATGCTCAACGGACTCAAAAGCAGCACCATCTCTATGCCGACCACCTCTACCTCGACCTCGGCCTCTGCCACGGGTAGCCTGGGAAGCATTCGAACCAACCCTACTGCCCTCTCTCTGGGAACCCGAATCCTCCTGCCTCTCGGACAACCAGCCAACTGATGCTCAGAACTCCCACACCTGAAGCATGCACCAGTGAGCCACCTACACTCACCCCGATGTGACTTACTACAGTGAGGACAAACTGGTGTAGTCTCAGCTCTACCACCCCTACCAGAACCTGACGCAGCTGTAGGACCCTGTCGTCTACCTCTAGAAGCCGGACCAGATGCTGACTCATCCTGTGGGTTCCTAGATCTCTTACTCGAAGAATATCCTCCACGAGAAGAACTCCTCCTCTGAGCTCTCTCTCTCATCACAGTCTCATTCAACTCAGCTCTCACAGCAGCCTCAACAATCTGATAATAGCTAACCCCAGGTATACACATCAAGGAAATCAAAGCAATCTTTAATGACTCATTTAATCCAGCCTCGAAATGCTTGCATCTAAAGTCATCAGTCATAACTCCTCGAGGGGCATAGCGAGATAACCTGTTGAACTCTTTCTCATACTCAGCTACAGACATGGCCCTCTGTCTCAAACCCAAAAACTGTGCCCATCTAGAATCTCTATAGGTCTGGGTAATGTACTTCTTTGTGAACTCACCCTCAAAGAACTCCCATGTAATCGGATCCGGTAACTGAGGATGCCTACAAACCAATTCCCACCATTCAAAAGCAGACCCCTGAAGAAGAGCTAATGCACACTCTGCCTGCTGGTCGGGAGGACACCGAATCTCCCTCAAAGCACGCTTGACTTTATCTAACCATCTCTCTGCCAACTCAGATTCATTCAAACCAGTACCATAAAAATCTTCAACTCCTGCCCTTCTCAAATTCTCCATAGGTGCTCTAGGAGCAGTCACTCTCTCCAAAACCCTAGCCATGTCCTGATGCAACCTGAACATAGCCTCTAAGGGCATGGCTGCGGCCTCGGGCTGGACCCTAGCATGCTGAGCCGACACAGTAACAGAAACAGACTGATCTACAGCTGGAGGATTCACACTCTCGGCGGATTCCTCACGCGCACCATGGGCAGAATTAGAAGCCATCTAAACAAACAAGAAACAACCGTATCAGCCAACACAGATCTAGACTCATACACATCTAAGAAACTCAAAACAATCACAATAACACCCAGAAACGCCTAAACTTATGCTCTGATACCACTAACTGTAACACCCCCTTCCCATACATAGACGATCCCATCCGATAAGGAGTGAGATGCCGTATGAGACAAGGTGTCAACAAACAAAAGCAAAGCAAAATATGCATCCATTCATAACATACATTCCGAAATACAGAATAATTAAAAACTTTACATGCAGAAAGCATAAGCTGATCATGCATTACTATAATTAAACTATTACAATAATGATCTGATCGACAAGCTGGAACAAAATAATATTACAAATGCGGAAGCTGATACAGAGAGTTCTATACAAGAAGAATCATCACAAATACAAAACTGAACCCTACACTAAAACCCTTCTGTGTTGGCTTGATGACGGCGACTCTCTCAAAGCAAAACGCCTTCCGCACCTGCACGGGTAAAAACACCGTGCTAAGCGATAAACGCTTAGTGGGGAACCACACATAAATTATGGACGGCCACTCACAGTGGTCGTCAAGGCATAACACATTCACTATGGCAGAATGCAAGGACTATTGCATAATTCATATAAGCATGCTCGTATTTAAAAGCCATACATTCAGTATCTTATAATCATATACATTACAGAGTAAATCAGCATGTATTTCATCATTAAACTCATTCAGATATTCCACTCAAAGCCAGATCAGATCAGAACATTTCCATTAACATTTAAATAACACCTGCTGACTCTAGACAGTGGATAACGAGTGTACTGAGGGTACCTTACGGGTACGAATCGAATACTGAGGGTACCTCACAGGTACAAGTCAAATATTACATCATTTATCAAAACATGTTATTTATATACTGAGGGAATCTTAAACAAGATTCTATACTGAAGGGTTCGCGAGGAACCAAACGGGGACCTGATCGGGGTCCAAACTGAACTGAGGGCTGCAGCTAAAAGACTCTATTAGGCATGCCTAACTATCCACTAAACTGACTCTCGCAGGTCATGCATAACACAATTCACATTTAGTTACACATTTGTTCAATATGAATAACCATTGAATTTAACGTCCATAAATCAATTATTTTTAAGCATGACACATTAAGTTAATAAGTTAAGGCATAATATGGCATACAAATATTTAGCATAGCAAAAATACAATTATAAGATGTAAAGCATATAAGAAGACATTAAATAACGTTTAGATAGCTTATATAATATTCAAATCACAAGTTCCTGCTTCCTAATTAAATTAGATTTAATCAAATAATATATTAGGTTTAATGCCTTAATCATAAATTATACACATGTTATATAATTCTCGTCATGAGTATTTATTCATCTAGCAAATTATACTTATAGTTTAATTCATGGTTAATCATCATATTAATTAATTTTTCGTTATAAGAATTTATTCAATTCATAGGTAATTTAATTATATATCCTCATTACCTAATTGTTTAATAAGTAATATTAAATTTTTCAGGCGTTTCTAGACACTTTGGGGCTAATTCGGAGGTGTAGGATCGATTCTAGGATGAATTGGTGAAGAGGGACAAATTTTATTAAAACACAGCTGTGCTTTTTATAAAGCACAGCTGTGCTCTGCTGTTTATGGTCGATCTAAAAGCCAAAACACAGCTGTGTCATACCCAAAAGCACAGCTGTGCTTTCCAACCAGTTCCCAAACATTATTACACACAGGGCAGAATTAATTTACTGAATCTATATGCATTTTTGAACTACTAAATGACATTTTTAGACAAACTTATCTTCATAACAATTAATCCTCAAGATGTTATCTTTCTAGTGACAAAATTTCAGATCATTTGGAACGAAAATCGGGGAGATATACTCAAATTTCTCTACCCTGTTCCACAGACACACCTGATGATTTTTGCTACTGTAATGGGCGATTTTAAAATAGTTAGAGTCCGAATTAAATTATTGTTACTTCTACAAAGTTTTAGATACGGAAGTTTTGGTTCTAACCCAACTGGAATCATGTATTTTGGAGTTCTAAAACTCAACTTATACTAAAAAGAATGACCAAAGGTCAATCTGACCCTCAAAAACAGATTTGCACTATGAAGTTCAACAAGCTTCAAACCAACTCATTTGACACCATTAATTCACCAAATTTAATCCAAACAATCACAACACATAAATTAACATCTCAGAATACTCAATTCAGTTATTAAAAACCATTAACACATAAATCAACAAACCAATTCCCAAACCTGAAAATTAGGAGCTCAATTACTTGACTCCACTGGATCCAGCAACCTCTTTGCCTTTAGGATCGCGAGGAGGCTCAACTAAGCATCAAACCACAAAAATACACAAACTCAAAACCCTAACTTACAAATCCAAAACCAGAAAATATGAAGAAGAAAGAAGAAGAAGAAGACTACACAAAAGAGATGCATGAACTCACTAATTAATGCAAAGTGTGATCAATTCCCACCACCAAGGGCTTGAATCCAAGCTTAGAGAAAACAAAAGAAGAGCAAAGAAGAAGAAGGAGATGAGGAGGGGAGGACGCTACGGGAAAATGAAGAGCAAATTCTGCTCTTTCCCTTTTCTATTTCTTTTTCTAACCCTAACACTTGTCACTTTCCTATTGGTGGAAACTAATCATTCACACCTAACCATCATATGTCAATCACACACCATAAAACACTCTAATAATGCACCCCACATATGTATGAGCAACACACACAATGATACCCCATATAGATTCCTTCTACTATGGTATGCTCACTACACACAATCAAAACCCAACTTAAAACACCCTACTAATGTGTGAGTAAAACACACAATCACTACACCATTACTCACATCCCACAATGATATATGCATGCACACACAAGTATCTCCCAACTAATTCACACCCTACTAACATATGTGCACCCACATATTAAAATAACTCTTATAACATGCAATATACCCCACAATACCCTTGTCACATGCCAAAATACTTATAAATTTACACACATACATGGCTCATACTACTAGGGGGTAAATGGGGTGTGACACGTTTGGTGTAAGTTGAGTAGGAGGTAATTAAGAGCACCGCAATAGTAATAAGTGTAAGTAAGTGAATAGTTTTAAAATGCAATGTATGAGTCTGAAGGTGAGTTGAAGTGTAGTTTTGGAGTTTCTTCTGGTGTATGTGAATTTCGAGGACGAAATTCTTTTAGGAGGGAAGATTTGTCACACCCCGAACTGGGCCTAGTCGGAATATGCTTGCTCGATCGGAATGAGCGAGGGTAATTCGGTAATTTGTACATGAATAATATGGATAATAAGGATTTAATTGCAAAGAAATTAATTAAATGAGTTAAGTGAAGGAAATATTATGGTGTGCTTATTGTGTATGGAAGTAGGGTATAAATGGATCTTAGGAAATGATTTGGTGTGATTCAAGTGTGGTACTATGGGGATATTCTTGTAAGAGGTACTTGTGTGTGTTTGGTGTATGGTGTATGTGAGAAATAAGTATCAAGTGGATTGTGGGTATGGAACTAATGATGTAAGATATTTTATGAGAAGTGATTTAGTGTGTGTATGTGTATGGTAACTTGAATTGAGAAGTCAAAGTAAGTAATGTGGACCAATAGGAAGTGGACAAATGGATGTGGTAGGTGTGCATTAAGTGTGAAAAGGAAGACAAAGCTTAAGAGAGAGGAGTCCACGTTTTTGCCTTTCATCTTCCCGATTTTTCATTTCTTTTCCTTTCTTTCCCTTTCTTTGCTCCATCTCTTGGTTTTGAGTGAATTAGAAGTGAGTTGGTGGAGCTTGAGAAGCAAGATTGTTAAGGTAAGTTGGAGCTTTAGGGTTCCTGCGGTTAGGGTTCTCTTTCTTCTCCTTTTCTTTTGATTTTGTGTAAGTTAGAGTTTTCAATTAAAAGTAATTTCTGGGTTTTTGGTCTGTGCAAGTTGGTGGTAACAAGAGGAGGCTCAAGGGCAAGGAAACGATTGTAGATAGAAGCTAGAAAAGGGACTGTGGATTTTTGATTCCCAGGTTTGGGAAATTTTATTTTTATATATATGAATTTTTATATATATTCATGTATGATATGAGTTTCTTGAGTGTGTTGTGATGATTTGTGATGATGGTAGTGAGTGTTGACTCAAATGACTTATTGGTGCATGTGAATAGGTTTTTAGGTGAAAAACTGGTTTAGAATACACTGGACCTTTCTTAGGTTATTACACTGTTTTGGGAGTTTTAGAACTCCAAATCATGCGATTCTTGAACCATTAGAACCATGAATGCCATTACTTTAAATGTCTCAGAAATAGCCTTGGACAAATTCTCGCTCTAAGACATCAAAAAATTGATTACAAATGTAGTATCCCTGTTGTGTCGGGTTGTTTGACCAGTATAGGTTGTGTAGTTCATATCTGGAGTTGTAGACATCCAATTGATGTGAAACGTCTTTCATTTGAAAGCTAAGACGTAGGCGAACATTTGTTAAGAAGACCACTTTTCCTAAAAATGAGGTTTAGAGGTCGGTTTTCGCGATACTAGTTTATAGTAGAAAGCAGTCCGTTTTGGTAGCTGAGGCGAGTCTCTGTCGCGAGCGCGACAATGGTCGCGACCTCGCGACAGAAAAATATGTTTTGAGCCTTTTCTTCTTTATTTTTGAGTCTAGGGATGACCCAGATCAATCCCGTATCTTTCCCATTAGTTATTATGCATGTTTAGGGTAATTAATTGACTATATAAGTAATGATTGTTGGGAAAAACCTATGAATATGATTAAGATTGGTGATTTAACTAGTAATTAAGAATAGATATAACTTCATGAAGGTCTGTTTATTGATGAGTGCTATATTGTGATGGTCTCATGAGTAACCTTAGAATGACGTACCATATGTACGAATGCAATTAATGTGAGTGCGATTGATATGATTGACGAATAATGTTATTATTATAGATTGTGAATATGGATATTGTTAATGGCGTGTTTGATTGAAATACTTGATACGAATGTTGGATTATGTTATCAATAATGTGTGACTGGCTGGAGATGAGGTAAGAGACCTTAGGATGTGTTTCGTGTGTTTGTGAATGAGTTTGAGGAAGGAAAGATCTTGCAAAATTCTGCAGATTTTCGGAATCATGACTCTGTCGCGATCGCGACACTGTCGCGAGCGCGACAGAGACAGGTGATGTCGATGCATGTGCCGTCGCGAGCACGCGACACCGTCGCGAGTCGCGATAGCAATAGCTTGTCTGCTCCCTGTCGCGAGCGCGACAACCGTCGCGATCGCGACAGAGCACATTGTTGGCCTGTGCTATCGCGAGCACGCGACTTGTCGCGACCCCGCGATAGCAATGCTTGCCCTCTGTCGCGATCGCGACAATATCGCGAGCGCGACAGAGCCGGGCCCCTCTTTCCTTCCCGCGATCGCGAATCCCGTCGCGCGCGTGCAGCGAAGAGACTATGGTCTCTGTCGCGAGCGCGACAGGCATCGCGAGCGCGACAGATGTGTTGTGTTGAATGAGTTTTCTTTGGTAATTTCAATGCCTGAATTCCGAACTTGTGGCACTTTTAGGTTTATAATTGGATGTACTATGCATATCTATACTTATGATCTTTCTCTAAGATTATCATGATATGCTTAAGTGTAAATTGTATGATGCATTACTGACTTTATGATTTTATTCATATGTCTCATCTATTGCTGATTTCGTAAAGTGATATAAATTATGCGATGTGAAATATGATTTGTATGATGCATGACCTGCGAGAGTCAGTCTAGTGGATAGTTAGGCATGCCTAATAGAGTCTTTGTAGCTGCAGCGCCCTTTGAACGATTTGGACCCTGATCAGGTCCCACGACTGGTTCCTCGCGAACCCTTTGATGTGAAATGTTTTTGGAATGTGGAAAAAGATGATGTTGCTTTTCGACTTGTACCTGTATGGTACATTATATTATATGTTCCCTCTGAGGTTCACCCGGTCAGAGATCGGGCTATGTGTTCCCTCATGAGTTATATGTTCCCTCTGAGGTTCACCCGGTCAGAGATCGGGCTATGTGTTCCCTCATGAGGTCTCCTCCTCAGTACTCGTTATCCACTATTATGAGTCAGCAGGTGTTTTGATGGTTTGTTTTATTCTGTTTTGAAACAGTCATCAGAATGTGATATCTGAATGAACAAGAATCCGTTTATGTGTATATGAATATGACTACGGGCTTCAGAAGATAAATCTGTATTTAGTAAACATGACTTTTCAGTTAACATGACTATCCGTACTTGGCATGTGATTTGTTATTAGTTTCTGAATGCTTTGAAATTATACGATTGATGTATTTATGTATATGAGTTAAGCGTGGTTTTATTGTGTACAAGCATGTGAATCAGATCGGTTGTGAAAGTAGGTATATAAGATGTAATCGTACTTTCTGCATGGTTTTGATATGAATGTGAAGTGATGTGATTATGCCTTCAGTTTCTGTTATGGGAGTGTTTACAGCATGGTATACTATGTATTAGAGTTGTGCAGCAGAAGTGTGGTGTTTTGGATGTTTTCTTGGATATATGGTTCAGCATGATAACATTGGTGTCGTGTTTTGGGTTAGGACTGTTTTGGTCCATTCCTGATATGTGCATATGATTATATGTGTGAGTTTTCGAATGAATGCCTTTATTATGCAAGTTTATTTAGATATATGTTTTGAATATGCGCAATTGCGAAATATGCATGTCCAAATCTACTCCTCAAGTTTTAAATTCTTCCGTATTTTAGTATGCTTTGTCTCGCTTCAGTCCGGTAACACACCTACTCGTACGGCCTCCTACTCCATTGCGGATGGGTTCGTCCACGTATGAGTTGGGGTGTTACAGGATGCTTGCCTGTGTACCTGTGATATCCCAATTGAGTAGGCAGATCAGGGGATGAAGGTGTTTAAGCATCTGGTGCTTGGAATTTTGAAAATGGTAGCATTTTTGTGGAGCGTATTTTTTCGATTTGCTGCCCACAATGTTTCGATCAAGCCGAAGGATCGGAAGAAAGGGGTGTCAGGTGATTAATGCCTAGGACTTGTGAGTCTTAGGCGATCGATGCCCTAAACTCGTGAGCCTTAGGCAATTGATACCTGGAACTCAGGGGCCTTAGGTCCTTTGGTATTCTGGATGCTTTAAAATCTGAAAAAACTCAATAACTACGTTCATTATGGCAACTCCTAATTTCTAGGCACCTTTCAGAATGCTCCAATCTTAGGCTTCCATTTGGCTTTACTGCCTCGGCTCCTGAGGTAGGGTTTCTCTATAAATAGGTATCCTTTATGAAATCCATCTCTTTCTTCTAAACCTTTGCTTTTACTTTCTCGTTCTTTCCTTGAATGGAATTCAAACACCTAAAACCTTTTGAGTTTTTCAATCTTCAGGTCTTTTCACCATTTTAGGAAGATGAAGGAATGTTTCTTTCCTTCACTTCTTGATTCCCTTTTAGCTTTCAATTTTGTACTCATTCTGAAGTTCAGGGAAGTTGCGATCTAGGGTCATGATGGTGAATGGAGAATGGCTAGGAGTTTGTATTTTCTTCTCCATTTTTTATTTTTCTCCATTGAACTACCGAGAAGACGGTGGTTTGGGCTGAAGAGGAAGAGGATTGTAGTACTGTATGAGTCCAATGCCTCTCAATGCTCCATCCTACTTCGAAGAAGATTGGATAGGAATTTCTTTATCTAATGTAATTTCTTATATTTGAAGATTTTGATAAAGTTCCCCGCCTCTAATTTAATCTCTTGTTCTTCTTTATTTATCGCATTACAATAAATTATAAATTTTTCTTTTTGCTTTTCATATTTAAATGGTTTCTCGAATTTAATCGGAGGTTCCCTGAGATATGAACTTGACAGGATATATGTGGTCGATATAGTTAAAACACTTAATCATTAAGTGATTTATGAAATTGAATTAAGAAATATTTAAGTAGGCAGCTAATCCGATTGGGTAATTGGATAATCATAATCGTATGTTTCTTGACCATTGCTGGTTGAAATACGATAGGGTAGCTCCCTTTCTTTTATTTTGGTATTCAGAACGGTTAATCCACCTTTTTGGATAACTTTGTCTTTCAAGAGTTAATTGACTTCTTTGAGGCAAAAGTTCTTTCAATAAGCAATGCAAATGGTTAGTTTGAAACTCATTTTACAAATGCTCGAGAAGTTCACAGCTTGTATGTTCATGATCATTTTGATCGAAATACAAAAATTTGGGAGTTGATCGATCGAGGGGATAGGTTATGGATCGGCTCTCAGGAGTTGATCAATCGAGACGATAGTTTTATTGGTCGACTCTAGGGAGATGATCGAGGTGATAGTTTTATTGGTTGGCTCTTAGGAGTTGATCGAACAAGGCAACAGTTTTATTGGTCGGCTCTCAGGAGTTGATCGATCGAGGTGATAGGTTATTGATCGGCTCTCGAGAGTTGATCAACCGAGGCGATGGGTAATTGGTCGGCTCTCGAGAGTTGATCGATCGAGGTGATGGGTTATTGGTCGGCTCTAAAGAGTTGATTGACCGAGGCGATGGGTTATTGATTGGCTATTGGGAGTTGATCGATCGAAATGATGTTTTTATTAGTCGGAATATGTTCGCTCCAAAATGAACTTTTTGTTTGTTTAAGATTTATTGAACGCAATGGTCATATTGATACTTGGTGATTGGTTGTGGCCTTTATAGGCGACCGTCTTAGAGCTCCAGGCATTATCTTTGAGGAAGCCATTTGAGAGGATGCCTTTTTTAATTTTTGGCTGATAGCTTCTCCAATTGGACTTCTGTTTAATGCAGTTGGGTCTACACTAAGGCACATGTGTGGGGGCCTTAGGGTCAATGTCTGGGAGATTTCTTCACTTCTCCCTTTTGCATCGAAATACCAAGGTTGGTATTTGGGGAATTTCTTGACTTTTGGAGTCGTCAAGAGGATGGAGGGGACCCCGCTTTTTGGTAGCTAGCGCTTTCTTATGAAGCCTTTTTGCTTCTTTTCTTCTCGATGTTTTCCCAGTGATTTTGCTAAATGTTAGACGTTCGTGCTATTTTTAGTGTTTGAACTTGGGGGGTGTCCAGTCTTTTTGTGTACTAGTAGGTCGACTGCTTGCCAAACCCCATGTCGAAGGTGATCGGTTCAAGTCTCTATTGCCATTTATCGTGAGAGAGCTTAACGAGAGTTATTATATTCTCGTTCGAGTAGTTTCTTTATTCAATTGGCATTCTTGTCTTTATTTTCCTTGAACCGTCATGAGTGTATGCAGAGAGGGCTTTCTTCATTCTTGGGGCATTTTCATTCTCCTTTCAAGTGATTTCTAATATTGAAAGGATTTAATCAGCCCCATTGTCTGAACGTGATCTTTTGCCGAGTTAGATCGGCAGTGACATTCATGCCAATGCTCTTCCTCCCCTTTCCTTTTAAATACACTCTTCTTGTTGGATAGTTATGATTGGCCTTCCAGTGTGTTTGGAAGTTCTACTCATCGAGACGATTATGAGCACAAAAAGCTACTCATTTTGTCGTTGCTTGGGACGAGCCCGAGTTATTTCATTTTAACTTGGAATGACATGATTTCATAGGAGGGACTATCCATCTCCTTGATAAAGGATTCTTTATAATTTTATGAGGGACTACTCATCTCCTACTTGCTGGTCACATTTCCTGTTTCCCTTTATCTTTTTTCACCCGTTTCATGGGGTAGATATTAGGACTCTGAAAGGGTTTCTTGTGGCATGAGGAGGGATTATTCATCTATTAAGTCATAACCCGATCGATCCATTTTTTCGAAGGGGGAGTCAACAAGGCTATTGTACGTGTGCTGTATAAACCTGGCCAAGTGGCCCTCTTGCACTAGCCTTTCTATCTCATCTCTTAGTGACTTGCATTCATCGGTCGTGTGACTGACGTCTTTGTGGAAGTCGTAATGTTTTTTTTATCTCTCAAGGCGTACGTCTAATTACTTTTATTCTTTGTTTTCTTTTCTTTTCTTCATTTTCTTTTATTCATATTAATGAATTTTTAATTAATCGATTTAATTTTATTGCATTATTAACTATTTGTCTTCTTTTGTTTTGTTGATTAAATAAACCCACTCTCATTTGAGTGTTTTGCTAATGAATGGAGATGTGGAGGCTAAAGAGATTTGGAGATTTCAGTTTGATTTATCATTTATCATTTATTTTTTCTTTTAACTTGTTTTGTTTATCATTTTTAGCTTAACTTATGATAAAATGGCCTTCTTTATGCACGCTAAAATAAAAAGTCACAAAAAATATTTGTATTTAATAAAATGGAGTTTTTCTAATAAAAAATATGACCAATGTCCTAATTTTTAGCCAAGAAAATATAACGTCAAAAGAAGAGTTAATTTTCATTAAAATGGGATCACTCGTTCCAAGTTTCCTCAAATAACATAAAAAAATAGTGCTTCATTTTTTAAGTGTGCACAATGGAACCAATGTACCCAAAAGAAGTAATGCCCCGTTTTATGTATGAACTTTATTTATTTAATTTTCTATTTTTAGGGGATTGTAGTTTTTTTCCCATTTGTTTTGTAATTTATTTGTTTACCGCTTTCCTTGTTTGATTGAAATGTGCCTTATTTTTACTGCATAATCGTGTGAGATGAGAGATGAAACTTTAATAATTAAAAACTCACTTATAATTAACCAAGGCATAAATAAAAGTGTTGTCCCGAACCACTCTCTAGTTTAGACCTACGAGGTTAGACAAACTTTTCCAATATTTCTAGTGGCGGCTCCAAAATACCTCAAGTTGCCCAAAAGTTTTCATGAGATTAGATGAACTTTCCAAATGTTCTATTGGGTAGGGATTCCAAAATATCTTGTGATGCCCAAGATAGATGTGAACCCTCTCGGACCCTAAAAGCAGGCATCCGGGAACCACGCGAGTTCGACACGCGTCACAGTGGTGACTCCACTAGGGACTTTAAGACTTTGCTCCGAAAGTGTCTTGGTTAATAAATATAATTGAGCTTTTAAAATTTAAATTCTATCCCTTTTCGAAAAAATTGCATAGCATCCATACTAGACCCTTAGAATTATGTTAGTTGGTCCCTCTCTTACCCCGATATGTTCCCAAAGCACGGCCCTACGTTCATTCAATGTAGGGAAGTGTTGAGGATAATTGCTAGCCCAAGTCTCATACCATTATGGTATTTTAAATGGAGACCCGATTGGTCGTTATGCTTGTGATGAGCTAGACCCGTTGGCAGGAATGACGCTTGGGTAGACCTAAAGTATCTTCACTCGACCAAAGCTCATGTAATGACAATAGATACTTTCCCTAGGTGATATGTTCCATAATACTATGCTTGCTATGTGACCTTTCATATATTAAACAAAATCAAATAAATTAGATGGTTTTTTCACCAAAGGTTTTCATGCCCTGGTGGGCCCATTCTTAATTTAAGTGAGGTGTTTGAATGCATAATGGCCAAAACCAATGTGTATGTTCTTTAGATAAGAGGTGTTATGCTGCCAGTTTTTTTCCGTGCACCACAAGTGTCCAATGGGTTCCGTGCTGACCCTTGAATCAAGCCCACCTAAGAAAAAGACCGCACTACCTCTAATATGGGAGTGATGAGGTTGGAAGGATCTATTTGCTTGTATGTTGTTATGGATATTGCATAGCTCGATCATGCATCATATATGTCATTCATGTATCATTCTAATAGGGTAACTTTTAAGGCCATTATAGATTCGTCTAAGTGGTCTAGACGATCTGATGGTCGGTTGATAAAAAATTCATTATTTGGACCGGTAGAGAGAGCTTTTGGGTTGGATCAGAGTTAACCTCAGTTGGTAGCATCTCAGATTTTCTTTCAGAGTCATCCTTAGAATCATCAATGGCAGAAGAGACTGAAACTTTGACTATATAGGATCTTGCAAAGCGGTTAGATGACTTTGAGAGGAGGATGTTAGAAATAATGGGCACCATGGCCGAAATGATTGCACACCCTCCTACAGTGGCTCCACGGCTGCCGGCACTCCTGCTTTGGAGCAAGATGAACCACCTGTTGGCAGGGAGGCTCCCATCATAGGTGATGCTACCCACAGACCTATTAATGAGCCTAGAGCAACTGTGCCCTTTTAGTTGGAAAGGAGATTAACCCCTGTAAACACCGGATCCCAAGGCAGCCCAGATCGGAGTTACCCAATGAGGATATCAATACCTGCTATATAGGTAGAAGGTGAAATTGTAGGTTTCACCTATGAATTTCATGAATTTTAAAGTTATTTTCGACCAAAAATCCTTATAAGCTCTCCCCAATTTTGAAAAAAAAAGCTTTCTTTCTTGAAAAAATCATTTTTCGTTGACCGACGCCATTCCCTCATCAGGGATGCCCGATCTCGTTGAGACACGGGCGCACGTCGTGGCAATGGGCCGAATCGCTTTTCGCCTAAGGGATGCTCATCCCTCGTACAAATGGTTGCTCGTCGCTTGGGCGTGAGGGACGCCCCATCCCTCATGAGCGAAGGTGCCTGTCTATCATTTATCGGTGGGAACGAATGTCAGATCTTTACCGATCAATGTCCATCGATTTACCCAACGATGCCCATTGCTCATGATCTCTTAGCAATTCCCTCCTTTTTTTTTTCAATGAAAATGGTTTTAAATTCTTTTAAAATCCTAATTTTAATCGAATAAGTGTCATATTTAATATGTATCTTTGAGGATAAGTCATAGATACTTGATTTTATCTCTAAAGATAGTATGAAATCAATTTATCCCTAAGGATAAATCAAATATTTAGCATCTACCCATGAAGATAAATGATAAATATTAACATCTATCTTTAAAGAAATCATTTATCTAGTATTTAATATTTATCTTTGAGGATAAATCAAAAAAGTTTCTATTTATCTCAAAATCCAATGCTAGCCTATAAATTGAAGAAGGGAAGCATTGAAAAAGGGGTTCTAAAAAAAGAAGTAAGCAATTTTGGTAAAGTTTTTAGGGGTTTTAAAAAAAGAAGTAAGAAATTTTAGTAAAGTTTTTAGGAGAGTGAACAAATTGGTTTTTAAAAAATAATTATTTTCTTCTTTACATTTGGTTTTCTTTCATTATTCATTCTTAAAGAATCAAGAATTAATTAAGGGAGAGAAATAAATTATCTTTTCTTGGTTTAATTCTTCTATTCGTCCATTATTTTTTCAAAAAGAAACTTTGTAGAGATAGAGAAAGTGATTTTCGGTTCAAGCAATTCTTGTGGAATCCAAGGAGATCTGCACTATCGATACCTGTCAGAGATCATCGTTCTGAGGGTAAACATTATACGATTAAAATAGTCACTATTGTATTAATTTCAACATTAGACATTAAAATATGTGATTTGTCTTTAAATTGTGAGTTAATTTATTTTCTTGGTAATTTGGTTACTTTATAGTGAATTTACTTTGTTGATGATCTACTTGACCCAATTGCATGAAATAATGGCTTAAGATCCCTCAAAAGGTAAGAAATATGAGCTTTAAGACCTTTGAATATGGAGTTTTATCGTTATTTTTGAATTATGGAGATGACCGACGGGAAGAAGGATTCACCGATGGCCGTCGCTCAAAGTAAGTGACGGCACGTAATGGAAAACTTCTTCTACCCGTCGGTCACCTCTCGGACGGCCATCCCTTGTTTCTCCTGGGCTGTCCCTGGGTTTTCCCCCTTCATTTTTGATTATTTTGACCTTTTTTTTGCTTTGCAATTATTAATTTTAGGTAATTTCTTTTAATATTCTCTACTGTTCCATCATTTATTTTGCTTCTGATATTTTATTTTAATGTTGCTAACATGTTATTTTGTTTGGTTTCGTGATTTTTTGCTGAATATTGGATGCTAAGAAAGGGGATTAATTGAGATAATTTGAAGACATCAATTTAGTTCATTCTTTTCACCCTCTCTTTAATTAATCTTTCCAATTTTTGCTCATAATAACAGATGCCATTTTTATGTTCGTTAACATAAAAAGTATTTAAAGGATTTTACAATTAAAATAATATTTTCTTTACTAAAATGGGACCAATGTCCTGGTTTTGCTCCAAAATATCGCCTAAAGATTGTTTTCATAACTACATATGTGAGGGAACCAATGTTCTTATTTTGAATATCCCGTTTTATGTATGATTTTCATTTCTGTTTATTTAATTGGGATTGTATTCCGCCCCTATTTTTATTGTAATTTAATATACTATTATTTACTTTATTTTAAATAGTATTTTTTACTGCTTTCATTATCTGTTTGAATTGCGCTTTAATAAACGCATAAGTTCTATGGAAAAAGGAATGGAATGTTAACTTCAAAAACTCATTATGATTTTAACCGAGGCATGAATAAAAGTAAAGTCCTGAACTCTCTTTGGTCTTAGGCTTCATTAAGGTTAGATGAACCTTCCTAATGTTCTATTAGGATGGAAATTTCAAAATATCTCCTATTACCCAAAATAGACATACACGGATCGCCTTAGGCTCATTGAGGCTAAATGAACTATCCCAATGTTCTATTGGGTGGCAACTCCAAAATACCTCTTGTTGCCCAAAATAGACGCTCTTGTAATCTGTACAAGTTTTATGAACCTCTCTCGAATATCCTAAGAGATGATCTTCGGGGCCGCCGTGGTTCAGCGCGCATCACAGCCCCAAGGATAGAGATTTGGGTGATGAAGAGCTGCTGCCCCAAAGGTTCAAGATGCCGAAGTTGCTGAAGTTCGTTGGTACCTCAGACCCATATGCACATGTTAAACAGTATACCCTAGCAACGAAAGGCACAGGGTTGACCAAGAAGCAAAAGGTGGAATACGTTTGCGTTAGCTTGATAGGCCCTGCAGTAAGCCGGTATCACGGTCTGGACAGGAGGTCTAAAGAAGATTGGGACCTATTAACGAAAGAGTTCTTGAAGCAATATGATTGTAGTACCAGAATGAATGTTACCCTCAAAGACTTAGAGCTCTTACAGCAGAAACCAAATAAGTCCTTTGTAAGCACCGTGCCCTGAGGCAGTTTAGATCAGAGATTAGCCGATGAAGATATCAATGTCTATTTTCGATTCAATGGATGAAATTTGAGAATTTTTGCCCTTCGGATTCACAAGGATCGGAGATTTTCATTTGCAGCAGAAGGAATTAGAAAATTGGGAAGATTTAGCATAAAAGTATTTTTTTTCCACGGACGGCCTGCCCGTCGGTATTCAGACGCCCGTCAGTAGCCGAGATGATCCGTCCCTCACCATGAGAGATGGGCCGTCAGTGAAGCGAACGATAGACACGTGTCTGTAAACCGACGCTCGTCTGTTACCCCCGTACCTTATTCCGTTCGTTGGCCAAATGAGAGCGCGTGCCCTTTTTAATAGATGCCTGTCGGTGGGCTTCAGACGCCCATCGATCAATTGTCAAATCCTATTTGGAATAGGATTTCTCTTTCCTATTCCGAATAGGATTCTCTTTTCTATAAAAGGGGGATTTTTAATTAATTTGGGGGTTGGGACAATTGGGATTAGGGGATTTTATTTTCCTTTCTCAAGTAGAAAATATTGTCTAATATTTTTCTCTCAAAAATCATATTTTTACAAAACAAAAGAAAATCTTTTCATCTTTTTTGAATGTTCCTTTCAAAATCTTATTTTGGTGAATCCAATTAAATTGAGGTAGCAAGATTAATTTGTTTCTGTCAATTTATCGATTCCAACATTTGAATCGCTGCTAATTTTCAAGGAAGAAATATAAATTTTCTTTTCTTGATTTTTATTCGATTTTCGTGAAGCGTGCGGGACCGAAAATTATCCTATATTCATCCAAAAGGTATAATCCGAGGGTAAATATTAAAGATCTGGTATTTGGTTGTTTGAATCTAATTATTTGTGTTTCTTTTAAGTATTATATCTAAAATAAGTATTTTTTTTGTGAAAAATCTGCTATTTTGTCTTTTTTTTTGGGTCAGGGGTGACCGACGAGCAGTATAGCTACCGACGCCCATCCCTCGTTCGAGAGACGGGACGTATGCAGCGCACTTCACTGCCCGCACATTTCCGATGCCCGTCGGTCAGGCCTGAATGGCCGTCACTGGGCTTTCCCACACTGTTTTAACTTGTTTTCATTTATTTGTGTTTTCTATTATTTGTTTTCTTTATTTTGTTTGCCCTCTTATTCAAAAAACCTTTTTTAGCTTTTATTTTATCATTTTATTTCATTTCTGAATTGTTGTACTAATGTGTTTGTTTATTTTTGTGAGATATCCTTTTATTACTTTTGGATGGGTTCCATTTGAGGATGATGATGGCCACCCAAATCTAAGGATTTACACTTGGTTTATTCCCTTTAACCCTCATCTCTATTATTATTTATTTAATATTTATTGTAGGCTTATTATTATTATTGCTAGTCTTATCATTAGTTTTAGTATTTATTATTATATTAATTGCACGATTGTTGTTATTGTTATGATAATTTACTCACTTCCCTTTGTAAAAATATTCTTTGTCGCGTTAATAAAAATGACTAAGAGTTTTATAATAATCAATTTGGGAATTTTCGCAAAATCAAGGACCAAAGTCCTATTTTATCCAATAAAATCATTGTATAAAAAATTATTTTTGATAATAAATACATCTAGGACCAATGTCCTCAATTATAATAAATATCCCGTTTTATGCATGTTTTGTACCTTATTTACAATGGGAGTTGTATTCCGGCACTAGTTTTATTGTAACTTATTTCCATATGCTTTATTTTAATGTTATTTTATTTTTCTTTTTTATGTGAATGATTGCGCCTTTTAATTAATTGCATCGTGTGGAAAGAGGGGGAAATAATAAATTCAAAACTTAATTGTAAAATTAATCAAGGTTTGAATAAATGAGAAGTCCCAAACCTACTCTAGTCTTTGGGCTCAACGAGGCGAGAGGCCCATTTCGATGTTTCATTGGAATGGGGTCTCCAAGACACCTCTTGTGTCCCATCAAAAGACTCAATTCATAATCCTAGGCTCCTTAGGGTTAGAGGGTCATTCCAATGTTCTATTGGGGTGAATGCCCCCAAGACCCCTTTGGTTTGCCCAAAATGGATAACATGCGCCGTCTTAGGCTCACTGAGGTGAGACAAACTTTCCCAATGTTCTATTGGGTGGCGACCCCATGAAACCTCCTTGTTGCCCAAAATAGACGCAACTTGTAAATACCTTACAAGTTCCAATGAACCTCTCCTGGAAGCCCTAAAGCGGGCCTTCGGGAAGCCCACGAGGTTCGGCGCGCGTCACAGTGTCGACTCCACTGGGGACATATTCGAGGCTTCGATTCGAGAGTACCTTGATTAAAATTTACAATTAAGTTTTAGTTTAGAAATTTTGGTTTCTTTCAAAATAGCATTTCATCTCATTAGAGCCTTAGATTATGTTAGTTTGGTCCCTTTATTAACCCTGGTGCGTTCTCGAAGCACGACCCTATGTTCACTCAATGTAGGGAAGTGTTAAGGATAATCACCAGCCCAAGCCTCGTACCATTTGGTATATAAAATGGAGACCCAATTGGTCGCTATGCTCGTGATGAGCTAGACCCATTGGCAGGGACCATGCTTGGGTAGCCCTAAAGTAACACCACCCATGGCTAAAGTTCATGTAATGGATATAGATACTTTCCCTAGGTGGTATGAACCTTAATACTGTGCTTGTTGTATGGATCCTTATGTATTGGGTGAACCCAAATGTCCTGATCGGTTACCTAGCCAGAGGCTTTCATTCCCCGGTAGGACCGTGTCAAGTCACTTGGATCACTTAAATACATAATGATCATGACTCATGCGCCTGTTGCATTAGTTAGGAGAGTTATGCTGCCGATTTTTCGCCGTGCACTCCATCGAGTCCCTGTTGACCCATAGGCTAATCCCGCCTAGGAAAGAGACTATGGCCTCGTGTGTGGGAGTGACCAGGGTGGAAGGACCTATGTGCTTGCATGTGATTTGTGGGTGTTGCATAGCATGATCATGCATTTTATCGCATTCATGCATCATTCTAACTCTTTGTGTTTGCAGCCATTATAGATCTGCCTAGGTGGACAAGAGGACCTCGAGGGCGGTTGATTCGAAATTCTATCTTTGAGCTACCAGAAAGATCAGAATATTCGGATACTACTGCAGAAGCTAGTTACTCTACTTCAGAAATGGCAAACTCACCAAGGGGGACTAATGCCACTAGGGCTATAGTTGCAGAGGAAGTGAGCCGTAGACTTGAGGACTTTGAGAATCGTTTGATGAACATGTTAGCCACGATGGGCCGGCCGGCTGCTCAAGAGAACCCACCACCTCCTCCTGTGAGAAGCAATGAAATGGAAGAGGTCCGAGCAAACCCACTGGAAGATAATCATCCACCACCGATGCATTTTAGAGCAACTACTTCAGGGGTTTAGAGGGGAAAGCAAGTCCTGGGGTTAGACGATGATTCAGATGAAGATCACGAAGAACGCATGTCTCAGAGAGGGAAGGCACCCCAAACTGAGGAGGGAAGAAGATGGAAGAGAGGTTTGAAGCAATGACTAGGGCTTTGATGAAGGGTCAAGGGATGAATCTAGAAGATAGGGAGTTAGATGGAGAGGACCCTATCCCGATGAACTTTAAGATGCCAGATGTTCCAAAGTTCGACGGTACTTCTGACCCTACCGCACATATCAAACAGTACTAATTGGTGATGAAGGGTACTACTCTGACGAGGAAGCAGAAGATTGAGTATTTTTGCTTAAGTTTGACTGGCCCAGCAATGGATTGGTATCATGGGTTGGATCACCGAACTAAAGAAGACTAGGATTTGTTGACTGAGGAATTTCTTAGACAATATGACTGTAGTATGAGAATGGAAGTGACCCTGAAAGACCTGGAGCTACTACAGCAGAAGGGAGGCGAGTCCTTTCATGAGTATTTAACCCGATGGAGGAACCGGGTGATGGAAATGAGGAGAAAATCGGATACTCAAGATCAAATACGGCTGTTCATCAGAAATGCGAGCCCATATTTGAGAGAGGGTTTGAAGATGAAGGGATTGAGAGATTGGGAATCTCTGAAGGACATCGCCATAGAAGCTGAGGCGGAGTACCTGACTAAGAAAGCGAGTGCTAAGAATTATCCTAGGAAGGGTGCTAGTGGAGCTGGCAGATCGGTAGGCCCTGGAAAGACCGCAGAAGTATCAACTACGAACCTTACTCCGAGACATTTTCAAACCTCGGAAGGTCTTTGTCGTGGGTATTGAGAAGACTAATGAAGGAGGGGAAACTGTAGCCTTTACCTCCCCGATTGTCTAGAATAGTGGCCAACCATGGCAATAAGGATAATGAGTACTGTGCTTATCATCAGCATACTAGGCACACCACTGATGATTGCAAAGCCTTGCGATATGTAATCCAGGATCTCATCGATTCAAAGCAGATCACAG
Source organism: Excoecaria cochinchinensis (assembly GCA_947683425.1). Classification (NCBI taxonomy): domain Eukaryota; kingdom Viridiplantae; phylum Streptophyta; class Magnoliopsida; order Malpighiales; family Euphorbiaceae; genus Excoecaria; species Excoecaria cochinchinensis. The sequence goes on from CANTUQ010000110.1 coordinate 3,110,231, forward strand.
ACCCGGAAAAGAGTGGAGGTCAGAAGAAGACAGGATACAACAATGTGCCCCCACCGGTGAATGCGATCGGGTCAGGTTTGTCTGAAGAATTTGTATTGAGGGAGCTGTATAGCAATGATGCGCATGCTGTCGAGACAAGTAAAGAAGGGTTGCTAGTGTCTGTAATCGATTCCTAGTCCATCGATGAAAGTGGAGAAGAGGATGAGGACGCTGAGCGGTTTGCTGACCCGTGGGGTTCGGAAGAGGACGAATGAGAAGGGAAGAAGAAGAGTAAAGTGGGGGCTGTGACCCGTAGCGAAAGGGTAGCTCCAGAAGTGGAGAAGCCTAAAGAACCATAAGCACACTGCCTGTGTAATGGTGGATGATGGCTCGTCGATACATGTGTGCCCCCAAGTGACAATGGCAGCTTTTGGAGTTACAGAAGACATGTTGGCCAAGTCCGATCTCACTATCACTGCATATGACAACTCGCGCAGATATGCTTTGGGGACATTTACAGCAGTAGTAAAGACAGGGCTGGTGGAATCTGAAGTTGAGTTTGTGGTGCTACCTATACCTGCCAACTTTTCAGCTCTTTTGGGTAGGCCATGGTTTCACAAGTTGGGTGGAGTCCCTTCTACACTTCATCAAATGGTAAAGATACCCCACGAAGGTCAAGTCATAACCATAAGGGCTGCACAAGAGAATCAAGTTTCAATTCTGGAGATCGCAAAGCAGCCATTCAGCAGGTTTCATGTTGCTATGATAGGGGAGGAGGAATGGATGGAAGAAAATCCTCAGGTGCTAAATATGATGAAGAAAATGTCGTTCCTTCCTGGCGCGGGATTAAGGAAAGATTCTGAGGGGATGCCAACAGCCATTACTACCAGAGATCAAAAGGACAGAAGGGGTTTGGGTTATACTGGTGCTGTGAAAAAGGTGAAAAGTCAGAAATGGAAATTCCCCATATTCAGAAAAGTTTTGTGCCGGCAACCGCAGTAAGCACTTACGTAGGGGAGGCTGAACCGCAATGGGTAGATAGAAGAATAATGCCAGGGTTCGAGATCTTTAATGATGTCTATGACTGGGACATTGGATTGATCAAGCCGGTTGAGGGCTTTTGGGACGAAGAAATCATGACCAGTAAGACGATCTGGGACCGTGACATGTTTGAAGAGGTGATCACTGAGGTAATGGTAAACACCCAGTTGAAGGGGAAAGCGAAGATTGAGGAAGCCATACAAGAGATGACTGAGGAGCCTCCAAGAAGCCAAAGCGATGCAGGACCGTCAACCGCAGCAGATGCACCAGCGGAGGAAGAAGAAGAAGCTAGTTTAGATTGTCTTTTCATTCCTGAACTTTTCAATGATGTTAATGACAATTTCAATTTTATTAATAAAGTGAACTATTTTGCTTATTTGTGCCATGTTTCTGATGATTTCACCATGCATGATCATGATCATAATCCATTCATATTTGACATTGATTCAACTGATGCTACCTTATTTAATCTTGGAACCACGGAAAACCCAAAAGAAATTCTGATAGCATCAAAAATAACTCCTGAAGAGCGAGAAAAATTTGAGAGAATATGTGACGCGCGCCGGATCCCCGCGGCCGCCCCTTCGACCGCCCGCACGTGGGCGATCGGGCAATTGTGGGTCCGTTGACAGCTTGCAATAAATCGCAAGTGCGTCTATGTTGAGCAACAAGGAGGTTTCATGGAGTCGCCACCCAATAGAACATTGGGAAAGTTTCTCTCACCTCGGAGAGCCTAAGACTGCGCTTAGTATCCATTTTGGGCCAGCCAAAGGAGCCTAGGATTAACGCTAAAGCCTCGTGACACTAGAAGTGTCTTGGAGGATAACCTCTAACCTCTTGAGCCCAAAGACCAGAGCTGGTTCGGGACTTCTCATTTATTTATACCTTGATTAATATCATAATTAAGTTTTGAATTCATTGTTTCATCAACTTTCCACACAATGCAATTTTAATTTAAAGGCGCAATCATTCATATCAAAAGCGGTAAATGTAAGCAAAATCCAAAATAAAGCATTCAAAAACAAATTACAATAACACTAGGAGCGGAATACAACTCCCATTTATAAAAGTGAAATACATGCATAAAACGGGTTATTCATTAATAGTGAGAACATTGGTCCTCGCATGCATATTTATTATGAAACAGTTTTGATGTGATGATTTATTTGGGTATGAAAAAGCTAGGACATTGGTCCCCTTTTATTTAGAAAAAGAATGTCAAGTTAATTAATAGAAACGTTTTTGTGATTTTCTTTTTAGCGTGCCTAAATAAAGAATTTTACAAGAAAATTATATGGCAAAATTAAATAAAATGTTACAAATAAAGAAAATAAATATATGAACCAAACGAGCCTTTGGACCTCCCGATGTGCTCGCAAAAACGCCCAAGCGAAAAATGAGTTTAGACATAAAAACAAAATACAAATAAAATAATGTTAGTGATTAAATCAATTAAATTAATTAAACATACAAAATAATGAATAACAAATTAAAATATAATAAGATGATATGAAAGAATAATAATGGAATCAAACCAAGATAAATGAGAAACATGCATTATATGTGATAAATAATTAAATGAACAATATGATTAATTAAATATGTTCACAAATGATATAAACCGTTTACATGGCAAAAAGATCAATTAAAATGAATTTATTAATTACATGTTAAAAATAATGATGAATTAAAGTGAAATAAATTAATTACATGTTAAAATTAATAATGAATTAAAGTGAAATAAATTAATTACATGTTAAAATTAATAAACAATCAATATTTATGTGAATAAAAATCATATATAAACAAATTAAATAAAACAAATCTGAAATAAATAAAATAAAATAAATGAAAACAATAAAATAAAATATACATAAATAAATTAGATATGAACCAAAAGAAATAATAAGAACAAGCCCAGAATGTTTACCCTCAGAGTTTCGGATTCGATGAAGGTAAAAGATGATTGATTTCTTTGTTTGATGATTCACAATATTAGAGTGAAATATGATGAAAATGTTGGAATTTTATTCCAAGAAACATGAAAAAAAATGATCAAAAATTCTTTAAGAACAAAGAATTGATACCTTTGCCTAAAGAAATGATTTTGATAAAAAAAAAAAGTTTTTATTGATTAAAATAAAGAAAAATGATTTCAAGAACAATCAATCACTATGTTCAAAAAAATTGATTGAAGTTTTATTTTAGAAAATCAAATAAAAACTAGATTTTGATGACAAACAATTATTTTATTTGTCTCAAAATCAATTTTTTTTATCAAAAAGAGATTCAAAACAAAATCAATGAAAAAGTTTTATTGAACACAAAATAAAAGATTAAAAAAACAATTTTGAGAACAAATAATTATTCTATTTGTCTCAAAAATTAAATCAAACAACAAAACTTCCTCTAAAAAATATGTTTAGAAGAAATTATGTTGGAAAAAGAATGAAACATTTGATTTTTCTTTTTGATTTTTGGTTGGGGAATAAATCTGGAATTTTAGTGGAAGAAGAAGAAGAATTCTGAAAATTTTAGGTCTAAAAAATGTGGAGGCCTCCAAAAGAATCAATTGGAATAATTAAGTCTTGAAAATTAATTTTCCAATCTCAATTAAACCTTGTTAATTCAAAGAGAAATCTCAAAATGTTTAGAAGAAAAATCAAAGAGGAAGAGAAATGCTGGAAATTCTGATGTAAAAAATAGTAGTGGAGGCTCCCCTTTTTTGATTCATCATAAAGTATTTAAAGAATAGAAAATGTTGCCCTAATTTAATTAAGGAAAACAAACCTAATTTTATTCAAATTCCTTTATTTTTGGGGATAAAATCAAGTTTTATTAATTAATAATCTATAAAACATATTTTGGAATTTTATTTAAAGTCAAAAACCCTTAATTTTGGGATAAAAACGGATTTTTGGGTGAAAAAATCGGAAAAAGGGCTGAAAAATGGGAAAATAGGGTATCAGACCCTATACCGACGGCCAGGAACCCGTCGCTATAAGGGACACCGCCCGTCGCTATAGAGCGACGGGCACTCACGTGGCGAGGCGCGCGAAATCCGCGCGCAGAGGTGCGGAAATCGCGCGCCTCAGCGCACGGTGCGGCGCGCAGCGCGCGGCATTGGCGACGCTGCGCGTCGCCAAATCGCGCCCAGCGCGGGTGCCTGGCGCCTACGAGCTGGGCGCCAGCGCGCCGGCGCGCTGCCGCGCCCGACACTCGCGGTCCGAAAATTTTTATTTTTTATATTTTTTTATATTTTTTTATATTTTTTAAATTGACTAAAAACATTATAATTTTAAGCCCCCATTTTTCAAAATTAATTTTTTTAAATATTTTCTATTATTTTCTAATTTTTCACTCTAAAATGCAAATTTGACGAGAAAACCATCACTTTTAACTTTTTAAGCCTGTGAAAGCAATTATCATCATTGGGTAACTTCGATCTAGGCTGACTCAGGACCCGGTGTCTACAGTTGCCCCCAGTTTAGGGGAATCTAGTACACTAGTGTCTAGGTGAGCCTAAACTCAAAGAAGAAAAGGAAAGAGACAAGTACCTGAGTCAGCCGTCTTTCCGAACTAGAGAATTCTGAGATGGTGGTTATTACCATGGTGTGTTTTCGTTTGTTGAAGCGGTGCTATCTGTGAGCCCTTCGGTTGATTGCCCCCTGAGAGGTCTTCGGTTCATTTATTATTTGCCCCCTGAGAGGTCTTCCGTTCATTGATTGTTTGCCCCCTGAGAGGTCTTCAGTTCTTTGCCCCCTGAGAGGTCTTCAGTTCATTGATCGTTTGCCCCCTGAGAGGTCTTCCGTTCATTGCCCCCTGAGAGGTCTTCAGTTCATTTATCGTTTGCCCCCTGAGAGGTCTTCCGTTCATTGCCCCCTGAGAGGTCTTCAGTTCATTGATCGTTTGCCCCCTGAGAGGTCTTCCGTTCATTACCCCCTGAGAGGTCTTCAGTTCATTGATCGTTTGCCCCCTGAGAGGTCTTCCGTTCATTGCCCCCTGAGAGGTCTTCAGTTCATTGATCGTTTGCCCCCTGAGAGATCTTCAGTTCATTGCCCCCTGAGAGGTCTTCAATTTGCTGCTCCCTGAGAAGTCTTTGGTTGATTGCCCCCTGAGAGGTCTTCGGTTCATTGATTGTTTGCCCCCTGAGAGGTCTTAGATTTGCTGCTCCCTGAGAAGTCTTCGATTGATTGCCCCCTGAGAGGTCTTCGGTTCATTGCCCCCTGAGAGGTCTTCAGTTTGCTGCTCCCTGAGAAGTCTTCAGTTCATTGCCCCCTGAGAGGTCTTCGATTTGTTGCTCCCTGAGAAGACTTTGGTTGATTGCCCCCTGAGAGGTCTTTGGATGGTGCTTGGATTTGATGATTAAGCTGGTATGTGGATTGATGATTTGATCGATGTCCGGATTGATGATTGACTTGAGGTTTTGATTGATGATTTGACCGATGTCTGGATTGATGAATGAGTTGAGGTTTTGATTGATGATTTGACCGATGTCATCACTCGGCTTTTGTCGGTGTCCGCCTCAAGTCTCTCTTTCTGCAAAATAAGGAAACTAAACTATGCAAAAATGGTGAGCATGCAAGTGAAATGCATAAATTATGCAGGAATGCAGGATAAAAATTCATCTATGTGAACTTGAAGATGATAGCCGGGCTAGCTGCAATTTGCGATATAATTGATGCCTTTTAAGCTGCTTTTGAATTTCATGCCCTTCGAGATTGCGAGATTCTCACCTGGTACCTGTAGTCATTATTTGAAGGTAGTGTGTCCCTTGTGGATTTTCACACTAGCTTTTCTTAGTGGGAGATGCGTCCTTTGTGGATTTTCACATAACCCTATGCCTTATTTTTTGCCTGGAATGGACCCAACCCAATCCAGCGGCTTTTCTCTTTCTTCTTTTTTTTTGAAGGACAGACTGCCTGTTTTCAGGTTTTCACCCTATCCTTTTGCCTAGTTTTTGCTTAGAGCGCCAGTTACGGTTTTCACTCTAACGGCTCTTTTCTTCTTTTTTTTTTTTTTTGAAGATTGCTGAAGTTGTTGGCAAGAACCTTTCGGGAGTCTTAGGACATGGTTGCATGAGCTTGATTCTTCTCATTTGATAACAGGATGAATCGGCTGAAGCGTTTGTGTGCTGAGAGTAGCAGAGGGTAGGCAGATACATGAGTTTGATCACACAGGGTACAATACTCTGATCACATCATTGCATAAATGCATGTGTTTCAATTTGATTTCATTAAACATGATCATTATTTTGGCATTGACTTTAAAAAAATACAAGACTTTAGCTAATCTCGAGATAGATCTTGAAAGCATCAAACTCCTGTTATCAATCAGCTCTCTCGGGTTTTATGATTGAAGATTTTCTCTCATCTCTTAATCTTTTTCTTTGAATGCGAATTCTAGATGCAACTTTGGGGATGAGACTTAACTCGAATGCATGAATGCACTCGTGGCTCCTCGCTTTAAGCCCAAGAAACACCATATGCCTCTTCTTACGTACCAAACCTTATTAGAAGGTCATCTTCGCTAATTGGATAAGACTGAACCAAGAATCAAAAGGTCTTACTTTGGTTGTAATGTTAGGCTTAGGTAGATGGCTATCAAAGGAGGATCAGGTCACTAGAGAAAAATGGCCGCAATATTTTCTCGACTGGTGGATGAACCATTCTCAGCTCAGTTGTATATACAAAGGTATTCTTGAATTTGGATTTGATAACATTTTAGCTCATTTAAGATCAGATTGACAGTTAAGAAAGGTAATCATCAAAACTCGTTAAGTGGTTATTATTTTGAGCTCTACTTTTTTTTTTTTTAGGGAGCTCATGTCTTTGGCGCATGACTGAAACCCTCTTCTCAAATTGTAAACTCATCCTTACCAAGGCAATTTTGATAACCCACAAAGAAATTGTTGATTGTAAAAATGTTCATCCATCCCTGCTAAAGAGGCCACTCTTCTAAAGGGAAGCCAAAATCATTTTAGGCGAGGGGATAGTTTTAACATGTGTAACAACAAAATTGGCACGCATTTAGCATACCCACATAAAGGCTCAATGGGCTAGCAAGCGATTGTGAAGTAAGGGTAGGAAATGGTCATTTAGAGAGCTATACAAAGAAAATGTTGCCTAAATCATTTTCTAGGTTCCGTATTATCCAGGGATCGCTTTGACGGGTAATCAGAAAGGTTCTAGTGCTCTTAGTGAGTTTCTATCCAGTCCCCTAATTGCAACTAGTTTTTTTTCTTTTTTCTTTTTTTCTCTTTACAGGAGCTATGTTAGATGCTATCAAAATTTTCTTTGGGTTCCCCAAAGTTTCCGAGATTAACTGCAGTCATATTATTTGAATTAATGCCAAAGTTAATTTGTTATGATCATGCGAAATGAAATCAATAGAAACATTATTCAAATAAGCAAAATTGTTCTCTTTATTACAAACAGAAAATTGTAGCATAAAATGTTCTAGAAATAAAAAGATCTAAAAGCAATATCACTAGTGGGCCACAAGACACGATCATGTTTGCGGTGGAGGGACTGCATTATAACCTGCTTTCTTCTTTTTCTCTCTCTTCTCAGGATCTGCGATCTGATTGGTGTCAATGAGATCCTGGATTTTGTTTCTCAGAATTCGACAATGGTCAGTCAAATAGCCGGTGTGCTGGTGGTAAGCGCAGTACTGATCACCTCTATGTCCCGGCTGTCCCTGACTCAAGGCTGGTCTGGGTGGCAATGGCTGTAACTTGCCTTCTTTCATTAGTCTCTCCAGTACCCAGGATAGAGAGCGGCCTAAGTTGGAGTAGTATCTCTGACCCTGCCCAACTCCAGTAGCTGAAACCTCTGCCGTCCTACTGTTTCTGCTGTTGCTGCTCCCTGCACCTCCTGATTTGAATCCCGACTGGTTCCCATAGCCTTTCCCAGCGAAGTTATTTTGGCTTGCTTTCTTTGCCAGGTAAGCCGCCTCAGCTTCTATAGCGATATCCTTAAGCGACTCCCAGTCCTTGAGCCCCTTAAAACTGAGCAAGTCCCTTAAGTAAGGGCATGAGTTTCTGATAAACAACCTGATCTGGTCTGCAGTGTCAGGCTTCCTCTTCATCTCCATGACCCTGTTTCTCCATCTTGTAAGGTACTCATGGAATGACTCATCATTCTTCTGCTGTAGAAGCTCGAGGTCTTTTAGGGTGACCTCCATCCTGGTGCTGCAGTCGTACTGCTTCATGAATTCTTCGGTCAAAAGGTCCCAGTCCTCTTTGGACCTCCTATCCAACCCGTGGTACCAGTCAACTGCCGGGCCCACCAGACTAAGGCAGAAATATTCCACCTTCTGCTTCTTGCTCAGCCCTGTGCCTTTCATGACCAGGGTGTACTGCTTGATGTGGGCGGATGGGTCCGAGGTGCCATCAAACTTCAGAAGCTCGGGCATCTTGAATCTTTGGGGCAACAACTCTTCATCCCCTAGATCTCTGTCTTCTGGGTTGACCCCTTTCCAGCTGATAGCATGCGGGTGATAGCTTCGATCTGCTGTCTCATACCTCTTAAAGCTTCATCCTCTACTCTGGGTGCTCTGGGCCTCGCAGCTTGGTGGACTATCGGCACCTCTTCTTCTTCTTCCTCTATCAGGAAATCATCATTGGGGTTATGAATCCTTTCCCCTCTTGGCTCAATGGGTGCAGCAGCTCTGTGCTCATTATTGGGTTGACGAGCAGCAGCTCCAACGAAGGGAGCCTCCCCGCCAGCAGGTGGTTCGGCTTGCCCCCGAGGAGGGGCTGCTTGTGGCTGTAGAGCAGCAGGCGGCTGTGGGGCTGTAGGTGGATGGGCAATCCTTTCAACCATGGCACCCATCATATCCATCATTCTTCGTTCAAAATCCTCTAGCCTCCTAGCTAGGTCTTGAGTGGTCAGTGCTCCGGTTTCTTCTGCCATTGGTGGTTCTACAGAGGCTTCACTGATTGATGAGGATGACTCAGAATCCCAATCAGACACTAGTTTCGGCAACTCAAAGAGCATATTTGTCCTTACTAGCCGACCGTCGGAACCTCTAGTCCACTTAGATGAATCTATGATGGCTGAAAAAATTAGATTGTTAGGATGATGCATGAATGACATATACAATGCAGGATAGTGAGCTACGCAACATTTACAATCACATGCAAGCAAGTAAAGCCTTCCAACCTTATTACTCCCACACACGAGGTAATGTGGTCTCTTTCCTAGGTGGGCTTAATCCATGAGTTAGCGGGGAACCCAATGGATGCGTATGGTGCTCGGTGAAGAACCGGCATTGTAACATCTCTTATCTAATGTGCAAGCACATGGGTTATGATCGTTATGTATTTAGGCAGCCCATACAAGTTGACATGGGCCTATCGGGGCATGAAAGCCTTTGATTAGGTGACCAATCAAATTATTTGGGTTTGTCCAATATAAAATGATCCATATAGCAAGCAAGGTATTACGGTTCATATCACCTAAGGGAAGTATCTATTGCCATTACATGAGCTTTGGTCAAAGGGTGGTGTTACTTTAGGGCTACCCAAGCATGATCCCTGCCGACGGGTCTAGCTCATCACGAGCGTAACGACCGATCGGGTCACCATTTAATATACCATGATGGTACGAGGCTTGGGCTGGTGATTATCCTTAACACTTCCCTAAATTGAGTGAAAATAGGGTCGTGCTTCGGGAACGCACCGGGGCTAAAAGAGGGACCAAACTAGCATAGATCTAAGACTCTAATGAGATGCAATGCAGTTTTGAAAGAAGATGAAATTTTTAAATTAAAACTCAATTATGATTTTTAATCAAGGTACTTTCGAATCGAAGTCTCGAGTATGTCCCCAGTGGAGTCGCCACTGTGACGCGCGCCGGATCCCCGCGGCCGCCCCTTCGACTGCCCGCACGTGGGCGATCGGGCAATTGTGGGTCCGTTGACAGCTTGCAATAAATCACAAGTGCGTCTATGTTGAGCAACAAGGAGGTTTCATGGAGTCGCCACCCAATAGAACATTGGGAAAGTTTCTCTCGCCTCGGAGAGCCTAAGACTGCGCTTAGTATCCATTTTGGGCCAGCCAAAGGAGCCTAGGATTAACGCTAAAGCCTTGTGACACTAGAAGTATCTTGGAGGATAACCTCTAACCTCTTGAGACCAAAGACCAGAGCTGGTTCGGGACTTCTCATTTATTTATACCTTGATTAATATCATAATTAAGTTTTGAATTCATTGTTTCATCAACTTTCCACACAATGCAATTTTAATTTAAAGGCGCAATCATTCATATCAAAAGCGGTAAATGTAAGCAAAATCCAAAATAAAGCATTCAAAAACAAATTACAATAACACTAGGAGCGGAATACAACTCCCATTTATAAAAGTGAAATACATGCATAAAACGGGTTATTCATTAATAGTGAGAACATTGGTCCTCGCATGCATATTTATTATGAAACAGTTTTGATGTGATGATTTATTTGGGTATGAAAAAGCTAGGACATTGGTCCCCTTTTATTTAGAAAAAGAATGTCAAGTTAATTAATAGAAACGTTTTTGTGATTTTCTTTTAGCGTGCCTAAATAAAGAATTTTACAAGAAAATTATATGGCAAAATTAAATAAAATGTTACAAATAAAGAAAATAAATATATGAACCAAACGAGCCTTTGGACCTCCCGATGTGCTCGCAAAAACGCCCAAGCGAAAAATGAGTTTAGACATAAAAACAAAATACAAATAAAATAATGTTAGTGATTAAATCAATTAAATTAATTAAACATACAAAATAATGAATAACAAATTAAAATATAATAAGATGATATGAAAAGAATAATAATGGAATCAAACCAAGATAAATGAGAAACATGCATTATATGTGATAAATAATTAAATGAACAATATGATTAATTAAATATGTTCACAAATGATATAAACCGTTTACATGGCAAAAAGATCAATTAAAATGAATTTATTAATTACATGTTAAAAATAATGATGAATTAAAGTGAAATAAATTAATTACATGTTAAAATTAATAATGAATTAAAGTGAAATAAACTAATTACATGTTAAAATTAATAAACAATCAATATTTATGTGAATAAAAATCATATATAAACAAATTAAATAAAACAAATCTGAAATAAATAAAATAAAATAAATGAAAACAATAAAATAAAATATACATAAATAAATTAGATATGAACCAAAAGAAATAATAAGAACAAGCCCAGAATGTTTACCCTCAGAGTTTCGGATTCGATGAAGGTAAAAGATGATCGATTTCTTTGTTTGATGATTCACAATATTAGAGTGAAATATGATGAAAATGTTGGAATTTTATTCCAAGAAACATGAAAAAAAATGATCAAAAATTCTTTAAGAACAAAGAATTGATACCTTTGCCTAAAGAAATGATTTTGATAAAAAAAAAAGTTTTTATTGATTAAAATAAAGAAAAATGATTTCAAGAACAATCAATCACTATGTTCAAAAAAATTGATTGAAGTTTTATTTTAGCAAATCAAATAAAAACTAGATTTTGATGACAAACAATTATTTTATTTGTCTCAAAATCAATTTTTTTATCAAAAAGAGATTCAAAACAAAATCAATGAAAAAGTTTTATTGAACACAAAATAAAAGATTAAAAAAACAATTTTGAGAACAAATAATTATTCTATTTGTCTCAAAAATTAAATGAAACAACAAAACTTCCTCTAAAAAATATGTTTAGAAGAAATTATGTTGGAAAAAGAATGAAACATTTGATTTTTCTTTTTGATTTTTGGTTGGGGAATAAATCTGGAATTTTAGTGGAAGAAGAAGAAGAATTCTGAAAATTTTAGGTCTAAAAAATGTGGAGGCCTCCAAAAGAATCAATTGGAATAATTAAGTCTTGAAAATTAATTTTTCAATCTCAATTAAACCTTGTTAATTCAAAGAGAAATCTCAAAATGTTTAGAAGAAAAATCAAAGAGGAAGAGAATGCTGGAAATTCTGATGTAAAAAATAGTAGTGGAGGCTCCCCTTTTTTGATTCATCATAAAGTATTTAAAGAATAGAAAATGTTGCCCTAATTTAATTAAGGAAAACAAACCTAATTTTATTCAAATTCCTTTATTTTTGGGGATAAAATCAAGTTTTATTAATTAATAATCTATAAAAAATATTTTTAAAAAATATTTTATTTGAAGTCAAAAACCCTTAATTTTGGGATAAAAACGGATTTTTGGGTGAAACAATCGGAAAAAGGGCTGAAAAATGGGAAAATAGGGTATCAGACCCTATACCGACGGCCAGGAACCCGTCGCTATAAGGGACACCGCCCGTCGCTATAGAGCGACGGGCACTCACGCGGCGAGGCGCGCGAAATCCGCGCGCAGAGGCGCAGAAATCGCGCGCAGAGGCGCAGGGTGCGGCGCGCAGCGCAACGCTCTTTAGCGACACGCGGCATTGGCGATGCTGCGCGTCGCCAAATCGCGCCCAGCGCGCTGCCGCGCCCGACACTCGCGGTCCGAAAATTTTTATTTTTTATTTTTATTTTTTAAATTGACTAAAAACATTATAATTTTAAGCCCCCATTTTTCAAAATTAATTTTTTAAAATATTTTCTATTATTTTCTAATTTTTCACTCTAAAATGCAAATTTGACGAGAAAACCATCACTTTTAACTTTTTAAGCCTGTGAAGGCAATTATCATTATTGGGTAACTTCGATCTAGGCTGATTCAGGATCCGGTGTCTACAGAATATTAAAAAAATATGAAAAAGTCTTTGCTTGGACCTACGAAGACATGCCAGGAATTGATCGGAAAATCGCAGAACACGCTTTTCCGATGTATCCAAATCATAAACCTGTAAAACAAAAGCTGAGAAGACTCAGGCCGAAATGGGCCGATAAGGTAAAGGAGGAAATTCGTCAACAAATCGAGGCCGAGTTCTTAGTTGAGGTGCAGTATCCAACTTGGTTGGCCAATGTCGTCCCTGTAGCCAAAAAGAACGGTAAAGTAAGGGTATGTGTGGATTACCGGGATCTGAATAAGGCCTATCCGAAAGATGATTTCCCGTCACCTCATATAGATGTATTGATAGACAGAGTAGCCGCTTGTGAGATGTATAGCTTCGGAGATGGTTACGCGGGTTACAATCAAATTCTCAATAAAATAATTGACCGGATCAAGACGGCTTTTATCACAGAATGGGGGATGTATGCATACAGGGTGATGCCCTTTGGCTTAAAAAATGCGGGAGCTACTTATCAGAGGATGGCAACAAAAATCTTAAGTGATTTGGTCCATAAAGAGGTGGAGGTGTATGTCGATGATATGATGATCAAGTCCGCCACTAGAGAAAGCCATTTTGAAGCCTCGAAAAAGTTCTTCCAGAGAATAAATAAGTACAACCTGCGGTTAAACCCTAAGAAATATATCTTTGGGGTTATGTCGGGGAAGTTGCTGGGACATGTGGTTAGCCAGAAGGGAATTGAGATTGACCCAGACAAGGTTAAGCTATCACAGAGATGCCAGTGCCTCAAAAGGAAAAGGATGTAAGGAGTTTCTTGGGCAAATTGCAATATGTCAGCAGATTCATCGCCAAATTAACTTCGATTTGTGAGCCAATTTTTAAACTCCTCAGGAAGAATCAGCCTGTAGTATGGAACGAGGATTGCCAAAAGGCCTTCGATGCTATTAGGGAGTACTTGCTAAATCCACCTGTGTTGAGACCGCCACAGCCAAGTAAACCCTTGATTCTGTACCTAGCCATAGAGGATAGTTCTGTAGGTGCCATGATGGCCCAAGAGGACGAGTTCGGGGTGGAATTCACTGTTTACTACTTGAGCAAGAAATTCCTGGAGTATGAGATCAAGTATGCTGAAGTAGAGAAGATTTGTCTTGCAGTAATCTGGGCCTCTAAGAAATTGAGACACTACTTCCACTCTTACAAGGTACAAGCGGTGGCAAAGCAGAATCCCTTAAGATACTTACAAGAAGCACCGTCCTTACTGGGGAAAATGGGCAGGTGGTTGTTGCTGCTACAAGAGTTTGATGTAGATTATGTTACTCAAAAAACCATCAAGGGGCGTGCAGTGTCAGAATTCTTAGCAGAGCACCCAATTCATGGGGACTCCTATGAGTTCAACTTCCTAGATGAGGATGTGGCAGCTATCGCAGTCCAAGGTTGGCAGTTTCACTTTGATGGGGCTATGAACAACAAGGGGGCAGGAGTAGGAGTTATTCTGACAACCCCGGAAAGTGAGAAACTCCCTTTGGCGAAGAAGCTAAGGTTCAAAGCTACCAATAATGAGGCTGAGTATGAAGCATGCACTTTCGGGTTGGAGGCATTATTAGCCTTGGGGGCAAAGAGCGTTGAGGTATTCGGAGACTCATCCCTGGTGATCAATAAAATTCGAGGCGAATGGGCAGTTAAGGAAGAAAGGCTAATGCCATATGTTAAGCACTTGAAAGATCTGAGTGGTCGGTTTGAGGTGTGTACGTTCTATTTCATCCCAAGGGACGAGAACCAATTGGCCGACACACTCGCCACTTTGGTGTCAATGTGGGACAATCTAGAAGGGGTAATCATGAGGCCGATTTTGATTTCTAGCTCTGATAGACCTAGTTTCGAATCGCAGTTAGTAACAGAGATAGATGTAGCAGATGGGAAGCCGTGGTATTATGACATTATAAACTATCTAGAGAATGCGACCTTTCCAGAGGAAGCTACAAAAAAAGATCAGAAAGTGATTCGCAAGTTGTCTACTCAGTTCATTTGTATAGATGGCACGTTGTACAAGCGACAGGCTGATGGTATCCAGTTGAGGTGTTTGGACGAGAAAGAGGCTAAGAGGGTAATGGAAGAAACTCATACCGGTGTATGCGGGGCCCATATGAACGGTTTGATGTTGGCCAAAAAGATCATGAGGCAAGGATTTTTCTAGCTTACCATGGATAATGATTGCTCGAAGTATGTGAAGCAGTATCAGTTATGCTAGCAGTACGCAGATCTAAGGCATTTGCCCGTTTCAGAGTTGCACAGTCTTACGTCACCTTGGCCGTTCGCAGCTTGGGGAATTGATATTATTGGCGAAATTTGGCCTACGGCCTCCAATGGACACAGATACATCATTGTTGCCATTGACTACTTTACCAAGTGGGTAGAAGCTGAGTCCTTTAAAAAGATTGACGCTCGGGATATGGCTAAGTTTATCGAGAAGAATCTGATTTGTAGGTATGGCCTTCCACACTACGTGGTATCTGACAACGGAGTCCATTTCATGGCTGAAATAAAGAGACTGTTCCAGAAGTACGACATTGGGCACCACAAGTCATCTCTATATCGTCCTCAAGCCAACGGGGCAGTAGAAGCTGCTAACAAGAATATCAAGAAGATTCTGGCTAAGATAGTCCAGAACTATAAAGATTGGGCGGAGAAGTTGCCTATCGCACTATGGGGGTATAGAACAACCATCAGAATGTCTACAGGGGCTACGCCATATTCTTTGGTATATGGAACGGAGGCGGTGCTGCCGGTCGAAGTTGAACTCAAATCATTAAGAGTGGTTGCGGAAGCTCAGATTCCAGAAATTGAATGGGCACAACAGAGGTTGCAACACCTGAACATGCTAGATGAAAATAGGTTGAAAGCTTACTACCACAACCAGATCTATCAGAAGAGACTTGCCCGGTCCTTTGAAAAGAAGGTCAAGAAGCACCCATTGAAGGAAGGGGAATTAGTGTTCAAGCAGATGAGACCAGGTGTGCCAGATATTAGAGGAAAGTTCAGACCAACTTGGGAAGGGCCATTTCTCCTCAAGAAGCTATTATCGAAAGGAGCTGCAATTCTGTCGGATAGCGATGGCAATGAATTCAAGGAACCGATCAACATCGATAGACTCCAAAGGTTCCATGGCTAAAGGCTATAAAATAAAAAGAAGAGAATAAATGCCCCACGGGTCTAAAACAGATAAAAAAGGCAGCCTTGCTAAAATTGGGCGCCTTGTCAGGGTGAAAACCGAAAAAAGGCATCCTGGGCAAAAATTAGAGGCTTGAGAGAAAATATCCAATTAAGAAAACCCGAGAGGGCTAATTGGTAACAAGAGTTTGATACTATCAAAATTTGGCCAAATTTGGTTCCATGAGCGAATGTGGTTTGCATAATTGAATTTGTGACAAATAGTGATCATGTATGTTGAAATCTTATGGAAATGTACACAACTTCGTGAAATGAAATAAAACTTGATTTGGTCATTTACATCGTTTTCTAGTTCTGTTTTGAAAAAAAAAACATGATGCTCAAAAAGCGTACAAAACTAAGCTAAACTATGCTCTACTACTACCTTCGCTAGCAAAATGCCTAAGTCGTCGTGTCCTGTTGTCAGATGCTGAACTAAGTACCCATCTCTTATACTTGCTGGTAGAAGTGACAGAGTGAGTACCGAAGCAAGGTATGATAGTCTTCACTGGAAGTCGGCTCCAGAGCTCATGATAACGAGAAGAAAAAGCTGCAGAAAGAACTCCGCCTCGGAAAGATAAGGGGACCTTCACCACATCCCGAGTCATCCCAAGCTGACGAACACATCGGGCAATAATGTAAAAGGTGGCTTGACGAAGCCTGCACAGGGGAACACGCCCCGAAGATCCATCAATGACCGCATTAGGCAAGGGAAGCCAAGCGCACATAAAGTCAATATCCCCGTCTGATACTTCGCCAAATCTGGCAATGCCCTCGTCAGGAGTCGCAAATGAGTATAGCTGTTGATGTGGAAGAAAATGCCTTGGAGAATATTGAGCAATGACTCGGGGAGGTGGTTCTTATAGCAACTTCAATTTCTCTTGCAACCATATCTAAAAGAAAAAAAAAGAAGAAGAAGCCGCTGGGGTAAGTTGGGTTTACTTCAGGCAAAAATAAGGCATAGGGTTGTGTGAAAATCCAAAAGGACGCACTTCCCGCCAAGAGAAGCTAGTGTGAAAATCCACAAGGGACGCACTACCTTTAAAATAATGACGTACCTGGAGTAATAAGGGGCTTCCAGTGAATGAGATAGTGGACCCGGAATGGACAGAGTCCAAGCCCAGGATAGTCTCAGCCAGAATAAGTGGGAAAGGGGTCAGCCCGTGGTGAAAATCATCCAGAATCCCAAATAGGAGAGGATCACCGGTCAACTCCTCCGGGTTTACAGCCAAGTACTTCATCATGCAAAACAGAAAAATGACACTTGCGCGATAGGTGAGAACATCAGAAAATCTATCCAGTGCCTCAATCAGCAGATCCAAGGGGAATGTGGAGCCCAGAGGAACTAAACGAACAGCTTCAGAAGGGGGTATACCCAAGGATAGAGCAACATCCCGATTTTGAACCAGCCCATAATAGGGAACGCAAGGCAAAGCGTTAGAAGGATACCATGTTCCGACAATAGCGGCAAGTTCCTCAGGCAGGGGGGCACAATTCTTGATAAGATAATTTTAAAACGTGGAAGCGTGGATCCCAGAAGTGGGTTGTAGCTAGAAGGAGGCTGTAGTCTATTTTGGCCCTTCGTAAAATTTTAGCCCAAAAAGTGGAATAAGAGTGCTATTTTCCCAAGTATAAGTATCGTCTAAAATACGGTACATTTTTTGAAGAAGAGGAGAAGTCATTCTTTAAGAGTTAGAGTTTGAGGGAATAAGGCAAGGAAGGAAGGAAAAATTGGAGAAAAGAAGCTGCTACAAGGTAAAAATAAGAGAAAAGCACGGAGTCCGAGAAAAAGGTGAAATTTATAAAGTAGCCCTGCCGACGGCTTGCATGTCCCTAATTTCAGACGGCCTGCCCGTCTGTCATTGTCCACCTGGCAGATTCATCATTGCATATCATGCGCATTTAATGAGGGGAATCTGGAGCGATAGACAGGCTGCCCATCGCTCGCTCCTGGGGACGGTTAGCCCGTCGGTGAGTAAAATCTATAAAAGGTTGCTGCACCGACGGGCTGGCAGTTTCTCTTCCCTTCTCCTTTTCGTTTTCTTTTGTTAACCGATGCCTATTCGGTTTTTTGCCCCTATTTTCTTTAATTTTAGTCCGTTTTCGACACTAATTGCACCGTTGCATTCCTTGCGTGATCGGGAACGTCTGGAATTACATTTTGTATATTTTCACTGAGATTTACTTTTCTGCCAGTTTCACTTCAGTAATTAACTTTTCCTCTTTTATTTTGTGTAAATAAAAATTGAGTCTCATATACTTTGTTATTTTGCCTAAGTAAGTTAGTTTATTTTCTCTTCGCATGATTTTAGCTAGTTATTCAAATGTTTTTTTTAGCTTAGTATGACACAAGTATTGTTTAATTAATTTATATTGCTTTGGTATGTTAGTTTAGATGAAGTTTTAAACTCTATCCTGTAGATAATTTGATGATTTAATTGCTGTCTGATCCTAAAGTATATAAATTAGTTGCAGTACAAATAAGTTGGCTAAACACGTTTTTTATTCTCATGACAATGAATGTTTGGTACAAACTGATAACATATTTTCTTGCATTTTTATTATCATTTCTTCAGTTGTGGAATCAATAAAGTTAAGAAACTATACATGAGCGGTTGCTTGGGGACCTGAGGCTTGTCATTTTGAGCTTTGTGCAGGAAGTTGGGCACACCCTTGCCGGGATGCTACCCAAAGTTTTAAAATGTATTGTATTGTTGTTGGGGCCTGAGGCCTGTTCTTTATTCTTGTCTTCTTATGCAGGAGGTCGGGCACATCCCTTGCCGGGATGCTGCCCAAATTTTTAATTTTTCTGGCAGGGCACATCCTTACCGGGATGCTGCCCAATTTACTATTTACGGGATTAATCCCGTATGTGACCATGAGTTTAAACTAATTGTTTAATTTATTTTCAAGATGCCACCGCGATGACATGCTCAGCGTGACCAGCCCGAGCCACAGGCTCCCGACTGGATGACTCCCGAGGCTAGAGAGAGATACAGATTGTTGGCACGAGTGGAGTTCCGAGCTAGCCGTTTTATTTCCAGGCCATTCCTCGAGGCCTTAGGAATGGCATATGAGGTTGATGCCCTGTTAGCGGGCGCTGGTTGGACTGAGTTCCTGACTCCAGCCTTTTCAACCTACCCGGAGATGGTGAGACAGTTTCTTGCTACCCTACAGTACGTTGGGTTTCAGAGGTCAGATATAGAGGAGGGAGTTATTCAGTTCTGGATTGAACGCCACCACTATACCATCACACGCCAGCGTTTCGCACAGGCCATGGGGCTTCCTCACGAGCAGGGTGTCATGGTGCCCCAGAGAGCAGTTCGATGCCATCATTGGGCGACCATTGCTCTACCAGGAGTGCCGTACGACCACGATACGATGAAGAGCACGATGCTTATATCGCAGGCTCTTCGATACCTCCACAGAGTCTTATCCAGCTCCTACCTGGGACGGGCTGGAAACCCTGGGTCCCTAAATGCGGCAGAGATATGGAGCTTATGGGCCATGGTGGTTGGTTAGCAGCTCAGTATTAGCCATGAGATTTTGGTCACCAGATTATTGTTGAGATTGGGCGTTCGCCCATGAGTCTTCGGGCAGGCTATAGAGGAGAGCATGTATGTAGATGCCCCATCAGCTGTCACAATGGGCATGGTGGTATAGATATAGGGGCAGGCCGAGGCATACAGACTCCTCACCATTCATGAGACCAGGCGAGCATTCGGCCTTCCCTCGTTAGAGCAGCTAGAGGAGCGGCCTGAGGTACCGCCTCCACAGCCACGGTATCAACAGGACTAGCAGCCCCAGCATCCTGTCTAGCAGGAGGAGCAGCCTCCACAGCAGCAGCCCGAGGAGGAGCAGCCTCGTACACCTTCTGATATAGGGGTGGAGTTCACTATGGACGAGCTGTTCGCTACTCCTTCAGCACCGAGGGTACGGAGTCCTACCCCTCCGAGAGTGCAGCGGACAGCCCCTAGACCATCTGAGAGGTTTCATCCTTATGCCAAGGGGGACCCAGGGGCATCTACCTCTACAGCTCCACCGCCAGAGCATACATCAGAATCAGCTCCACCTCTAGCAGTGCAGCCAGATTTCATGACAGTCATCTCCTCCATGTTCACGTCCTTTGAACGTAGACAGGAGGAGAGGGATAGGATCCTTTTGGAGTAGCTCAAAGAGCGGGATAGGGTTATGATGGAGAGACTGGAGCAGCAGCAGGGTGTTATCCAGGAGCAGGCCAGACTCATTGAGCAGCTGAGACAGGAGGTGAGGGCATCCCAGGACGAGACAGCTCAGAGAGCAGACGCGTCTCTGCAGATGGTAGATGAGACAGTGGACACTCTTAGGCTCAAAGTTCAGGGGCTGGAGGCTGAGATACCTCCCATCACCCGATCTATCAGAGAGTTTAGAGAGCATACTGAGGATAGATTGAGGGGTATGGAGACCGCTGCTACAGATCGGACCCTTAGACAGGGCAATGCATTTAGGGAGTTAGGAGGGGTTATTTTGGACACACTACGATTCATGACAGTTTGTGCGTAGCCCTTCCTAGATGGGTATGCTCAGGTGCAGTTCTAGCAACAGGATTCAGAGAGAGCACAGCCTCGGTCTGTACCGGTGGCCGTTCCTCCCAGGTTCCAGTCGCAGGTCAGAGTCTGGGCATCTAAGCAGCCTGGACCATCAGATCCTCTCGGCCAGCCATCTATGTCAGGAGCCGGACCTTCTGCCTCTTCATCTCGGTGTCAGACAGTTCATATATCAGATGATGATGATGATCCGGAAGAGGAGCCCTCGGACTATCCACCCCTATAGCCATTCAGGGAGTCATGATATCATTTTTTGTATTTTTCATTATCATCATTATGTTTATATTACATTGTACAAAACTGAATCTTTTAGTGGAAAAACATTTGCTGCTAAATTTACATGTTATTTCCCTTATCTTTATCTTTAATTCATTTACACTAAAGACGAATGATTTTATGATCATAACAAGAAAATGATAAATAACAATGGCAACATAAAATATTCATAAGCCTAACAATCAGATTATTTTGCACAAGAATTAACAAAAATCATTTACCATACAGGAACTTGGCTTCACATCAGTCCAGTGACCAATAATAAAAAAGGAGGATGAACAGAGCAAACGCTATGCCCTTCAAGATCATATTCAACCAAAACTAACTTGCAAATCGAATGGGGGTTAGCAAGGAAGTTTCAACAACCGAGACTGTAGTCAGATAGTACTGCGTCTCACAAACTCATGGTGTAGTCAGAAAGTACTACGTACCTTGCATATCGAATGGGGGTTAGCAAGGAAATTCCAAAGAACTGGGATTGTAGTCAGAGAGTACTACATCTCGCAACCGGGATTGCAGTCAGAGAGTGCTGCATCTCACATTCCCCGTGCAGGCCGAGACGAGGCTAGCGGAAGGCCATACAGACCGAGACGAGGTCAATAGGGCATCAGCGATAGAATACATTGCGGTGGGACTGCGGTTAGATAACACCACATCTTGCAACCGGGATTGCAGTCAGAGAGTGCTGCATCTCACATTCCCTGTGCAGGCCGAGACGAGGCTAGCGGAAGGCCATGTAGACAGAGACGAGGTCAGTTGGGCAAATGAGCTAGCAGTTAAAAAACACTGTGCTTCACACCGAGATCGTAGCTAGAGAATGCTACATCTCACCTTACAGGCCGAGACGAGACCAGTAGGGACCCACATATCAGAAGAAATCATGGCTAGACAACGCTATCATCCACAACATTCACCACCAAGCAGACCGAGACGAGGCCCGCCAGGTGAACAACCAACCGCTCCCTTTTAGAAGGTAAGAACTACCTCAGATACGTGTTTCTTTCCTTCTTCTTCTTTGAATTTTGGTTCATCTAGGCACTAGTGCACTAGTTTTCCCAAAATTGGGGGCAACTGTAAGCACCGTGCCCTGAGGCAGTTCAGATCAGAGATTACCCGATGAAGAAATCAGTGTCCATTTCTGATTCAATGGATGAAATTCGAGAATTTTGGTCCTTCAGATTCACAAGGATCGGAGATTTTCATTTGCAGTAGAAAGAATTAGAAAATTGGGAAGATTTAGCATAAAAGTGTTTTTTTTCCACAGACGGCCTGCCCGTCGGTAGTCAGACGCCCGTCGATAGCTGAGATGATCCGTCCCTCGCCATGAGAGACGGGCCATCGGTGAAGCAAATGACAGACACGTGTCCGTAAATCGAAGCCAGTCTGTTACCCCCGTGCCTCGTTCCGTTCGTTAGCCAAATGACCGCGCGTGCCCTTTTTAATAGATGCCCGTCGGTGGGCTTCAGATGCCCATCGGTCATTTGCCAAATCCTATTTGGAATAGGATTTCTCTTTCCTATTCTGAATAGGATTCTCGTTTCTTTAAAAGGGGGAATTTTAATCAATTTGGGGGTTGGGACAATCAGGATTAGGGGATTTTATTTTCCTTTCTCAAGTAGAAAATATTGTCTAATATTTTTCTCTCAAAAATCATATTTTTACAAAACAAAAGAAAATCTTTTCATCTTTTTTGAATTTTCCTTTCAAAATCTTATTTTGGTGAATCCGATTAAATTGAGGTAGCAAGATTAACTTGTTTCCGTCAATTTATCGATTCCAACATTTGAATCGTTGCTAATTTTCAATGAAAAAATATAAATTTTCTTTTCTTGATTTTTATTCGATTTTTGTAAAGCACGCGGGACCAAAAAATATCCTATATTCATCCAAAAGGTATAATCCGAGGGTAAATATTATAGATCTGATATTTGGTTGTTTGAATCTAATTATTTGTGTTTCTTTTAAGTATTATATCTAAAATAAGTATTTTTTTTGTGAAAAATCTGCTATTTTGTATTTTTTTTTTGTGGGTCAGGGGTGACCGACGGGCAGTATAGCTACTGACACCCATCCCTCATTCGAAAGACGGGACGTATGTAGCGCACTTCACTGCCAGCCGGTCACATTTTCGACGCCTATCGGTCACGCCTGAATGGCCGTCCCTGGGCTTTCCCACACTTTTTTAACTTGTTTCATTTATTTATGTTTTCTATTATTTGTTTTCTTTATTTTGTTTGCCCTCTTATTCAAAAAACCTTTTTTAGCTTTTATTTTATCATTTTATTTCATTTCTGAATTTTTGTACTAATGTGTTTGTTTATTTTTGTGAGATATCCTTTTATTACTTTTGGATGGGTTCCATTTGAGGATGATGATGGCCACCCTAAGGATTTACGCTTGGTTTATTCCCTTTAACCCTCATCTCTATTATTATTTATTTAATATTTATTGTAGGCTTATTATTATTATTGCTAGTCTTATCATTAGTTTTAGTATTTATTATTATATTAATTGCATGATTGTTGCTATTGTTATGATAATTTACTCACTTCCCTTTGTAAAAATATTCTTTGTCGCGTTAATAAAAATGACTAAGAGTTTTATAATATTCAATTTGGGAATTTTCGCATAATCAAGGACCAAAGTCCTATTTTATCCAATAAAATCATCGTATAAAAAATCGTTTTTGATAATAAATACATCTAGGATCAATGTCCTCAATTATAATAAATATCCCATTTTATGCATGTTTTGTACCTTATTTACAATGGAAGTTGTATTCTGCCCCTAGTTTTATTATAACTTATTTCTATATGCTTTATTTTAATGTTATTTTATTTTCCATTTTTATGTGAATGATTGAGCCTTTTAATTAATTGCATCGTGTGGAAAGAGGGGGAAATAATAAATTCAAAACTTAATTGTAAAATTAATCAAGGTATGAATAAATGAGAAGTCCTGAACCTACTCTGGTCTTTGGGCTCAACGAGGCGAGAGGCCCATTTCGATGTTTTATTGGAATGGGGTCTCCAAGACATCTTGTGTCCCATCAAAAGACTCAATTCATAATCCTAGGCTCCTTAGGGTTAGAGGGTCATTCTAATGTTCTATTGGGGTGAATGCCTCTAAGACCCCTTTGGTTTGCCTAAAATGGTTAATATGCGCCGTCTTAGGCTCACTGAGGCGAGATGAACTTTCCCAATGTTCTACTGGGTGGCGACTCCATGAAACCTCCTTGTTGCCCAAAATAGATGTAACTTGTAAATACCTTACAAGCTCCAATGAACCTCTCCTGGAAGCCCTAAAGCGGGCCTTTGGGAAGCCCATGAGGTTCGGCGTGCGTCACATCCTTCAATAAATATCTCACTCGATGGAGGAATAGGGTCATAGAGATGAAGAGAAAACCTGATACCTCAGATTAGGCTTTTCATTCATAATGCCAATCCCTATCTAAAGGAGGGGCTTAAGATCAAAGGCCTAAAGGATTCGAAATCTCTCAAAGACATAGCCGTCGAAGTTGAGGCTGAGCATCTAGAGAAAATTGCAAACCTGGCCTTTTGCAAGAAGAAAGGGAGCAATAGTGGCAATGGGGCAATACTAGGGTTGCAGAAGTCTCAGCCACAGGAATGACTTGACGCTACTTCTTTAACTCAGGTAAGCCATTGTCTTGGCACTTCTATTATCTCATCAATGAAGGGAAGTTACAGCCGTTACCAGCTCGGCCTACCCCGAGCCAAGGGCAGCCTAGACACAAAATAGATTGGTATTGAGCATTTCACTAGTAAACGGGTCATATAATAGATTACTGCCATCCTCTAAGATACTGCATTCAAGAATTGATGCTGGGCCTATATAAAGAAAGAAAGAATTAGAGTTGTTACAATGCCTTTTCATCACTAATGTTAATAATATTCCTTTGATGACATAAAGTGTATTTCTGAACTATGTTATGCACATATTTCTCTAACTATGTTAATAATATGGGTTTATCTTATGTATACAATGTCATATATTATCGCATCATGTATGGAAATATGATTGAAATATGTAATTATGTGATTAATAAGATTGTGACAATTACTTGGTGTTGAATATTGTTGAATACTCTTTGTTAATTATATATGTATAATTAATGTGTGATTTCGTATGAATTTAAGGATGATGATGTGAATCCTTAACAAAGGATTTAATGAATATGTAATCAAAAGAAGTGAAGGATTTAATAATAATATGGAACGATTCTTTCGACCAATGAACATTGAAAGTGTAATGATCATTATATGATCACTATGTGGTCATAACAGATATGTGTAAATGTGATGATTATTTATCATTAATGAATGATATTCACTGTATTTCTGTACTGTTCTATAATTTACTCATTCAAGGAATATATGTGCTATGCAAATCTTTACTTGACGCCATGACATGATAAACATATAGAGTGTCTAAAATCGAATATATGTTCTTCTACCTGCTTAGACTGGGACCGTGGATAGATAGGCATGCCTATAGGGACTCTATTTGCTGCAGTTACCGTTCTATTATGTAGACCCCGTTTGGGTCATCATTTACCGCAGAAGAAAAGAATAATATGACTAAAATATTTTGTACCTTGGGTACACCCGTTCTGTAGCTTTGGGTACCATCGTACCGTATTTTTTTCCGTTATCCACTTCCTTAGGAGTAATGCAGGCAACTTTGTATCTACTAAATGAACATGTATACTATATTGCAACTTGTGAATATGTATTATATGGAACATATGGATTATGATTATTATTATTCATAGTTGTTAATGGGTGGAAGTACATATCCATACATGACAGAGTAAGTTATATAAAATAGGCCTATATTATATGTATGTTTATATGCACAAGCGTATGTAAGTAACTAGTCATAATATGAATAGGTAAATTAATTGTATAATTATAAAATATAGACTGAACCCCAATGTATTGATGAAAGACTAATTATGAATGAAATCTGATATGTGGATTATGTTTTGTGAGTTGTAGGCGGTATATGAATATAGCTATATGTGTGGACACTATCTATGCATGTTATTAATGTAAATGTTTACCTCAAATTGTGTAAGCACATATGTGAATTATAGTATATGTCATAATGAAATATGTATGCCTCATATGCATGCATCGAAGTATTGACGACTACTGTGAGTGGTTGTCCATCTCATTTTTGCTTCCCCACTAAGCTTTTGTGCTTAGCATGGGTGTTTTATCCGTGTAGGTCTCAAAGTTAGGCATAACGTCAAGGACATTCCACATTTTCCAAGGCCAACACATTAATAGGCTCTTTGTATAAGCATTGTATTATGAGTATTAATGAATTGTAAACTTTTGTTCTCTATTTATGACTTATTATGTATAATGACCCTTCTGTAAGGAGAATAATTTCTGAATGTGTAAAGCTACTTATGTATACCATTTATTTAAAGTTAAAATGTGAAATTTGTCATATGTGTAATGCAAAAGTTGTATGGTATTGAGAAAGAAATTTTATATTTCTAATTTCTAATATTTTCTTTTGCAACAACTGTGCTTAATCTGATAATATCCCTTGTTTGTTATCATAAACCGGCCATGTTATGGCACGATTTACTACATACAGATAAGCAGTGTTTGTAACACCCCAAAACCACCCTAGTAGAGTGAGCCTTGTGTGTGTGTAAATATGTGCGGTTTATTTTGAGCCTGTATTTATTTTTGGTTAAATTAATTTGTTATTATGCTTTAGTTGGGTTGTGTTCTAGTGTGAGTGAGTGTATTAGAGTAGTGTGTGTGTTGTGGGCTATGGTTAGGTGTGAGGGAGTGTATAGGAGTAGTGTAGGATTAAGAGATTAGTCTTGAGTGTAGCTTGAAGGATGGGAGTTAGGTGCAGTTAGTATGTGGCCCAATGGGGAGTTGCCATGTGGCATGGGAGAGAGAAGAAAAGGGACAGCTGTTCTTCCCCTTTATTCTTATCCCATTTTCTTCTTCTTTTCCTTCTCTTCCCGTTACTTCTTCATCCTCTTCTTCTTTCTCTTTGTTTCTTTCTATAGTTCTTCTTTTGTTGGCATTGGGTGAGCTGTGGTGAGTTGGGGATAGCTTGAGTTGGTTGGTAAGTTTGTAATTTAGTGTCCTTCCTTCTTCTTTTCTTTGAGTGAGTTTTATACCTAAGTGTGTGTGTTTGAGTTTGAATTCTGGTTTTTACTGGGTTTTGTGGCTCAGAGAGTCCACCTAAGGAGATGAAAGGCAAGGATATCGCGAGTGGTAGTGGAGCTCGAGATTGAAACGCCATATTTTGAGGTTTGGGAACGTTTGTGTATTTTTGTGCATTTTGTGTATTTTGATGATTTCTGTATTATGATTGGAATTGAGAATATGGATTGTGTGTTTTGGCTTCTATGAGTTATGGGTATTGTTTAATTTGAGTTGAGAAGCATGGGTTGTGAAGGATGGAGTTAAAATGTGGAAATTTTGCATGTTTTCTTAGAAATTGCTGGTTTGAGAACTTTTGGATTTTGATTTTGTGATTTGCTTGATTTGATGACAATAATGAGTTCAAAGGGCATGTTTATGTTGTGTATAATGGTTTGAATGAAGGATTTTACTTAGAACTGAGTTTTGGAACCAAATGAGTGAGTGGGTGGAAGTGGAGAATGAATTTCTGCAGATTTTGGCGTTGGGAGTGGAAATCCCAACTCTGTCGTGAAAACGATGATGTCGTGATAGACCTCGGTGATCTCTGTCCCATCGCGTGCGCCGAGCTGTGAGCGACCGGGCGTGCGCAGCGGGGACTCCCTGTCGCGAGCGCGACGTCGTTGCGATCGCGACAGAGAGCTCAGCGTTTGGCAAAGCTTTTATCGCGAGCTCGCGACAGCTCTTACGGGTACTCACTGTCACAGGCGAGACGCTTGCGTGAGCGTGACAGTGAGATCTGTTTTTGTCCCCACGCGAGTGCGACAGGAGGCCAACTTCGCCTCTGTCGCGAGCGTGACACCCTTTAGCTTTTCTTTTTGACTTCTCTTTTATGATTACAATACTTAACTTTCCAATTGGTATTACTTCTAGAATTATGTATAGTATAGTGTATATATATATATATATAAATGTGTTTATATGCTTCCTATATCATGAATAAAATATGATGCAAACCAATGTTGTGAACTGAAATGTGTCTTGGATTATGCTTTACCCGCTAGAGTCGAATAAGTAGATAGTTAGGCATGCCTAATAGAGCTAGTGTTGTTGCAGCTAGTGTATGATTTGGACCCCGATCAGGTCCCCCGACTGGATCTTCATGATCCTTCTGTCTTGGATCTTATTTAAGATCCCACGCGAAAATGATTTTGGAACAAAACTAAAATATTGTTTTGATACCCTCGGGTATCTACGTGTTATGAGAATACTATTAATACCTTCGGGTATCTACGTGTACTCGTTATCCACTGTTTTCATATAGCAGGTGCAATAGTGTTATTTGTTATTATGTGTGAATTTCTGAATTATTGCTTATTGGAAATAATATGATTATAGTGTTGTTATGCGTTAAGTTAATTTATGACATCTTAATAATTAACTGTGCCATTCGGTTGTGATTATTTGTTGACGCCACTATGAGTGGTCGTTGTGCATCTTTGTTTCCCCACTAAGCGATTTTTGCTTAGCACGGGTGTGACACGCGCCGGACCCGCGGCCGCCCCTTTAACCGCCCGCTCGAGGGCGATCGGGCATTTGAGGTCCGTTGACAACTTGCAACGAATTACAAGTGCGTCTATTTTGGGCAACAAGGAGGTTTCATGGAGTCGCCACCCAATAAAACATTGGGAAAGTTTCTCTCGCCTTGGAGAGCCTAAGATTGCGCTTATTATCCATTTTGGGCCAACCAGAGGGGTCTTGGAGGGTAAACCTCTCTCCCAAAGGAGCCAAGAATTAATGTCTAAGTCTCGTGACACAAGAGGTGTATTGGAGGGTAAACCTCTAGCCTCTTTGAGCCCAAAGACCAGAGATGGGTCCAGAACTTCTCATCTATTTCTACCTTGATTGATTTTACAATTTGGATTTGAGTTTATTAGTTCTCTCTCTCTCCACACGATGCAATTTTAATTAAAAGGCACAAATATTCACATTGAAGGCGAAAAAAATATTTGAAAATAACACCAAAATAAATTACAACAATACTAGGAGCGGAATACAACTCCCATTAAAAATGTGAACATACATAAAACCGGGGAATTTATTAATTATGATGACTTTGGTCCCCGCATGTGTATTTAAAGAAAACATTTTGAACATGGTGATTTTATTTGGGATGAAAATTAGGACTTTGTTCCCATTTATTATGAAAAAATCCAAGTTAATTTAGTAGAAATATTTTTGTGATTTTTATTTAGGCATGCATAAAAACCATTTTATTTATTGAATATATATACAAGGAAATTAAAAAATATAAATAAAATGAGAATTAAAATGTGCAATGAAAATACCAAACCCCGCATCTCCTCCTTCGCGTGCAGGGATGCTCAAATGAGAATAAAATAATGATTTGCAACCAAAAATAAAAAAAAAAAAGAAATTCATGTTAGAAATTAAACCAAAGAAATAATAAGACATGGAGGATAATATGTATAATGAAAATATAACATGCATAAAATACTATAACATGCATAAAATAATTATGATGCAATTTAACATGCATAAGAATAAAAAATATTAACCATGCTCAACATATCAAATAAAAAATTATAATAACAATGAGTAAAAATTAAAATATTGATATGTATAAAAAAGAAAAATAATTTGACATGAAAATATAATAGGATTTAAAAGAGTTTAGTTGTTATATGAACAATTGAAGATAAAATAATAAGAAGAAAATGGGGACTAAGAGAATTTACATGTTTAAAAGTTAATTGGAACCAAAAGAAATTAAAATCAACAAGAGAATTAAGGAGTTAAGCCATGAATAATTACCCTCAAATTTAATCTTGGAAAATTGAAGGCAGAAGTGTTGAATTCCTTGTCTTTCCCTTGTGAAAAATGCTTGAAAAATAACTTGGAAACTTGAAAAATTACCCTTGGAAGCAAGTGTGTAAGATTGATTTTTTCTTTTTCCCTACGAGCTCAAAAATTCAGTTTTTTCTCTCTAAAATCTTTCTAATTCGTCTTCCCCTTGTTCTGAATTTTTTCTACACTTTTTTACCTCAAAAACCACCCAAAAACGTCCAAAAACCGTTCAAAATCGAGTGGGGGTCGAAAATGGGCGAAATGGGGCAAGAGTGGGCGACTCACGCGCGCAGTGTGCACACGAAGCGAGCGACGCCCTGGGCGTCGCTCACGCAGGCGAGCGCTCGTCCAGCGCTCGCTGGGCACTGCCGCGCAACGACCTTCGCGAAAAATACCTTTTTTTTTTTTTATAAAATCCCTCAACCTAAAACACGCTTTTTCTTCCCTAAAATAATTTTAAAAATATTTTTTAAAATATTTTTAAAATACACTTTTTACTCATCAAAAAGACAAGGAAAATCACTTCCGAGCTCCAATCTTTTTGCCTATAAGCCGGCATAGCTAAATTTTATCATCGGGTAATCCTGATCAAGGCTACTCGGGACCCGGTGTCTACAGTTGCCCCCAATTTTGGGGAGGCTAGTGCATGGGTGCCTAGGTGAGCCAAAATTCAGGAAAGGCAAAGAAGCGTGTACCTGAAGCGGCGACCTTCCTGCTGGCTGGAGTTATGATGATAGCTGTTGCCGTGTTATAGGCAAGCTGTCTTTTGGTTGTAACTGGTGGCGCCGTGGGCGCGCTAACCTCTTGTGGGTGGCGCCGCTATCGTGCTAACCATTGCGAGTTGGTAATGCCGTGGTCGTGCTAACCTCTTGTGGGTAGTGCCGCTATCGTGCTAACTGCTATGAATTGGTAGTGCCGTGGTCGTGCTAACCTCTTGTGGGTAGTGCCGCCATCGTGCTAACTGCTGTGAATTGTAATGCCGTGGTCGTGCTAACCTCTTGTGGGTAGTGCCGCCATCGTGCTAACTGCTGTAAATCTTGGAGTTGTGCCCTTTTGGACGTTTGGACTGATGTCGTCACTCGGCTTTTGTTTGTGTTCCCCGCCGATTTCTCCTGCTAGATTGTATGCGTAGAAATATACAAGAAATCATGTATGTATGATATAGAATGCAAATGCTTGCAAAAATGTATAGACCATGACCTAGGTGGTCCAAGGTTTGCTGAGGCTATAGCTTGCCTGCTCTACCATGCCCCCGGAATTCCGAGGATCGTCGACAAGGTTTCTGAAAAAGACATCCGGTGTACATCCTTTGCCCCCCTGGTCAATGATGCCTTACCCGGGATTCTGATTCATGTTCTGTGTTGTGTGTTATCTGATTGAAAGAGGTTCATCTAAAATAACACCGCCTTATCGCTCTAGGCGTTGAACGTCATTGTTTTAAAGGTAGTGCGTCCCTTGTGGATTTTCACACTAGCTTTTCTTTGCGGGAAATGCGTCCCTTAAGGGATTTTCACACGACCCTTTGCCTAATTTTTGCTTGGAATGGACCCAACCCAATCCAGCGGCTTTTGTTCATTTTACTTTTTTTTTTCTTTTAGAGAAGGTTATCATCAAAGCTTCACATATCCGATAAAGTGACTGAGCAATAATCATTAGATGAACAATTGGTATATCTCTTTTTAAGACAGAACTAAAAGATCAATGAAAATATATTCTTTATTCATTGAAAAATTGTGTACATTTCTATATGATTTCATCATACATGATTTTCATTTGACAAGAATTCAAAAGCTTATGACTACACCTAATCTCGGAGTGGATTTTGTCAGCATCAAACTCCTATTATCAATCGGCCCTCTCGGGTTTTCTCGATTGAATATTTTCTCTTGGCCCTTAATTTTTGCCCAGGATGCCTTTTTCCGATTTTCACCCTGACAGGGCGCCCAATTTTAGCAAGGCCGCCTTTTACCGGTTTTCGACTCGCGGGGCATTTATTCTCTTCTTTTTATTTTTGGTCTTTAGCCATGTAACCTTTTAAGTCTATCGACATTGACCGGGTCCTTGAACTCATTCCCATCACTGTCTGCCAAAATTTCTGCTCCTTTTGTTAGCAGCTTCTTCAAAACGAACGGACCTTCCCAGGTGGGCCTGAATTTTCCGCGTATGTCCAGCACTCCCGGCCTCATCATCTTAAAGACCAAATCCCCCTCCTTCAACGGGTGCTTTCGTACTTTCTTGCCAAACGACCGAGCCAACCTTTTCTGATAAACTTGATTGTGGTAATAGGCCCGTAACCTATCTTCATCTAGCAAATTTAGCTGTGACAAACGCTGTTGCGCCCATTCTGTCTCTGGAATCTCGGCTTCCATGACTACCCTCAAAGACTTCAACTCAATTTCAACTGGTAGGACTACTTCAGTTCCATATACCAGAGAGAATGGTGTTGCCCCCGTAGAGGTTCTGATTGTAGGTCTATATCCCCAAAGTGCGAAGGGTAACTTTTCAGCCTAGTCTTTATAGCTCTGAACCATCTTGGCCAATATCCTCTTCACATTCTTATTTGCTGCTTCAACTGCACCGTTTGCTTGAGGACAGTAGGGAGAAGACTTATGATGTTGGATTTCATATTTCTGGAGCATTTGCTTAGTTTCTGCTAGGAATTGCACCCCATTATCAGACATAATGTGATGTGGGAGACAATATCTGCATATCAGATTCCGCTTGATGAATTTAGCCATATCACTTGCATCAACCTTCTTGAAAGATTCAGCTTCAACCCACTTAG
The DNA here is from genome assembly GCA_947683425.1 of Excoecaria cochinchinensis. NCBI lineage: Eukaryota > Viridiplantae > Streptophyta > Magnoliopsida > Malpighiales > Euphorbiaceae > Excoecaria > Excoecaria cochinchinensis. The sequence goes on from CANTUQ010000110.1 coordinate 3,142,842, forward strand.
TGAAGTAGTCAAAGGCAACTATAATGAATTTGTGCCCATTAGAAGCTGTAGGACGGATTTCGCCTATGATGTCTATTCCCCAAGCTGCAAATGGCCATGGAGATGTCAAATTATGTAACTCTGAAACTGGTATATGCCTCAAGTTCGCATACTGTTGGCATAACTGGCATTGCTTCACAAATTTTGAACAATCCGTATCCATTATGAGCCAATAAAACCCTTGCCGCATGATCTTCTTTGCTATGGCTAAGCCATTCATGCGAGCTCCACAGATCCCGGCATGAACTTCTTCCATAACTCTTTTAGCTTCTTTGTCCGCGAGACATCTTAACTGGATACCATCAGCTTGCCTTTTGTACAAAGTGCCATTAACACTGATGAATTGAGTGGATAACTTCCTGATCATTCTTTGATCCTTCTCAGTGGCTTCCTCTGGAAAGACTGACCTTTCTAAGTAAATTTGAATGTCATAGTACCATGGATTTCCATCGGTGGTCTCGACGTCCATCACCTGCTCAGCGTCAAAGCAAGGCCTTCCTGAGCTAGAGATTAGCACGGGTTTCATCGCAACTCCTGTTGGATTATCCCACATAGACACTAAAGTTGCTAGAGCATCAGCTAATTGATTTTCGTCTCTGGCGATGAAGTGAAAAGTGCAAGTCTCAAACTGGCTGCTCAACATTCTTAAGTGCTTCACATAAGGCAACAACCTTTCTTCCTTGACTGACCACTCCCTTCTGATCTGATGAATTACCAAGGAAGAATCTCCGAATACTACTGCGGTCTTTGCCCCCAGACCGAGTAATGCTTCCAATCCAAAGATGCAAGCTTCATATTCTGCTTCATTATTGGTAGCCTTATACCTCAGCTTCTTAGCCAATGGTAGCCTTTCACCATCCGGGGTCGTAAGAATAATTCCTGCTCCTACCCCTTTACTGTTTACTGCCCCATCAAAGAATAGCTGCCACCCTTGCACTACTATGGCCATGACATCTTCATCCGGGAAATTATACTCAAACTGGTCTCCCTCAATAGGATGCTCGGCTAAGAATTCTGCTACAGCTCTTCCTTTAATGGTTTTCTTGGTTATGTATTCAATGTCGAACTCCTGCAACAGCAGTAACCATCTTCCCATCTTCCCTAGTAGAGAGGGTGCTTCTTGGAGGTATCTAAGAGGATTATGTTTGGCTACTGCCTGTACCCTGAAGGAATGAAAGTAATGTCGCAACTTCTTAGAAGCCCAGATAACTGCTAAACAAATCTTCTCCACCTCTACATATTTAGCTTCATACGGTAGGAACTTCTTGCTAAGATAGTAAACTGCAAACTCCACACCAAAATCGTCTTCTTGAGATATCATAGGACCTACTGAATTATCTTCCACTGCTAGGTACAGGATTAGTGGCTTGGCATGGAGTGGTGGTCTTAATACTGGAGGATTTAACAGATACTCCTTAATGGTGTCAAATGCCAGTTGACAGTCATCGTTCCATATCACCGGCTAATTCTTCCTAAGAAGCTTGAAAATAGGCTCACATACTGTAGCTAGCTTGGCAATAAACCGGCTGATATATTGAAGCTTTCCTAGGAAACTTCTGACGTCCTTCTCCTTCTGGGGCACCGACATCTCTCTTATGGCTTTGACTTTCTCGGGATCTACTTCAATTCCTCGCTGGCTTACCACATGGCCTAATAGCTTACCCGAGGTAACTCCAAAGATACATTTCTTAGGATTGAGGCACAGATTATACTTACTAATCCTTTGAAAGAACTTTTCTAAAGCCTTAAAGTGACCTTCTCTAGTAGCCGACTTAATCATCATGTCGTCGACATATACTTCCACTTCTTTGTGAATTAGGTCATTGAGAACTTTGGTGGCCATCCTCTGATAAGTTGCTCCTGCATTTTTCAACCCAAAAGGCATAACCCGATAGGCGTATGTCCCCCACTCGGTGATGAAAGCTGTCTTGATCCGATCCACTATCTTGTTAAGGATTTGATTGTATCCTGCATATCCATCCACAAAGCTCTACATGATACAAGCAGCAGCACTATCCACTAGCACATCAATATGAGGCAGCGGGAAATCATCCTTAGGGCAAGCTTTTTTCAGGTCTCGATAGTCAACGCATACTCGGACCTTACCATCTTTCTTGGCTACAGGAACCACGTTAACTAGCCAGGTCGGGTATTGAACCTCTATTAAGAACTTGGCCTCAATCTGCTTATGGATCTCCTCCTTTACTTTCTGCGCCCATTCTGGCCTAAGTCTCCGAAGCTTTTGCTTGACTGGTTTAAACTCTGGGTAAGTTGGGATGGCATGTTCGGCAACATCTCGATCTATTCCTGGCATATCCTCATAGGTCCAGGCAAAGACTTTTTAATATTTTTTTAATATTCTCTCAAATTTTATTCTCTCTTCTGGAGTTATGTCTGATGCTATCAAAATTTCCTTTGGATTCTCCAAAGTTCCGATATTAAATGTAGTTGTGCTAGTTGAATTAATATCAAAAATGAATGCATCATGCGAAATGAAATCATCAGAAACATCACACAAGTAAGCAAAGTTGTTCATCTCATTAACATAATCAGAAACATTAACATTGTTCTCAAAGAGTTCTGGCATAAAAAGAAAATCTAAATGACTATCAACTTCAGTCGACGTCGATGCTGCAGCCGACTGTGCTTTGGTTTCTTGACTTGATAGAGGCTTTTCCACTATTTCTGGTGAAATCTTGAGATCTTCAATCTTTAGCTCTGGTTCTACCATCTTCTCTTTTCCTTTAAGTCTGGTGGCTAACAGCATATCAGTTACAATCTCTTCGGGCTCATCCCTGTCCCAGATGCTGCATTGGGTCGTAATCTCTTCGTCCCAAAAGTTCTCTACAGCTTTAACAACTCCAATCTCCCAATCAAAGACATCGTTGAAAATTTCAAAACCCGGAGTGATCTTCCCATCTATACACTGCGGCTCTTCTTCTTCGGTGTAAGCACAAACTGATGATGATGGCACAAAGCTCTCCAAAATATGGGGGATCTTCTCTGATACTTTCTTATTACCATATTCTCCTTTGTATCCCAACCCTTTTCGGTCTTTCTGACCATGTGTAGTGATAGCATCCTGCAGCCCTTGTGACTCTTTTCCAAAACCAGCCACTGGGAGGAAGTGCATCTTCTTTAACATGTTCACCACCTGAGGGTTACCTTCTAAGCTTTGCTCTTCTCCGATCATTGATACATGAAAGCCACTGAATGGCTGATTAGAGATCTCCAAGGCAGACACTTGGTTCTCTCTTGCTGCTTTAATGGTCACTACTTCTCCTTCATGGGGTATCTTAATTATCTGGTGTAAGGTGGATGGTACTCCCCCTAACCTGTGGAACCACGGTCTACCAAGTAGAGCTGAGAAGTTAGCTGGAATCGGCAAGACCACAAAATCTGTTTCTGTCTCAATGGGCCCCGTCTTTACTACAGCTTTGAAAATTCCCGATGCTTGCCTCCTGGAGTTGTCGTAGGCTGTGATGGTCAAATCGGACCTGCTTAGCATACTCTCATCTAGCCCAAAATCCTGAAGCGCTACTAAAGGGCAGACATTTATTGATGACCCGTCATCAACCATGATGCAAGCAGTGTGCTTGCCATTGATCTGTGCCTTGATATACAGAGGCCGGTTATGGTTGCGACCCTCTGTCGGTAAATCTGCATCAAAAAATACCAGCTTCTCCTTATATCCCCCTTAACAAGGTCTAACAGCTCAGATTTTCGTTGCTACAGTGGATACACTCAATGCTTCAACTAACTTCTGTCTGTGAGAGGGGGATTGTCTCAAGAGGTCCCAAATAGATATCTGAGCCGTGGTCTTTTTCAGTTGCTTCACTATTGAATTGTCTTTCGGCTCCTTCTCTGCGGGTGTTTGCACTAGGTCCTGTTGCTTCTCAACTTCGGGAACTACTCTCCCACTTCTCGTTACTGCCTCAACTCTCTCTTCTTCTTCCGAATCCCACAGATCCGTGAACTCTCCATGTTTCTCATCGTCTTCATCTTCTCCACTCTCACTAGTGGACCAACAGTCTATCGCTGCCACGAAAATCCCTTCTTCATTCACCGCAGGGCGAGTAATAGTGACATACTCATTTCCATATAAATCTTGCATCACATACCATTCTGATAGGCTTGATCCAATCATAAAGACTGGAGGTGGCACTGCATTATAGCTGGACTTCTTCTTGCCTTCTCTCTTCTCAGGATCGGTGATCTGCTTGTTGTCAATTAGATCTTGGACCCGATGTCTTAGCATTATACAATCATCTGTCAAATGCCCAGTATGTTGATGAAATGCACAGTATTCACTTTCCTTGTGCCCTGGCTGTCACTGGGTCTTGGCCGGCCTAGGTGATAGGGTCGCAGTTTTCCTTCTTTTACTAGCCTCTTCAGCACCCATGATAAAGGCCTACCCAAGTTGGAGAAATACCTCTGATTCACGCCTATTGCCAACACCTCGGCTGTCTTTCCACCTCTATTACCACTGCTTGAACTTGCTAACTTGGCTGTCCCTTGATTGTTGTATCCCTTCCTGGCATAGGACTCACTGTTTGCCCTCTTGACTAAATATTCACCTTCTGCTTCTATGGCAATGTCCTTCAGGGATTCCCAGTCTTTCAGTCCCTTCATTTTTAGTCCATCTCTCAAGTACGGGCTAGCATTTCGAATGAATAATTGGATCTGATCAGAAGTGTCCGGTTTGCGTTTGATCTCCATAACCCGGTTCCTCCATCGAGTAAGGTACTCGTGGAAGGACTCTCCAGCCTTCTGTTGTAGCAACTCGAGGTCTTTCAAAGTGACCTCCATCCGGGTACTGCAATCGTACTGCTTAAGAAACTCTTCGGTCAGCAAGTCCCAATCCTCCTTGGACCTCCTGTCAAACCCAGGATACCGATCAATAGCAGCTCCTGTGAGACTCAAGCAAAAATACTCTATCTTCTACTTTCTTGTTAAGGTCATTCCCTTCATAACCAGTGAGTATTGCTCGATGTGTGCGGCAGGGTCAGATGTGCCATCAAATTTAGGAATGTCCGGCATCTTAAAGTTCTGAGGAATCAGATCATCCCCATCCAGCTCTCGGTCTTCTGGGTTCATTCCTTTTCCCACTGTCATCATCCTTGTCATGGCCTCAAATCTGTCTTCCATTTTCCTCCACATTGCCTCCTCCAGTTTCGGTGACTTTTCTTTAATTACTGCATTCTCCTCTTATTCATCTCCCCTAAACTCAGCTTCAGACCTGGGGCCCTCTCTGTGCTCAATAGGTGCAGGTACTCTTTGCTCAACAATAGGTGGATCGACCACTGGTTGGTTAACTGCAGCAGGGAGCTCTTCTCTAACAGCCTCTTGTTTAGCTCGCATCCGGATAGGGGTAGCAGCAGCTTGTTGCCCGCTATGGAGGTGGAAAGATTGCCCATCATTGCAATCATTCGGGCTTCAAACTCCTCCATTCTCTTTCCTACCTCTTCAGCAATTATTGCTCAAGTTGCATCAGATTCATTTGATGGATTAGCCATGCTTACTTCTATTGACGATTCGGAAGAAAACCCCACACTGTCTTCTAAGATTGACTCTGAACTCTGATCCGACACTAACTCTATTAACCCCAAAAGCGGAGTCCTTCTTAACCGTCTGTCGGGACCTCTAGACCACCCAGGAGAATCTATGATAGCTGAAATGCAAAAATTGTTAAGATGATGCATGATTAAAATGCAATGCATGCTCGTGCTGATGCAACATAGATAAACACATGCAAGCAGATAGATCCTTCCCACCTTATATCTCCCACACACGTGGTAGTACAGTCTCTTTCCTAGGTGGGCTTGATCCATGGGTTAACGGGGAACCAAATGGACACGTATGGTGCACGGTGGAAAACCGGCAGCATAATAGCTCTCATCTAATGTACATACGTATGGGTGTTTGGCCATTATGTATTTAAACAATTCAACTTAACTAAGATAGGCCCACCGAGGCATGAAAGCCTTTTATGAAGACCATTTAATTAAATTGACTTCGTCCAATATATGATGGCCCATATAGCAAGTATAGTATTACGGTACATTTCACCTAGTGGAAGTATCTATTGCCAATACATGAGCTTTAGTCAAAGGGTGATGATATTTTTGGGTTACCCAAGCATGATCCCTGCCTACGGGTCTAGCTCATCACGAGCATGACGACCGATCGGGTCACCATTTGATATACCTTAATGGTACGAGGCTTGGGCTGGTGATTATCCTTAACACTTCCCTAAATTGAGTGAAAATAGAGCCGTGCTTCAGGAACGCACCGGGGTTGAGAAGGGACCAAACTAACTTAATCTAAGGCTCTAATGAGATGATCTGCAATTTTGAGATAAAGAGAAATTCATAAACTAAAACTTAATTGTAAAGGATAATCAAGGTATTTTCAAGTTGAAGTCTCGAACCACTTGTCCCCAATGGAGTCACCACAGTGACGCGCGCCGGACCTGCGGCCGCCCTTTGACCGCCGGCTAGAGGGCGATCGGGCATTTGAGGTCCGTTGATAACTTGCAACGAATTACAAGTGCGTCTATTTTGGGCAACAAGGAGGTTTCATGGAGTCGCCACCCAATAAAATATTGGGAAAGTTTATCTCGCCTCGGAGAGCCTAAGACTACGCTTATTATCCATTTTGGGCCAACCAGAGGGTCTTGGAGGGTAAACCTCTCTCCCAAAGGAGCCTAGGATTAATGTCTAAGTCTCGTGGCACAAGAGGTGTCTTGGAGGGTAAACCTCTAGCCTCTTTGACCCCAAAGACCAGAGATGGGTTCGGAACTTCTCATCTATTTCTACCTTGATTGATTTTACAATTTGTTTTTGAGTTTATTAGTTCGCTCTCTCTCCACACGATGCAATTTTAATTAAAAGGCACAAATATTCACATTGAAGGCGATAAAATATTTGAAAATAACACCAAAATAAATTACAATAATACTAGGAGCGGAATACAACTCCCATTAAAAATGCGAACATACATAAAATCGGGGAATTTATTAATTATGAGGACTTTGGTCCCCGCATGTGTATTTAAAGAAAACATTTTGAACGTGGTGATTTTATTTGGGATGAAAATTAGGACATTGGTCCCATTTATTATGAAAAAATCCAAGTTAATTTAGTAGAAATATTTTTGTGATTTTATTTAGGCGTGCATAAAAAACCATTTTATTTATTGAATATATACAAGGAAATTAAAAAAATATAAACAAAATGAGAATTAAAATGTGCAATGAAAATACCAAACCCCGCATCTCCTCCTTCGCGTGCACGGATGCTCAAATTAGAATAAAATAATGATTTGCAACCAAAAAGTAAAAAGAAAAAACAAATTTATGTTAGAAATTAAACCAAAGAAATAATATGACATGGAGGATAATATGTATAATAAAAATATAACATGCATAAAATACTATAACATGCATAAAATAATTATGATGCAATTTAACATGCATAAGAATAAAAAATATTAACCATGCTCAACATATCAAATAAATAATTATAATAACTATGAGTAAAAATTAAAATATTAATATGTATAAAAAAGAAAAACAATTTGACATGAAAATATAATAGGATTTAAAAGAGTTTATTTGTTATATGAACAATTGAAGATGAAATAATAAGAAGAAAATGGGGACTAAGAGAATTTACAAGTTTAAAAGTTAATTGGAACCAAAAGAAATTAAAATCAACAAGAGAATTAAGGAGTTAAGCCATGAATAATTACCCTCAAATTTAATCTTGAAGAATTGAAGGTAGAAGTGTTGAATTCCTTGTCTTTCCCTTGTGAAAAATGCTTGAAAAATAACTTGAAAAAGAAAAAATCACTTGTGACGCGCGCCGGACCCGCGGCCGCCCCTTTGACCGCCCGCTCGAGGGCGATCGGGCATTTGAGGTCCGTTGACAACTTGCAACGAATTACAAGTGCGTCTATTTTGGGCAACAAGGAGGTTTCATGGAGTCGCCACCCAATAGAACATTGGAAAAGTTTCTCTCACCTCGGAGAGCCTAAGACTACGCTTATTATCCATTTTGGGCCAACCAGAAGGGTCTTGGAGGGTAAACCTCTCTCCCAAAGGAGCCTAACATTAATGTCTAAGTCTCGAGACACAAGAGGTGTCTTGGAGGGTAAACCTCTAGCCTCTTTGAGCCCAAAGACCAGAGATGGGTTCGGAACTTCTCATCTATTTCTAACTTGATTGATTTTACAATTTGGTTTTGAGTTTATTAGTTCGCTCTCTCTCCACACGATGCAATTTTAATTAAAAGGCACAAATATTCACATCGAAGGCGATAAAATATTTGAAAATAACACCAAAATAAATTACAACAATACTAGGAGCGGAATACAACTCCCATTAAAAATGCGAACATACATAAAACCAGGGAATTTATTAATTATGAGGACTTTGGTCCCCGCATGTGTATTTAAAGAAAACATTTTGAACGTGGTGATTTTATTTGGGATGAAAATTAGGACATTGGTCCCATTTATTATGAAAAAATCCAAATTAATTTAGTAGAAATATTATTGTGATTTTTATTTAGGCGTGCATAAAAACCATTTTATTTATTTAATATATACAAGGAATTTAAAAAATATAAACAAAATGAGAATTAAAATGTGCAATGAAAATACCAAACCCCGCATCTCCTCCTTCGCATACACGGATGCTCAAATGAGAATAAAATAATGATTTGCAACCAAAAAATAAAAAGAAAAAAGAAATTTATGTTAGAAATTAAACCAAAGAAATAATATGACATGGAGGATAATATGTATAATGAAAATATAACATGCATAAAATACTATAACATGCATAAAATAATTATGATGCAATTTAACATGCATAAGAATAAAAAATATTAACCATGCTCAACATATCAAATAAATAATTATAATAACTATGAGTAAAAATTAAAATATTAACATGTATAAAAAAGAAAAACAATTTGACATGAAAATATAATAGGATTTAAAAGAGTTTATTTGTTATATGAACAATTGAAGATGAAATAATAAGAAGAAAATGGGGACTAAGAGAATTTACATGTTTAAAAGTTAATTGTAACCAAAAGAAATTAAAATCAACAAGAGAATTAAGGAGTTAAGCCATGAATAATTACCCTCAAATTTAATCTTGAAGAATTGAAGGTAGAAGTGTTGAATTCCTGGTCTTTCCCTTGTGAAAAATGCTTGAAAAATAACTTGGAAACTTGAAAAATCACCCTTGGAAGCAAGTGTGTAATTTTGATTGTTTCTTTTTCCTCAGAGCTCAAAAATTCAGTTTTTTCTCTCTAAAATCATTCTCATTCGTCCTCCCCCTGTTCTGAATTTTTTTTACCCTTCTTTACCTCAAAAACCACCCAAAACCGTCCAAAAACTGTTCAAAATCGAGTGCGGGTCGAAAATGGGTGAAATCTCGGCGAAAAATGGGGCAAGAGTGGGCGACTGTGCGCACGAAGTGAGGGACGCCCTGGGCGTCGCTCGCGCAGGCGAGCACGCGCGCACGCCCGGGCAGGGGCTCCGCGCGCCCCGACCTTCGCGAAAAATACATTTTTTTTAAAAAAAAAAAAAACCCTCAACCTAAAACACACTTTTTCTTCTCCAAAATAATTTTAAAAATATTTTTTAAAATATTTTTAAAATATGCTTTTAACTCAAAAAAAAAGACAAGGAAAATCACTTCCGAGCTCCAATCTCTTTGCCTATAAGCAGACGTAGCTAAATTTCATCATCGGGTAATACTGATCAAGGCTAGTCGGGACCCGGTGTCTACAGTTGCCCCCAATTTTGGGGAAGCTAGTGCATGGGTGCCTATGTGAGCAAAAATTCAGGAAAAGGAAAGAAGCGCGTACCTAAAGCGGCGGCCTTCCTGCTGGATAGAGTTATGATGATAGTTGTTGCCGTGTTATAGGCAAGCTGTCTTTTGGTTGTAACTGGTGGCGCCGTGGGCGCGCTAACCTCTTGTGGGTGGCACCGCTATCGTGCTAAACATTGTGAGTTGGTAATGCCGTGGTCGTGCTAACCTCTTGTGGGTAGTGCCGCCATCGTGCTAACTACTGTGAATTGTAATGCCGTGGTCATGCTAACCTCTTGTGGGTAGTGCCGCCATCGTGCTAACTGCTGTGAATCTTGGAGCTATGCCCCTTTGGACGTTTGGACTGATGTCATCACTCGGCTTTTGTTGGTGTTCCCCGCCGATTTCTCCTGCTAGATTGTATGCGTAGAAATATACAAGAAATCATGTATGTATGATATGGAATGTAAATGCTTGCAAAAATGTATAGACCATGCCCTAGGTGGTCCAAGGTTTGCTGAGGCTATAGCTTGCTTGCTCTACCATTCCCCCGGAATTTTGAGGATCGTCGACACGTCTTCTGAAAAAGACCTCCGGTGTACATCCTTTGCCCCCCTGGTCAATGATGCCTTACCCGGGATTCTGATTCATGTTCTGTGTTGTGTGTTATCTGATTAAAAGAGGTTCATCTGAAATAACGCCGCCTTATCGCTCCAGGCATTGAACGTCATTGTTTTAAAGGTAGTGCGTCCCTTGTGGATTTTCACACTAGCTTTTCTTTGCGGGAAATGCGTCCCCTAAGGGATTTTCACGCGACCCTTTGCCTAATTTTTGCCTAGAATGGACCCAACCCAATCCAGCGGCTTTTGTTCATTTTACTTTTTTTTTTTTTTTTTTTTTTTTTTAGAGAAGGTTATCATCAAAGCTTCTGTTAAGAGCAAGTAGCACATATCCGATTAAGTGACTGAGCAATAATCATTAGATGAACAATTGGTATATCTCGTTTTAAGATAGAACTAAAAGATCAATGAAAATATATTCTTTATTCATTGAAAAATCGTGTACATTTCTATATGATTTCATCATACATGATTTTCCTATGATAAGAATTCAAAAGCTTATGACTACACCTAATCTCGGAGTGGATTTTGTCAGCATCAAACTCCTGTTATCAATCGGTCGTCTCTGGTTTTCTCGATTGAATATTTTCTCTTGGCCCTTAATTTTTGCCCAGGATGCCTTTTTCCAATTTTCACCCTGACAGGGCTCCCAATTTTAGCAAGGCCGCCTTTTTTCGGTTTTCGACCCGCGGGGCATTTATTCTCTTCTTTTTATTTTTGGTCTTTAGCCATGGAACCTTTTAAGTCTATCGACATTGACCGGGTCCTTGAACTCATTCCCATCACTGTCCGCCAAAATTGCTGCTCCTTTTGTTAGCAGCTTCTTCAAAACAAACGGACCTTCCCAGGTCGGCCTGAATTTTCCGCGTATGTCCTACACTCCCGGCCTCATCATCTTAAAGACCAAATCCCCCTCCTTCAACGGGTGCTTTCGTACTTTCTTGCCAAACGACCAAGCCAACCTTTTCTGATAAACTTGATTGTGGTAATAGGCCCACAACCTATCTTCATCTAGCAAATTTAGCTGTGACAAACGCTGTTGCGCCCATTCTGCCTCTGGAATCTCGGCTTCCATGTCTACCCTCAAAAACTTCAACTCAATTTCAATTGGTAGGACTGCTTCAGTTCCATATACCAGAGAGAATGGTGTTGCCCCCGTAGAGGTTCTAATTGTAGTTCTATATCCCCAAAGTGCGAAGGGTAACTTTTTATCCCAGTCTTTATAGCTCTGAACTATCTTGGCCAATATCCTCTTCACATTCTTGTTTGCTGCTTCAACTGCACCGTTTGCTTGAGGACGGTAGGGAGAAGACTTATGATGTTGGATTCCATATTTCTGGAGCATTTACTTAGTTTCTGCTAGGAATTGCACCCCATTATCAGACACAATGTGATGTGGGAGACCATATCTGCATATCAGATTCTGCTCGATGAATTTAGCCATATCCCTTGCATCAACCTTCTTGAAAGATTCAGCTTCAACCCACTTAGTGAAGTAGTCAATGGCAACTATAATGAATTTGTGCCCATTAGAAGCTGTAGGACGGATTTTGCCTATGATGTCTATTCCCCAAGTTGCAAATGGCCATGGAGATGTCAAATTATGTAACTCTGAAACTGGCGCATGCCTCAAGTTCGCATACTGTTGGCATAACTGGCATTTCTTCACAAATTTTGAACAATCCGTATCCATTGTGAGCCAATAAAACCCTTGCCGCATGATCTTCTTTGCTAAGGCTAAGCCATTCATGTGAGCTCCACAGATACCGGCATGAACCTCTTCCATAACTCTTTTAGCTTCTCTCTCCGCGAGACATCTTAACTGGATACCATCAGCTTGCCTTTTGTACAAAGTGCTATTAACACTGATGAATTGAGTGGATAACTTCCTGATCATTCTTTGATCCTTCTCAGTGGCTTCCTCTGGAAAGACTGACCTTTCTAAGTAATTTTGAATGTCATAGTACCATGGATTTCCATTGGTGGTCTCGACGTGCATCACCTGCTCAGCGTCAAAGCAAGGCCTTCCTGAGCTAAAGATTAGCACAGGTTTCATCGCAACCCCTGTTGGATTATCCCACATAGACACTAAAGTTGCTAGAGCAACTGCTAACTGATTTTCGTCTCTGGGGATGAAGTGAAAAGTGCAAGTCTCAAACCGGCTGCTCAAAATTCTCAAGTGCTTCACATAAGGCAACAGCCTTTCTTCCTTGACTGACCACTCCCTTCTGATCTGATGAATTACCAAGGAAGAATCTCCGAATACTTCTGCTGTCTTTGCCCCCAGATCGAGTAATGCTTCCAATCCAAAGATGCAAGCTTTATATTCTGCTTCATTATTGGTAGCCTTATACCTCAGCTTCTTAGCCAATGGTAGCCTTTCACCATCCGGGGTCGTAAGAATAATTCCTGCTCCTGCCCCTTTACTGTTTACTGCCCCATCAAAGAATAGCTGCCACCCTTGCACTGCTATGGCCGTGACATCTTCATCCGAGAAATTATACTCAAACTGGTCTCCCTCAATAGGATTCTCGGCTAAGAATTCTACTACAGCTCTTCCTTTAATGGTTTTCTTGGTTATGTATTCAATGTCGAACTCCTGCAACAGCAGTAACCATCTTCCCATCTTCCCTAGTAGAGAGGGTGCTTCTTGGAGGTATCTAAGAGGATTATGTTTGGCTACTGCCTGTACCCTGAAGGAATGAAAGTAATGTCGCAACTTCTTAGAAGCCCAGATAACTGCTAAACAAATCTTCTCCACCTCTACATATTTAGCTTCATACGGTAGGAACTTCTTGCTAAGATAGTAAACCGCAAACTCCACACCAAAATCGTCTTCTTGAGATATCATAGCACCTACTGAATTATCTTCCACTGCTAGGTACAGGATTAGCGCCTTGGAACGGAGTGGTGGTCTTAATACTGGAGGATTTAACAGATACTCCTTAATGGTGTCAAATGCCAGTTGACAGTCATCGTTCCATATCACCGGCTGATTCTTCCTAAGAAGCTTGAAAATAGGTTCACATACTAAAGCTAGCTTGGCAATAAATCGGCTGATATATTGATGCTTTCCTAAGAAACTTCTGACGTCCTTCTCCTTCTGGGGCACCGGCATCTCTCTTATGGCTTTGACTTTATCGGGATCTACTCCAATTCCTCGCTGGCTTACCACATGGCCTAATAGCTTACCCGAGGTAACTCCAAAGATGCATTTCTTAGGATTGAGGCGCAGATTATACTTACTAATCCTTTGAAAGAACTTTTCTAAAGCCTCAAAGTGACCTTCTCTAGTAGCCGACTTAATCATCATGTCGTCGACATATACTTCCACTTCTTTGTGAATTAGGTCATTGAGAACTTTGGTGGCCATCCTCTGATAAGTTGCTCCTGCATTTTTCAACCCAAAAGGCATAACCCGATAGGCGTATGTCCCCCACTCGGTGATGAAAGCTGTCTTGATCCGATCCACTATCTTGTTAAGGATTTGATTGTATCCTGCGTATCCATCCACAAAGTTGTATATCATACAAGCAGTAGCACTATCCACTAGCACATCAATATGAGGCAGCGGGAAATCATCTTTAGGGCAAGCTTTGTTCAGGTCTCGATAGTCAACGCATACTTGGACCTTACCATCTTTCTTGGCTACAGGAACCACGTTAGCTAGCCAGGTCGGGTATTGAACATCTATTAGGAACTTGGCCTCAATCTGCTTATGGATCTCCTCCTTTACTTTCTGCGCCCATTCTGGCCTAAGTCTCCGAAGCTTTTGCTTGACTGGTTTAAACTCTGGGTAAGTTGGGATGGCATGTTCGGCAACATCTCGATCTATTCCCGGCATATCCTCATAGGTCCAGGCAAAGACTTTTTCATATTTTTTTAATATTCTCTGAAATTTTATTCTCTCTTTAGGAGTTATGTCTGATGCTATCAAAATTTCCTTTGGATTCTCCAAAGTTCCGAGATTAAATGTAGTTGTGCTAGTTGAATTAATATCAAAAATGAATGCAAAATGCTTATGATCATGCGAAATGAAATCATCAGAAACATCACACAAGTAAGCAAAGTTGTTCATCTCATTAACATAATCAGAAACATTAACATTGTTCTCAAAGAGTTCTGGCATAAAAAGAGAATCTAAATGACTATCAACTTCAGTCGACGCCGATGCTGCAGCCGACTGTGCTTTGGCTTCTTGACTTGATGGAGGCTTTTCCACTATTTCTGGTGAAATCTTGAGATCTTCAATCTTTAGCTCTGGTTCTACCATCTTCTCCTTCCCTTTGAGTATGGTGGCTAATAGCTTATCAGTTACAATCTCTTCGGGCTCATCCCTGTCCCAGATGCTGCATTGGGTCATAATCTCTTCGTCCCAAAAGTTCTCTACAGCTTTAACAACTCCAATCTCCCAATCAAAGACATCATTGAAAATTTCAAAACCCGGAGTGATCTTCCAATCTATCCACTGCGGCTCTTCTTCTCCGGTGTAAGGACAAACTGATGATGATGGCACAAAGCTCTCCGAAATATGGGGGATCTTCTCTGATACTTTCTTCTTACCATACTCTCCTTTGTATCCCAACCCTTTTCGGTCTTTCTGACCATGTGTAGTGATAGCATCCTGCAGCCCTTGTGACTCTTTTCCCAAACCAGCCCCTGGGAGGAAGTGCATCTTCTTTAGCATGTTCACCACCTGAGGGCTACCTTTTAAGCTTTGCTCTTCTCCGATCATCGATACATGAAAGCCACTGAATGGCTGATTAGAGATCTCCAAGGCAGACACTTGGTTCTCTCTTGCTGCTTTAATGGTCACTACTTCTCCTTCATGGGGTATCTTAATTATCTGGTGTAAGGTGGATGGTACTCCCCCTAACCTGTGGAACCACGGTCTACCAAGTAGAGCTGAGAAGTTAGCTGGAATCGGCAAGACCACAAAATCTGTTTCTGTCTCAATGGGCCTCGTCTTTACTACAGCTTTGAAAATTCCCGATGCTTGCCTCCTGGAGTTGTCGTAGGCTGTGATGGTCAAATCGGACCGGCTTAGCATACTCTCATCTAGCCCAAAAGCCTGAAGCGCTACTAAAGGGCAGACATTTATTGATGACCCGTCATCAACCATGACGCAAGCGGTGTGCTTGCCATTGATCTGTGCCTTGATATACAGAGGCCGGTTATGGTTGCAACCCTCTGTCGGTAAATCTGCATCAGAAAATACCAGCTTCTCCTATGATCCCCCCTTAACAAGGTCTAACAGCTCAGATGGAGAGATTGTAGTTGCTACAGTGGATACACTCAATGCTTCAACTAACTTCTGTCTGTGAGAGGGGGACTGTCTCAAGAGGTCCCAAATAGATATATGAGCCGTGGTCTTTTTCAGTTGCTTCACTATTGAATTATCTTCCGTCTCTTTCTCTGCGGGTGTTTGCACTAGGTCCTGTTGCTTCTCAACTTCGGGAACTACTCTCCCACTTCTCGTTACTGCCTCAACTCTCTCTTCTTCTTTTGAATCCCACAGATCCGTGAACTCTCCATGTTTCTCATCGTCTTCATCTTCTCCACTCTCACTAGTGGACCAACAGTCTATCGCTGCCACGGAAATCCCTTCTTCATTCACCGCAGGGCGAGTAATAGCGACATACTCATTTCCATATAAATCTTGCATCACATACCATTCTGATAGGCTTGATCCAATCATAAAGACTGGAGGTGGCACTGCATTATAGCTGGACTTCTTCTTGCCTTCTCTCTTCTAAGGATCGGTGATCTACTTATTGTCAATTAGATCTTGGACCCGATGTCTTAGCGTTATACAATCATCTGTCAAATGCCCGGTATGTTGGTGAAATGCACAGTATTCATTTTCCTTGTGCCCTGGCTGTCCCTGGGTCTTGGCTGGCCTAGGTGATAGGGGTCGCAGTTTTCCTTCTTTTACTAGCCTCTTCAGCACCCATGATAAAGGCCTACCCAAGTTGGAAAAATACCTCTGATTCACGCCTGTTGCCGACACCTCGGCTGTCTTCCCACCTCTATTACCACTGCTTGAACTTGCTAACTTGGCTGTCCCTTCATTGCTGTATCCCTTCCTGGCATAGGACTCACTGTTTGCCCTCTTGACTAAATATTCACCTTCTGCTTCTATGGCAATGCCCTTCAGGGATTCGCAGTCTTTCAGTCCCTTCATTTTTAGTCCATCTCTCAAGTACGTGCTGGCATTTCGAATGAATGATCGGATCTGATCAGAAGTGTCCGGTTTGTGTTTCATCTCCATAACCCAGTTCCTCCATCGAGTAAGGTACTCGTGGAAGGACTCTCCAGCCTTCTGTTGTAGCAACTCGTGGTCTTGCAAAGTGACCTCCATCCGGGTACTGCAATCGTACTGCTTAAGAAACTCTTCGGTCAGCAAGTCCCAATCCTCCTTGGACCTCCTGTCAAGCCCATGATACCAATCAATAGCAGCTCCTGTGAGACTCAAGAAAAAATACTCTATCTTCTGCTTTCTTGTTAAGGTCGTTCCCTTCATGACCAGCGAGTATTGCTTGATGTGTGCGGCAGGGTCAGATGTGCCATCAAATTTAGGAATGTCCGGCATCTTAAAGTTCTGAGGAATCAGATCATCCCCATCCAGCTCTCGGTCTTCTGGGTTCATTCCTTTTCCCACTGTCATCATCCTTGTCATGGCCTCAAATCTGTCTTCCATTTTCCTCCACATTGCCTCCTCCAGTTTCGGTGACTTTTCTTTAATTACTGCATTCTCCTCTTGCTCATCTCCCCTAAACTCAGCTTCAGACCTGGGGCCCTCTCTGTGCTCAATAAGTGCAGGTACTCTTCGCTCAACAATAGGTGGATCGACCACTAGTTGGTTAACTGCAGCAGGGAGCTCTTCTCTAACAGCCTCTTGTTCAGCTCGCATCCGGATAGGAGCAGCAGCAGCTTGTTGCCCGACTATGGAGGTGGCAAGATTGCCCATCATTGCAATCATTCGGGCTTCAAACTCCTCCATTCTCTTTCCTACCTCTTTAGCAATTATTGCCTGGGTTGCATCAGATTCATTTGATGGATTAGCCATGCTTACTTCTATTGACGATTCGGAAGAAAACCCCACACTGTCTTCTAAGATTGACTCTGAACTCTGATCCGACACTAACTCTATTAACCCCAAAAGCGGAGTCCTTCTTAACCGTCCGTCGGGACCTCTAGACCACCCAGGAGAATCTATGATGGCTGAAATGCAAAAATTGTTAAGATGATGCATGATTAAAATGCAATGCATGCTCGTGCTGATGCAACATAGATAAACACATGCAAGCAGATAGATCCTTCCCACCTTATATCTCCCACACACGTGGTAGTACAGTCTCTTTCCTAGGTGGGCTTGATCCATGGGTTAACGGGGAACCCAATGGACACGTATGGTGCACGGTGGAAAACCGGCAGCATAACAGCTCTCATCTAATGTACATACGTATGAGTGTTTGGCCATTATGTATTTAAACAATTCAACTTAACTACGATGGGCCCACCGAGGCATGAAAGCCTTTGATGAAGACCATTTAATTAAATTGATTTCGTCCAATATATGATGGCCCATATAGCAAGCATAGTATTACGGTACATTTCACCTAGTGGAAGTATCTATTGCTAATACATGAGCTTTAGTCAAAGGGTGATGATATTTTGGGGTTACCCAAGCATGATCCCTGCCGACGGGTCTAGCTCATCACGAGCATGACGACCGATCGGGTCACCTTTTGATATACCTTAATGGTACGAGACTTGGGCTGGTGATTATCCTTAACACTTCCCAAAATTAAGTGAAAATAGAGTCGTGCTTCAGGAACGCACCGGGGTTGAGAAGGGACCAAATTAACTTAATCTAAGGCTCTAATGAGATGATATGCAATTTTGAGATAAAGCAAAATTCATAAACTAAAACTTAATTGTAAAGGATAGTCAAGGTATTTTCAAGTTGAAGTCTCGAACCACTTTTCCCCAGCGGATTCGCCACTGTAACGCCCGCCGGACCCGCGGCCGCCCCTTTGACCGCCCGCTCGAGGGCGATCGGGCATTTGAGGTCCGTTGACAACTTGCAACGAATTACAAGTGCGTCTATTTTGGGCAACAAGGAGGTTTCATGGAGTCGCCACCCAATAAATCATTGGGAAAGTTTCTCTCACCTCAGAGAGCCTAAGACTGCGCTTATTATCCATTTTGGGCCAACCAGAGGGGTCTTGGAGGGTAAACCTCTCTCCCAAAGGAGCCTAGGATTAATGTCTAAGTCTCGTGACACAAGAGGTGTCTTAGAGGGTAAACCTCTAGCCTCTTTGAGCCCAAAGACCAGAGACTTCTCATCTATTTCTACCTTGATTGATTTTATAATTTGGTTTTGAGTTTATTAGTTCGCTCTCTCTCCACACGATGCAATTTTAATTAAAAGGCACAAATATTCACATTGAAGGCGATAAAATATTTGAAAATAACACCAAAATAAATTACAACAATACTAGGAGCGGAATACAACTCCCATTAAAAATGCGAACATACATAAAATCGGGGAATTTATTAATTATGAGGACTTTGGTCCCCGCATGTGTATTTAAAGAAAACATTTTGAATGTGGTGATTTTATTTGGGATGAAAATTAGGACATTGGTCCCATTTATTATGAAAAAATCCAAGTTAATTTAGTAGAAATATTTTTGTGATTTTTATTTAGGCGTGCATAAAAACCATTTTATTTATTTAATATATACAAGGAAATTAAAAAATATAAACAAAATGAGAATTAAAATGTGCAATGAAAATACCAAACCCTGCATCTGCTCCTTCGCGTGCACGGATGCTCAAATGAGAATAAAATAATGATGTGCAACCAAAAATAAAAAAAAAAAAAAAAAAAGAAATTCATGTTAGAAATTAAACCAAAGAAATAATATGACATGGAGGATAATATGTATAATGAAAATATAACATGCATAAAATACTATAACATGCATAAAATAATTATGATGCAATTTAACATGCATAAGAATAAAAAATATTAACCGTGCTCAACATATCAAATAAATAATTATAATAACTATGAGTAAAAATTAAAATATTGATATGTATAAAAAAGAAAATTAATTTGACATGAAAATATAATAGGATTTAAAAGAGTTTATTTGTTATATGAACAATTGAAGATAAAATAATAAGAAGAAAATGGGGACTAAGAGAATTTACATGTTTAAAAGTTAATTGGAACCAAAACAAATTAAAATCAACAAGAGAATTAAGGAGTTGAGCCATGAATAATTACCCTCAAATTTAATCTTGAAGAATTGACGGTAGAAGTGTTGAATTCCTTGTCTTTCCCTTGTGAAAAATGCTTGAAAAATAACTTGGAAACTTGAAAAATCACCCTTGGAAGCAAGTGTGTAAGATTGATTTTTTCTTTTTCCCTCCGAGCTCAAAAATTCAGTTTTTTCTCTAAAATCTTTCTAATTCTTCCTCCCCTTGTTCTGAATTTTTTCTACCCTTTTTTATCTCAAAAACCACCCAAAAACCACCCAAAACCGTCCAAAAACCATTCAAAATCGAGTGGGGGTCGAAAATGGGCGAAATCTCGGCGAAATGGGGCAAGAGTGGGCGACTGCGCACAAGAAGCGAGCGATGCCCTAAGCGTCGCTCACGCAGGCGAGCGCTCGTCCAGCGCTTGCTTGCGCGCGCGCTGGGCGCCCTGACCTTCGTGAAAAATACCTTTTTTTTTTTTTTGCGGGCTATCAAAGGGGCGGCCGCGGGTCCGACGCGCGTCACAACGGGTGTTTTATCCGTGCAGGTGTGGAAGGTTTTGAAAGGTTGAACTGAGGGTTTCGCATCAGCACGGCCAACACAACTAGTGGATAGAAGATTTTGTAACTAGGCCTTATATTCTTTTTGTATATATTATAGTCTTGTATTATTGAACCTATATAAAGGATATTTTATAAATGATTTTGTTATTAGTATATGTAATCATTCTGTGGTGCTGAGGCACTTTTGTATCTTTTGGAATATGTAAAGCCACTTTTGTCATATTAATGAAATGCAATATTTTGCTCCATGGTCTTTTCTCAGATAACTTATGAAATTTTAATTTATGCATTTGTATATGTAATTGATGTGCAATGATTGATACTGTTTGAGCGTCTGTGGGTGGCAACCCTTATCTACCGAGGACCTTCATCCTCTTCGTAGGGTGAAGTTCTCTACGTATAGGTAAGGGGTGTTACATTTTGTGGTATCATAGCAATAGGTTTAGACGTTTCTGGGAGAGAGTATCCTAGAAAGTCTGTTCGAGTTGTGTTGGCCTGATGTGAACTGTGTTTTGTGTGTTGTAGCTATGGAGTCTGCTCGTGGATCGCTTGAGGGGTCAGCCGAGAATGCGAATCCCCAAGAGCAAGATCCATCATTTTCGGGTCCGGCTCAACCTCCTAGGGTGCCATCAGAGACCCCTGCGGTTCTTTTTGAAGCAATGCTTAAGATATCCCAAGATACAGCCAGGGTGTTGGAGAGAGTAACTGCACCTAGGGCACCTATTGAGAATATGAGGAAGTATAGAGCTGAGGATTTCTTTGGCACCAGTTTAGATGAATCAGATAAAGCTGAGATGTGGATTGATAAAGTGAAGCGGGTGTTAAGGGAAATCAGATGCCCTCCAGATAGGGAAGTGGAATGTGTAGTGTCATTATTGCAAGGCTCTGCTTATGACTGGTGGAGGTTAGTGCTCGGTCAGCCCCAGCTTCCTGAGCCTTTGTCATGGGGGTTCTTTGAGAAGGAGTTCTAAGATACGTATATAACTAAGGCTTTCAAAGATGCCAGATGGGTGCAGTTCTTGAATCTCAGGCAAAGGGTAATGTCAGTGGTAGACTATGAGAATGAGTTCAATAGACTTAGTAAGTACGCGCCGCCAGGAATTCTTACTGATGAGTTTCGGTGTCAACATTTTGAGGCGGGTTTGAATGAATCTTTGAAGGCAATGCTAGTTTCTTTGATGTCTGCCCCGAATGTTAGCTATTATCAGCTGGTTCAGACGGCTTTGAGAGCAGAGCAATCAGAGAATGTTTTTAGAGAGAAAGCTTTGAGGAAGAAGACCTCCAGAGGTAGTTCTTCTTCAGGGAAAAGATCAAGAGAATCTCTAGGGAATACTGTTGGTGAGTCTCCTACTAGTCCGGCTACTAGAGGTAGGAGGCAGGACTCTTCTAGAGGATCAGACACGGGTAGAGGAAGCTCTAGAGGTAGAGGTGATGGTGCGCCTCAATGCTCTCATTGTAGTAAGCGCCATTGGGGCAAATGTAGATGGCTGACTGGAGGATGCTTCAAGTGTGGTAGTACGGATCATTTCCTTGCTAATTGTTCGAATCTACGTGAGAATGCTCCAGGTCAACAAGAGGGTTATCGAGCAGGATCTAATGCTCCCCAAGGAACCCGTGGTAGAGGTAGAGGACGGGGTCATGGTGGACGGCCTCGGGAGAGAGAACCATCTGAGTCTGTGGATCGCCCCGTTCCGACAGCTAGCAGAGCTTATGTCATGAAAGCTAGGGATGAGCAGCATGCACCGGAAGTAATTGTTGGTAAGTTTTTATTGTTTGATTCTGAAGTGTATGTTTTGATAGATCCGGGTTCTACTCATTCTTACTTGTGTTCTAGTAAGTTCGGTGTTAGTTTGGGAAGTGAGGAAAAATTGGATTATGAGATTTGTGTGTCTAGTCCGTAGGGTCAGAGTGTTGTTGTGAATCAAGTTTATCGGAATTGTCCCTTAAGAATTCAAGGTACAGAGTTTGCAGTTGATTTGATTCAATTTCCATTTCATGAGTTTGATGTTATTTTGGGGATGGATTGGTTAGCTAAGCATCGAGCTATAGTGGATTGTCACACGAAGGTTGTGATTAAAAGGTGAGGGAAGTAGTTCGTTACATAATGTCATTTCAGCGATGAAGGCTATGAGGTTCATGAGGAAAGGATGTGAAGCGTATTTGGCACTAGTTTTGGATTCGTGCAGAGGGCAAGTTAAAGTGCAAGATATTCCAATCGTGAGGGAATTTGAAGATGTATTTCCGGAAGAGTTACCGAGGCTACCTCCAGAGAGGGAAGTAGAGTTGTCAGTGAAGATTGTACCGGGAGCATCTCCGATTTCCAAGGCTCCGTATCGGATGGCTCCAGTGGAACTGAAAGAACTGAAGAGTCAGTTGCAAGAACTCTTGGATAAAGGATTTATCTGGCCTAGTGTGTCTCCGTGGGGTGCTCCGGTCTTGTTCGTTAAAAAGAAAGACGGAACATTACGGATGTGTATAGACTACAGGCAGCTTAATAAGATTACGGTAAAAAATAGGTATCCGTTACCACGGATTGAGGATCTTTTTGATCAGTTGAGAGGGGCAGGAGTGTTCTCCAAGATAGACCTGAGATCGGGTTACTATCAGTTGAGGGTAAAGGATATGGATGTGGCGAAGATGGCTTTTCGGACGCGCTATGGTCGCTATAAATTCTTAATGATGCCATTTGGTTTGACCAACGCGCCTGCAGCCTTTATGGATCTAATAAACAGGGTCTTCGGAAGGTATTTGGATCAGTTTGTGGTGGTGTTCATTGACGACATCCTTGTATATTCAAAGAATGAAAAGGAACATGAAGAACATCTCCGTTTGGTATTACAAGTGTTGAGAGATCATCAGCTTTATGCTAAACTCAGTAAGTGTGAGTTTTGGCTAAAAGAAGTGACCTTCCTTGGACATGTGGTTTCAGCTGATGGTATTCGGGTAGACCCATCCAAGGTAGAGGCGATTGTGAGTTGGTCACCGTCCAAGAATGTGCCAGAAGTAAGAAGTTTTCTGGGTTTGGCTGGTTATTACAGGCGTTTTGTCAAGGGATTCTCAGTATTAGCTTCACCTTTGACTAGACTTCTCCGAAAAGAAGTGAGGTTTGTGTGGTCTGATAAGTGTCAAACCAGTTTTGATCAGTTGAAAGAAATGTTGATTAAAGCTCCTATGCTTACGCAGCCTGTGTCGGGTAAGGAATTCACCGTGTATAATGATGCTTCTGGAGTGGGCTTAGGTTGTGTTCTGATGCAAGATGGCAAGGTAATTGCCTATGCCTCTAGGCAATTGAAACCTCATGAGCAACATTACCCAACGTATGATTTAGAATTAGCAGCGGTAGTGTTTGCGTTGAAGGTGTGGCGGCACTATTTGTATGGAGAAAAGTGTAGAATCTTCACTGACCACAAGAGTTTGAAGTATCTGCTGACCCAGAAAGAGTTAAATTTGAGACAGCGAAGGTGGTTAGAACTGTTCAAGGATTATGATTTTATTATTGACAACCATCCGGGTAAAGCAAATGTGGTGGCAGATGCTCTTAGCAGAAAGTCAATTTCGGCTTTGTCTATTAGCATAGGGAGGTGGAGATTTGATTTAGAAGGCGCATTGATTGCTCAGTTAAAAGCTAGACCGAGTTTGCGGCAAGTGATTGTGGATGCACAGTTGAATGATCCTATTTTGCAGCGTGCTTGTCAAGCGGGGAAATATGGTAGGCGAACTGAATTTTCAGTAGATGGGGAAGGAGATCTTAAGTATGGGAATTTGTTATGTGTACCGGATGTGAGTCATATGAAGAAGAAGCTTTTGCATGAGGCCCATTCATCGATTTTTACTATGCATCCAGGTGGAGATAAGATGTATCGAGATCTCAAGCAGCATTATTGTTGGCCGGGTATGAAGAAGGAAGTTTGACCTTAGGATTTGATTTGTTTCCTAAAATCAAGTGATAAACCTAGTCAATCAAGGGGTTTCCTCCTTTAATGGAGATATAAAAGGATTAAAAAGAAAAAAAAAAAGAAAGGGGGGAGAGGCTAAATTAGCTTAGATCAAAATTTTCTAGGAAGAACAAGAATATAAATCTAAGAGAGAAAAATCAATTTCTTATCTTAGATTTTCTTTTCTTTCCATTGTTTTTCTAAAAACACATAAATCTAAGAGAGAAAAATCAATTTCTTATCTTAGATCTTTTTTTTTTTGTTCCATTGTTCTTCTAGAAAACATATAAAGAGGGTTTGTTTTTTTCATTGATTTAAAAATCAATTGTGAAATCCAAAAAGAAATGAAGATCTTATTATCTAAGAACCAAATATTCTAAGGGTAAATATTTTGGGCTTGAATCTCTATATTTTCTATATTTAAAAATCAATTAAACAACATGTAGCTTTTTAAATCTTTTTATTTGATTTCCTATTACTACTGTTATTTTCTTTATTATTATTATTATTATTATTATTATTATTATTATTATTATTTCAATTTGTTAAATCTTATTTTGCATGGTTTTCAATACTTTTAGCCCACTCTCATTTTTGCATGTATTTTGATTCGCTTTCCTTATTTCATTTATTTTATCGTGTACATATATTGTAATATTATTATCATAAATATATTATATTATTATTATCATGATTGTTATGTTATTATATTACTATTATTATGATTATTGTTATTATTAGCATAACAATATAATATATTTTTTTAATGTTTATTTGTTTATTTTTTTTGGTCTATTCTATTCTATCTTATTAATCTCTTTGCATTTTGGGTATTTTTTCACTTCATTTACTTTTATTCTTTGTTTTCTTTTCTTTTCTTCATTTTCTTTTATTCATATTAATGCATTTTTAATTAATCTATTTATTTTTATTGCATTACTAACTATTTGTCTCCTTATTCTTGTTTTGTCGAATAAATAAACTGACTCTCATTTGAGTGTTTCGCTGATGAATAGAGATGTGGAGGCTAAGGGGATTTGGAGATTTCAGTTTGATTTATCATTTTGTATTTATTTTTTCTTTTAAGTTGTTTAGTTTATCATTTTTAGCTTAACTTATGATAAAATGGTTTTCGTTATGCACTTTAAAATAAAAAGTCACAAAAAAAAATTTGTATTTAATAAAATGGAGTTTTTCTAATAAAAAATATGACCAATGTTCTAATTTTCATTTATTTCACTTTCTTCATTCCGCGTAGGGCCAACTTCACATTGTCTGCACACATATACATTCATTCAATTGTCGTTTGTTTGTGTATATATATATATATATATATATATATATTATCGTGTACATATATTGTAATATTATTATCAGAAATATATTATATTATTATTATCATGATTGTTATATTATTATATTACTGTTATTATGATTATCGTTATGATTAGCATAACAATATAATATATATTTTTAATGTTTATTTGTTTATTTTTTTTTTGGTCTATTCTATTCTATCTTATTAATCTCTTTGCATTTTGGGTATTTTTTCACTTCATTTACTTTTATTCTTTGTTTTCTTTTCTTTTCTTCATTTTCTTTTATTCATATTAATGCATTTTTAATTAATCTATTTATTTTTATTGCATTACTAACTATTTGTCTCCTTATTCTTGTTTTGTCGAATAAATAAACTGACTCTCATTTGAGTGTTTCGCTGATGAATGGAGATGTGGAGGCTAAGGGGATTTGGAGATTTCAGTTTGATTTATCATTTTGTATTTATTTTTTCTTTTAAGTTGTTTAGTTTATCATTTTTAGCTTAACTTATGATAAAATGGCTTTCTTTATGCACGTTAAAATAAAAAATCAGAAAAAAAAATTGTATTTAATAAAATGGAGTTTTTCTAATAAAAAAATATGACTAATGTCCTAATTTTTAACCAAGAAAATATCACGCCAAAAGAAGAGTTAATTTTCATTAAAATGGGATCACTCGTTCCAAGTTTCCTCAAATAACATAAAAAAATAGTGCTTCATTTTTTAAGTGTGCACAATGGAACCAATATTCCCAAAAGAAGTAATGCCCCGTTTTATGTATGAACTTTATTTATTTAATTTTCTATTTTTAGGGGATTCTAATTTTTGTCCCATTTGTTTTGTAATTTATTTGTTGATTGCTTTCTTTACCGTTTTCCTTATTTGATTTAAATGCGCCTTATTTTTATTGTATAATAGTGTGAGATGAGAGATGGAACTTTAATAATTAAAAACTCACTTATAATTAACCAAGGCATAAATAAGAGTGATATCCTAAACTACTCTCTGGTTTAGACCTACGAGATTAGATGAACTTTTTCAATATTTTGGGTGGCGGCTCCAAAATACTTCAAGCTGCCCAAAGGTTTTCATGAGATTAGATGAACTTTCCTAATATTCTAATAGGTAGGGATTCCAAAATATCTAGTGATGCCAAAGATAGACGTGAACTCTCTCGGACCCTAAAAGCAGGTATCCGAGAACTATGTGGGTTCGGCTCGTGTCACAGTCTCTAAGAATTTCATGGGGCCTTTGCATCAGATTGCGCAATTCATTAATTCTTTGTTGTCTAGGTTTGAGTGAACCTCGCAACGAAGAGCTATTGTATCTATTTGGAGGAGGAAATTGAGCCTTACGAGAGATTCTGGAACCATCCCAATGCGTTATATGTGAGTGTTATAGGGAAAACTTAACAAATTAGTTGAGTATCATGGGAGCATGGGAGCATGTCTAGATTTGTACCAAGAATTCCCGAAGATGAGCTTTCGAGTCCGCCTTACCCGTGTATTGGCATTTGTATTTTGTGAAGTATGAAAGGAATCTCCATCTCTTGTATCTCTTAAGCAAAATGAGATGTAAGGTTGCTATTAAGTGGAGCCTTCCAGACCAAGTTACATTCTACCAATGAGTCGTCATCTCTGAAGGTTAGAGGCAACTGAGGCCATTTTGGCTTGTGAGGGGAGTGATGTGTGAGGGTATAAACATCCTCTTCAGGGAATAATTTCTCTTTTCCCTTACTCCCGTGACTTGATTCATAATCACGGAAATAAGTTTCAGGCTTTTCGCGATGCCCTGGATCTTAAATCACGATCCCCTTGCTTTGCTTCCCACTCCTTTTTTCTTTGATACATTTCTCATAATTTTTCCTTGAGACCCGGGGTCGTTGGGCCATTTGAAGGGACTGTATGATACTCTTGCTTAAGTCATCAAGGATTAGACCTTATGTCGTTCAGCGTGACTGGAGTATTATCCTTTGCACCAGAAATCTCTTGTTGGATCTAGAGTCAAATCAATGATGACAGGGGATCCCTGTGGTTCATCCCGCCCTTTTGTGGACATTGATTCACTTCGATCTGTGTCATATGAGTTGTCCCTTTCTGACTTAATTGGTGTGAAATTCTTTGATCCTGCAATCAACTCTCAATGAAAGCACCAAATGGTAAAGTCCAGAATGTCGAAATTTAAATGAGATAAGGTCGATTTAAGGCAGGATGAGGTCGACCAGCAACAAGCAAGGCCCGATCCATAAAACAATGAAAATTAGCCCCCTAGGGTGCAAGGGATTAGCACTCTAAAGGTTAAATTAGTGGGAGATTTGAGTGAGAAAGGCAATGAGATGGAATGTCTCAAGATTGCTCATACCAGAGTCTTGCATTTTCTTAGTATTTATGAAGGTTTTAGAGAGAGGTGTTTGAATGACTTGCCCTATTGCCAGAGCGAATTGGCGGTGATGTGGTAGAAAGTGCACAGGAGGATAAGGTGATGACATGTGTCAGTGGATTGATAGGGAGCAGGCCCTGTCAATTTGATCAGACGTGCCTTGAAGCCAACGTGTTGACTCTCTCCTGTGTTACTTATCTGGGCTTTATAATTTTGGGCCTAATTTGGCCTTGTCTTGGGCCTAAATGGTAATTATGGGTATTATCAATTACTATTAATTAAATTATATTTAAAAATGGTAGAAATTTCAAAATTCTATAAAATTTAAAAATCAAAGAATACTAGATCTGTCAATTTTGACCTGAATTTATCCTAAAAAAGTAATCCAAATTTGATTCAAATCCAAGAAAAATGCATGACTTGACCCGAAACTTGAATAGATTGGCTTAAATTTGATCTAAATGGATTAAATTATAGGTCAACCCAAATGATTCATTTTTTAATTATTTTTTAACTGTTTTCCATTCTTAGGATTAAATTTTTTTTTTTTAAAATTCGAATTCTACATATGTTGTGTCATATTGTTAATCTATAGAAAATTTATAGCACTGCAAATTATATGATATTCTCTTCTCACTACTTCAAAACTGACAGACATCATTTGGATACATATAAACATATAGATACATACATATATGGATTTAACCTGAAAATCTGACCTGAATCTGAAATTACCTAATCCAAAAATGATCGAAAAATAATAATCCAATCCAATCTGCTTAACAAATTTGAAGAACACACATTTAGACTTCCACGTCAGTATCTTATATTAATCATTAAAACACTCCTTTATATAATTAGATGTGGATATGGATAATATAAATACAAATAAATATAAGGGCTAATTATAAAAAAAAAAAGTTTCCGACATTTCATCTATATTTCAATTCAACACCTAATGTTTAAAGTCTTATTAAATGGATACTAACGTTTTGGGATTTTTTAAATTTAGAGACTATTAATTTTTCTATTAAACTAACGGAAATTTAAATTTTATATTAAAAAATTAATTTTTAATTTTTATTTAGTTATTATATATCTAAAAATAAATAATTAGCTAAGATACTATGAGCAAATTAAAAATATCCCTTTTATTTCGGGATTTTTTTTAAAAAGATATTAGATATATATTTAAGTAAAAGTAGCAAATTAAAGAATTAATTTTTTTCATCTTTTTCCTTTATCATATTTGATTTTTATGTTTTTTTAATTTTTTGTATTTTGTTTTTCATTTTTTAAGTATTTCTATAATAATTTTCAAATCGGTATAAATCTGAATTTCTAATTTTTATTCATTATTTTTAATTTGTGTTTGGATTTTTTTGTATTTTTGTTTCAATATACTCAAATCTAAAATTTTTTAGTTTAGATTCGATTTTCGTATTTACCCAGATCTTATTTGTGTATTTTTTTAAATCGAATCATTTAACTGATATGGAATACAATTTAAATTTTTGTTATGCAAGTATGTCATTCCATGTGGAGGTTGTTGTCTTTCTCTATGAAAGTTTTCGTCTTTCTTGAATGGAAGGGTTCCTTTTCTTGTGGAAGGTGATTTGATAATTTTTTTTATAGACAACAGATGAACTGAGTTTTTTGTTGAAAACTAGATTGCTCATGCCATGTTACCATTATTCACTATTTTCGTCAAAAAAATTTAGGGATATACTCCATCAACTTTATTAGTTTCGTACATTTTGTATATTCTAAAATTTTATAATTTTATTTGTATTATACAGATTTATTTTTTATTTTATTAATGAAAGTTTTAATTTGCATTCGAAAAAAAGAAAGTGTCCCAATTTAGTTGTAAAAATTAAAAAAATTTATTATGTTATGGAATATTCCTATTGGATGACTACTTTTAGTTCTAATTAGATTCTAAATCAATTATTTTATATTCCTAATCAAATTCTATTACTGACTTATTCACCAATTCTTTGTACCTATAAATATGCTAGTTGCGAGTTATTAAATAGACACAATAACGTTATCAGAGAATATATATTTCTCATTACTCTCTATTTTTGCTTTAATTTTACTTTTATTTATAGCATGTTGTCAGCACGATCAAGTCTCTACTATAAACTTTGATAATTGGAAGCTGGTGGTTGACTACAGCCCGGCTTGACGGAATCAAAGTATTAATTTTCAAGAATTAGCAGGTAAGTAAATTTAATCTGTAAATTTTGAATTGTTATAATTTTCATGAATCAACGAAATTGATTATAGATTGTGTTATGGTATAATGAATTGTATAATTTTTTGTTAT
The DNA here is from genome assembly GCA_947683425.1 of Excoecaria cochinchinensis. NCBI lineage: Eukaryota > Viridiplantae > Streptophyta > Magnoliopsida > Malpighiales > Euphorbiaceae > Excoecaria > Excoecaria cochinchinensis. Next base: position 3,173,129 of record CANTUQ010000110.1, read on the forward strand.
GAGTAATACAATTATTTGAAGGCTCCTGAAGAGCTGTAATGTCATTACTTGCATACAATTTGTTATGAAATATATTATTTTTCAATATTTCTCAAAGAAATTTATTGATTTCTAAAAGATATTCGCTAAAATGGATATCATTTTGAGATTGAGATTAAAATATTGAAATATGTATATGACAATATTTATATCGAAAAAATATTCTTGAAAATTATTTGATTTTACTAACAAATAAAAATATTAGTAACCTGAAGTTTACTGACTGTTATACAAATATTAGTAACCTAAAGTTTACTGATTAATTAATACTAATATCAATAAACTTGAAGTTTATTGATAAATACAAATATTAGTAAACTCGAAGTTTATTGACTGATTGATATTAATATTAAGAAACATGATGTTTATCAATTGAAATAAATATTTGATATAATAAAAATAATGAACCTGAAGTTTACTAATTGAATGACAATTGATTACTTGGTATGACTGGTTTGACCAGCTTGACCATCCCAGATCAATTATAATGCATAAATTATTGAGAATTCATATATATAAGAGAACTAGAAGTTTCTTTAATTTAATTTAAGAAATTCTCATATACTACTTGTTCTCAAGAAATATTACTAAAATATCGCTAGCTAATAAAGAGACTGAATTCCTTTCATTCTTGAATAAATAAAGATAATATATGTGGGCCCACTATCTACCATAGTAACCACTCAAATGTTTTTTGATTTTTGAGAGATGCATTGATAAAATGGTAACATGTGTGTTTATTATCAACTCACAATCTATAGTTTGTGAGATTATTCAAATTAAGTGCACAAATTTTAGATTTTGAAATCAAGACATTTTTCTTGATAATGCTAGTGATCGTATGTCTGGTAAATGATTGTTATAAGCTATTCTAAAGGTCTAGCAAAATATTTATTCTTCTGATTAATTACTAGATATTTTTAAAGAGAATAACAGTATTCCAAGTTTTATAAAGGGATATTATTGCCTAAAGTAATACTTACATGTATTATGCCAATAAAAATCATTAAACTCTTCTATTGCAATTTTAGTTAAAAATTGCATTTTGATTAAATAAATTTCCTAATATCAGTGGAAGTAAGCAGTTGAAAAATAGAACAATAAATATATTACGTGTAATTTAGATCCTCATATCATGAACCTGAAGTTCAAATTGTGATGCTAATATATTTGTTAGTTTGTACAGATTTATTGAATCTCATATGTATCGGCTTGAAATTGCTCTAATTCAAAGTAATGTCTTAGTAGAACAATTTGCCTTGTAGGGTAAATTATTCGGTTCCAAATAAAAATAAAATCTTTGAATAGCAATGAGCAAATAAATCAATATAGTCATATTATGGAGGCAGGTACTCCTAAAAAGACATATGACATAACTAATTTCAAAATTCCGGAAGTAGTTCAAGTATTTAAAATTAAATAAGAGATCTCAATATGTTATGTCATTAAAAGGAACCAGAAAAGATAAATTTGTTGACAACATTTCTACATAAAATTATTGATGTTGACATTTTCAACATAATGAGGATCTTGAAATTAAATCTGTTGAAAAATACAGATGCTAATTGGATTCAATTCTATAATATGAATTTTTGGACCTATAGTTCAAATACTGAAAATATGATGGCAATGGAGTACACATGATATTCATGAATGTACAATGAAATTATAAAACTTAACTTATTTTATGACATTTATTGCAATGAATTGGCATTTATTATGAAGAGATATATTTTCTTATAATAGATATGGATGCAATAAGTATTTATCAATATGGCAGTATATTAGTATGTAACTAATTGATACTATTTTCCTATTTGATAATAAAATTTTTACATAAAAATTTACAAAAGATTTATCATGCCTGAAGCATATATAAATATTTCTGAAAAATTTTGTTTTATACAAATATGTATTAAATTTTATGTGTATGATTTTGAAGTATTATAATGTTGCATTTTATCATGATTTATTTATGATTTTGATTGTTATTGAAACTCTTGAAAAGTTTAAAATATTTTAACAAATATTGATAATTAAAATTTTGTATCGACTTGAATATTGAACACTATTTGATTGAAAATATAATTTTTGATAAAATAATTACATGTTTTTAAATTGTCTTCCATTGAGCACCCCAATGGTTGTAAAGTCACTAGATACAACATATTTCTTGATCATATATTATTGCTATTGATGTATTATGCAATCATGCATTTTAAGGTAATTGTCAAATTGTTACTTAAAATTACATATTGTTTTAAATATTCTAGGTTTCTATATAATCATATATTTTTATTTAGAAAATTCTATTATTTTCATTTATTTTTAAGTATTTCTTTAGAAATATTTGAATTAAATTATTAAATGCATTCGTTTGTGATAGAGATTATATGATTATGTTATATATGTGTCACAAAAATTATTCTATTACAATTGTTTCACTCCCTGAAGTGAATGAAGCAATATAAAATTATAGCCATAGAAATGGTATTTTTAAGAAATTATTATTATTATTATTATTATTATTATTATTATTATTATTATTATTATTATTATCATTATTATTATTATTATTATTATATTACTAATTTTCACCACCAGAAGTAACTGATGATTAAGAGAAAGAATAACAATAGTTAAGAAAACCATTTGAGAATGGATAAATTATATGATATGAAAGTATATTTGTCACGTACCTATTGTACATATGATCATATTATTAAGTTTTTCTCCATCTTAAAGAAATGAAAGACGTGGAGATCAACTTGTACATGCTTATGAAGGTATAGCATGTAATTTTGGAAAATAAATCTTAGTTGTTATTTTTCAGTTAATGCATAATATATCTAGAAGACATATGGCTAGCATATCCAGAAGATATGTGACTCATTTTTAGACAAAGAATCTTATAATATGACACATCAATAATCTACATGCATAAGTTTAAAGTTGTGTATTGATATTATTATAATGGGAAAAAAAATATATATTGTGTTTTTTTTTTCCTTAACTAAGATTTTTTCCCATTGGGTTTTCCTATTAAAATTTTTAATGATATATTGTGTACTCTTTTTTCCTTGACTAGATTTTTATCCTACACGATTTTTCCTAGTATAATGAGGCACGGTATATATTAATGGACATTCAAGGGGAAGTATAAACTACGAATCCCATGATTATGAATGTCCATAAACCTTAAGATTGCTAGCATGGCTTATCAAAAGGAAAAGATAAACAATCAGTGTCCATGTGTCACACCCCAAAGTGGCCCTAGAAGAATTACAGAGTTTTTGTTCGAAAAAGGTAAGTTTATGTGCGAGAGTTCTGTCGCGAGCGCAACAAGTGTCGCGGGCACGACAGAATCCTCCAGCGGTTTTCGAACTTCAGCTGGTTAGAGTGGATGTGAGCGTTCTGTCGCGAGCGCGACAAGCGTCGCAAGCTCGATAGAACCCTCTCGCGAGATGGTTGCACAAGTGGGATTTAAGAGACCGTGAGATGTGTCTTGGACACATGGCACCGTAGGAGAGTGACACGTGGCGGCGTAGGAGCATGACAAGTGTCATCATAGAAGAGTGACAAGTGGCGGTATATGAGAGTGACAAGTGTCATTGTAGGGAAGCGACACATGGCTACAAGAGAAAGTGACATGTGGCATGGGATATTTTGATGGAGATGTATTAATGAGAGAGGTTGGCTTTTAATGTGGTTAGTGGGCAATTAATTTGGTAATTTCTTTGGGTTTGACCGGCCAACATTTGGCATTTCTTAGCTTTTGGCCCTTTTTCTTTTGGGTTTCCTCTTTGTTTTCTTTTCCTTGGTTTTGCCGTGCTCCACTTTCCTTTCTTTTCTTCACTTTTTCATTTGCTCCTAAAGAGACTCATTTAGGTTGGGATGAAGAGAGTAGATTCTTGAGAAGAGGTAAGTAGTGCTATTATGATAGCATTAGTCTTCTTCTTCTACTTGGTTTCTATTTTTGATTTAAAGTAAAAAGAAAAGTAACCCCAAGTGTTTTTGTGTTTGGTTTTGAGTAAGCTGGAGGCAAGAGAATCGATAAAGGAAAAGAGAAGATCGGAACGAGTAGAGAGCTGTGATCGAGTTCCTAGAGGTAGGGATCGAGTGTAACTGTGTTAATTTTGCATGTGTTTATATGAGAGATGCTTGATGAGCTTTAATTAGCTCAAGATGTTCATTTTGATTGCTTACAGTGCTCATGACATGTGTATATATGTTAAAATTATGTAACTTGATCATTTGAGTGTTTGTGTTGATGATAGAGCTTGATTTTGCGAAATTCTGCTTATTTATCATCAGACCCCTGTGTATTGTATTTGTGATAAGTAGAGCTATAGGACTCCAATTGTGTTGTTTCCAATTGAATATGAAAGATAAGATTCGTTTCTAAAAATGTCTAAGAGGGTGCTTGATCTAATTCTGGCCCTAAGTATCCCAAAAAGTTATTAAAATGTAGGTGACCCTGTTCTGGCGGGTTCACTGGAACAGTATAGCTTGTATAGACCATATTTTTCGTTATAGATGTCCAAACGACCTGAAACTTGTCCCATTTGAAATTTAACATCCTAGAGAACAATTGTTAAGAAGAACGTTTTGCCTAAAAATGATGTTTAGAGGTTCATTCAGACGATACAAGTTTAGGGTAAAAAGCAGTCTTGTGAGGCACCAAAGCGGAGCCTCTGTCGCGAGCGCGACACATGTCGCGACCTCGCGACAGAACAACCTATATTAAGCTCTTTTTTCTTCATTTTGAGCCCATGGTTGGCTTGGGTAAACCCCTTGCCTTTCCCCTTAACGTTTTATACATGATTAGGGCTCCTAAATGATTACAAATTAGTTGTTAATGGAAAAAATGCATTTGAGTATGATTAAAGTTAGTAATTTAACTAATAAAGTAACAATGTATAGTTGTAGGAAGTATAGTAAATGACATGATAAAGGTGTATGAACTTAGAAAGGGTTATATAATGCATTTGGTATAGAGTATAGAGCCTTTTTGTAATCTATCTTCTGTCGCGAGCGCGACCTCTTGTCGCGATCGCGACAATGAACTTGACTTCTGGCGCGAGCACGACCTCTTGTCGCGACAATGAACTTAGGTTCTGTCGCGAGCGCAACTTCTGTCGCGATCGCGACAGTGAACCTTTTCGCATCCTGTTTTAGTTGTTTTGAAGAGAGTGTTTTCTTCTGTCTTGCTTTGCATGATGTTTATGTAATGAGTTGAATACATGTATATGATAATGTTATATAAGAGTGAATGCATAGAGTTTAAATGTTACATGCTTTTAGATGATGAGTTGATATTTGTGTAATGTAATTGAGTGGTCTCTGAGCCTGATTACCGTTATAGTGGATAGATAAGCATGCTTATAAAGGGATTAGAGAGTGCAGCTGCCTATGTTCCGCCCCGTTTGGGCGAAGCGGGTCGACCTCTGAGAACGGTCATTAATAGAGACAGATGAAAATGTTTTGTGACTTCGGTCCATCGAAAATGTTTTTTTTATAGAGCGTCCCGTATCCACCATGAGAGGAACTCAGGCTTGTTTTGTTAAATGTTGTACAGTGAACTTGAGATGATTATAGTGTTGCTTCGAATGAAGCCATAGTACATGAAGGTAATGTTTAAGTACATTACAATTCTGTATACAAGTACATGATTACATGAGTGTAGTGACATGAATTTCGTTACATGATAGCGTATATTTGAATAAACGAAATGTACAAGTTGTAGTGTATATGAATAAGTAAAAGAGTAGATGTTATATGCATGTGAACTCATAATATTTGATATTTGAACATGAAACCTATACAAGCATCAGAGCTATATGTATGAACTACTTGATTTTTGTTATATAACATATGTGTGATTTATTTGTGACTTCGTAAAGAAGTCCTTTGCATTGTTTTCATCCCCACTAAGCGTTATCGCTTAGCACGGATGTTTATTTCCGTGTAGGTTACAGGTTCGGATCAGTGAGCGGACATCTGCAGGTCAAGGCCACTAGGAGTTTTATTTTGATCTCCTTTTTGTATAAGTTAGAGATAGAGTTTTACATTTTGAGTAACATCATTATGTAATAAAAGAGTGTAGTGTTTACATGTAAATGTATATGTAAAGCTAAATGAAAACAGATGTAACATGAACATATATATATATGTATAGTTAATATGAAATGCAAGTGGGCCCTAATGTAGTATTTAATTACTTTTAAATGGTTGTGTTTATGTTATGGCTTCCGCTAATGCATGTACAAGTATACGTAAGTGTCTGCGTAGCGCCCCGATATTCCTTACCGGGGGTATGGGGGTGTTACATTTAGTGGTATCAGAGCTCTAGGTTAATTGGTTCAGGACTATAAGATGATAGAGTATAGTACTAGTGTATATGTTTGAGTTTGTCTAGAGTTGTGGCCTAATGCAGATGTCGTTTGTGTAAAGTTTAGATGGAGTCCGACTCACGTGAGAACGTAGAAGAGACAGTGCCAGATGTGAATTGTTAAGAGTTCAAGGTGACACTCTGTATTCCTGTCAGCTATCTTTTTGAAATCATTTGACATGAGCATAGTGAAACATGGGGATGGGAAAAATGCATTACAGTAGCTACATTGCATTTTTGCATCATCTTGCATACATAAATCATTACATAACCATTCCATTCGCATCCCTCATATGTATGTGAAAAAGCATCATTGTTTGTGTTTCATTGAGAAAAGCTGACAGGATATACATTCAGTGCTACATACTTAGAAGAAGTATATGGAATAGAGTGTAGTGCATTGAGGAAAGTGTGAAGTGTATACGATTTGACAACTGTATGGTATAAGTGATAGCGATTCAGAGATCTGTTTAAGGATTTACATGTGTAAGTGATTAGCCGGGAAATTTCGAGGACGAAATTTCTTAAGGGGGAGAGATTTGTCACACCCCAAAGTGGCCCTAGAAGAATTACAGAGTTTTTGTTCGAAAAAGGTAAGTTTATGTGCGAGAGTTCTGTCGCGAGCGCAACAAGTGTCGCGGGCACGACAGAATCCTCCAGCGGTTTTCGAACTTCAGCTGGTTAGAGTGGATGTGAGCGTTCTGTCGCGAGCGCGACAAGCGTCGCAAGCTCGATAGAACCCTCTCGCGAGATGGTTGCACAAGTGGGATTTAAGAGACCGTGAGATGTGTCTTGGACACATGGCACCGTAGGAGAGTGACACGTGGCGGCGTAGGAGCATGACAAGTGTCATCATAGAAGAGTGACAAGTGGCGGTATATGAGAGTGACAAGTGTCATTGTAGGGAAGCGACACATGGCTACAAGAGAAAGTGACATGTGGCATGGGATATTTTGATGGAGATGTATTAATGAGAGAGGTTGGCTTTTAATGTGGTTAGTGGGCAATTAATTTGGTAATTTCTTTGGGTTTGACCGGCCAACATTTGGCATTTCTTAGCTTTTGGCCCTTTTTCTTTTGGGTTTCCTCTTTGTTTTCTTTTCCTTGGTTTTGCCGTGCTCCACTTTCCTTTCTTTTCTTCACTTTTTCATTTGCTCCTAAAGAGACTCATTTAGGTTGGGATGAAGAGAGTAGATTCTTGAGAAGAGGTAAGTAGTGCTATTATGATAGCATTAGTCTTCTTCTTCTACTTGGTTTCTATTTTTGATTTAAAGTAAAAAGAAAAGTAACCCCAAGTGTTTTTGTGTGTGGTTTTGAGTAAGCTGGAGGCAAGAGAATCGATAAAGGAAAAGAGAAGATCGGAACGAGTAGAGAGCTGTGATCGAGTTCCTAGAGGTAGGGATCGAGTGTAACTGTGTTAATTTTGCATGTGTTTATATGAGAGATGCTTGATGAGCTTTAATTAGCTCAAGATGTTCATTTTGATTGCTTACAGTGCTCATGACATGTGTATATATGTTAAAATTATGTAACTTGATCATTTGAGTGTTTGTGTTGATGATAGAGCTTGATTTTGCGAAATTCTGCTTATTTGTCATCAGACCCCTGTGTATTGTATTTGTGATAAGTAGAGCTATAGGACTCCAATTGTGTTGTTTCCAATTGCATATGAAAGATAAGATTCGTTTCTAAAAATGTCTAAGAGGTTGCTTGATCTAATTCTGGCCCTAAGTATCCCAAAAAGTTATTAAAATGTAGGTGACCCTGTTCTGGCGGGTTCACTGGAACAGTATAGCTTGTATAGACCATATTTTTCATTATAGATGTCCAAACGACCTGAAACTTGTCCCATTTGAAATTTAACATCCTAGAGAACAATTGTTAAGAAGAACGTTTTGCCTAAAAATGATGTTTAGAGGTTCATTCAGACGATACAAGTTTAGGGTAAAAAGCAGTCTTGTGAGGCACCAAAGCGGAGCCTCTGTCGCGAGCGCGACACATGTCGCGACCTCGCGACAGAACAACCTATATTAAGCTCTTTTTTCTTCATTTTAAGCCCATGGTTGGCTTGGGTAAACCCCTTGCCTTTCCCCTTAACGTTTTATACATGATTAGGGCTCCTAAATGATTACAAATTAGTTGTTAATGGAAAAAATGCATTTGAGTATGATTAAAGTTAGTAATTTAACTAATAAAGTAACAATGTATAGTTGTAGGAAGTATAGTAAATGACATGATAAAGGTGTATGAACTTAGAAAGGGTTATATAATGCATTTGGTATAGAGTATAGAGCCTTTTTGTAATCTATCTTCTGTCGCGAGCGCGACCTCTTGTCGCGAGCGCGACAATGAACTTGACTTCTGGCGCGAGCGCGACCTCTTGTCGCGACAATGAACTTAGCTTCTGTCGCGAGCGCGACTTCTGTCGCGATCGCGACAGTGAACCTTTTCGCATCCTGTTTTAGTTGTTTTGAAGAGAGTGTTTTCTTCTGTCTTGCTTTGCATGATGTTTATGTAATGAGTTGAATACATGTATATGATAATGTTATATAAGAGTGAATGCATAGAGTTTAAATGTTACATGCTTTTAGATGATGAGTTGATATTTGTGTAATGTAATTGAGTGGTCTCTGAGCCTGATTACCGTTATAGTGGATAGATAAGCATGCTTATAAAGGGATTAGAGAGTGCAGCTGCCTATGTTCCGCCCCGTTTGGGCGAAGCGGGTCGACCTCTGAGAACGGTCATTAATAGAGACAGATGAAAATGTTTTGTGACTTCGGTCCATCGAAAATTTTTTTTTTATAGAGCGTCCCGTATCCACCATGAGAGGAACTCAGGCTTGTTTTGTTAAATGTTGTACAGTGAACTTGAGATGATTATAGTGTTGCTTCGAATGAAGCCATAGTACATGAAGGTAATGTTTAAGTACATTACAATTCTGTATACAAGTACATGATTACATGAGTGTAGTGACATGAATTTGGTTACATGATAGCGTATATTTGAATAAACGAAATGTACAAGTTGTAGTGTATATGAATAAGTAAAAGAGTAGATGTTATATGCATGTGAACTCATAATATTTGATATTTGAACATGAAACCTATACAAGCATCAGAGCTATATGTATGAACTACTTGATTTTTGTTATATAACATATGTGTGATTTATTTGTGACTTCGTAAAGAAGTCCTTTGCATTGTTTTCATCCCCACTAAGCGTTATCGCTTAGCACGGATGTTTATTTCCGTGTAGGTTACAGGTTCGGATCAGTGAGCGGACATCTGCAGGTCAAGGCCACTAGGAGTTTTATTTTGATCTCCTTTTTGTATAAGTTAGAGATAGAGTTTTACATTTTGAGTAACATCATTATGTAATAAAAGAGTGTAGTGTTTGCATGTAAATGTATATGTAAAGCTAAATGAAAACAGATGTAACATGAACATATATATATATGTATAGTTAATATGAAATGCAAGTGGGCCCTAATGTAGTATTTAATTACTTTTAAATGGTTGTGTTTATGTTATGGCTTCCGCTAATGCATGTACAAGTATACGTAAGTGTCCGCGTAGCGCCCCGATATTCCTTACCGGGGGTATGGGGGTGTTACACCATGCAAGACATTTTACAATATTGTTAATAGCGTGACAGATCTTTTAGTGAAAAATGGATATGAGAATAATTCCATTTGTCTATGCATTTTTATTAAGAAGATAAATTATGGATTTACTATAGTTGCAGTTTATATTGATGACTTAAACATAGTAGGGATTCCAGAAGATATCTCTATTATTGAAGAATATTTAACAAAGGAGTTTGAAATGAAAGATCTTGGAAAAACAAAATTTTGTCTTGCATTTCAAGTCGAATATTTGCCAAAAGGAATTCTTGTGCATCAAGCAACCTATATGGAGAAAATCTTGAAATAATTTTATATGGATAAATCTAATCCATTAAGTATTCCAATGGTTGTTCGTTCTTTTGATGTCAAGAAAGATCCCTTTCATCCACAAGAAGATAACGAAGAGATTCTTGGTCCTAAAGTACCATATCTTAGTGCAATAGATGTACTTTTATATCTTCCAAATAGCACTAGACCAGATACAGCTTTTGCAGTTAATTTACTAGCAAGATTTAGTTCTACACCAACTTGAAGACACTAGAATGGTGTAAAACATGTTCTACGTTATCTTCATGGCACTTCTGACATGGATTTATTTTCCTCAAAAAGAGCAAAGTCAAAATTGGCAGGGCATGCTAATGCCGGGTACCTATAAGATCCTCATAAAACTCGATCACAAAAAGGTTATGTGTTCACATATGGTGAGACTGCTCTTTCTTAGCAATCTATGAAGCAAATAATCACTGCTACTTCCTCCAATCATTTTGAAATATTAGCCATTCATGAAACAAGTTGTGAATGTCTGTGGTTGAGATCCATGATAAAGGAGCAAGTGGATTAGTGCTGGAGAACAAGCCAACAAAATTATATGAGGATAATGCAGCATGTATCTCACAACTCAAAGGTGGCTATTGTAGACACCGGGTTCTGAGGTAGTCCAGATCAGAGTTACCCGATGAAGATATCAATGTCCGTTTCCAGGCAAATGGATGAAAGTTGTGAGTCTTCATTCTCCAGTTTTACAAGGATTGAGGATTCTTCTTGGTGATAGGGGATTTCTGGATGTCGGGCGGAGTTCCTATTTTGAAAATCTGGACTTTGCTCCACCAATGGGTATTCCATCGGTCAAAGTGATGCCCATCTCTCGTTTCCAAGGACGACCCCCCTCTCGTATGAGCGGCGCCTGTCGCTCTTGCTGAATGATCCGTCTCTCGCGGGAGCGACGCCCGTCGCTTGCGTGAGAGGCCCGTCCATCGCGACAAGAGATTACTATCGCTCGCTTGCGAAGGCCGTCTCTCGCATTGAGCGATGCCCGTTGCTCATACGAGAGACGCTTGCCTTTCACAGGCGATGGTTGTCTCTCAGCCTTTGTCTCTTGTGGGTGGTTCGTCACACAAAAGACCAAGGATGCCCCCGTCACCGACGCCCGTCGGTCGTCGATCTGCCATTGATTTGAGAGGGATTTCCCAATTTTCCATATCCTTTCAAATATATTTTCAAGATTTTCCAAATATTTCCTAAATCTTTTCAAATATTTTCAAATTTTTGATTTGCTTTTGAGAATATTCTGCAAATCATTCGGATTGGATTTTGATTTCAGAAATCTTTTTCTAATTTAAATTCTAAATTTGAATTTATTTGAATTATTTTCCAAAAACCTATAAATAGGGGTTGAGGCTCATTATTTGAGGTTAGCAGTTTTTTTAACAAAGAAAGGATTACAAATTTTTACGAAACAGAGGATTTTTCGAAAATACAAAAAAGGTTTCTTTCTTTTTCGTCAGATTTTTATCAAATATTCTTCGAATCAAGGCAAATTTGAAAGAATGAAACTAATTCATTTCTATCCGATCTAGCCTATTTAGCATCCATAATTGCTACCAAAACATCGAGAAAGAAAATATAATTTTCTTTTCTTGATTCATTTTCGAAAACACGATTTTTGCAGCCAAAAATCTCTTAAAATTATGCATCACGGATCAATCCTTATAGAACTCAAGGAATAGAAATCACGCGACATTCACCTTCAGAGGTAATATTCCAAGGGTAAACATTCTGGATCGATCTCCATTACATTTAATCATCTCATATTGATTTTACACATAAAATCTCATTTTATTTAAAACAAAAAGTTTTTTGCGTGATTTTCTCTATTTTTTTTTGGTCTGGGACGGCCGACGGGTAGAGGACCCACCGATGGCCGTCGCTCATATGAGCGATAGGCCATCGAGGGCTTATACTTCCACCCGTTGGTCAGCACAGGGACGCGGGCAGAGGACCTACCGACGGCCGTCGCTCATCCGAGCAACGGGCCGTCGAGGGCTTATACCTCCACCCGTCGGTCGGCCCAGGGACGCCCGTCGCTCACGCGTTATGGGCCATCCCTGGGCCTTTCCCCCTCCATTCCCTTCACTTCCTTTTCATTTACCCCTTTCTTTTATTTTCTTTATTTTCATTATAAATTTTTATAAATTCTTTTCTTTCCTTATTTATTTTTCATGTTTATTTTATTTTAATTTTTGCACTAACATGATTTTTATTTTTGTGAGTTTTATTGCTTCTTTATTGGATTTGGGTTATATCAAACGGAGGACACCACAATGATCTGAGAACTTTCATTCGGGTTTATTCCTTTACCTTCTCTCCTCCTTATTTTAATTTCCATTTATTGTAAATATTATTTTATTCCGCTAATGTGAAAATGGCTAAGTATTTATATTCATTAAATAGGATTTTCCTAAATAAAATGAGGACCAATATCCTATTTCTTTCATCAAATAAAATTGACACTTTAAAGTTGTTCTTGCAAGTATGCATGCGAGGACCAATGTCCTCACTCCTTAACGAACATCGTGTTTTATGTATAATCCACATGCTATTTATAATGGGGATTGTATTTCACCCCTAGTTTCGTTGTAATTTATTAGATTTTCATTTATCTTGTTTTAATCTTGCTTCCATTTACCGCTTTTGTTTATCGCTTTTATTACGTGAATGATCTGCACTTTAGTTAATGCATTAAATTGTCTGAGAAAAGGAATGAAATATTAAATTCAAAACCCAATTATAATTTAACTAAGGTATAAATAAATGGGAAGTCCCGAACCATCTCTGGTCTTAGGCTCAACGAGGTTAGAGGACCATCTCAATGTTCTATTGGGGTGGGATCTCCAAAATATCTCTTGTTGCCCAAAATAGGCTCAATTTGCATTATCTTAGGCTCAAAGAGATTAGATGATCTTTCCAGTGTTTTATTGGAAAGAGGTGTCCAAAATATCTCTAGCCTGCCCAAAATAGACATATTTGCATCGTTTTAGGCTTCATGAGATTAGACGATCCTCCCAATGTTCTATTGGAAGGAGGTGTCCAAAATATCTCTGATTGCCCAAAATAGACACACACGCATTGTCTTAGGCTCAGTGAGGCTAGATGACCATTCCCAATATTCTATTGGGTGACTCCAAAACACTTCCTTGTTGCCCAAAATAGACGCCCTTGTAAATCTCTTACAAGTTTTCATGAACCTCTCCTGAAAGCCCTAAAGGTGGGTTTTCGGGGCCCCTTGGGGTTCGGTACGCGTCACAGTGGTGACTCCACTGGGGACTTATTTTGAGACTTCGCTTCGAAAGTACCTTAATTAAACATATGATTGAGTTTTAATTTAAAAATTTCATCCTTTTTTAAAATTTGCACTACATCTCATTAGAGCCTTAGATCTATGCTAGTTTGGTCCCTCTTTTAATCCTGGTGCATTCCCGAAGCATGACCCCACATTCACTTAATGTAGGGAAGTGTTACGGATAATCACCAGCCCAAGCCTCGTAGCATTATGGTATATTAAATGGAGACCCGACCAGTCATTATGCTCGTGATGAGCTAGACGCGTTGGTAGGGACCATGCTTGGATTGCCCTAAAGTAACAACACTCTGGTCAAAGCTCATGTAATGAAAGTAGATACTTCCCCTAAGTGGTATGAACATAATACTATGCTTGCTGTATGGATCATTATATATTGGACAAACACATATAATTTGATTGGTCAACTAATCAAAGGCTTTCATGCCCCGATAGGCCCATATCGATTTATTCGAATTGCCTAAATACACAACGATCACAACCCATGCGTCTGTGCATTAGTTAGGAGAGGTTATGCTGCCGATTTTCCACCGTGCACCATACGCGTTCATCGGGTTCACTGTTAACTCATGGGCCAAGCCCACCTAGGAAAGAGACTATGACCTCGTGTGCGGGAGTGATAAAGTTGGAAGAACCTCTGTGCTTGAGTGTGATTTGTGGGTGCTGCATAGCATGATCATGCATCTTATGGCATTCATGCATCATCCTGACCCGATATGTTTTGCAGCCATCATAGATCTACCCAGGTGGTCAAGAGGTCCTCAGGGGCATTTACGCAAAAACTCATTCTTTGGACTACCGAAAAGGGTAGAGTACTTAGACACAATTTTTGAAACCAGTCATGCTACATCATCTTAGTTCTCCTTGCACAGTGAGATGGATAATTCACCAAGAGGCACAGATGCTACCAGGGCCATGATAACCGAGGAAGTGGGTCGACGGTTTGAGGAGTTCGACAATCGAATGATTGCCATGATGGCAAATATGGCCCAGCCTGCCGCACCACAGAACCCAGCTCCTCCTCCCATAAGACAAAATGAATAGAAGGAGGTCAGAGAAGACCCAGTTGAAGAAATTCATCCACCGCTAATGGACTTAAGGGCCAATATGTAGGCAGGACAGAGAAGGGGGCTTGCCAATAGGTTAGATGAGGATTGGGAAGAAGACGAGTATAAGGAACCAGTGTCAGTGAGGGGAAAGGCACCTCAAACTGAAGAGGCCATCTGAAAGAAGATGGAGGAGAAGTTCGAGGCGATGTCGAGAATGTTAACTCGAGGAGGAGGGATGAATCCCGAGGACAAAGAATTGAAGGGAGAGGATGTGATCCCTATGAACTTTAAAATGCCGGATGTCCCAAAATTTGATGGCACTTCTGATCCTACTGCCCACGTAAAGCAGTACTCACTAGTAATGAAGGGTACTACTTTAACGAAGAGACAAAAAATAGAATACTTCTGTCTGAACTTAATCGGTTCGGCAGTGGATTGGTACCGTGGTCTATACCGTAGGACTAAAGAGGATTAGGACTTGTTAATGGAAGAATTCCTCAGGCAATATAGCTGTAGCATGAGGATAGAGGTGACCCTGAAGGGCTTGGAGTTGCTACAGTAAAATTCCGGTGAGTCCTTCCACGAGTATCTGACCCGATGGAGGAATCGGGTGATGGAAATGAAGAGAAAGCCAGATACTCAAGATCAGATTCGCTTTTTATCAAGAATGCTAGCTCATATCTGAGGGATGGGATGAAGATAGAGGGCCTGAGAGATTGGGAATCATTGAAGGATATTGCCATCGAAGCTGAGGGAGAGTACCTCGCAAGAAGAGCGAGTAATGAAGGTTATGCAAAGAAGGGCAATAGCTGCCAGGGGGCAAGTAGGCCAATAGGCTCCACCAATGGCACTAGGAAGACGGCTGAGGTTTTAGCTACGAACACTGCTCCGAGGCATTTCTCTAATTTAGGGAGGTCCCTCTCATGGGTTCTCAGGAGGCTGATGAAGGAGGGGAAATTGCAGCCTTTACCACCACGACTGGCCAGGACCTAGGGACTTCTGGGACATAAGGATAATGAGTACTGCACGTACCATCAACATACCGAGCACACAACTGACGAGTGTAAGGCACTAAAGCATCCGATTCAGGATCTGTTCGATTCCAAGCAGGTCGCAGATCTCGAGAAGAGACGGAATCAGAAGATGCCCGGGTATAATAATGTGCCCCCGCCTGTATTCATGATCCAGTCCAGTTTGCCCGAATAGTTTATATTGAAAGACTTATACGGCATCGATGTCAATGTTGCTATCACGTGCCTCCATGAGGTAAGTGAAGAAGGGCTTCCCATGGCAATGATCGATTGCTGGTCCACCGATGAAAGTGGAGATGAAAATGATAATTCTGAAGTTGATGGATTTCTCGACCCGTGGGGTTCGAAGGAGTAAGAGGAGAAGAAAGAAAAGAAGAAAGTCAGATAGTGACCCGAAGTGGAAGGGTAGCTACAGAGGCTGATAGGCGGTAGGATCCCGCAGTGGGTCAAAAGGAAATGGAGCCAGAGGAGGATCCGATAATGAGGCAGCTGCAAAAAATGCCGGCTCAAATCTCAATCTGGGATTTATTGAGGTAGTCTCCATCTCATAGGCAGAAGTTAGTGGAGGCTTTGTGTGAGACTACAATGGCCACAACTATCTCACCTACAGAGCTACTAGATGTAGTCAAGGGGGGTGCTGGAGAGAATGTGGTATTTACAAATGCTGACTTGCCGGCGGATGGCCGCAACCATAACCGCCCCTGGGCTCAGATCAATCAGAAACACACGACATGTGTCATAGTGGACGATGGTTCATCAATTAATGTGTGCCCACTAGTAGCAATGGTGGCTTTCGGGATGACGGAGGATATGCTGGCTAAGTCTGATTTGACGATCATAGCTTATGACAACTCACAAAGGCAAGCATCTGGGACATTTAAAATGATGGTCAAGACGGGACCAGTCGAGACTGAGGTGGAATTCGTGGTCCTACCTATTTCGGCCAACTTCTCGGCCCTCTTAGGCAGGCCTTGGTTCCATAAGTTGGGAGGGGTGCCCTCCAATCTACACTAGATGGTTAAGATTCCCCACACGGGACAAGTGGTGACCATAAGAGCTGCAAGGGAGAATCAGGTCTCAGTGCTAGAGATTGCGAGATAGCCTTTCAGCAGATTTCATGTCGCCATGATAGATGGGGAAGAACATATGGAAGGAAGTCCTCAAGTGCTCAGTATGATAAAGAGGATTTCATTCCTCCCTTGTGCGGGTCTAGGCAAGAGTTCGCAGGGATCACCAACAGCCATTGCTACCAGAGGCCAGAAGTATAGGAGGGGCCTTGGGTATGAAGGTGTCACGAAGAAGGGCAAGAAGTCAATGGATGAGATCCCCTATGTCAGAGAAAGCTTTGTGCCAGCAACTGCAGTGTGTCCCTACATGGGGGAAGCATAACCGCAGTGGGTTGATGGAAAAATTGTACCGAGTTTCGAGGTCTTCAATGATGTCTTCGATTGGGACATTGGATTGATCAAGCCAGCAGAGGGCTTTTGGGATGAGGAAATCATGATCAAAGAGAGTATGGGACCGCGAAACACCCGAAGAGGTTATTATTGAGAGGTTAATGACTGCCCGAGTGAAGGGGAAAGTGAAGATGGAAGACAAAGCTGCAGAGAGATGAGTGAACTCATGCAGTGGGTTGCTGCAGTACCTCCAAAATGTCAGTTTGATCCAGAACCGTCAGCTGCAACATCTATACCGATGAAAGAAGAAGAAGAAAATAGTTTAGATTTTCTTTTTACACCTGAACTTTTTAATAATTTTGATGATATTTCCAATTCTATTAATAATAGGAATAATTTTGCTTACTTGTATGACGTTTTTGATGATTTTATTATGCATAATCATGATCATAATTCATTTATATTTGACATCAATTCAACCGATGCTACTCCATTTAATCTTGGAACTTCAGAAAACCCAAAAGAGATCTTGATAGCATCTGACGTAACTCCTAAAGAGAGAGAAAAATTTGAGAGAATTTTAAGAAAATATGAAAAAGTCTTTGCCTGGACCTATGAAGATATGCCAGGAGTAGACTGTGAAATCGTAAAGCACGCCATCCCGACATACCCAGACCATAACCCAGTCAAGCAGAAACTTAGGAGGCTCAGGGCAAAATGGGCAGATAAGGCGAAGGAGGAAATTCATAAACAGATTGAAGCTAAGTTCTTGATTGACATACAATATCCAACCTTGTTGGCCAATGTCATCCCAGTAGCCAAGAAGAACGGCAAAGTGCGCATGTGTGTGGACTATCGAGATCTAAACAAGGCTTGTCCAAAAGATAACTTTCCGTTGCCTCACATAGACGTATTAGTAGATAGTGCAGTTGCTTGCATGCTGTATAGCTTCATGGATGGTTATGCAGGTTACAATCAGATCCTTAATAAAATAGCCGATCAGATCAAAACAGCCTTTATCACTGAATGGGGGACGCTTGCTTATAGGGTGATACCATTCGGTTCGAAGAATGCAGGTGCAACTTATTAGAGAATGGCAACAAAGATCCTAGATGACTTAATCCACAAAGAAATGGAAGTATACGTGGATGATATGATGATCAAGTTAGCCACTAGAGAAGGTTATTTTGAGCCTCTGGAAAAGTTCTTTCAGAGGATCGGTAAGTACAACCTGCGATTGAACCCCAAGAAATGCATCTTTGGTGTCACTTCAGGGAAACTGTAAGGACATGTGGTCAGCCAGAGGGGGATTGAGATTGACCCGGACAAGGTCAAGGCCATTTGAGAAATGCCAGTGCCTCAGAAGGAAAAGGATGTTAGAAGTTTTTTGGGTAAGTTGCAGTATGTCAGCAGGTTCATTGCCAAACTTACTTCAATTTGCGAGTCAATCTTCAAGTTGCTCAGAAAAAACCAACCTGTAGTATGGAATGAAGACTGTCAGAAAGCCTTTGATACTATCAAGGATACTTCCTGAATCCACCAGTTCTGAGACTGCCACAACCAGTCAAGCCGCTTATTTTGTATTTGGCTATAGAAGATAGTTTTATAGGTGGCATGATGGCTCAGGAGGATGAGTTCGGGGTGGATTTTGCAGTCTATTACCTTAGTAAGAAGTTCCTTTCCTATGAGGTCAAGTATGCAGAAGTAGAAAAGATTTTCCTCGCAATAATATAGGCCTCTAAGAAGTTGAGACACTACTTTCACTCTTACAAGGTACAAGCGGTGGCAAAACAAAATCCTCTTAGATACCTGCAGGAGGCTCCATCTTTGCTAGGGAAAATGGGGAGATGGTTGTTGTTATTATAGGAATTTGACGTTGAGTACATCACCCGGAAGACCATCAAGGGGCGCACAGTAGCGGAGTTTCTAGCTGAACACCTGATCCAAGGAGATTCGTATGAGTTCAATTTCCTGAACGAGGATGTGGCAGCTATCACAGTACGAGGTTGGCAGTTACACTTTGACAAGGCTGTAAATAGCAAAGGGGTAGGAGTAGGAATTATTCTAATGACCTCAGATGACAAAAGACTTCCGTTGGCTCAGAAACTAAGGTATAAAGCCACCAACAATGAGGCCGAGTACGAAGCCTGCACTTTCGGATTAAAAGCCTTGATAGCCTTGGGTCAAAGAACGTGGAGGTGTTTGGAGATTCATCGCTAGTAATCAATTAGATTCGAGGCGAGTGGGTCGTTAAAGAAGAGCAGCTGATACCATATGTGACATACTTAAAGGGTTTAAACAATCAGTTCAAAGTATGCACTTTTCACTTTGTTCCGAGGGATGAAAAACAATTGGTCGATGCGCTTGCAACTCTAGTGTCAATATGGGATAACTCGGAAGGGATAATTATGAAGCCAGTGTTGATTTCTAGTGCTAAGAGGCCTAGCTTTGAGTCCAACCCTATCATGGAAATGGAAGTTGTGGATGGGAAACCATGGTACCACGATATCAAGAAATATCTGGAGAACACAACGTTCCCAGAAGAGGCCATAAAAAAAGATCAGAGGTTGATTCGCAGGTTATCTACTCAATTCATCTGCATAGATGGGGTATTGTATAAACGACAAGTCAACGGTATCCAATTAAGATGTCTAGATGAGAGAGAGGCCGAAAGGGTAATGGAAGAAACTCATGCTGGTGTTTGTGGGGCCCACATGAATGGTTTAATGCTGGCCAAGAAGATGATGAGACAAGGGTTCTATTGGCTCACCATGGATACGGACTGCTCGAAGTACATAAAGCAATGTCAGTTGTGTCAGCAATATGCAGATTTGAGGCACTTGTTGGTTTCGGAACTACACAGTTTGACATCGCCTTGGCCATTCGCAGCTTGGGGGATAGATGTTATTGGAGAGATACACCTCACGGCCTCCAATGGACATAGATTCATCATAATCGCTATCGACTATTTTACTAAATGGGTAGAGGTTGAATCTTTTAAGAAGGTCGATGCTTGGGATATGGCCAGATACATTGAAAAGAACCTGATATGCAGATATGGTCTCCCATATCACGTTGTATCCGATAATGGTGTTCAATTCATTGGAGAAACGAAGAAGTTACTTCATAAATACGGCATCAAACATCACAAGTCCTCTCCGTATCGCCCATAAGCCAATGGGGCAGTAGAAGCCGCCAACAAGAATGTCAAGAAAATCCTTGCCAAGATGGTTCAGAACTATAAGGACTAGGTGAAAAAGTTGCCTTTTGCACTTTGGGGTTATAGAACTACCATCAGAACTTCTACAGGAGCCATGCCATATTCTTTAGTCTATGGGACGGAGGCGGTACAGCCAGTTGAGATAGAACTCAAATTATTGAGGGTAGTCATGGAGGCCCAAATTCTGGAGGCTGAATGGGCACAACAAAAGTTGCAACATCTGAATATGTTGGATGAGAGCAGGTTGAGGGCCTATTACCACAATCAAATTTATCGAAGAAGGCTGGCCAGGTCATTCGGAAAGAAAGTCAAGAAACACCTGATCGGTGCTTGGCAAGTGTACCAAATTGACAAGTAATAAAGTGGGGTATAGTTAGGACCCCGAGTTATCATACCCAAGGGAAAAAGGATTGTCACGTTAAATATCTATAGATGAGTGAATTTCAGATATCCCCGGTTTGTTTGGTGGAGAAAATTAAGCTAAGCAA
Organism: Excoecaria cochinchinensis; assembly: GCA_947683425.1. NCBI lineage: Eukaryota > Viridiplantae > Streptophyta > Magnoliopsida > Malpighiales > Euphorbiaceae > Excoecaria > Excoecaria cochinchinensis. The sequence goes on from CANTUQ010000110.1 coordinate 3,194,009, forward strand.
AAAAAAATAAATTAACAATTAAAAATAAAATTGTTCATCAAGAAATTACTCAAGGATGAAATTAAATGCTTAGGAAATTCTATCCTCATAAATGTAATTGGAAATTGGTAAAATAATATAAACATGAAATTCTGGACAACCCAACTAAACCCAGGCTTCCCAATCCGAAGTCAGCCACTCTAATTATATGACATTCCAAACCGGAGTCAGCCACATAACTAACCTATACATGGGTCTAAAATCCTAAGTTCGGTTTATTTTCCCAATACGGAGTCAAATAACCCAGAACCCATCCATTCCTCACATTTCTGAAAATTATAAAACTAACATCTATAAATCAAGCGTCCCATTCCGGAGCAAGCAAAATTGATAGATGTAGAGATATAAGAACAGAGCAAAAACAAATTACAACAAAAATTAGATTTGAAATTAATCATCATTCCGGACTAAATCATAATCAAACCCAATAATCATCATAATTGCAGAAAATATAACGAGAGAAATAAAAGAAATCATGAAAATATTCATTAAATCCAAAAATCAAAAATTCAAAGTATGATTCAAGAACCCCTAAGCATGAATAACTACTCCAACATCAAGAATATAAACATAAAATATGAAAAATTCAAGTTTAGAATACACCCTTAATGAGAGAGAAAATAGATCTTGAAGCCTTTGCTCTTCAACCTTGGAATTCCTTAAATCCCCAAAATATAAAAATAAACTAAATTAATCTAAATTAATTAAGAACAAAATTGCAATTTAAAAATTAAATCTAAGCTAAAACAGTATTTAAAATGAAAATTAAAACCTAAATTAAAATAAAAACACTGCTGAAGAACTAAAAAAATAAAAACCTAAGTCTACTCCTAATTAGGTCTCTCCCTGAAGATGCAGCGGCGTTTCTTTTGAATGTCTGGAGAAAAGCACAGCTGTGCTTTCGCAAAGTACAGCTATGTTCTTGAGCAACTAGCGTCATGTACGCGAACAGGTGGAAGAATTGTGAAACACAGTTGTGCATCTCGCTAAAGCATAGCTGTGCTTCGAGCGTGAACGTGCTGTCTTCCATGCACGTGTGCCTCCTGCTACGTAACACAGCTGTGCTTTGCGAGAAAACACAGCTGTGTCGTCGGCTGTTCACGCTGTTGCGCGCTTCCTTCGAAAGCACAACTGTGCTATTGAAAAGCACGGCTGTGCTTTAGGCAAATTTTGCCCTCTTTCACCAATTGTTCCTAAAATCCATTCCGAACCTCCAATTTAGCTCCGGATTAAAATAAAACACCTGAAAACATCCCAAAACTTATTAAAAATTATAAAAACATTATAAATTAATAAAAAGACAAAAACTAACTAATTAACATTAAAATTAAATAAATAAAACACATAATTATGCCAAGAATTAATCTAAAATATTAATATAATTACAACTTATCAACACCCACTGAAGGAGGGAGATTTGATATTCAAATAAATGAGACCGGGTGCACAAGATATAAGGAGAATATTTAGACAGACATGAGAAGGTCCTTTCAATCTCAAAAAGCTGTTGTCAAAAGGAGCGGCAATTCTGCCAGATAGCGATGGCAACGAGTTCAAAGAGCCGATCAATGTTGACAGACTCAAGAGGTTCCATGGATAAAGGCTAAAAATCAAAAGAAGAGAAATAAAAGCCCCGCGGGTCGAAAATCGAAAAATGGCGGCCTTGCTAAAATGGGGTGTCTTGTCAGGGTAAAAACTGAAAAAAGGCACCCTAGGCAAAAATTAGAGGCTTGAGAGAAAATTTCCAATCAAGAAAACCCGAGAGGGCTGATTGATAACAGGAGTTTGATGCTATCAAGATTTGTTCCAGGAATGAATGTAGCTTTGCATTTTGAATTAGTGTTAAATGATGATTATGTATATTGAAATCATACTAAAATGTATACGATTTTGCGAAATGAAATAAAATTGAATTTATTCATTTACATTATTTTCTAGTTCTTTTTTAAAAAGAAACACATTGCTCAAAATGCATGTAAAACTGAACTATACTCTATCACTACTCTCGCCGGCCAGATGTCTGAGTCGTCGAGTCCTGTTATCAACTGTGGGGCTGAGCACCCATCTCTTATATGCATTGGTGGAAGTGACAGAATGATTTTCGAAGGAGGGTATGATAGTCTTCACTGGTAATTTAGCCCAGAGATCATGATATCAGGAAGCAAAGGCTGAAGATAGTACTCCACCTCGAAAAGATAGAGGGAGTCTCACCACATCCTGGGTCATCCCGAGCTATCGAGCGCAGTCGGCAGTGATATAAAAAGTGGCTTCGCGAAGCCCGCACAGGGGAACACACCCCGAAGACACATCAACTATCGTGACAAAGAGAGGAAGCCAAGCATTCATGAAATTGATATCCTCGTCTGTTACTTCGCCGAGTCTGGTAATGCCCTCATCGAGAGTCGCAAATGAGTACAGTCGCTGACGGGGAAGGAAGAGCTTCGGGGAATATTGACTGGTAACCCTGGGAGGAGGTTCTGACAGCAACTTCAGCTTTTCTTACAGCCATATCTAAAAAAAATAATAAAAGAAAAAATCGAGAAAAAAATAAAATAAGAAAAATAAAACATAAAACCTGCTGGAGTGAGTTGGTTTCACCCTAGGCAAAAATAAGGCATAGGGTTGTATGAAAATTCGAAAAGGATGCATTTCCCGCTAAGAAAAGCTAGTGTGAAAATCCACGAGGGACACAGTACCTTTTAAATAATGACATACCTAGAGTAATAAGGGGCTCCCAGAGAAGGCAGCAGAAGACTCAGCACAAATAGAATCCAAACCCTGAATGGTCTCGGCAAGGATCAGTGGGAAAGGGGTTAGCCCACGATGAAAATCATCCATAATCCTGAATAGACGAAGATCACTGGTCAACTCCTCTGAAGTCACAGTCAGATACCTCATGAGACAAAATAGGAAAATGACACCCGTACGGAACGAGGGAACATCAGAGAAGTCCTCCAATGTCTCAATCAGTGGCTCTAAGCCAAAAGCAGAACCCTGAGGGATCAACCGGGCGGCATCAAAAGAAGGAATGCTCAAGGCCAATGCAATGTCCCAGGAATGAATCAAACCACAATAGGTAAGGCAGGGTAAGGCACTGGGAGGATACCAGGACCCAACAATGGCAGCAAACTCTTCAGGCAAGGGGCATAGTTCCTGATAAGTGAATCTGAAGACATGAAAACAGGGGTCCCAGAAGCGGGCTGTAGCTAGAAGGAGGTTGTGATCTATCCTCACTCTTCTCAGGAATTTCAAGCCGAAAAGTGGAGAAAGGGCAGTGTTTTCCCAGGTTCGGGGATTATCCAGAACTCGATGCATCTTGGTGATGACAGACATAAACATTAAAATTAACAAAGCAAAGTAAAGAAGAAAAGAGAGAAAAACCTGAAAAAGAAGCTTTGGCTGAGGCTCGAAGTGTTAAAAGTGCACAAATTTCAAGGAAAAAAGAGTATTTAAAGGGAAGAGCCGACCAACGGGGTGCCCGTCTGTCGGTATTCCGATGGGTAGCCCTTCGGTCAACCTGTGTGACTCTTGGGAGATCTATTTTCCTGCATATTCCATGCATGCCACATGCATAAAATAATTTTTGCATATCATCCTTGCAATTTGACAAAAACCTAACACGAAAATTGGAGCAAGATATTCAGGGAGTAAAAAAAAAAGGCAGCGCATTTAATGAGCTAATTAATCAATTAATTAGCTAATTAATGAAGGGGGCAAAAATGGGATTTTTAACGACCGACGGGGTGCCCCTTGCCTGTCGGTCATGAAAAACTATAAAAGGAGCGCCCAGCGATGCCCTTCATTTTTTTTCTTCTTCCTTTTCTCTCTCGCAAAACCGACTTCCCCTTGCAGTTTTTTGCCCTTTTCTCACTCATTTTTTATCCGTTTTGCGCACCACTTGCGCCAAAACGACCCTTGCACCATCGCGCACCTTTGGGATTACTTTTTTCGCTCTTTCATCAAGTTTTTTTTAGTGTATTTTGTCGACTACTAGGATGCCTTTGCAACGCAACATTCCCCACGACCAGGCTGGGCCTCAGGCTCCTATATGGATGAGCGATGAGGCAAGGGAGAGATTCCGAGTGTTGGCTCATGTACAGTTCAGAGCCAGCCATTTTGTCTCCAGACCCTTCTTGTAGAGCATGGGGATGCTGGAGGAGATGGATGCTTTAGCTGCAGCTGCAAGATGGACGGAGTTCTTGTGGCCGTCATTTCAGACTCATCCCGAGGTCGTTCGGGAGTTTTTGGCTACCCTCCATTACGGGAGATTCCAGAGATCAGACACTGAGGAGGGGTATCCAGTTCTGGGGAGGAGGGCACCACCACAGCATCACACGCCAGAGATTTTCTGAGGCCATGGGGCTGCCATATGGGGATGATGTCATGATTCCCCAGAGAGCTATTAGGAGACAGCATTGGGAGATGATTGCTATACCGGGAGTACCGTATGACTATGATACGGTGAAGAGTACGGTGCTCTCGTCGCAGGCACTGCAGTATGTACACAGAGTGCTCTCCAGCTCTTATTTGGGACGGGTAGGTAATTCGGGTTCTGTGAACGGAGCTGAGATCTGGAGCCTATGGGCTATGGTAGCTAGTAGGCGCCTCAATATTAGCCATGAGATTGTGGCTAATCTAGTCCGAGTCTCACGGGGAGTAGCCCCTATGGTATGGGCAGGAGGAGTGGTGACCAGACTGCTGCTACACTTGGGAGTCGACCCAGACAGTTTTGGGCCTCCACTGGATGTGAGTGTGTATGTGGATGCTTCAGCAGCTTTGACCATGGGTATCATTGCATCGGTGGGTAATCGGGCGGAGGAGTATCGATTGCTGTCTATACATGAGACTAGGCGTATGCTCAGCCTTCCTTCACTCCAGCTGGCGAAGGAGGAGCCTCAGATGGAGGAGTAGCCTTAGTAGTAGCCGGAGTACTAGGAGCTACAGCCCACGCAGATGCCCCCACAGTAGTCTCAGCTAGAGGAGGAGTAGCCTCAGACACCATTTGATATGGGCATTAAGTTCAACGTGGATGAGCTGATAGTCACTCCTCCGGCATAGAGGGTTCAGAGCCCTACTCCACCCCCACCAACAAGGGTCCAGCGGTCCGTACTTTGAGAGATTGGGAGGTTCTACCAGTACAGTAGGCCAGGGCACCCGGGGGCATCTACTTCCACGACACCTCCTCCAGGGCATACAATAGAGCCAGCACCTTCCACTCCATCGCCACCACCTCAGCCAGCCTAGCCTGATCTCATTGCGGCCATGACCTCTATCCTCACCACCATGGAGCATTGACAGGAGCAGAAAAATCGAGCCCCCCTTCAGCGTCTTGATCAGTATGAGGAGAGGGATCGGGTGATGTTGGAGCTCCTGGGCCAGCAAGAGAGAGTTATACAGGAGCAGTGGAGGCTCATTGAGGAGCTGAGGTAGAGTTTGAGTGCCTCCCATGATGCAGCAGCCCAGAGAGTAGATACGGCTGTCCAGATAGTGGATGAGTCTGTCAGTGCCCTCAGGTTCTGGACAGAGGTTTTAGAGGGTGTTATACCACCTATATCTGCATCCATTAGGGAGTTTTGGTAGCAGACGGAGACCAGGTTCGAGAGCATCAGGGACACGGCTAGGGATCAGACCATAAGACTGTCGAAGGCCTTTACAGAGCTAGGGGCATAGTTAGAGCCACCTTGGAGTTCATGGGGGTTTGCGCTCAGCTTTCTAGGATAGATATGCTCAGGTCCAGTTCCAGCAGGCCACCCCAGCAGCGGGATACCCAGTATCCGCACCGGTCATTATCCCGCCACATTTCGATCCAGGGGCCAGGCCCTCAGTACCTCCCAGTCAGCCTTCTACCTCTAAAGCCAGGCCGTCCGTATCTTTGTCTCGTAGTCAGCCGGTACATATATCCCTCAGATTATTTCCCCCTGTAGTATATTCAGGGAGTTTATTTTAGCTGTACTTGTATATATGTACAAAGTTTATGCTTTATTAGTGAAAATTTCGTTTCGTTGAATTTATGCTTCATCTTGTATATTTACGTTATCATTAACATCTTACTTACACTTTCCAAATGTTTAATAACACGATAATTAAGAAAGACGAAAGAAAAATGTTTATGGATTTACATTTGCGAAACAAATTAATTCACAACGAATTAATAAAGTCTTTTATAACCACAGGAACATGATGCCACGCCGACCCAAGGATGGTCAGCAGTTAAGCACTAGGTTAACCAGATGGTGGTTAACAAATCAGATGCAACGTCAATCAAAAATCATACCTTACAGATCAAATGGGGGTCAGCAGTTCAAAAATCACATACCTTGTAGATCGGATGGGGGTCAACAAATCAGAAATTACACCTTATAGACCGGATAGGGATCAGCGAGTTGAGAATCACATACCTTGCAGATCGGATGGGGGTTAGCAGTTCAAAAATCATACCTTGCAAATCGAATGGGGGTCAGCAAATCAAAAGTTAAACCTTGCAGGCAGGATGGGAGTCAGCGAGTTGAAAATCACATATCTTGCGGATCGGATGGAGGTTAGCAAGATCATGTCGTGCAGGCACGAAAGTGGCCAGCAAGGCAAAATACTCAATCACAGACACCGTACAAGCCGAGATGAGGCCAACGGGACACACACGATAGAACAAATCGCAATCGAGATTATAGTTGGAGAACACTGCATCTCACAAAATTCAGGCACCGTGTAAGCCGAGACGAGGCCAGCAGGACGCATGCGATAGAACAAATCGCAACCGAGTTGTAGTTAGATAACACTACCTCTCACAACATTCAGGCACCATGCAAGCCGAGACGAGGCTAGTGGGCGCATGCGATAAAACAAATCGCAACCGAGTTGTAGTTAGATAACACTACCTCTCACAACATTCAGGCACCATGCAGGCCGAGACGAGGCTAGCGGGGCATCCGCAATAGGACAAATTGTAATTTGGATTACAGTTGGATAAGACTGCCTCTCACGACAGTCAGGGATCGTGCAAGTCGAGATGAGGCCCGCAGGATGAAGGTGGTTGGATGAATCGTCAAACGGTTGTGGTAAAGTACACTACAACTCTGCAGCAAGGAGCTACCAGCTTGAACACAACAGCAGAAAGGTAAGGACTGCCTCATGTACGCATTTTTTCCCTTCTTCTCTGAATTTTAGCTCATCTAGACACTAGTGTACTAGTTTCCCCAAAATTAGGGGCAACTGTAGACACCGAGTCCTGAGGCAGTCCAAATCAGAGTTACCCGATGAAGATATCAATGTCTGTTTCCAGGCAAATGGATGAAAGTTATGAGTCTTCATTCTCCGGTTTTACAAGGATTGAGGATTCTTCTTGGTGATAGAGGATTTCTAGATGTCGGGAGGAGTTCCTATTTTGAAAATCTGGACTTTGCTCCACCTACGGGTATTCCATCGGTCAAAGCGACGCCCGTCGCTCGTTTCCAAGGACGGCCCCCCTCTCGCATGAGCAGTGCCTATCGCTCGCACGGAATGGGCCGTCTCTCATGGGAGCGACACCCGTCGCTCGCGTAAGAGGCCCATCCTTCACGATAAGAGACGACCGTCGCTCGCTTGCGAAGGCCGTCTCCCGTGTTGAGTGACGCCAGTCGCTCGTGCGAGAGACGCTTGCCTCTCATGAGCGACGGCCATCTCTCGGCCTCCGTCTCTCTTGGGTGGTCCCTCGCATAAAAGACCAAGGATGCCCCCATCACCGACACCCGTCGGTCCCCCACTGATGCCCCTCGGTCGTCGATCTGTCGTTGATTTGAGCGGGATTTCCCAGATTTTCCATATCCATTCAAATATATTTTCAAGATTTTCCAAATATTTCCTAAATCTTTTCAAATATATTTTCAAGATTTCCTATATTTCCTAAATCTTTTCAAATTTCGGATTTGATTTTGAGACTATTCTGCAAATCATTCGGATTTGATTTTGATTTTAGAAATCTTTTTCAAATTTAAATTCTAAATTTGAATTTATTTGAATTATTTTCCTAAAACCTATAAATAGTGGTTGAGGCTCATTATTAGAGGTTAGCAGTTTTTTTTACAAAGAAAGGATTAGCAATTTTTGTAAAACAGAGGATTTTTCGAAAATAGAAAAAAGGTTTCTTTCTTTTTCGTCAGATTTTTATCAAATATTCTTCCAATCAAGGCAAATCTGAGAGAACGAAACTAATTCATTTCTATCCGATCTAGCCTTTTTAGCATCCATAATTGCTACCAAAATATCGAGAAAAAAATATAATTTTCTTTTCTTGATTATTTTCGAAAACACGATTTTTGCAGCAAAAAATCTCTTAAAATTACGCATCACGGATCAATCCTTGTAGAACTCGAGGAACAGAAATCACGCGACATTCACCTTCAGAGGTAATATTCTGAGGGTAAACATTTTGGATCGATCTCCATTACATTTAATCATCTCATATTGATTTTACACATAAAATCTCATTTTATTTAAAATAAAAAGTTTTTTGTGTGATTTTCTCTGTTTTTTTGGGTTTGGGACGACAGACGGGCAGAGGACCCACCGACGGCCGTCGCTCATCTAAGCGACGGGCCATCAAGGGCTTATGCTTCCACCCATCAGTCGGCCCAGGGACGTCGGTAGAGGACCCACCGACGGCCGTCGCTCATCTGAGTGACAGGGCATCGAGGGCTTATACCTCCACCCGTCGGTCGGCCCAGGGATGCACGTCACTCACGCGTTATGGCCCGTCCCTGGGCCTTTCCCCATCCATTCCCTTCACTTCCTTTTCATTTTCTCCTTTCTTTTCTTTTCTTTATTTTCATTATAAATTTTTATAGATTCTTTTCTTTCCTTATTTATTTTTCATGTTTATTTTATTTTAATTGTTGCACTAACATGATTTTTGTTTTTGTGAGTTTTATTGCATCTTTATTGGATTTGGGTTATATCAAACGGAGGACACCGCAATGATCTGAGAACTTTCGTTCGGGTTTATTCCTTTACCTTTTCTCCTCCTTATTTTAATTTCCATTTATTTATTGTAAATATTATTTTATTTCGCTAATGTGAAAATGGCTAAGTATTTATATTCATTAAATGGGATTTTCCTAAATAAAATGAGGACCAATGTCCTATTTCTTTCATCAAATAAAATTGACACTTTAAAGTTGTTCTTGTAAGTATGCATGCGAGGACCAATGTCCTCACTCCTTAATGAACATCCCGTTTTATGTATGATCCACATGCTATTTACAATGGGGGTTGTATTCCGCCCCTAGTTTTGTTGTAATTTATTGGATTTTCGTTTATCTTGTTTTAATCTTGCTTCCATTTATCGCTTTCGTTTATCGCTTTTATTACATGAATGATCTGCGCTTTAATTAATGCATTAAATTGTCTGAGAAAAGGAATGAAATGTTAAATTCAAAACTCAATTATAATTTAACCAAAGTATGACTAAATGGGAAGTCCCGAACCATCTCTGGTCTTAGGCTCAACGAGGTTAGAGGACCATCTCAATATTCTATTGGGGTGGGGTCTCCAAAATATCTCTTGTTGCCCAAAATATGCCCAATTTGCAGTGTCTTAGACTCCACGAGATTAGATGATCTTTCCAGTGTTTTATTAGAAAGAGGTGTCCAAAATATCTCTGGCCTGCCCAAAATAGACATATATGCATCATCTTAGGCTTCACAAGATTAGACGATCCTCCTAATGTTCTATTGGAAGGAGGTATCCAAAATATCTCTGATTTCCCAAAATAGACACACACGCGCTATCTTAGGCTCAGTGAGGCTAGAAGACCTTTCCCAATGTTCTATTGGGTGGCGACTCCAAAACACCTCCTTGTTGCCCAAAATAGACGCCCTTGTAAATCTCTTACAAGTTTTCATGAACCTCTCCCGAAAGCCCTAAAGGTGGGTTTTCGGAGCCCCTTGGGGTTTGGCGTGCGTCACAGCTATATCAAAGGATATAGAATCAAATATATCTCGCCAAAGTTCTTATACACTCATGAACTTATGAAGGAATGACAAGTTGATGTTTGCAAAGTTTACTCAAATAACAATCCAACATATTTGTTCACAAAATCTCTACCAAGTTCAATTTTCAAGAAACTGGTGTACAATATTGGAATGTGCCAATTGAAACACTTAGTATGATTTATTCCATTTTTGAGGGAAAGTGCTTATAAATATTGTACTCTTTTTTTTCGCTAAGTTTTTATCCCACTGTGTTTTTCTTAGCAAGGTTTTAATGAGATATGTTCATAGTGTATAGTCATCCAAGGGGAAGTGTTATTATAACACCCTTATCACTTCTATACACTGCATACAAAACATTGCTTATGTGATTACTATAGCAAATGCGGTACAATTTTTTTTCCTACTTATTCTTTTATACTGTTATATCACTAGCATACTACAATCAATGCAGTCCAACCATTACATTTAACATATCATGTCATTCAATCACAATCTGTTGCATTCATTATATCTGTAATACATATTACATAATCAATCTTAAACTGCTACATATACATGCATGCAATACTATACATACTATTCTAATCTTCAATCTGGAGGTCCGATCTGATCTCAAAGCCGGTAATACGCCTGCTCCTCAGACATCTCACTCCGAACCTACACGCAGTCAAATAAACTACGTGTTGAGCATTAATTATGCTCAGTGGTGATTACAAATATAAAGATGTCCAATTCTAACTTAAGCACATACATACATGCACACACTTTATTCCTCACATTCAGACTTAACAATGTCATAATACTGTCTAGTCCTTCATATTGTCTCAATTTCGATTTTACACTATTTTCTATTTGTCACCTATCTTATCATTTAACTTTACTACTTCTTATTTACACTCTGATCCCATTGCTTATAAATACTCATTCTACTCCTTTACCTTTAAATCTCTATTTTTCGATCCTCTCACTTCATTTACTTTAATCAATACATTTTACACTATAATACATTTACTTCCTTCATTTTATTTCACTTCCTATACTTCTATAATACATTTTACTTCAATTAATTCCTTAATTTCACTTGAATCACTCATTAAATCTCAATCAGTGTTATTTTACACTGATATACTTATTTAACCTATAATTTACAGTTTAACTCTCACATTCTTACATTTATGTACATTTTACTTGTTAGTTCGCAATAAGTCATTACTTGGCAATTAGATCAATTAACCATTCATTTAATTATTTTCATTCATTAATCCTATTATTTAACTTAATTATTCCTTTTTGCATCTTATTACGATTTTGCCTTTTCACTAGTCATTTAATTATTATTGTGGCACTAATTCATTTGTTCACTTAATTAAACACTATTTTTACTTCACTTTTCATTTTATTCTATTGGGTACCATCACTACGGTAAAAGTTCACTTTGGTTCCTAATCTTTCCATAAATTACAAATTTGCCACTATTACTTCATAATTTCAATTTTGTCACTAGTTTATTTCTCTTTTCATTTTAAAGCATTACTTGGCCTACAATTTACATATCAATCCTTATATTAACACTTTCATGTCAAATTACAGTCTAGTCCTTAAACTTTACATTCTTTATGTAAAGGTCATTTCAATTTCACTTTTCACTTACATGTCACATTTTAATTACTTTTGCACTCAATTACTATTTTGCCCCTAAACTTTTATCAAATTATGATAGGGTCCTTCTCTTAACATTTAAGTACGATTTTGTCATTAATTAATTATATTTTCACCTTTATTCACTTCTTAGCTTACGATTTATCAATTATTCTTTCAACAAATTGTTTTCGTGGTAAATTATATTTTGGTCCTTAAACTTTTATTTTCTTTTATATGAGTCCTTTCTTACTCAAATTATCATTTTCATTTCACTTTTTACATTTTCATGTCATTTGACTATTATTATCTATTTAACTTATCCTTTGTTAAATTTCCTTTTTCACCCTAAACTTTTCATTTCTTTCAATTAAGCCCTTCTTCGCTTAAACGCTCATTTTCATTTTACTTTTTGCATTCATATCACTTTAATATTATATTATGCCCCTAGTACAATCTCGGTAGAAAATCTGCAGACTAGATATACGAGATGTGGACCCAAAAACCCACTACAGTATAGTAAGGAATGACCCAGAAGGACCATTCTAACAATATTACAGAATAGTACACTGAACATATAATGAATCTATGCACTATTGGAGACTATCGCGAATCTGCCATAGTAAAACAAGTCGTCATGAGTTGCACCGCAGTGTAGGTGTCCCTATGGCTAGCCACACATATCCTGAACTAGATTAGATCGCCAGACACTACTAAGGGCAATACTTTTCGAAAGACTTTCATATCCACTTTTCATGTTTGATCACTTTCACTTACAATTACAATTACAGTTCACTTCCATTTCACTTCACTAATTACACAACATTTTCATCAATGTTGTACATTTCATATTATATACTTATTTTACATAATAAGTATGCTTATGAAATTATTTCAAAGTCGCGCTCGTTCTTTTCTTATCATTTATGCTTCAATTATTCACTTAATCCAAAACAATTTCAATATAAGTATAATTTTAAACATTTTAAAATTTAGTATTATTTCCCACCATGGACATAATGGGAAACTAATATTAAATTATTCAATTAAATTCTTACAATTTCAAATAAATTCATATACTTTCAAATCACATACTAAATCATTTTATAGTCTTAATGTCCTTAATTAGGCTAATTATAACTTTGATTCATTATGTCAATTATTCAATTTTCATGTATTTTTTTTTCATTACATTCTTCTTTTCACTTCTAATTCACTCATTTGTCTAACTTATCACTCACATATCATATATACCACATAATATATCACATTTTCCTTATAAAACCATTCGGCCACCACTACTATTTTACCCTAACATTTTACTTTTCATTCACTCATCACTTATTTCACCAAATTAAGTCTCAATTCATATGCATATACCTTTTTATCACTCGCAATCACAAGGTATACTAAACATATACCTATGGATACCATTATGTTTCACTACAATCAAAACTTACACTTAGTTTTCCTTCCTTTAATCATTCTAATTAACCTATTTATCTTCCTTAAGCTCAATTATCACATCAATTCCAATTACACATGCATTTTACACACAATCACTATTTAAATATAATACAAAACCCGAATTTTTACATGAAAATTCTTAGATAATGTAATAAAAAACCTCATATCCATGCCTAGCCTTCACAAGCTCCTCAATTCTTGACCTTAACCTTTGAAAAGCCTCTTTCCCTTGAATTCTCCTCATTGGCCGAATACACATGTCAAATAAACATTCATCAATTCTCTTCTTTTATGCAAAATAACTTCATAAATACTCTTAATACACCCTAATCTATCATCTAGAAGTAATAAATCAAATTAAAGTAATTTATTTCTCTTACCTCCATTTGAAGACATAACCTTGAATTATTCTTTTTCCTTGCTTTTAATCCATCAAATGGATACTAGAGGCTACTATAAACTCCTAGAGGGGCTGAATTACATTTAGGTTGCTTGAAATTTGGAAGAAATTGAACCAAAGATTGAGGAAATTTGAGAGAGGAGAGGGAGAGAAGCTTTGGCTAAGCAAGAGGAAGAGAAGAGCTAGAGGAGATAAGGTTTTCCCACCAACCCATCTGCCATTTAAGTGCTTTTATAGTGGACCAAAATTTGTTCAACCAATGGTCCAACCTATTAAACCCAATTAACCATTTTAGTCCATTATACAATTTTCTATGGTTTTCTCACTTCCCAACTCCAATCATTCCAAATTTGATTCCATAATCCATATTATGCAAAAACTAGGTTGTAAACAAAATTTCACTTCAATCAGAGTCCATTTTCGGCCCGGTTCAATCAAATCGGTTCGATCATCAAATTTCCAATGTTCTCATAAAATTCCCTTTTTACTACCAAAAATTCCTAAATATCATTTAGAGTCCATCTAAAACTTTTCATCAATTTTGGACATCATTTGCTATTTTTAAAGACTCGATCAAACCTCCGGTCAATCCACATACTATTCAAACCGAAATCATAACCTTTTTCTCACTTTCTAAGGTAAATTCCTCAAAAAAATGACTCCATAATGCTTAACATTTATTCATTAGACTCCAATAATATTTTTAGACCAATCGAAAACTATTTCTCGATCCGATAATTATTTATCATTCCGATACTCATATCTTCTAGTGTCACCAGGATTAAATCTTTCAATACCAAATGATTCTACTTATCACTACGAGTACGTCCATAATTTTAGATCATGTTTTCAAGATCCATAACTCAAGATATGGTCGGGTCAATTTCAGGTTAGAATCGGTCAAACTGGACTGAACAAAGTCTTTAGATGCCCGTCGGAGGCTATAGATGGTCCTGCCGTCCCTCATGACTGGTGGCATGGCCGTCTGTCAGCCCATAGACGGCCAGCCTGTCTATCACCACAAACGGCCGTCTGTGGTAACAGGCGCCCCGAAACCCCCTTTTTTCATTGTTTTTTGCTTTCCGGACCAATTCGACCTCCGTTTGACTTCAAATTTTTTTCTTATGGACTTCTGCTGACATGCTCTATCCAATGGTCTAATGAATTTTTTTTGACTCCGAGAAGTACTATTTACTCCAGTGTCACTATTCACCATCGAAAAATATTATTCACGGCTAATCCGGTGTTGGGGCCGTTACAGTTATGGAATATTCCTATTGGATAACTACTTTTAGTTCTAATTAAACTCTAAGTCTACTGGTATTATATTGTTAATCAAATTCTATTACGGACTTGTTTATCAAGTTTTTGTGCCTGTAAATATGCTAGTTGAGAGTTATTAAATACGTACAATAAAATTATTAGAAAATATATATTTCATATTTCTCTCTATTTCTGCTTTTATTTTACTTTTATTTATAACATATTATTAATTTTTAATTATATTAACCACTAAATAGAAAGTTAAAAAATAATTTTTTAAATAGAAAATTTAAATTGTTATTAGATTTAATGAAAAAATTAATGGATTCTCTCAATTAAAAAAGTATGGAAACCATCAGTATTCAAATAATAAAATTTTAAAAATTAAATACTGAATTGAAATATAGCCCTAGATATAAAATATATCAATCTCGAATCAGATTAACATTACATAATAAATTCTAACTGATAACCAACGTATCTGTCAATGCTCCACCAATTAGATGGTGCCGTCAGCCTTGAATGTCATCAATGTAATTAATATATTGGAAGATAATTAAAGTGCAAGTTTGTGTCCTTTATTACTTTCCTTCTAACCTTAGTTCATTTTCTTCCAAAAACAAATTTATTAAAATGTCAAATAGCCTAAACTTCTCTCCCTTCCTATGAGGCTTTATTAAAAAAAACTGTAACGGCTTGACCCAAAACGAAGAGCAATTTTGCTTAAATCCAACAAATAATATCAAAATCAATGGTTTGACAGTGTATATGAAAGTGGTCAAAACCATTCTCTTATTGGCAATTCGTGAAGAGCAAGCAAATCCAATGAAGTGTGAGCGAAGAAAGGGTGAAACTACTTTGGTATGTAGTTTGGAGATGCACACATGAGGAGACTCGCCAACAAGTCTGTAAATTTAGTGGCCATAAAAAAAAAAAAAAAGAAAATATTTAAATGACGTGGATGGCACAAAATAAATCTTTTCATAAATTTGGTGATGGGACATGTGGGCTTTAATTGTTGGATGTGCAAATAAAATTTCACATTAGATAATAAACTAAATATAAGTATAGTGGTACTCTTTAATGATACAATGCATTTTGGAAATTAACACAGTATGAATTTGACCCTCAAAGTGGACAATAATACACCATTGAAGATGAATTTTTGGACCAATAAGGAATTAATAACCATAAATATATCCAAATATTTGGGCAATTAGATGACAACAATTCATTATTCCGTATCCAAGCCTGGATGGAGAAGTCTAAATAAATAATAAATTAGACTATAAACTTAAAATAAAGTTAAGCAAGTCACCACTAATGCAAGAAACTTGTTGCTTTTGGTTAAACTTGGAGTGTGTTAAAGGTCATGACTTAGTAATCAATTGCTATTATACATATTTATATTTAGAGCTAGAGAGAAAGAGCGAGGCCGGTCACCCATATGCCTACATCTCATTGGTGGTAGCAGAAACGAGTTGCCTAATCATCTAGCTAAATCCAACTATTATGGGCAAGTTGCTATAAAAGAATAGTTAATTAACAAAGGAAAAATAATATAAATTTAGCTTTTTTGCATCCCAACACTACTTGGAAAATTAAGCAGCTGCGAACCTTTCCCACTCAAAAGTCAAAATTTAAAATATTTTAGGTTTTTTTTTTTAAAAAATAATTCATTCATTAAACTGAATCAAAATGTAAAATATCAGCTAAGAACGGAGGTGCCTAATCATCTAGCTTAATCCAACTATTATGGGCAAGTTGCTATAAATGAATAGTTATTTAACAAAGGAAAAATAATATAAATTTAGCTTTTTTCATCCCAACACTACTTGAAAAATTAAACAGCTGTGAACATTTCCCACTCAAAAGTCAAAATTTAAAATATTTTAGGTTTTTTTTTTTTTTAAAAAAAAATCCATTCATTAAACTGAATCAAAACGTAAAATATCAACTAGGAATGAAGGTGGACAATTCCACTCTTCATAAACAAACTTAAATATAACTGCTCTAGCTAAACTATAGGCAGTTAAATTCGTTGTTCGCCTAACAAAAACAATAGAACAATCATCTAAAGCTTTAACTAAGACTTTGCAGTAATAAATAAAATCAGCAAAATAGGACAAATCAACAGTTTCTTCAATAACCATAGGACAATAGGTTTGTACCTAGGGTTGCTTCAGCCCCTTATCCTTCAACCAGCTCAGAGGTTTTCTAATTGCTAAAGCTTCTGCTATATGGGGTGCAAAACAACCATCAAACGCACCATAGCGTGCAGCCAAACACTCACCCCTCTCATCATGAACAAGGAAGCCAAACGAGCAGAAACCTTCATTAACAAACACTCCTGCGTCCACATTATAATAGAGGCAACCCTCCCTAGGTTTTTGCCATTTTAAAACACTATGACTAGCACTGATTGCTACGCAAGACTTTTGTGCTTGAGCCAATTGCTATTAGGAGAGAGAAAAGCGGGCATGATTTAGTGCCCAAACCGATTGATCTCTACTATTGTCCCAAACAACTCTATTACGATTTGACCACAGACTCCAAATCGTGAAGAAAATATCCACAAGTAAATCTTCCTGTAAAGAAACCAACAAAGCAATCAACCACTCAAAAAAAAATTATTAACCGTCCTCATCCGAGAATCCCCAAAGAATAAGCCTTAAAACAAAAGTACTGGGCAAAGTCACAATTAATAAAAACATGGGATTTATCTTCTTCTTGCAACTAGCAGATCGGGCAAAAATATTGGACTTGGACTCTACGCTGAACCAAATTACACAAAGTTGGGAGACAAGAGGACAAGGCCCTCCAAATACAATTTTTCACTTTGGGAAGAACCTTAATGGACCAAAGCTTACCCCACGGAATAGTTGGTTGAGAATGTTATTTAATTAAAGGAAAATTCATCGCTGCAAAGTATCCCAACTTCACTAAATAATAGCCTTATCTAAAAACCACTGCCAACTATCATTTGTCCAGCAACTCCTTTGCGGGATTGAAAGGATAAGATTTTCATCCCTTTCGTAAAAAACATCCTCAATCCAACCTCTATTCCAATTCCCACTAGGATCCATTAGATCATTAATCATTAACACAAGAGAGCATACTATATCCCGTGGCACTACTTGTGATTTTGATATTGATTCATAGGATCTGAAAGCGAAGGGCTATCCCAGATATTGATAGATTTCCCATCTCTTACCTTCCAAATTAAACCTTTCTTTAGAATATCACGACCAGCAAGAATGCTTCTCCAAATATAAGATGGATTGTGAGCCACCCAGCATTTAAAACATCTAAATTGCGAAAATACCTAGCCTTTAGAAGAGAGGCGACTAATGATCCAAGATATTGAAGAATGCTCCAGCCCTGTTTGGCCAGAAGCGCCAGATTGGATTTATACAAGCTCCTAAATCCCATTCCACCCAATCTCTTCAATTTACAAGGTTTTTCCCAATTCTGCCAACAAATACTTGTAGAACCACTAACATTTGAGCGCCACCAAAATTTGTTAAGAATTTTGTTAACATCCTTACAAAACTGGATTAACATCAGAAAAACTCCAATAATATAAGTCGGGATTGACTGCAAAACAAACTTAATCAAAATCTCCTTACCTACTTGAGATAAAAATTTCTTCTTTCGATCATTTATTCTACGCTAAATCTGATCCTGCAGAAAACTAAAAGCCTAATTTTACTCCTCCTAATTGCAATTGGGGCTCCCAAATAAAAACCCAAATCATTAAATTTTTAAATTGAAGTAAGCCACTCACTGCCACACTGTGAGTGTCAAAAGTATTACTACTGAAGAAAATTGTGGATTTTTTATAATTGACACACTAACCCGATACCCTTTCATAACTATTCAAATACTCTTGAACACAATTTTCTTTCTCTGGATTAGCTCTAAAAAAAAAGATAATTGTCATCTGCAAAAAGAGATGAGAAATAATAGGGCTGAAGGAGCATCTCGACACCCATGTAGCCTCCCTTGCGGCTCCTTGTCACGCAATAAAGCAAAAAGACCTTCTGTACTGATAATAAAGAGGTATGGGTGATAAAGAGTCACTTTGTCGCAGCCCCATTTATGGAATAATTGGATCCAACTCTCTCCCACAATTCATTGTCTTATAAAAACCTGACTCCACACATAGGATAATCCAATTAATCCAAATTGAGCTGAATCCCAAACAAGCTAGCATCTATTTTAAAAAAGACCATTCAATACGATCATATACCTTGCTCATATCCAGTTTTAGTATAGCCACTCCTCTTCTACCTTGTCTTTTACACTTCAGATTATGGAGAACTTGCCACAATAATATTTTCTGTAATAAGGTGCCCAGGAATGAATGCACTATGTGAATCCGAAATAAGAAATGGCATAAATTTTTTCAATCTATTAGCTAGCATTTTGACACAATTTTAAACAACACATTGCACAAGGAAATTGGCCTCAAATCTGTTAAAAGAGAAATATTTAGAGTAAAGAGAAATTGGTAGTAAAGTGGATAATTGAATTTTATATACATATATGTATATGTATATGTATGTATATATATATATATATATATATATATATATATATATATATATATATATATATATATGTATATGTGTATATAAGAAAAAAAGGGAAAATGCCAAATCAGCAAAATTAAAAGAGAAGGTAAAACGCCAACAGCAAAAGAGAAGAACAAAGTTTGATTATAAATTTTTCACTTCAGTTTTATAAAGGTACACAATAATATAACTTTTCTCTCCTTTTACTATAGTTTTATTTTCAAATGTCAATGCATAAAACCCTATTTATTTGCAATTCTTTGATTTAATTGAGCCTTGTGAGTGAGTTTACATAAGTTATAATTTGCTTTATAAAGGTAGATGAGTAATTTTATTTTATTATAGTGTGATATTATGTAAATAGAAATTAGGTTTAATTTTAATTGTAGTTGGGTTCAAAATTTTCAATATATGAAATAGGTAGGATTGTAGATGTAATGCCTGAAAAATTTTGATTTCGTAAATATTCACAATTGGTAAGTACAACTCATGAGGGGTCCAGTGATATAATTTGTGGTGAAACTGAAGTCAAATAGTCCCTTAAAAGTCAAAAATAAAAATAAGAAGCGAATTTACATGAATAGTAATCCAGTCGACTAGGGTTTGACTAGCTTGGAAAAAAATTATTTCGGACCTCAAAAAATTATCCTGATTGCATGGGACCATTAGAAATAATTCTAATGAATTTTTGAAAGCGAAAATAAATTTTTGGGTAACTATGAAAATTTGAGTTCCGTATCATTAATTGCACCTTCAGGTCGAGAAATATATCGAAATGAACTCGTTTTAACTCAAAATTTTAAACACACTCTAAATAATATTTTTACATATTTCTGGACTAATTTTGATGGTAATTTGACAACAAGAATATCTAGCCAATCATAGCTTGACATGTGGCAAGATTTGACCCATTATATTGAATAGTGCCAAAGTGCATCTTAACCATCCATTAAGGGGGCTATATTAAAAGGAAAAGGAAGATTTTTTTTGGGCTAGAAACTGACCTCCCCTTTTTCTTTCTTCTTCATCCCGTAGCCTTCCCTTAAGGAATCCTCTATGGCCAACTTTTTCTTAGCTTAATTCCACTCTATTTCTCACCCTAATTCCATAAGAAAAAAACACATCATCTTCATCCCTTCTATCTTGATACAAGCTTAGGTGAAGCATAGAGTTGAGAAAATTGAGAAATTTCAAGTTGGAAGAATTTGTCAAATGGAGAAAATGAGGAGGAAGAGAAAAGGAAAGAAATGGTGAAAAGGTGAATTAGAAGAAGAATAAGTCAATTGAGGTTAGTGGATACTCTAACTAATTTATTTCACACTTTTTGATTATATAATTTAGTTAGAAATATGTAAATAATGTGTAAAATTGAAACAGACAATTTAATTATGTAATTAGATGATAAATAAGTAAATTAATGTGATTAAAATGAAGAAAATAGGCTTGAATAGTAGTGTTCAATTTCGGCACATAATATGTAAGTTAGGGAAAAATGTGTACTAATGGAGTTAAATTGGGAAAAATGATAAAAACATGCTTAAATGACCTTAAGATTGTGTATGGAATTAAAAGTAGGAAGAAAAAAATAATAAATATGTGGTAGTATGTTTGTTGGCCGAAAGGTACACTACGGGAAATTGCATGAAATTTCGATGGAATAATAATAGGAATGCATAAAATGTACGCTAAATCATGATTAATATAAGTTATTATGAAGAAAGTAGAAATATTGATTAAATTCATGTGATGGCCAAGTGGTATAAATTAAGAAATACATGTGTAATTTGATGAATTAAATATAGAAATGATTAAATTGCACTCGGGAACATGTTGAGATGAGTTATAATATGAAACATGAAAAGTTTAATTGAAATCTTATAATGGCCAAATGAAATACATGGGAATAATTGTAAGTGTTTGATAGAAAATGATAAAATGTGATAAAAGAATGACATAAAGAATAATTTAAGTTAGGTACATGGATTATGTACCACTGAATGATGAGAAATATGTGGAACTTATGGCATAAAGAATGAAATGCAATGATGGAATTAATTGCCCTTAGTACTAGTGGTTAAACCTGAAGTATGTGACTTAGTATGGTGTTATTCAATTAGAAAAGTTTGTTTTGGGTTGGAGCGTTAGCCACGCTGAGTGGTCACTTCGACAGGTTTTGGATTGCTTGGTCGAAGCGTTGGCCATACCAAGTGGTCACTTCAACAGATTTTGGACCGTTGGAGTCCTCATCTTGCATATCCGGTTCGAGGGTTTCCACTGGTATATACTAGGGGAAAAATAGTAATTAATCAATAAAATTGATTAAATAGTGGCATAATGGTAAATAATAGAACAAAAGGATAAAATTTGAAATTTTGTATAAAAAAATGAAAATGAGTAAGAGGGGTAAAATTGTAAAGTTTACGCTAATTAAGATTAAATGTGTAAATTATGATTAAATGGAATAAAATGTTAAGAGGGAGAAATAAATAAGGTATTAAGAAATGCAAGTAAGATAAGATAAGAAATTAAATAAAATAGATGTGAATAGAAGTTAAATTGAGATATATAGTAAAATTTGGAAATAATGAGAGTAAATGAGTTATGGCATAATAAATAACATGTGTAATTTGTCATTAATTAATAATATATGCTTGTATGTTTAGTGAAATATCTTAGTAGAATATTCATCACTAAGCAACCAAGTTGCTTAGCGCATAGTTTCTTTCTAGCTGTGCGCAGGGGAACAGGTAGTTGGTAGACTGTTACAAGAGGTGGAAGCAAGTGGTATTTTCTTGGCACGTACATGAAGTCCAATTTGAGATATTGATGAGATTTTGTATAAGATTTTTTCATGTATGTAAATTAAGTTTGCTTAAGTACTTAACATTTTGTTCTGATGTAAAAATTATATATATGTTGTGGATTGATCATATTATAAATGTGAGATTGAAGTTAAGTTTAGATGGTGGAATCAGAGTGATATTGGTGGTTGATTTGTGATGATATATTTTTGGGAGTATTATTTTTTAAAATTTGTAGGAGGGTAGCATAGAATTATAGATGACATGCTGCCTAAATTTATATTTAGAAGTTGAGTGACATTGGTGGTTTATTTGTGATGACATATTTTTGGGAGTATTATTTTTGAAAATTTGCAGAAGGGTAGCATAGAATTATAGATGACATGCTGCCTAAATTTTTATTTAGTGAATAGTGAAATTATGTCCATTAAATGGACAAATCTAAGGTGTACATAATAAGTTCACTTGCATGCATAAACCAACAAAGAGAAGTAATAATGTGACTTATTTATAAGGTTAATTAAATATAAGAAAATATCTATACCACCGATTAAGTGTTGATTGGGTACTCGAACCAATGTGTACTGGGTGTTACAGTAGATTTGTAGTTAAAATTGACATTTTTATTTTTTTGAAACAGTTATGGATAAATTTATGATTAAGAGAAAAATCACCATTTGAGCAACTAATGGACCAAGGAATTGAAAATAAAGATCAAGAAAGTAATTCAAGAAAAGCTAGTCATGAGATTAATTTAGATAATTCCCTTGCTAATCTTGGATTGAGAATTAAAATCTCAAAACATCATCCTAATGATCATGATAAAGTAAGAAGAGCATATTTTCAAAAAGAACGTTGTCAACCACAAAACCATAATTTTAAACAACGAAATATTGAGAATATTTTTCTTTATTTTAATCCTAAGTGGTACAAGTAATATTCTAATTGATTGGAGTATAGTATATAAAAAGATGCAGCATTTTGCTTATGTTGTTATCTTTTTAGAATTAAGATTTTGAAGCAATGAGGAGGTGATTTCATTTATTACAGATGGTTTTAATACTTGGAATAAAAGGGAGAGGCTACATATTCATTTGGTAGGTCCTAATCTCATAATGTAGTTTGGAGAAAATGTGAAGCACTGATGAAACAAGACCAAAATATAAAAGTTGTTTTCAATAGACATACAAATTAAGTAAGAAAGAAATATAAAACTCGATTGATTGCTTTGATTGATTACATTCGGTTTCTTTTACGACAAGGGCTTCCTTTTCATGGTCATGATGAATATTATGGTTCAAAACAAAAAGGTAATTTCATTGAACTTCTAAAGTTTTTAGCTAAGCACAATGAAAGTATTGATGATGTTGTTCTTGAAAATGCTCTAAATAATTTCAAGTTAACATCTCCTACTATTCAACATGAAATGTTTGTGCTACTAAGACTATTAATGCTATCATTAATGATTTAGGTGATGATACATTTGCAATTTTGGTTGATGAATCTCGTGATGTATCGTTAAAAGAACAAATGATTATTGTTCTATGTTATGTTAATAATAAGAGTGACGTGGTTGAAAGATTTCATAGTATTGTTCATGTTCATGATACTAGTGCTTCGTCTCTTAAAATTTCAATGAAGTCGTTTTTTGATAAGTACAGTTTAAGTATGTCACAATTATGAGGGAGAGGTCATGATAGGGGTAGTAACACGAGAGGAGAATTCAATGGATTGAAGAGTTTGATTATGAAAGAAAGTGAATCTGCTTATTATGTTCATTATTTTGCTTATCAACTCCAATTAACACTTGTCGCAATTGCTAAAAATGATATCAATATTGCATCTTTTTTTAATTTGTTGGCCACTTTATTGAATGTTGTAGGTGCATCGTGCAATAGAGATCTTTTGAGAGAAAGTCAAACTGCTAAAGTTTCTAAAGCATTGGAAAATGGTGAATTGGCAAGTGGTCGAGAGGATTAAACAAGAAACTAATCTTAAATGAGTTCTCATTATGGTACAATCTTGAATTGGAGTTCTCATTATGATACAATCTTGAATTTAATAATTATGTTTGCATCTGTAGTAAAGGTACTTGATAACATTGTTGAGGATGGAACTAACTTTGAATAAAAGGTTGAAGCTTCTGCTTTATTAGAAGCAATACAATGTTTTGATTTTACATTCAATTTTGCACTCAATGAAAGGAATTTTGGGAATCACACTTGAGTTATCACAAGCTTTACAAAGAACAGATCAAGATATTGTTAATGCTATGCAATTAGTTGCAATATAAAAAAAAGGGGGATACAAAAGATGAGGGATGATAGTTTGGATTCTTTATTGAATGAGGTTTGCCTCTTTTGTGAAACACATAATGTCTCTATTTCTAATATAAGTGACATGTTTCAAATGAAAGGGTAGTCAAGGTATAGAATTCAACAAGTATATGCTATCATTGATTTGTAACTTCAAGAGCATAACAATCATTCCACTGAGATGAATATTAAGTTGATTTTATGTGTGGCTTGTTTAAGTCCAAATCATGCATTTTTCTCTTTTGACAAAAAAAGTTGATTCAACTTGCTCAATTTTATCCTCGTGATTTCTCATCGATACAACTTCTTTCACTTAACAATCATCTTGAAACTTATGTTATTGACATACTATCCAATGATGAGTTTTTGATGTTGGGAGAATTCAACAATTTTGCTCAATTGTTAGCTAAGATAGGAAAAAATTTGGTATATCCTTTAGTTTCTTTGCTTGTTAAATTAGCTCTGATATTACCAATCGCGATGGTAATTGTTGAAAGGGCATTTTCTGCTATGAATATAGTGAAAAGTCATCTATAAAATTGAATGAGAGATTAGTTATTAAATGACTGTTTAGGTACTTATATTGAAAATGATGTATTTGAAAATATTGACAATGAAATAATTATTCAATACTTTCAAATATGAAAACTCGTACAGGACAACTGTAATATTATGAGTATTGTTATATATATTATTATTATATTAATAAGTTATTTTTTATTATTTTTTATGTGAATGATTTTTTTATCGGCGATAATTTTTGACCTCATTGAATTCAATTCCTGGGTACGCTCTCAGAGTGTAAATACAAAGGTAGAAGCTCGATTGACGATAAAGCCAAAGTGAGCAAAGAAACATTATTAATAATATAACTTGAGATAGGAAACATTCGATGACTATGACAATACTTTACCATCTAAAATTTTCAAATGATAATTTCATGTACATGCTATAGCCCTTCCCAATTTGGTTCAAGTTTCCTAACCCCTAGTATTGTCTAAGTTGAGATGACTTTCCTCAGTACTAGTTGTCAGACCTTAAATGTAACACCCCTTACCTACACGTATGGAAGCTCAGCATTCCGTAGAGAAGAGAGCGCCTCGGTCGGCAAGGGCTACTACCAATAGAATTCAAGCTTATAGAATACAATCACTATAGCACATGCATAGCCATACACACTTATTATACATCCATACCGAATCAGAATAATAAAATTCTTCTTCGCATACATCTCATTCGGAAGAATACCAAACTGAAATTGTCAAAATTAATTCGTTCATATACAAAAACATTATATTGGTAAGTTGTGCTACAAAACATCTTTACATATACAAATTTGAGTCTTACAAAATTATATAACTGAATACATTACAAGGTTGGTTACAAACCAACAACTTACATACAAAGATTACAAAATACAAAAGCTTAACATCTAACAAAACCCGTCCTATTGTGTTGGCCTTGGCTGTAGCAGATTAGTCCTCCGAAAATCTTCTACCGTTTCCACACCCGTGTGGATGAAACACCCATGCTAAGCCTAATGGCTTAGTGGGGAAAACAAGAGATGAACAACCACTCATAGTGGACGTTGGTGCAATTCACATTCGCATGGCACACACATATACATAAAGCATCATAAGCTTATCCAAACATTACATTTATCAATAATAAACTTCACCCTATACATTTATGCCAGCTCATTTCATAAATTCTCATGATTCCATATCATATACATACACATACACATAATTATGCCTGCAAACTTAGAGTGGTGGATAATGGGTAAATGCATAGGTAGCCGTAAGTACAAACAAATATTCTCTTTTCTTTTCAAACAATAATGCATAGGGATCTTAAACAAGATCCAAACTCATAGGAATTCTGAAGAATTCAAACGTATAGGGACCTGATCAGGGTCCAAGGAAAATACATAGGCTGCAGCAAACAAAACCCTATAGGCATGCCTATCTATCCACATCCCGACTATTACAGGCTAAATTATAATTCAAATATGGCATCATTGGTATAACATATAACAACTCAACCATTGAATCATATATAAATCATAAGTGAGAAACCATGCAAAGTATAAATGAAAAACCATACATAGTATCATAAACAATAATTACTCAAGTACCCAGGGATGGTCGCGCTCGCGACCATAGTCGAGCTCGTGACAGAGACAAAATGCATAAAGGGTTGCACTTGTGACTACCCACTGAGCTCGCGATAGAGAGCTAGATTGCCTCTGTCATAAGCGGAAGGGCCTCGGTCGCACTCACGTGCGCAGACGATCTCGTGACAGAGAATAGCCTGACAGAAGTTTAGCTATCGAACTCTCTATCGCGCTCATTATCGAGGTTGTGCTCGCGATAGAGGACTCCTCGATGAAAGCTCGGATGACCGAGCTCTCTGTCTCGTTTGTGATGGAGGTCGAGCTCGCGACAGAGTCAAACTTCACGCTCTGATGCCGGCCTACACAGCTCTCCGAACTCAAAACCTCTTCAAAATAATGCAATTAACCTTATAACTTCAACCAAATTATCATAAGGCAATCAAAACATGTTACCCATCACATTATCCAAATTTTACACTAATTAAAAGTGACTAAAAATTGCAAAAGGAATTATTAAAGCAACAAAACTTCAAACTCAAAAAAATTTCCCCAACTTCACATGAAGTCACATCTAATTTCTATACTCTAACTCCAATGCCAAATCCTACTTCAAAATTACCAAAACACACTTCAAAGATGAACGTAAACACACTTTCAAACTCAATTTCTCGAAAAGCATAATAATAATTCAAAAGAAAAATCATACAAAATCACATAAATCCCAAACCTTTGCTCCTAAGCTCCTTAAAGCTCAATTAGCAGCCCTTACACCCACTTTCTCTTTCCCTTTTGCTTCTCTAGCTAGAATTTCTGAACGACCAAACCAAACCACACCAATCGCTCAAAACCCAAACACACAAACATTATCTAAAACAGAGAGAAGAAAAAGAAGAGAAGAAAGAGAATAGGAAGAAGAGAACTATTCACTTACCTGAATAATTCTTCAATTACCAAAAACCCAATCCAAATTACAATAGCTTGAGGGATGATTTAGGGCAAGGAGGAAGAAGAAGAAGAAGAACGTGAGGGAAAATGGGAGAGAGAGGAGGGAAAATCTGCTCTCTCACGTTTTTCTCTCTTGGCTTTTAAAGCCAATATTGTTTTTCTTTTCTCTCTCCTCATCCCACCATCCACTTGTCATTTCTTATGGTGGATTTTGCAATTCTCTCTTCTAGTCCTTCTTTTCTTCTTAAACCTCACTCAAACTATACAATAATAAAGATGCTACACGTTCTTGGTAAGAGATTTGAGATGGAAGGGTAAGTTGTGAGTTCTAATTTCTAAAATTCCTCTTTGGTCAATTAGAAATCTTGAGTAATATTATGTGTTTTTGATGAGAAAATTGTATCAATATAACTATGGAAGAGTATGGAAGCAAGGAAGTGCAACCATTTAAGCTAATTGGAGCATAGGAGGTTCAGGTTTGGGAAATGTACCTTTTGATATATATATATGTGAGTGTATGGATGATTTGATATTTTGATGTTTTGATATTTATTTGTCAAATTGGGTTGCTTGTGTTATTTTGGTTGTGTGGGTTTGCTTAATTTTGGAGAGATTGAATTTCTGGGGAAACTCTGCCCAGATTTCTCTGGACCTTTTGTGATTGTTTTAGCTATAAGTTTATAGATATCCAAATTGTATGAAACCAGTGCCATTAGAAAAGATAATTCACATATCTAAAATTTCTCAGAAGGACTAGAATCTAATTCTGGCTCTAAGATCCTTAAAAATGGTAAAAACCGAGGCATCTCAACTTAGGCGGGTTCACTAGAGCAGTGTAGATTGTTTGAATCATATCTGGCATTTTTGATGTCTAATTGATCTGAAATTTGTTTCATTTGAAAGCTAACATCTTAGGGATCATTTTTTAAAAGGGCTTTTTGGCTAAAAATGAGGTTTAGAGGTTGGTTTAGGCAGTACGATGTTGGAGGTGAAAAGGTATCTTGTAAGTCTGTTTTCGTAGGGCACTTGGGGAAGGCTTCTGTCGCGAGAGCGACAGAACCTGCTTGTTGAAGGTTTTTCCTCTTATTTTGAGTCTCGTGGTTGGTGTGAACCCTTGCCCCTCTTTACCCTTCTTTAAGATGTGTATTTTGTTGTGTTTCTCATCATGCTAACCCTTCTGAAGTGGTAGTGCCGTAGTCATGCTAAAGGGGCTGATACCCCTTTTTTCTGATTTTTGGACCTAAAAATCAATTTTTTATCCCTTTTTTCAAGATTTTAAGGGATTTTTTCCATTTTTAAAAATTAAAATAGGTAATATCTGATTTAATTAAATTTTATCCCTTTAATTATTTTATTTTTCCTATTTTCTTCATATAAAAAGAATGAGATAAAAACCTAAAAGGGGAATTCTTTTGGGAATTTTTCTAGGGTTTTTTCTCTTCATTTTTTTCTCTTCTTCCTCTTAATTTCTCTAAGAAAAAATTTCGGATTTTCCCCCAACAAAAAAATTGAGTTCATCTTTTTAGTTTTTTTTTTTCCAATAGAATTTCTTCTAAACACTTTTTAGAAGAAGATTTATTGATGCAATTGAATTTTGAGGCAATAATTGTTTGCTCTTAAAATTCATTTTTTAATTTGTTATTTGTTTTCAATTAAACTTTTTCAAGGTTTTTTATTATTTTGAATCTTTTTTTTTATGAACATTGGATTTTGGGGCAAAACAAATAATTGTTTGTTCCTAAAATCGATTTTTTCATTTGATTTTCTAAAAACAATTTTTTTTTATAAATAATTTTTTTTCTTTGGAACAAACAAAATAATTGTTTGTTCTTGACATTATTTTCATTCTTTTAATCAATAAAAATCATTCTTTTGGCAAAGAAATTAATTTTTTGTTTTTAAAGAATTGTTGACTTTCTTTCTCCATTTTTTTAAGCCTATTTTTTTTTGGAATAAAATTCCAACATTTTTATTATTCAATTCTAATCTTGCAAATCAAGAATAAGGAAATCAATCATCTTTTTCCCTTCATCGAATCCGAAACTCTGAGGGTAAACATTCCGGGCTTGTTCTTCTTATTCTTTTTGTTCATATTTAATTTATTCATGTTCATTTTTATTATTTTCAGTTATTTATTTATTTATTTATTTTGTTTATATTTAATTTATTAACATGTATATTTTTATTATTATTCTCATTCATTTATTTTATTCATGTGAATATTGATTTCTTTTAATTCCTAACATGTAATTAATTTATTTCATTTTAACTCATCATTATTTCTAACATGTAATTAATAAATTCATTTTAATAGATATTCTTACCATGTAAGTGTTTTATATTAATTGTAATTACATTAATTAATCATGTTGTTCATTTAATTGTTTTCATCATTCTTTAATTCATTTATTTTATTATTCTTTCCTTTATTATTTTATATATTCATTGATTTGATTATCTTCATCATTATTGTTGACATGTTCATATTTTTACATATTAATTCATTAACATGTTATATTTTATTTCAATCACTTAATCCATTTGTTATTAATAACACATTTTTCTAGTTCACTTTAAATTGGTAACATGTTAATTCATTTATGATTTTGATATCATTTCATTTTATTTTATCATTTATTTTATATTTAATTGATTTTAATTGATTCAATTACTAACATTATTTTTATTTGTGTTTTATTTTATTTCACATCTCATTTTTTGCTTGGGCATTTTTGCGAGCACACGGGGAGATCCAAGAGGCTCGTTCGGGTTACATATTTATTTTCTTCGTTTGTAATATTTATTTATTTTGGCTTTTTCATTTATTTTTGCCATGTAATTTTCTTGTAAAATTGTTTATTTAGGCCCGCTAGAAAGAAAGTCACTAAACGTTTTTTCATTAATTAATTTAAAATTTTTCCTAAATAAAAATGGGACCAATGTCTCAATTTTCTCCATCCAAAATAAAACCATCACATCAAAATTGTTTTATAATAAATATGCATGCGAGGACCAATGTCCTCATCATTAATGAATATCCCATTTTATGCATGTTTGTATTTTATTTAGAATGGGGGTTGTATTCCGCCCCTAGTTTTGTTGTAATATTTTTACATATGCTTTATTTTATTTACGCTTTTATTTATCGCTTCCACTACGTGATTGACATTCGCTTTAATTAATTGCATTAAAATGAATGAGAAATGGGATGAAACTCTAAATTCAAAACTCGATTATAAACTTAACCAAGGTATGAATAAATGGGAAGTTCCGAACTCACTTTGGTCTTTGGGGCTCAATGAGGCGAGAGGTCTAGGACTTCCAAGACACCTCTTGAGTCTCACCAAAAGACTTCAATTTACAAATCCTAGGCTCCAGGGGGTAGAGGCTGAGACCTCCAAGATCTCTCTGGCTTGCTCAAGATGGATATATATGCGCCGTCTTAGGCTCGCTGAGGCTAGACGACCCTTCCCAATGTTCTATTGGGTGGTGACTCCAAGAAACCTTATTGTTGCCCAAAATAGACGCACTTGTAAATACCTTACAAGTTTTAATGAATCCCATCCCGATCGCCCTAAAGCGGGCTTTCGGGAGGCCACGGGGTTCAGCGCGCGTCACAATGGCGACTCCGTTGGGGACATACTCGAGACTTCGATTCGAAAGTACCTTGATTAAAAAATTATAATTGAGTTTTAGCTTAAAAATTTCACCTTCTTTCAAAATTGCATTGCATCTCATTAGAGCCTTAGATCTACGCTAGTTTGGTCCCTCTTTCAGCCCCGGTGCGTTCCCGAAGCACGACTCTACGTTCACTCAATGTAGGGAAGCGTTAAGGATAATCACCAGCCCAAGCCTTGTACCATCATGGTATATTAAATGGTGACTCGATCGGTCGTTACGCTCGTGATGAGCTAGACCCGTTGGCAGGGACCATGCTTGGGTAGCCCTAAAGCAACACCACCTTTGACTAAAGCTCATGTAATGGCAATAGATACTTCCCCTAGGTGGTATGAACCGTAATACCTTGCTTGCTATATGGATAATTTTTAATTGGAAAAAACCCAAATAATCTTATTGGTCACCTAATTAAAGGCTTTCTTGCCCCGATAGGCCCATGTCAACTTATTCGGGCTGCCTAAATACATGATGGTCAAAACCCATGCGTATGCACACTAGCTAAGAGAGGTTATGCTGTCGGTTTTTCACCGTGCACCATGCGCGTCCATTGGGTTCCCTGTTAGCCCATGGATCAAGCCCACTTAGGATAGAGACCGCACGACCTCGTGTGTGGGGACAATAAGGTTGGAAGGATCTATCTGCTTGCATGTGCTTGTGGATGATGCATTGCATGTTCATATTATTTATGCACAAATAAAATTATTTATTTCTCCCTTATGTGTACATCCTATTCTTTGCATATAATTATTACATGTACATATTATCCTGTGTATAATTTTTCAAATGTTTCACATGTATCATTGTAATCTCTTTTGGTCATTGTATACCATCTATTGCACAGCACGATCATGAATTATATATTATTCATACATCATTCTAACTCTTTGCTTTTCAGCCATTATAGACCATTTACTTGGGTGGTTAGGGGATCCCAATAATTGTCTAAAGAGCAATCAGAGTTCACGTGGGCTGACAAAGTTTTTTAGTATTCTTACCAGAGCATCTAAAGGCATTAGAAATGGCTGGCCCTTTGCAACAGAATGAAGAGACTCGTGCCCTAATTTCCTAGGAGTTGGATAGAAGGTTCGAGGAGCTTGAAACAAAGATGCTGGCTATGGTCAAAGAAAGGATGGATGCCATGGCACTTGTTCTGCAAGCTCAGCTTATGGCAACAACTCTCAACCAAGGAAAGCCGGCCATGATCGAGAAGGCTCATACAGCGACAGCTCTAGTACCTCCTTTTCCTTCTGAGACTAGAGGTAAGAGGTCACTTGATTCCCCGGTTGAGCAAGGACGAAATAGGAGGCCTACTTTAGAACATGGCATTATGCCCAAGGAGGATGAAGACCCTGCAATCATGCATACTCCAAAAGATGGAAGCTCAGGAGGCCTTGATAATAGTAAGGCAAATGCTAAGGCTGCAGAAGTCCCAGTCACTAGAACAACTCAGCCCCACCTCACTATCTTGGGTAGGCCATTATCTTGGCATTTCACCCGTCTCGTCAAGAAAGGGAAGTTACAACCGTTGTCGGTCGGGCCTGCACCAAGTCAAGGATGCTCTAGACACAGAGCAGATTGGTACTGCGCGTATCACCAGTATTCAGGGCATAGAACGGGCTACTGCCATACCTTGAAAGATCGCATTCAAGAGCTGATGCCAAGCCCAGAAAAGGAAGAGATTGTAAAAGTGCCAACCACGGAAGTAAAGCAAAGGCATTTTTCTAATTTGGGCAGATCTTTATCCTGGGTCCTCAAGAGGCTGATGAAGGAGGGGATATTACAGCCATTGCCAGCTAGGCCCGCCAGAAGCCAGGGACAGCCCGATCATAAAGGGAATGAGTATTGCGCCTTTCACCAGCACACCGGGCATACCATAGACGATTGCAAGACCTTGAGACATGCTATTCAAGATCTGATTAACTCCCACCAGATCTCTGACCCAAAAAAGCGAGAGGGAAAGAATAAGATGGACTAAGCGTCTAAGAAGAAAGAAAGGATTAGAGTTGTTATAATGCTTTTCATTTTCTAAAGTGTATTCCTGAACTATGCACTTGTTTATCTTTTCTGCTTTAATAATATGGGCTTTGCTTATATATGCATTTTTATATTTTATTGCATCAAGCATAAATAATAATCATGATTAAGGCATTGGTTTAAAACACCGTTTCATTTAGTTTCAATAAATAGTAATCTTGGTTGCACCCAATTTGACTCCTGAGGTGAGACAAGATTTAAGAGAATAAAAAAAAAAGTTTGAAGAAGTCTTTGCCTGGACCCATGAAGACATGCCAGGAGATAATCGTAAAGTCGTCAAACACACCATTCCAACATAACCCGATCATGGACCAGTCAGGCCGGAGGGGGCAGAAAAGGTCAAAAGGAAGAATCCACAAGCAGAGATAAAGCTAAAATTTTTGGTCGGAGTTCAAAATCGGACTTAATTGGTCAATGCTATCCCAAGTCAAGAAGAGAAGGGGTACGTGTATGTGTAAACTATCAGGATTAGGACAAAGCTTATCCTCAAAAAAAGAACAAGGAAAAAGAAGATAAAAAGGAAAAGAACAAAAAGCAAGCACAAAAAAAAAAAAGAGGGAAATGAAAAAGATAGAAAGAAAACATCTTGGGGGCAAGTTTTCCCCAAATCCTGTTGATTTGTACATGTCCGTATCCTACCATTCTTCTTGGTTGCCAAAAGGAAAAGGACCAAAACGCTGATCTGCAAACCATCTATCCATTTTATTTGCATGAAGGGTATACTATACAAGCAACGAGTTGATGAATGAGGAAGGAGCTAAGAGACGGAAGAAATCCAAGCCAAAATTTGCACGATCTATATGAATGGATTAATGCTGGCAGACAAGATCATGAAAAAGGATTGGGTAGAGAAATGACCCTTTTGCACTTCGAGGCTAGAGAGCCACCATTGGAACCTCTACAAGAGTCATCTATTATTCCTCGACACCGGGGGCAGAAGCAGTATGGCTGATAGATGTAAAGCTCAAATCTTTAAGGACAGTCGTGGCTAAATTTTGGAAGCCGACAGAGCACAACAATGACAGCAGCAATTGCACAAGTCAGACAAGGACAAGTCGTGGGATTATCCCCACGGTCAGATCCATCAGAAAACATTCTGCTTGATCATTTGGAAAGACGGCTAGAAAGCATCCAATGAAGGAGGGAGATTCAATTGTCAAACAAATGAGACCAGGTGTTCTAGACATACGAGGTAAATTTGGGCCATTGTGAGAAGGTCCCTTTGTCTTCCAGAGATTGTTATCCAAGAGACCAGTAACGGATAGAACCGATCAATGTTGACAGACTCAAGAGGGTCTAGGGTTAAGGGCTAAAAATCAAAAGAAGAGAATAAAAGCCCCTCAGGTCGAAAACCGAAAAAAGGCGACCTTGCTAAAATTGGGTGCCTCGTCAGGGTGGAAACCGAAAAAAGGAATCCTGGGCAAAAATTAGAGGCTTGAGAGAAAATGTTCAATCAAGAAAACCCAAGAGGGCTGATTGATAACAGGAGATCGGGTGCACCTAAGTTGTTACTCATTGAAACTAAGTAAAACTAGTGCTTTTGTATCACATGTCTAGTCATGGTCGTTCTTATGGCTATATGGTGCCTATAGATAGAAATGCATGCATAAGCTAGGCATAAATATGCAATTAGACGGTTAAGAGAAACTGTTGCAGGCATAAGGACATACGCTGGAGCAATTATCAAAGCAACAATAATGATTTTTCATGTGACAAATCCTCCTCCTACCCCTTAAATGACAAAAAAAAAAGAAAGAAAGAAGAAGGCCGTTAGAGTTGAAAACCGTGACTGGCTCTCTAAGCAAAAGTTAGGCCAAAGGGCAGGGTGAAAACCTGGGAACAGGCAGTCTGTCCTTCAAAAAATATGAAAAAAAAAGCCGCTGGATTGGGTTGGGTCCACTCCAGGTAAAAATTAGGCACAGGGTTATGTAAAAATCCCTAAAGGGACGCATTTCCCTCTAAGAAAAGCTAGTGTGAAAATACACAAGGGACACACTACCTTTAAAACAATGACTTTTGAAGCCTGGAGCGATAAGGCAGCATTACTCTGAATAACTTCCCTTTAGGCAGGTAGTGCATAATGCAAATTTTGATTCTGAGTCTCGGGGGCAAGATGCTCATTGACTTAGGGGCAAAGATACGTACGAGTTAGTTCTCTTTGAAAAGATTATGGGTCAGAGTCCGTAAAGCCAAGACAATGCTTTTCTAGATCCTTGGAAGCATCAGACGATGTGGGAAGCCGAGCAGTACCCTCAACAAATCCCTTAGCCACCTTGGGATGTGGTTTACCCATTTTTGCATCTCACATGCATAAATCTTTTGCATATTGCCCTGCATATCACGTGCATTTATTCCATTACACTTATGGTTGTACACACAATTCTTGTACACTAATCCTTTGCTTATGTCTCGTGTATATAGTTTTATGTGTATATTTCATATCCGTGATTCCATACGCACACACAATCTTTTGTATATGTTGTTGTGCACATGACTTAGAGGGAAGGGTCTGAATAGACCTCATGAGCAAGGATGATCCAAAGGACGCATTCAGCTCGACATGATCGGCCACTATATCCGGCCTAAAATCAAGTAAATATGTACAGAGGTGAGATGCCCAAGAGAATAAGCCTATCCGGGCACACCATGCTAAAGGAAATCAGATGCGAAAGTGAGCCGAGGTACAGTTTCAGCTCTGCATCAGCACTCATCCATGCCAAACAATCAGATCAAGATGAAGTCCTCACAAGAGAAGAATCTCGAGGACCTGCTCCCAAGAGGGAAAAGAATAAGCCTTTCCATACACACCATGCCAGGAGCGAACAGGTAAGTTTTTCTGTCATAAGAGGCACGCTCACACACATCACACAATAAGTGTACAAAATCCAAATTCAAATGTACAAATTCTCAAAGCAAAATAACAAAGCGAAAAGAAAAAGATGTTTTTGAGGCCTTGAAAATCCAACATACTGTAAAAATTCGAATGCATCCAAAGACATGGAAACCTATCCGCCTGAGGGCATGCAACCAAAACCTCAAATAATAATTTTCTCTCTGGAGGCTCGACATCGAAGTCTCCCAGTGAGCATCAAAGTCTCTTTGGAGCATTATCTTTAAGACCTTTTTAAGGCATTCTCAGTCTCTTTAGAGCATTATCTTTAAGACCTTTTTAAGGCATTCTCAGTCTCTTTGGAGCATTATCTTTAAGACCTTTTTAAGGCATTCTCAGTCTCTTTGGAGCATTATCTTTAAGACCTTTTTAAGGCATTCTCAGTCTCTTTGGAACATTATCTTTAAGACCTTTTTTTTAAGGCATTATCAGTCTCTTTGGAGCATTATCTTTAAGTCCTTTTGTAAGGCATTCTCAGTCTCTTTGGAGCATTATCTTTAAGACCTTTTTTAAGGCATTCTCAGTCTCTTTGGAGCATTATTTTTGAGTCCTTTTAAGGCATTCTCAATCTCTTTGGAGCATTATATTTAAGACCTTTTCTTAAGGCATTCTCAGTCTCTTTGGAGCATTATCTCTAAGACCTTTTCTTAAGGCTTTCTCAGTCTCTTCGGAACATCAAGTTATTTTCAAAAATATTCCAAATCCCTTCAACCTGAGATGATCCGAGAGGTGGGTTCAGCTTAACCTTATTAGAAACTGCCCAGAAGAGCAACCCTCGCGTTTTGTAAGCCTGGAGCAGACTCGGCGCATCACCATCCGCACTTTGTAAGTCTGGAGCAAACTCGATGCAGCTCAGGAGAGCAACCCTCGCATTTTGTAAGCCTGGAGCAGACTCGACGCATCACCATCCGCACTTTGTAAGTCTGGAGCAGACTCGGTGCAGCTCAGGAGAGCAACCCTCGCGTTTTGTAAGCCAGGAGCAGACTCGGCGCATCACCATCCGCATTTTGTAAGTCTGAAGTAGACTCGGTATAACTCAGGAGAGCAACCCTCGCGTTTTGTAAGTCTGGAGTAGACTCGACGCATTGCTACTTCCCCAGCAACAACGCAAGGGCTGCCTCAGGTACGCATCTCTTTCCTTCCTTCTCTGAATTTTGGCTCATCTAGGCACTAGTGCACTAGTTTCCCAAAAATTGGGGGCAACTGTAGACACTGGGTCCTGAGGTAGTCCAGATCAGAGTTACCCAATGATGATACGACGCCTTTCCACAGGCAAAAAGGTTAAAAATGATGATTTCCTTGTAAAATTTGCATTTTGCAGTGAAAAATTGAAAAATAATAAAAAATATTTTAAAAAATTAATTTTGAAAAATGGGGGGTTAAAATTATAGTATTTTAGTCAATTTAAAATTAAAAAAAAAGAAAAAAAAATCGGATCGCAAGTGTCGGGCGCGGCGGCGCGCTGGCGCCCAGCGCGTTGCGTGTGCAAAGGCGACGCGCAGTGTCGGCAATGCTGCGCAACCGCACTGCGCGCTGGCGCATGCGGAAGAGCGCAGCGCTGCCGCTCCGACACCCGTCCCTATATAGCGACGGGCGTCCCTACTTCTGGCCGTCGTTAAAGGGTCTGATACCCTTTTTTCCGATTTTTGGACCAAAAAATCAGTTTTTTATCCCTTTTTTCAAGGTTTTAAGGGATTTTTTCCATTTTTAAAAATTAAAATAGGTAATATCTGTTTTAATTAAATTTTATAGCTTTAATTATTTTATTTTTCCTATTTTCTTCATATAAAAAGAATGAGATGAAAACCTAAAAGGGGAATTCTTTTGGGGATTTTTCTAGGGTTTTTTCTCTTCATCTTTTTCTCTTCTTCCTCTTAATTTCTCTAAGAAAAAATTCCGGATTTTCCCCCAACAAAAAAATTGAGTTCATCTTTTTAGTTTTTTTCTCCAATAGAATTTCTTCTAAACACTTTTTAGAAGAAGATTTATTGATGCAATTGAATTTTGAGGCAAACATAATAATTGTTTGCTCTTAAAATTCATTTTTTAATTTGTTATTTGTTTTCAATTAAACTTTTTCAAGATTTTTTATTATTTTGAATCTTTTTTTTTGATGAACAATGGATTTTGGGGCAAAACAAATAATTGTTTGTTCCTAAAATCGATTTTTTCATTTGATTTTCTAAAAACAATTTTTTTTATAAATAATTTTTTTTTCTTTGGAACAAACTAAATAATTATTTGTTCTTGACATTATTTTCATTCTTTTAATCAATAAAAATCATTCTTTTGGCAAAGAAATTAATTCTTTGTTTTTAAAGAATTGTTGACTTTCTTTCTCCATTTTTTTAAGCCTATTTTTTCTTGGAATAAAATTCCAACATTTTTATTATTCAATTCTAATCTTGCAAATCAAGAACAAGGAAATCAATCATCTTTTTACCTTTATCGAGTCCAAAACTCTGAGGGTAAACATTCTGGGCTTGTTCTTCTAATTCTTTTTGTTCATATTTAATTTATTCATGTTCATTTTTATTATTTTCAGTTATTTATTTATTTATTTTGTTTATATTTAATTTATTAACACGTATATTTTTATTATTATTCTCATTCATTTATTTTATTCATGTGAATATTGATTTCTTTTAATTCCTAACATGTAATTAATTTATTTCATTTTAACTCATCATTATTTCTAACATGTAATTAATAAATTCATTTTAATAGATATTTTTACCATGTAAATGTTTTATATTAATTGTAATTACATTAATTAATCATGTTGTTCATTTAATTGTTTTCATCATTCTTTAATTCATTTATTTTATTATTCTTTCCTTTATTATTTTATATATTCATTGATTTGATTATTTTCATCATTATTGTTGACATGTTCATATTTTTACATATTAATTCATCAACATGTTATATTTTATTCCAATCACTTAATCCATTTGTTATTAATAACACATTTTTCTAGTTCACTTTAAATTGGTAACATGTTAATTCATTTATGATTTTGATATCATTTCATTTTATCTCATTTTATTTTATTTTATCATTTATTTTATATTTAATTGATTTTAATTGATTCAATTACTAACATTATTTTTATTTGTGTTTTATTTTATTTCACATCTCATTTTTTGCTTGGGCATTTTTGCGAGCACACGGGGAGATCCAAGAGGCTCGTTCGGGTTACATATTTATTTTCTTTGTTTGTAATATTTATTTATTTTGGCTTTTTCATTTATTTTTGCCATGTAATTTTCTTGTAAAATTGTTTATTTAGGCCCGCTAGAAAGAGTCACTAAACGTTTTTTCATTAATTAATTTGAAATTTTTCCTAAATAAAAATGGGACCAATGTCTCAATTTTCTCCATCCAAAATAAAACCATCACATCAAAATTGTTTTATAATAAATATGCATGCAAGGACCAATGTCCTCATCATTAATGAATATCCCGTTTTATGCATGTTTGTATTTTATTTAGAATGGGGGTTGTATTCCGCCCCTAGTTTTGTTGTAATATTTTTACATATGCTTTATTTTATTTATCGCTTCCACTATGTGATTGATATGCGCTTTAATTAATTGCATTAAAATGAATGAGAAATGGGATGAAACTCTAAATTTAAAACTCGATTTTAAACTTAACCAAGGTATGAATAAATGGGAAGTCCCGAACTCACTCTGGTCTTTAGGGCTCAATGAGGCGAGAGGTCTAGGACTTTCAAGACACCTTGTAAGCACCGTGTCCCGGAGCGGTCCGGATCAGAGGTTACCCTATGATGAAATCAATGTCCGAGCCTGTATGAGGGGCTGGATTTGGAGGTTTTAGTCCCGCGTTCCATGAGAAATGAGGCTTTTTACCATTCCTGGGCAGAGGGAGAGAAAAACAGAGGTTTTTTTCGAGTCAAAAGGAATTTTGTCCTCCACAGACGGCCAGCTCGTCTGTGAAGTCCGCCCGTCGCTCCGAGTCACCGACGGCTTGTGGTATTTTCTAACGCCCGTCGGAAAGTCACCGCCCCTGTCATAACGCCGCCTGGTTTCCCGGAGCACGCAACCGCTCCGACGCCCGTCGGTGGATGTGGCAGGGCCGTCGGACGAATCCTTGTGTCAGAAGGATTCTTCCGACGCCCACCCCTGTACACCGACGCCCGTCGGTCGTGTCTGGCTATAAAAGCTCCGGATTTTCACTTGAAAAGGGTTGGAAAAATTTTCAAAGGAGGAAACTCTGCCCAATTTCAAGCAAATTTTCTCTCTCTTCCAGCAAAACACATTCACTAAAGAAATTTATTTAATCAAGGATCAAATCAATTGAAAGGAACTAAAACTAATTAGTTTTCTTTAGATTTTGACTCCAAAATCGATCTTTTGAGGGATTGAAGAAGAAATAGTTCATTTTCTTTCTTTAAATCCTTCATCTTTTGCTTCTCGTGGAACGCGCGGAGCTCTAATCAACACAAAAATCTCACCCAAAGTGATTATCTGAGGGTAAATATTCCGGATTCTTTCTCCAGTTCATCTCATATTTATTTCTTATTTTGTAGAATTTTTGAATACCTGTCATTACTTTCTTTTATTTTGACTCTCTTATCTCCTTTTGGGATAAAACCCACTTTTTTGACTTTGAAAAGGGTTCTCTCCATTCTGTCTTTTTCGGAGACAGTGGTGACCGACGGGTCATCTTTATCACCGACGCCCGTCGGTCACCCACCTACAGACGTCCCTCCTTGAGTGACAAACGGACATCTCGGTTACCTTAACCGACGCCCGTCGGTCAGCTAAGGAAGGCCGTCGGTGGGTTCTGTCCCCATCTTTTAAATCATTTTTTCATCTCTTTCAAGTCTTTTTGATTTCTTATATGTTAATTTTATGTATATTAACATCTCTTAATTTTCTATGAGTGTGTATTGATTCTCTTGGATAAATCTCGAGTTTGAGCGGCTGTCTACCTTATTTGGAGGACTTCATCCGGTTTAGTTTCCTAATCCTCTTAAGTATTTCCTTCACTTGTTATTTATTAATCATTTTATGTATATGGATGTACTCCTTTCATGCCCCGTTAATGTATAAAAATGACTCAATATTTTATATTCAATAAAATGAGGTTTACACAAAAACT
The DNA here is from genome assembly GCA_947683425.1 of Excoecaria cochinchinensis. Classification (NCBI taxonomy): domain Eukaryota; kingdom Viridiplantae; phylum Streptophyta; class Magnoliopsida; order Malpighiales; family Euphorbiaceae; genus Excoecaria; species Excoecaria cochinchinensis. Next base: position 3,235,267 of record CANTUQ010000110.1, read on the forward strand.
AGGGTCCAATGCCCGATTTTTATCCAATAAAGATCATCACAAACAAAAATCCCCAATTTTAATAACGATGCATGCGAGGACCAAAGTCCTCAAAATAAACAATGCCCCGATTTATGCATGATCCGCACATTTACGAAAGGGAGTTGTATTCCGCTCCTTGTATTATTGTAATCTATTGCTTTCATTATCTATTTGATCATTTATCGCTTTCAAGATGTGAATAAATGCGCCTTTTAATCAAACTGCATAGTGTGGAGAGAGAGCGAATTAATGATATTAAAATTTGATCATAAAATAATTGAGGTAGAAATAGATGAGAAATCTCGGACCCAGCTCTAGTCTTTGGGCTCAAGAGGTTAGAGGTCATCCTTCAAGATACTTCTTGAGTCACGAGGCTTTAGCGCTAATCCTAGGCTCCTTAGGGTGAGGAGTTCACCTTCCATGATCCCTCTGGCTGGCCCAAAATGGATACCAAGCGCAGTCTTAGGCTCTCCGAGGCGAGAGAAACTTTCCCAATGTTCTATTGGGTGGCGACTCCATGAAACCTCCGTGTTGCTCAACATAGATGCACTTGCGATTCATCGCAAGCTGTCAACGGACCCGCAAATGCCCCGATCGCCCACGTGCGGGCGGTCCGAAAGGGCGGCGCGCGGGATCCGGCGCGCGTCACGCACCTCTTGAGTCTCACCAAAAGACTTCAATTTACAAATCCTAGGCTCCAGGGGGTAGAGGCTGAGACCTCCAAGATCTCTCTGGCTTGCGCAAGATGGATATATATGCGCCGTCTTAGGCTCGCTGAGGCTAAACGACCCTTCCCAATGTTCTATTGGGTGGCGACTCCAAAAAACCTCGTTGTTGCCCAAAATAAACGCACTTGTAAATACCTTACAAGTTTTAATGAATTCCATCCCGATAGCCCTAAAGCGGGCTTTCGGGAGGCCACGGGGTTCAGCGCACGTCACAGCGCCCATGATCAAAAGACGCGAACCAGTCCTTCGAATCCCGAAGGCGGATTCAAAGCGAGGGCCCTTGTTGGGTTCGGGCGCACGTCATATTGGTGACTCCACTGGGGACTTTGTGTTTGAGACTTTGCTCCGAAGGTGCTTTGGTTAAAATGTATAATTGGGTTTTTAAAACTTAAAATTCTATCTCTTTTTGAAAATTTGCATTGCATCTTAGAGCTTTAGAATTACACTAGTTGGTCCCTTCTTACCTCGGTGCGTTCCCAAAGCACGACCCTACTTTCACTCATTGTAGGGAAGTGTTAAGGATAATCACCAGTCCAAGCCTTGTACCTGTTGGTATATCAAATGGAGACCCGATCGGTCGCTACGCTCGTGATGAGCTAGACCCGTTGGCAGGGACCATGCTTGGGTAGCCCTAAAATTTCGTCACCTTGACCAAAGCCCATGTAATGGCAAGTAGAAACTTCCCCTAGGTAGCATGCTCCTTAATACAATGCTTGTGATATGGGTCATCACGTATTAGACAAAATTAACCAAATTAAGTGGTCTTTTATCAAAGGCTTTCATGCCCTGGTGGGCCCATCTTAATGAGATTGAAATGTCCAAATACGAGATGGCCAAAACTCATACGTATGTTCATTAGCTTAAGAGTGTTATGCTGCCGGTTTTTCGCCGTGCACCATGCGTGTTCATTGGGTCCCCTGTTGACCCATGGACTAAGCCCACCTAGGAAGGGACTACTCGACCTCGTGTGTGGGAGAAATAAGGTCGGAAGGATCTGTCTGCTTGCATGTGGTTGTGGATACTGCACGGCATGCTCATGCATCCATGTCATTCATACATGTCGATAAAATAAATACATGTATATATAAATAATAATATATTTTCTCTTATGCTATACGTGTATATATCTTTTCATCTGCATATTATTTTTTCACGTGTGCATATTATCCTGCGTGTAATTTCTTCCAGGCATCCCATTGTATTGTGGTAATTCATTGATTTCGCACTCATCAAAGACCGTTTGCATGGCACGATCATGCATTATACATGTCATCCATGCATCATTCTAACAATCTGAGTCTTGCAGCCACCATAGATTCATCCAAGTGGACTAGAAGTTCTGACGATCGACTAGTGAGGACAGACTCGCCCTTTGGATTGCTAGAATTAGTGCTTGTTTGGGATTTTGAGTCACTCTCAACGACTAGTGCATCATCTTCGATGGAGACCGAAGTTTTAACTACCCAAGACATTGCTAGAAAATTAGAGGATTTTGAAAGAAGGATATCCGCCCTGATGGAAAATATCGCTGCCCAGATAGATATCCAAATTGTATGAAACTAGTGCCATTAGAAAAGATAATTCACATATCTAAAATTTATCAGAAGGATCGAAATCTAATTCTGGCTCTAAGACCCTTAAAAATGGTAAAAACCGAGGCATCTCTGCTTAGGCGAGTTCACTAGAGCAGTGTAGATTATTTGAATCATATCTGGCATTTCTGATGTCTAATTGATCTGAAATTTGTTTCATTTGAAAGCTAACATCCTAGGGATCATTTGTTAAGAGGAATTTTTGGCTAAAAATGAGGTTTGGAGGTGAAAAGCTGTCTTATAAGTCTATTTTCGTAGGGCACTTGGGGAAGGCTTCTGTCGCGAGTGCAACAGAACTTGCTTGTTGAAGGTTTTTCCTCTTATTTTGAGCCTCATGGTTGGTGTGAACCCTTGCCCCTCTTTACCCTTCTTTAAGATGTGTATTTTGTTGTGTTTCTCATTCCGAAATATCCCTCGAACTTTATCGGAACTTTTTAAGACATATTCATCACATGTTTAGAGCTTGTTAAGGAGTAAATAAATGGCTATCACTTAGGAACACAAGTGATTAAGGTTATAAATAAGAATATGGACTAAGGTACTTAAAGGTTTAATGAGTCGAACACTTTCGAATTCGTCCAACATTGACATAATCTATAGTGTGTTAGGAGGTTTGAAGTGAGATTCTATAATTTGTATTTTGAACAAGTAGAACTACGGGGCTCGGATTCCCAATCCTTTGGGATACATGGGAAGCTTGGAATACCCTTCCAAGTTCGAACCAAAGCATAGAAACTTATTCGGACATGAAAGATAACGTATTAATTGAACTCTATTAATGCCTTGGTGTTTGTTAAAAATAAATGTGTCATGTATGTATAGATTTATAAAAGTTTATTGAGCCGTTAATGATTCAAGTCTTGAGTAGGCTTATTTATAGTTTAAAATTTGTATGTGATGTTACGATTGAATTAAATGATTGTTTTAGGTGTGTAATAAACTGAAATTGAAATGAATCTTTTGTAACTCAAATGGTTTTTATATGACTGTCTAAATAATGTATGATTCTTAATAATTTGAATAGTCTGAGAAACTTGTGTTAAAGTGCTTGAATTTAATGCATGAATTTGGGGAAGTAATGTTTATGAAATTATTTATAGACATTATAAAAATAAATATATTTTTATGTGAAGTTGTATTTAATTGAGAATTGATAGGAGTCTAATGCTTGGCTCTGTCGCGAGCGCGATATAGGCCAGCTAGCTTTTTGTCGCGGTCGCGAGCGTGACTCTTTTCTATGGTAAGAATGTATGTTGATTAAGCTATTTGACATGGGTTTTGACTTGTGATTTACTTACGACATATTGTGTAAACTAGGATATGCTATACCATGTAAGCTATAGTTGAAATGAATTTTTAAGCATGTATTAAAACTAAGATATGATTGTAATTAAAGGTTATGGTTTGTTATATTTTTTTTAATGAGCCATTGTTTTAGTTTATAAATGAATTATGCTTATGATTATTATGCGACTACAATAAATGTATGCGCTTTTGAAAAAGTATTAAAAATAACATGTGCATCATTAAAGGAAACAAGTAGGGGTTTAGCCTGCATTAGTCGGGTCGTGGATAGATAGGCATGCCTATAGAGTTTAGTTTACTACAGCCATGCGATTTGGACCCTGATCAGGTCACCGATCGGATCCTTGCGATCTTTCTATCTTGGATCTTGTTTAAGATCTCATGCAAAAATGTTTTTGGAAACAAAAAGAAAAAAAAGGATTTTGATACCTTCGGGTATCCATGCGTTATGAAAGAATTGTTGATACCCTCGGGTATCTATGCGCATACTCGCTTATCCACCCTTTAGACTTAGCAGGCAATAATTGAACAAAAGTTTATAAGTGAAATAATAAGTTACGAATTGATAAGTGTATGTGGAGATTGGCAAGAAAGTATGTGATTAAGCTTTTGATATGCATGTGGACATATTGTCGATCTGATTTATATGTTGATTGAACTAGTACTTCATGCACATATGTGTTTTTGGATCTTGTATGGATCACTATGCGAATATGTGATAGAACAGTTGAATGCCTATGAGTTTCAATTTTGTTATGCCCTTTGAAATGTAAAAACGAATAATTAACACGAAAGTAATGCAATGATTTGAAATAAGTGATTAAATGAATATAATGATATGTGTGACATGAGAGGTATGAATAATAAGACATGAAAAGCATGTATTGATTAAGATTGTCACTCCGTTTGACCATGTGGACGATTATGAGTAAAATATTTCATCTATGATCAATTTTATGTATTTATTCAATGAGATCTTTAAGTGTGTTTAGAACATTTAATTATATTCCTATGAATTTGTTTGGATATTTATTGTGTGTTGTGACTGACGATCATTGTGAGTGGTCGTCCATATTATGTGTTTTTCCCTACTAAGCTTTTGTGCTTAGCATGGGTGTGTATCCATGCAGGTTTGGAGTTAGTCGTGTCGCCGAGGACAATCCACAACAGTTTGGCCCACAAGTCCGTAGTAGTTGTTGTTTAGAATTTATGATCAACTTTTGTAATGAAATTCCTTATTATTATTGTATTAAGTGATTGGTATGTAATAAGATGTTAATGAGGAGTGTTATGCCAATGATATGATTGTCCTTTGTATAATGTGAATGCTTGTGTATTGATTGAAAAGAAAATTATGTAGTTCAGAATATATAGTTCTGCTTCTATCATGCTCCCTGCGTGTTTTCGCCTGTAGTATTCCTCACTCATCAATGATTAGTGCCTATGTTATCATACAGTATGCTATGTGTGGGTAAGGGGTGTTACATTTTTTATTCTGATTGGGCTAGCTGCATTGATGATAGAAAACCCACTACGGGTTTTACTATTTTTTTGGGGTCTAATCTTATTTCCTGGTCCTCTCGAAAACAAAGGGCAGTTTCTAGATCCTCCACCGAAGCTGAGTATCATGCCTTAGCCTCAGCCACCTCTGAAATTATGTGGCTTTAAATTTCTCTGAAGGAACTTGAATTTCTTCACACTCAAGCACCTTGCTTGTTTTGTGACAATTTGAGTGCCACATATCTTACACTTAATCCTATATTTCATAATCGGAGCAAACATTTGTAAGTTGATTTTCACTTTGTTCGGGATCGAGTAACTCAAGGAACTTTGAAGGTTGTTTATCTCTATTCCATGGATCAAATTGCTGATGTTTTGACTAAGGGGCTTTCCAAAAGGCAGTTTTTGTGGCTCCGGGACAAGTTGACTGTTGTTCCTCATCCGGTACAACTTACGTGGGAGTGTAAGGGAACTAGTGTTTGTGATAAATAGTATATCTCTATCTAGAGGGATATATATCAGACTCTTGTAGTTGTATTATACTAGAACTCTATCTCTTTGTATAGTTTGTGTATATAATTTCCTCATAATGAAACGTCTAGAGCGTGGCTTACTTATTCTATGAAGGTTACCCAGTGATAAAAATGATGCTTGCTCCTAGGCAGAAAGGTTAGAGGTGATGATTTCCCTGTCGAAACCTTTTTTAAATAAATAAAAAATTATTCTTGCTTGGGGTTTTGAGAGTTTTCAATGGTCTGCCATCGCGAGGCCTACGCAGCGCGCCTGCCGATAGCTCACGCGAGGCACAGCGCTTGCGCGCAAGCCCACGAGGTCGGACCTCGTGTTGTGAGGTGCGGCCTCTTGCGAGGCACGGTGTTACCTCTTGCAGACTCTGTTTTTCATGGTTTTTTCACCGTTTTTCAGTTAAAATTAAACTCAAATTCTTTCCTGATTTTTCATAAAGCATAAAACTAGATTTGTAAAAGGATAATTAGGACTTTAAATAGGATTACAACTCCTAAAAACCTAATTTTTAGAAGAATGATATAAAAACAAAAGTGAAACATCTTGAAAAGAAGAGAGAGCACTGAGAATGGCGACCAAAAACTCTGAGAAAAGAGAAAATATTTTCTTAGTTTTCTTAAAAAAATCTAATTGTTCTTGAGCCAAAGAAATTAATTTTTTATGTTTAAGAATCAATTTTTCATCATCTGTTTTCAAAGAAATAACAGTGTTTGATTTCAAATTTTTGGCAACAGATCCGAGTTTTCTTAATTCTCATTTGTCAAACATTTGATGGGAAATCATCACTTCCTTATTTTGCAGCCAGAATCATACCTCTGAGGGTAAATTTCTAGGCTTAAGCCAATTCTTTCTCTTTTCCTATTTTTTTCGTTCATTTTTTTTTCCGATTGTAAATTGTTGTAAATTATAATTAATTTGTTTGTAAATTGTTGTAAATTATAATTAATTTGTTTGTTATTGTTTGTTATAATCAACCTGAATTTAGGCTAATTTGATTAACTTATTTACATGATGCATGCAATATAATTTAATTCTTTAGAATATCCTGTAATAACTTTACTTATCATTTAATTCTATTTTTAATCATTATTCCCTCCTATTAATTTCCCGCATAATTTTCATCAAGCATTATTTCTTCTAATAATTATAAATGTTTTTCTCAATTAAGATTGTTTACTGCATTTGCTTCATTTAATTGTTTATTTCTATTGTATCTTATTTTGTTCATTTGATTTAAATTTCTTTATTTTTATCATATTATTTATTTTATTTGGTTCGTTGAATTTTTATTATATTTGATCCAATTTGCTAACATTATTTTGCTGTCCACCAAACTTGTTTATTTCACTATGAGTAATGTTCTGGTGTGAGCTGGAGAATCAAGAGACTAGGAGTCTTCAAGTTGGTTTGCATTTTAATTTTTGTTATTTTATTTGTTTTGTATATTTTATGCAAAATAGTATTTTGAATGCACTTATTTTATAAAAACTCACATTTTCTACAATAATAAAAATTGGGATTTTTATTAATAAAATAGGGCCAATATCCTGATTTTAGCTAATAAACCTTCACTTTCAAACGATAATTATTTTTCATAAAATGGGATCACTCATCCCGGTTTTCCCGATAAATGCCCAAAAATAACTCTCAGATTTTTAAGTTAACAAAAAGGAACCAATGTTACTAAAATCTAATAAATATCCCGATTTGTGTGTGATGTATTTTATTTCATTTCTTTTTCATGTATTATTTATTTTGGGCCCTTGTAATTAATTTTTGGGGCAATTTTATTCCTTTCTTTATTTATGCCTTTATTATTTTGGGGGATTGTTCTGTCCCGTATTTTTCACTTGTAATTTATTTATTGCTTTATTTATCGCTTTCTTTACTACTTTTCGAGATGCTTGAAATGCGCTTTAATTTATTACATGATCATGTGAGAAGAGGGATAAAATAATTAACTCTAAAACTCAATCATATAACATTAACCAAAGGTATAAATAAGAGTGAGGTCTCGAACACTCTCTGGCTTTGGCCTCATAAGGTTAGAATTCATTTTTCAATGTTTTATTGGGTGGTGACTCCATGATACCAGCCTTATGATACCCAATAGGTGCCCTCGTAGGTTGATTGCCAACAATGGGATGGGGTTGAATCTCTATCCATTGTAAAGTGACCAGCTTTCATGAGTTTTAATGAACCTCCATCTGGTCTCAAGTCCTAAAAGCGGATATCCGAGAGCGACCCGGACGCTGAGTTGGGGTTCTCACGCGTCACACTTGGTCATGCCAGGAATCCAAAACCAAAGCCAGAAAAGCCTCACATCCTTTCCTCAAAAATCGTCTAGCTTGCATAGCTGAAATCATACTATTCAAAGGACCAGAACCCAAACCTCCCACAACTACAGAAGACTGATCACAACCTTTAAGCACAACCATCTTCCCTTGACAATCAACCATAGCCCGATGCTTACACAACCAGTCCATACACAGAATCAGATTAAATTCATGAAAAGGCAAGTCAATTAAATCCACTGGAAACTCTTTTCTTTACACCACCAAGGGACAATTCTTATACACTTTACTTACATTGACACTATGCCCTAAAGGATTGGTCACACATATCTCATAATCTAACTGATCAACAGTAGGCAAATTAGCACATAACTTTTCAGGACATAAATATGAGTGTGTGGAACTAGGGTCTATTAGATCATGCATATCAGTGCCAAAGAGTAGAAACATACAAACAATCACTTCAAGAGAGTCCTGCTCATCCTGAGCCTTCATCGCATATGCCCTGGCTGGCACTACTGGAGGACGATCCACTGTCTTAGAGGAAGCTCCATCTCTAGGCCATCCACCATGACCTCATCCTCTTTCTCTACCATGGCTAGTCTAAGGGGCATTCGACCCTGCTCGATTGGCCTTCTGCTGCTCTTGAGTGTTCTCAAACGACTTAGGGCAATTAGCCAGGAAATGCTCCGTGCTACCACATCTAAAACAACCTCCTGTCAACCAACGATATTCACCTTGATAACGCTGGTTCTAATGCAAACACTCCGGCACAATATCACCTCTACCAGCACCGGACACTTGAGAAGATCCCTATCTCTTACCACTCGTAGTAGGGCTATTGGTAGACTCATTCGGAGAAGTCACTTGAGATTTCCTAGACCTCTTCCCCGAAGATGAGCCTCAACGAGGGGGATTCCTCCTTTGAGCCCTTTTTTTTAAATAGTTTCAGAATGTTCCACTCGCATCGCTGCCTGCACAATCTAATAATAACTAACAGTTGGCAAACTCATCAAAGAAATCAACATCACCTTGATAGACTCATTCAAGTCCTCCTTAAAATGCTGACAGCGAAACTATTTAGTGAGCATACCCTCGGGCGCATACTTGCTAAGCCTGCCAAATTCCTTCTCATAATCCACCACAGACAAAGCCCTCTGCTTAAGATTCAAAAACTGCTTCCATCTAACCTCCTTGTAAGCCTTGGTCACATACTTATTATGAAACTCTTGCATAAAGAACTCCAATGTAACCGGGTTTGATAATTGTGGGTGCCTAAGAACCAGTTTCCACTAATTGTAAGCAGAACCCTACAGGAGCGACAAAACACAATCCACCTCCCTTTTCAAGGGACACCGAATCTCTTCTAGAACTCTTCTTACTTTCTCCATCCAAAATTCCACTTTGTCGTATTCATCCAAATTAGTCCTATAAAAATCCTCATGTAGACACCAGGTCCTGAGACAGCCTAGATCAGAGTTACCTAATGATGATAAGATGCCTACTCACAGGCAAAAAGGTTAAAAGTGATGATTTCCTAGTCAAATTTGGATTTTAGAGTAAAAAATAAAAAATATTTTAAAAATTAGATTTAAAAAATGGGGTTCAAAAATTATAGTATTTTTCAGTTAAATTTAAAAATAAAAAAAAAATTCCGTGCGCTCGCGCGCGCACGACCGATGCCCGACGGGCGTCAGTCGCCCTTATTCTGCCGCAAATGACCCATTTCGCCCCAAAAATCATTTTTTCCGATTTTTTTCCAAAAAATTTGATTTTTTATCAGTTTTTTAAGGGAATTTCAGGTTTTTTTTTTAATTTTTAAAATTTAAAATAGTTAATATCTTATTTAATTAGGTTTTATCCCTTTAATTAATTGTTTTTCCTATTTTCTTCATATAAAAAGAAAAAGATGAAAAAATCAAAAGGGGGGAATTTTTTTAGGGTTTATTTTTTAGGTTTTCTCTTCTTCTTCCTCTCAATTTCTCTCTAAAAATTCTAGATTTTCCCCAACAAAAAGAAAAAAAATTCAGTTCATCTTTTTTGTTCTTTTTCCAATAGAATTTCTTCTAAACTTATTTTAGAAGGAGTTTTATTGATGAAATTTAATTTTGAGACAAACATAATAATTGTTTGCTCTCAAAATTCATTTTTTAACTTGTTATTTGTTTTCAATTAAACTTTTTTCAAGGTTTTTTTTTTTTATTTTGAATCCTTTTTTTGATGAAAATTTGGTTTTGAGACAAACAAAATGATTGTTTGTTCTTGAAATCTCTTTTTTCATTTGATTTCTAAAGAACAAGTTTTTTTCTTCATAAATGATTTTTTTTCTTTGGAACAAACAAAATAATTGTTTGTTCTTGAGATCATTTTCTTTATTTTAATCAATAAAAATCATTCTTTAGGCAAAGAAATTAATTCTTTGTTCTTAAAGAATTGTTGATTCTCTTTCTTCTTTTTTTTTAAGCCCATTTTTTTCTGGAATAAAATTCCAATATTTTCATATCTCAATTCTAATCTTGCAAACCAAAACAAGGAAATCCATCATTATTTTTACTTTCATCGAATCTGAAACTCTGAAGAACACGAGGAGATCCGGAAGGCTCGTTTTGGTTAGATTTTTAACTGCTTTATTTGTAATATTTCATTTATTTGGCTTTTTCATTTATTTTGCCATGTAATTTTCTTATAAAATAGTTTATTTTAGGCACGCTAAAAAAAAAATCACAAAAACATTTTTATTAATTACCTTGGAACATTTCCTAATAAAAATGGGACCAATGTCCCAATTTTCTCCATTCAAGATAAAAATTATCACATCAAAATTGTTTTATAATAAATATGCATTAGGACCAATGTCCTCATCTTCAATGTATAGCCCGTTTTATGTATGATTTGTATTTTATTTACAATGGGGGTTGTATTCCGCCCCTAGTTTTATTGTAATTTATTTTCATGCACTTTACTTTAATTATGCTTTATTTATTTATTGCTTCCTTTGAATGAATAACTTGCGCTTTAATTAAACTGCACTGAATTGAATGAGAAAAGGGATGAAACGCTAAATTCAAAGCTCAATTATAAAATTAACCATGGTATGAATAAATGGGAAGTCCCGAACCTTCTCTGGTCTTTGGGCTCAACGAGGCGAGAGGGTCATCTCAATGTTCTATTGGGATGGGGCCTCCAAGACACCTCTTGTGTCCCGTAAAAGGCTCAAAATTGCACAGTCCTAGGCACCACGAGGCGAGAGGGCCATCCTAATGTTCTATTAGGGTGGATGCCTCCAAGACACCTCTGGTTTGCCCAAGCGTGAGGCTAGACTATCATTAGGGTGGGAGCCTCCAATACATCTCCGGCTTGCCTATAATGTACATAGCAGTGCTGTCTTAGACTCACTGAGGCTAGACGACCTTTCCCAATGTTCTATTGGGTGGCGACTCCAAGAAACCTCCTTGTTGCCCAAAATGGACGCACTTGTAATTTCTTACAAGTTTTAATGGACCTCATCCCGATCGCCCTGAAGGCGAGCGGTTCAGGGCGCCCCGGGGTTCGGCGTGCGTCACAATGGCAACTCTACTGGGGACAATACTCGAGACTTCGCTTCGAAAGTGCTTTGGTTAAAATTTACAATTGAGTTTTAATTTAAATATTTCATCCTTTTTTGAAACTGCATTCCATCGCATTAGAGCCTTAGATCTATGCTAGTTTGGTCCCTCTTTCAACCCCGGTGCGTTCCCGAAGCACAACCCTACATTCACTCAATGTAGGGAAGTGTTAAGGATAATCACCAGCCCAAGCCTCGTACCATCATGGTATATTAAATGGAGACCCGACTAGTCGTTACGCTCGTGATAAGCTAGGCTTGTTGGCAGGGACCATGCTTGGGTAAAACTAAAGTATCACCGCCCTGGCCAAAGCTCATGTAATGACAATAGATACTTCCCCTAGGTGGTATGAACCATAATACCTTGCTTGCTATATGGATCATTTTGTATTGGACAAACCCAAATAATTTGATTGGTCACCTAATCAAAGGTTTTCAAGCCCCGATAGGCCCATGCCAACTTATTCGAACTGCCTAAATACACAATGATCATAACTCATGCACCTGTGCATTAGTTAAGAGAGGTTATGTTGCCGGTTTCCCACAATGCACCATACGCGCCCATCGGGTCGCCTGCTGACCCATGGGCCAAGGCCACCTAGGATAGAGACTATACGACCTCGTGTGTGGGGGCAAGAAGGTTGGAAGGATCTATCTACTTGCATGTGGTTGTGGATGATGCATTGCATATTCATGTCATTCATGCACAAATAAAATTTTTTATTTCCTCCCTATGTATACATCTTATTCTTTGCATATAATTATTACATGTACATATCATCCTGTGTATAGTTTTTCACATGTTTCACATGTATCATTGTAATCTCTTTTAGTCACTGTATACCATTTGTTGTACAGCACGACCGTGCATTGTATATTATTCATGCATCATTCTAACTCCTTACTTTTCAGACATTATAGACCATTTGCTTGGGTGGTTTAGGGATCCTGATAGTTGTCTAAAGAGCGATCAAAGTTCAAGTTGGCTGACAAAGATTTAGCATCCCTGCTAGAGCATTTGAAGGTATCAGAAATGGCTGGCCCCTTACAACAGACTAAAGAGACTCGTGCCCTAATTGCACAGGAGTTGGATAGAAGGTTTGAAGAACTGGAAAAAAGGATGCTGGCTGTGACCAAAGAAAGAATGGATTCCATGGTGTTGGCTCTCCAAGCTCAGCTTATGGCAATAGCTCTCAACCAAGTAAGACTGGCCACGGTCGAGAGGGCTCAAACAGCGACGGCTGCAGTACCTCCATTTTCTTTTGAAACCAGAGGCAAGGGGCCAATTAATTCACCAGTTGAACAAGGAGGAAATAGGAGGCCCACTTTAGAATATAGCATTGTGCCTGAAGAGGAAGAGGACCTCGCAATCACGCATATTCTAAAAGGTGAAAGCTCAGGAAGCCATAACATCAGCGAGGCAAATGTTAAGCCTACAGAAGTTTTAGCCACTAGAACAGTTCAGTCCCACCTCACTATTTCGGGTAGGCCATTATCCTGGCACTTCACCCATCTCGTTAAGAAAGGAAAGTTACAACCCTTGCCAGCCGGGCCTGCCCCAAGTCAAGGACGCCCTAGACATAGAACAGATTGGTACTGCGTGTATTACCAGTATTCAGGGCATAGAACGGACTACTGTCGTCCCTTGAGAGATCGCATTCAAGAATTGATGCCAGGCCCAAAAAAGGAAAAGATTGTAGAAGCACCAACCATGAAAGTAAAATAAAGGCATTTTTCTAATTTGGGCATATATTTGTCCTGGGTCCTCAAGAGGTTGATGAAGGAGGGGATATTATAGCCATTGCCGGCTAGGCCCACTAGAAGTCAGGGATAGCTCGATCACAAAGAGGATTAGTATTATGCCTTCCACCAGCACACCGGGCATACCACAGACGAATGCAAGACCTTGAGACATGTTATTTAAGATCTGATTGACTCCCAGCAGATCTCTGACCTAGAAAAGCGAGAGGGAAAGAATAAGATGGACTAAGTACCTAAGTGGAAAGGCAGGACGGTTCTTAGGGATGATAATGGGCCATCGACTGCAATAGCTGTGTTGGCAAGAACGGAAGTTGATTAGCTATTTAAAATGTTCTTTTTATTTTTGAACTGTTTAATAATGACATTTTAGTTTCATTAATAAGATGAACGTCTTTGCTTACTTGTGTTATGTCTTTTATGATTTCACTATGCATAATTATGATCATAACTCATTCATATTTGAATTGATTCAGTTGATGCTACTTTATTTAATCTCAGAAAATTTAGAAAGCCCAAAGAAAATCTTGATAGCATCTAATATAACTCCTGAAGAGAGATTAAAACTTGAGAGAAATCCAACAAAATATAAAAAAGGTCTTTGCCTGGACATATGAAAACACGCTAAGAGTTGATCACGGAATCACCGAGCACGCCATTCTAAATATCCCAGTCATGAATTGGCCACATAGAAGCTCAGAGGATTGAAGCTGGAAGGAGCAGAAAAGGTCAAAAAGGAGGAATCCATAAGCAGAAATGAAGCCAAAATTTCTAGCCGAAGTTCAATGCCAGTCTTGGTTGGTCAATGTTGTACTAAATCGAGAAGAGGAGGAGTGCATGTATGTGTAAACTATTAGGATTTGAACAAAGCTTATCCTCAAAAGAAAAAAAAAAAGAACAGAAAAAAAGAACAAAGAAAAAAAGAGAAAAATGAAATAAAAAAAGAGAGAGAGAGAGAGAGAAAGAAAAGAATCAATTTATAGATTGAAAAATCATCATGGGGGCAAGCTTTGTTCAAATCCCATTGATCTACACATGCCCGTTGTAACGTCCCAAAATTTTCAGTGTTTCTATTAATAACTTGACATGCTAAAAATTCAACGAAGGTTAATTTTGGCGCATAAGGGGTGGAATTTTCCTTAAACTTGTATAATTGAATTATTCAAATAATTTTATATATAAATATATATATATATAATGTATGTTTCCATGTAATGGATAAGAAAATGTTAAAACAAGAATAAAAAAAGAAAATAGAAGTAGATATACAAATAAATAATTATAACATGTGACAAATTATGTAGGTCTAGAATTATCCAGATTAAGCTAGATTTAGTGGGATTATGAGAAGTAGAAAGAAAGAGGAAGAGAGAGACACGAACAGGGGAGATTAGGGGGCAAAGAGATCGAAAGAAAGAGAGAGAGAGAGAAAAGAGATGGTCGACAGCGAGCAACCGGGCTCCTCGCTGTTGCCGATCACAATGTCTTTTCCCATCGCGACGTCGTCGTTCTAGGAGAACAGAAGGAAGAACCGCGAGCTTCTTCTGCATTTTTCGGCCTGCTCCGGCGATGAACGACGACACGAATGGCACGACGGGACTCCTGGTGGGCAGACAAACCTCCCGGTGGTCGTGGATCCTCCTTAATCGCCGGCGACGAGCAGATCGGAGGAGAAGAGAACTGAGATCTTCGACATTGATTCCGACGAAATGAAGGACATTCACGGCGCGTGACCACCAGAAAAGCAACCCCGACATGCCAATCTTCCTCCCGGTGGTTTCGGTGCCTCCGGTGGAGCTTCGACGAGGCTCCGGCGATGGTGGAGGGACCAAAAATAGTAGAAAAATTCGTAAGTGGCTACAAAACTTACTTTTCCAAGTGATTTTTACATGAATTAAATTCATTCAGGTGTGATTTTATAGTTACAGTGTGTGTTGTTATGGTTTACTGAATTGATTGATAAATTGGCTATGCTATTTGAGGAATTGGTTTGATTAAATTGAATTTAGTAAATTATTGGTGTTTAACTGATGAAATTTATGAAATTAATATTTAAGTATGTAAGAGTTCAAGAGAACAGTAATGTGAAATTGAACATTTTGTTGGGAGAAGTGAGTAATTATAAGAATTAGCAATGAATTATGGATTAGGATAACTAATTGAATAATTCAATACATTATTTGAATTCTTTTCAAGATATCAGTATGTTTAAAATCTTAGGAAATTAAGCATGATCATGACCTGAGGTAATAGAATATATAATTATACTTATAATATATGAGACTATGCTAATAGCTAAAATGTCTTGAATGGGGTAAGTTGACTAGCTTATGTATAGAAAGTATATCGAATGTTAAAATGGGAAAAATTTAGTTATGCTAATTGAAGGGTTGAATTAGTGATATGTTTAGTTGGATTAAAAGTATAGGCTGTTTTTATATTAGGATTGGATTAAATTAAGTTCTAAGCTGGGTTTATTGGTAGATTTAGTCTACAAATCAATGGATAATTAAAGTTTTAGGGATATTAATGTTATTTGTAACACCCCGAAAATCACCCTAGAAGAATTGAGTGTCATTAGTGTAATAGTGTGCTTGATAATTAGGGTTTACAGAATTGGACCTAAGTGAAAAAGTGGAATGAGGGACTTAATTGAAGAAAAATAAAGTATTGTAGTGGCTGAATTGCACTTTGCATGATTAACTAGTAAATGAAGATTAATTAGTGTAATGGCTGTTAATTAAGTTAATCAAAAGTTAGTGGGATCAGCTGTATGTTAGTGGATTTAGTTGGATGTTAGTGGACTCCATGTGTTAGTGTGTGAGCTAGCCACCTTGTGTAGGGAGAGTGAGAACTTGACACCTCACACTTACATGCAAGCATGAGGTGGATTAGTGAGTAAACCTGTCTTTTGTTCCTTGATTCAGTCATTTAGATCCTTTGATCCGGCCCTCTCTCTCAAAAGTTTACCTTCCTTTTGTCTATCTCTTTTAATTGTTCTTTGATCATGGAGTCCAAAGGGTGGATAGTGATAGTTGAGAAGAAGGGTATTGACTAGAAAGGTATGTAGTATGTAGTGTATCTCCTCCATCTTCTTCTAATTCTGATTTTGATGGTTAAAATATGGGTATAGGCTCATGAATTTGTATGTGTTATATATGCATTTGAGTTGAAGGGCCAAGTAGAGCTGGAAAGGGGAAAGAGAAAGTGATATAGAAGAGTAAAGGAAGGAGTGCTCCAAGAGGTTTGGGATATATATGTGTTATGTGTTAATTTTGCTCAAGTGTATGTGATGGCTGTTTAGCTTAAATGTGTTGTTGATATTGAATATGTGATTTCTAGAATTGAGCAAGATTATGAACTTTGATAGAAGTGTATTTGAATGTGTATTGATATGAGATGAGTATTGAACCATGGAATTAGCACAATATATGAATCAGCTCTAACTATTAATTGTGTTAATCTGTCTTTGAAGCCTATACTGACCCCCGTGAGTTGTTTATAGTGTAAGTTGAGTTTTACAATTCCAAAAGGGGTGAAACCAATTGGATTAGAACCATATGATCCGTGTCTTTAAATGTCCTAGAAATAGCTCTGTCGAGTTGAGGACTCTAAGGTCTTTAAAATTTACCATAACCGTAGATAAAATTCTGTAGGAGGGTTTCTGGAACCAGTTGTGTTATTTTGACCATAACTCCTTCATTATAAATTCAATTGACCTGAAAATTGTCCCATTTGAAAGATAAGACATAGATGAAGAAATGTTAAGAAGAGACCCTTGCCTAAAACTGAGTGTAAGACATCCGTTTGCACTGTACAAAATTGTGGTGTGAACTAGTGCTGAAGGTTAGCTTCTGTTTTGCTTAAATTAGTATGTCACGGTCACAACCAATCCATTGCCACCGTGACCACTCCCTGTTTTGTCTATTTAGGGTATTTTTCTTCCCGAAATGCGCCCTAACTTCACCACTAGTTCCCATGACTTGTCCAATACATAATTATCATTATAAAATGAGTATTTTAAGCATGATGAACTATGTATGCTAATGCATATAAATATGTATGAGTCTTTTAAGCATGATGAGTCATGTATGTTAATGTGTAAAATTATATGAGAGCAATGTATAATAAATGAGAATGCGTATCACCATGAGTGCGAATGTGAATAATCATGAATGCGAATATGATAAATCATGAATGCGAATGCTATAGTTTTGAATGCGAATATGTATACTATGTGTATAATGAATATGATTATGATTTGTGTTATAAATGAATGCCAATGTCAAGAAGGGAAATCAGGTATGTGCTAATTGATCATGTGGTTGATGTATTTGGGTTAATTGCCAAAAGTGAGAATGAGATTTGAAGTCTTAATGAGAAGGAAGAAATGGACTGAAAAACATAACCATGTTATGGTGTTTTTGCATAGGTCACGGTGACAATGAAATCCATTGTGACCGTGAGGTATGCTTGAGTTCAATTCTGCCTAATGGATTTTGGTATGTCACGGTGACAATGAACTTCATTGTGACCGTGAGGTACCCAAGGGAGCATTCTGTTTTGCAAAGTGAGAATATGTCACGGTGACAATGGGATTTATTGTGACCGTGACATACCCTCAAGTTGCATTCTGCCGAGAGTTGGGAATATGTCACGGCGACAACGGAATTCATTGTGACCGTGACATGCCCCCAGCTTGCATTCTGTTTTGGACTTCAATATGTCACGGTGACAATGGAATTCATTGTGACCGTGACCCACCCTGTTTTGGCAATATGATCCTAATGTGTTTGGCCATTCAAATGGTAAGGCTTTGAGCTGAAATGAAAGACAACATGAGTAAGTATTGTATGTGTGTTAAGTGATCTGTAAATGCATACAAACATGGTGATTTCTGAATATGATCAGTTATGTGAAGATTGAATTTGAAAGCATACTGAATATGCAAGTGAAATGTTTAGCTATGTGCTAATGTGAATGTGTAAAGCGAATGTGATGTTAACTATCAACATACGAGATATGTACGAGATGTGAAAAGTGATCAATGTGAACTGAAAAACATGTTTAACAACTTAAGCCTGCGAGTCAAGTAGTGGATAGTTAGGCATGCCTATAGGGTCAAGTGCTGCAGCCCCATGCGTTAAATGTGTCTGAGTCCATGGGAATCACAATGCGAATATCCTTACTGGATTGTGTTATATGTGGAATGATGAAAGGTACCAGAAGGTACTAATGTGATATGAAGCACCAGAAGGTGCTAATGTGAAAAAGTAGTCTCGATGAGATTACTGGTATCTGAGAGATACCGATGCGATACCCATTATCCGCGTCTTGAGTTGCAGGCGAAGCTTATAATAATAACAATAATAATGACATTGTGACCATGAGCTGAGCATTATGCTAGTGAGGATGTGAATGTGATATGTTATAATTGTCATGCGATACAGTTATATGGGTATGACTCATTAGGAAGAATATATGTGTATGAGCATCAATATTTGTATAAATCAAGCTATAAATTGCTGAAATAACATTAAGAGAATGCCAAAATATGATTAAGTGCATATCCATTGATTTAAGCAATGCAATATGCTTATTGACATAAGAGTATATGAATAATCTGCATGCAAGTTGTTATGTACCTTAACCTGCCATAAATGTCATGTACTATATGGTTTGTGACTATAATTGATGCGGATTTGTATTAAATGGGTGATGGTGTTGATAGCTGATATTGTATAATGTAAGCTAATACATTATGAGTATAATATGTGGTATCTTGAATGCTATGTTCAAATCACAAGTAAATAACAGTAAGCTTTACATTAATTAATGTGTATGTGGTACTATTGGAAATTGAATAAAGCTGTATATAAGTGTGTGATTCTAGTAATATTAAGACTTATAGAATCCAAATGAATAACTGAGTAAATACCATATTAAGCAAGCAAATATTTGTGTGTGAATTTGGATGGTTACTTATGAGTAATTTCTGATGAGTGTGCCATTGATGTTGTTAAAATGTACTATATGTATAAGTGAATATTGCTTGGGTATGTGATTGATATTAATAAACAGCATGAGTGTTTATCCATCTTTTGTTGATCCCCACTAAGCGATTATCGCTTAGCATGGATGTTTTGTCCATGCAGGTATCTGAGGATAGTTTATGTGAAGATGGTTCTGCATCGCCAACAGCCAACACATAGGAATCGTTATAGTTATAGGTCATATTGTAATAAATGTAAGAGTTGTATTTGTAAAGCGAAACTATTGTAAAACATTATGCATTTTGTAATGTTATGCATGGAATTTCAGACCTATATATATAGCTTTTGTAAGAAATTTGTTTAACCTGAACTTTGTTTGTAAAACTGTTTGATGCGCATGTGGTTGTGTTGTAACACTCCATAGCCAGTATAGTGAATCTCTACAGGTGGTTAGGGGGTGTTACATTATTGATCTAATTTTTATGAATTTACTTAGTTGACATGTTGATGTGACCAAAATATTTCCAGCAATATAAGAAATTTAATAGGGTGCATATATGTGTATGTATTAGAAGTGAAGAGTGATTGAAATTAAGTTTGAAAGTTAAATGTTTAAGATAGATAGTATGTTTGGAATGATAGATAAATAACTAGATGGTTAGTGAGGACTTATAATATGCGTTATTTTAATAAAATGAAATTTAATGTAAATCTATAAAACTAGGATGGAATTTAACAGGAAGAAAATGAATCAAGATAAGTGAATAAGAGTTGACAAGAAAATATAAAGCGAAAGAGGACCCAATCGTAGGAGTCTATGGTATTTGTAAAAAGTATGGGAAATAACAAGTAAAAAGAATAATAGATGAAAATAAATAATTTAATTATTTAAGGTGTAATTTAGTATAAAAAAATTATAAGTAAGGACTAATAGAAGGTAAAATCGTAATTTAGTTAAAATTATAGAATAAAATATAAATTAACCATATTACAGTTAAATAAAAGACACAAAGGATAATTTGAACAGGCATATGGCATAGAATGAATATTTAGGAATTAATTATATTATAATACATTTTGAAATAATTGAATATTCTAGAATAAAATGATATGTTATATTTATGATGGAAATAATAGTATAAATGGTAAATGATGAAATTATGGCATGAATTACATTAGAATTAATTGAATGAAGGAGTAACATTGCATTAGTTGAAAAAGAATGAATTATGTATTAATGGAAAATGTGGATGAGATGGAATGTTATGCTAATTAATAGTCAAGCTTATTTTAAGCTATTGTTATAATGGAAATGAGATTGAATAAATAATTTAATTGCCCTTAGTAATGGTCTGGTAGTTATCTAGTTCAGGATATAGTTGGCTAGGCATAGGGATTTCACACTGCGGTACGAGTCATGGCGACTCGTTTAGGTAAGCCAATGACGGTCTACTAATTATTGGAATGTTCAAATGATGAAATGCAAAATGAAATGAAATGGAATGAGTGGGTGATTCCTCGGAATCACTCCAAAATGTATGTAGTGGATCTGTGTGGTCCACGTCCCGTGTATCCGGCTCTGAGATTTCTGCCGGATTAATACTAGGGGCAAAATAGTAAACTAAAAAGTGAATTGGTGAATGTGAAATAATTGTGTGAATCTAGAAATTAAATGATGAATAAATAAAGTGGGGTAAATTAGTGGGTTTAAATAATAAATTTTGTAATCCATATTAAATGTATGACCTAAGAAGTTAGAGGGTAAGTATGGAGTAAATGCGGATTAAGAAAATATAAAGTAACTTAATGACAAGTAAAGTTGAGTGATAAAGTAGTAAAGTTAAGAATGAAATGTTAATTAAAAGGTAAGAGTGAAGAATTTAAAGTTTAATATATATATATATATATATATATATATATATATATATATATATATATATATATATATATTTAGTTGAAAAGTTAATACCGTATATGTATATCTTAAATTATGAAATAGATGATAGTTTTATGATAAAAAGTTTAATTGAATAACTGGTATTGGTAAATGATCTTATGAAATTAGTGATATGATGAAGTGGCTTTATGTATTTATATGAACTTTATGCTCACCAATGTGTACTACATATATGCACATATATAATAGTGGGTATTATTGGATTAGATGAGAGCTAGAATAATTGCTGATGCAGGAATGAAACATTAACTGCTATATTATAAGCATATTGACTGTTTAATAATCCATTGAATTAGTTTAGTGATCCATGATAAGTGTGTTTTGCACATTATCAAAATGCTAGGAGATCTCAGTTATTGATTTGGAAACTTGAATATAAATGTTTTATGAAATTTTAGTTATTTAGAAGAACATTGAATGTATTGCATAAATATTGTTTTACCTCACAAAGCATTCATATTTAATTTGGAGCTAAATAAATAATTTATAGTTAAATAATTGGTATATTAACTGTGAATTGTTATGTTATATATGAAAGGAGAAAGTAAGTTGCCTTAATGCAAAAACATTCTAATGTATGCATGTTTAATTTGTATATTTGTATATTTAATATTTTATGCCTTGGATAAGTAAATTTAGTAGTCACCACTAAGTGTAAAGCTTAGCGCGTGGTTTACCCTCGCACAGGTGTCAGATAGAAATCAAGTGAGTTTTAGCACTGTTCCAAGAAGTAATGTTTGATGGTAAGCATGACAAGGAGGTGATAAGAATGAAATTTTTGGGAATTGACAATTTGAATCTTATTTCGAGTTGGCATGTACACTATATAGATAAGTAGGATACTATTGTATCGAAGAGTTGTATTAAATATTTATTTATAGTAGACAGTTTGATGTATTAATATTATATCCTTGTATTTTGTACAATGGATGTAAGTATTGAGTGGATGATATTTGTGAATTATTATATGAGTATGTGTGAATGGACCTAAATTGGAGGATGGGCAAACTTGTGTTGGAGTTTGAATTAGAGTTGGGTGAATGAATATATGTTTATTTGAAGTGAAAAGACTTTCTGTTTACAGGGGAATAGGCAATATTATAGAGGAAACTCTGCCGAAATTTTGGTAGAATTAAATGGCATATTTGTATTTTAAATTGAATAAGTTGTAAAACTAAATAGTTATAGGACAGTTGGCATAGTGAGGGAAAAAGATTTTACCTGGATTTCGCAATAATCTTAAGGGTAGTTTTAAGACAATCCAGTAATCGTACAGTAACATTGGAACCATAGTGTACGTATAGTATAAGGGTGTTACACCCGTACTTTGCCATTTTTCTCGACTTCCGAAAAGGACCACAAGAATTATATCGACTTGCAATGGATATAGGTTGCTCGAACTTGGAAATAGACGTCATAGGGGAGGTGCGCCCTACAGCCCCAACGGACAGGGTCATGTCAAGATCGTCTTCCGCACCACGCAGGGTTCAAGGACAGAAGGACACCTTATGGTTAAAGCTAGGGAGTTGCTCCAGACGTATGGCATTAAAGACCACAGGTCCTCTTTGTATTGCCTTCAAACTAATGGGGCAGCAGAGGTTGCTAATAAGAAGATCTTAATCAAGATGGTTCAAAACTACAAGGACTGGGCAGAGGAATGGCTTTTTGCACTTCGAAGCTAGAGAACCGCCATCGGAACCTTTACAAGAGTCACCACCCAGTTCTCAATACATAGGGCAGAAACAGTATGGCGATCAAAATAGAGATCAAATCTTTAAGAACAGTCATGAAAGCCCAAATTTGGGAAGCCGACAGGGCACAGGAACGGCAGCAGCAATTGAACAAGTCAGACAAGAAGAGGTCATGGGATTATCGCCACGGTCAGATCTATCAGAAAATGTTTTGTTTGATCATTTAGAAAGACGGCCAGAAAGCATCCGATGAAAGAGGGAGATTCAATTGTCAAGCAAATGAGAATAGGTGTTCCGGGCATACGGGATAGGTTTAGGCTAACGTGAGAGGACCCCTTGTTCTTCAGAGATTGTATCTAAGACAGCAGCAACAGGCAGCAATTAAGATGGCTTCAAGAACCGATCAATGTCGATGAACTCAAGAGGGTCCATGGCTAAAGACTTAAAAATCAAAAGAAGAGAATAAAAGCCCCGCGGGTTGAAAACCGAAAAAAGGCGGCCTTGCTAAAAATGGGCGCCTCGTCAGGGTGAAAACCGAAAAAAGGCATCCTGGGCAAAAATTAGAGGCTTGAGATAAAATGTCCAATCAAGAAAACCCGAGAGGGCTGATTGGAGATAGGAGTTTGATGCTTATAAGATCTACTCTGAGATTAGTTGTAGTTATACATTTTGAATCGATGTTAGATAATGATCATGTATAGAGAAATCATACTGAAATGTACACAATATTTGCAAATACATGTATTCATTATTTTCTAGTTCATTTATAAAAAGAGAAATGTTGTTCATTGCTAAATGCATGAAATCTAAATGACTACGCTCTGCTACTACTCTCATCGTCCAGATGTCTAAGTCAATAGTTCTATTATCAACTGCAAGACCAATCACCTACCTTTCGAATGCATTAGTGGGATTAAAGGAACAATCCTCGATAGATGGTACAATAGTCTTCATCGGCAGCTTGCCTAGAGGCGATGATGTATGGAGGTGAAAACCGAAGATAAAGGTCCATCTTGTATATCGTTAATCCCTCTGAACTATCGAGCACAATGGGCGGTAATGTAAAAGGCGGCCTCATGAAGCCCTAAAGAACCCGATCCTCATTCGCTACCTCACCTAATCTGGCAACACATTCATCCAGAAAGTCAAAGGAATGCAACTGATGTCTAGAGAGAAATACCTCAGAGAATAACTGTTGATTACCCTAGGAAGGGGCTTTGATAGTAGCTTCAACTTTTCTTGCAGCCGTACCTGAAAGGCAAGAGAGTCTTAAAAAAAAAAGGCCGTTAGAAATGAAAACCGTAACTGGCGCTCTAAGCAAAAGTTAGGCCAAAGGGCAGGGCAAAAACCTGGGAACAGGCAGTCTGTCCTTCAAAAAATGAAAATGAGTAAAAGCCACTGGAGTGGGTTGGGTCCATTCCAGGCAAAAATTAGGCACAGGGTTGTGTGAAAATCCCTAAAGGCACGCATTTCCCGTTAAGAAAAGTTAATATGAAAATCCACAAGGGACGCACTACCTTTAAAACAATGACTTTTGAAGCCTGGAACGATAAGGCAGCATTACTCTGAATAACTTCCCTTTAGGAAGGTAGTGCATAATGCAAATTTTGATTCAGAGTCTTGGGGGCAAGATACTCATTGACCGGGGGGCAAAGATATGTACGGGTCAGTTCTCCTTGAAAAGATTATAGATCAGAGTCCATAAAGCCAAGACAACACTTTTCTAGATCCTTGGGGGCATCAGACAATGTGAGCAGCCGAGCAGTGCCCTTAATGAATCCCTTAACCACCTGGGATGTGGTCTATCCATTTTTGCATATCACATGAATCTCACATGCATAAAGCTTTTGCATATCACATGCATGTCACGTGCATTCAGTCTTTTACACGTATAGATATGCACACACAATTCTTGTACATTAATCCTTTGCATGTGTTTTCTGTATATAGTTTTGTATGTATATTTCACAAACGTAATTCCATGCGCACACATAATCTTTTGTATATATTGCTGTGCACATGACTCAGAGGGAAAGGATCGAATAGACCTCATGAGCAAGGGTGATCCAAGAGATGGGTTCAGCTCAACATGATCGGCCACTGTATTCGGCATAAAATTAGGTGAATATGTGCAGAGGTGGAACATCCAAAAGAACAAGCCTATCCGGGCACACCATGCTAAGGGCACTCTGGAATCACACAAATCTACAGAAAAGAAGATCCCTTGAGAAGCCGGACTACCCACACATACTTTAGGCAATTAGACGCAAAAATGGGCCGGGGTACAGCTTCAGCTCTACATCGGTGCTTACCCATGCCGAACAATTAGATCAAGATGAAGTCCTCACGAGAATGGAATCTCGCGGACCTGCTCCCAAGAAGACATTTAAAAGAGCAAGCCTACTCATGCACGCCATACCGGGAGCAACTAGGTAAGTTTCTCTATCATAAGAGGCATGCTCACACAAGTCACAAAATAAATGTACAAAATCCAACTTCAAAATGTACAAAGAATACAAATCCTCAAACACAAAAACAAACAAAACAAAACAAAACAAAAAGAAGAAGATATTTTCAAGGCCTTGAAAATCCAATATACTGTAAAAATTCAAATACATCCAAAATGTAAGAATCCCAAAAGTTTACAAGAACAAACAAAAGCAAAAACAAAAACAAGGGTCAGTTTAAGAGATGCCAAAGACATTGAAACCCATCCGCCTGCAGGCAAACAACAAAACCTCAAATGCAATTTCCTCTCTGGAGGCTCAAATATAATTTTCCTCTGAGGAGGCTCAAACCTATTTTCCTCTTTAGAGGCTCAAAATCAAAGTCTCTCAGTGAGCATCAAAGACTCTCAGTGAGCATCAAAGTCTCTCGGTGAGCATCAAGGTCTCTTAGTGAGCATCAAAGTCTCTCAGTAAGCATCAAAGTCTCTTAGTAAGCATCAAAAACTCTTAGTGAGCATTTAAGCCTCTCAGTGAGCACAGATTTTCAAAGTCTCCCTGCGAGCACAAAGCCCTCTTAAGAGGCACACAGGTTTTCCCAACAAGAAGACCCTGATGGAGATGATAGAGGAATCGGTATCTAGGGAACAACTAACCGTCCTTCAGGGGGCACACATCTGACAATGCCCCCAACAGCATGTATTGCCACAGGTATGTATCTCTTTTATATACCCTACACATTTGCTTTTCCCTTTTTTTGCAGAAAAAAAGAGGTTTAAGATAAACGCTGGCGATAGAACATATTGCAAATAGAGGTTGTAGTCAGAGAGTACTACATCTCACAGACTCCGTGCAGGCCGGGATGAGGCTAGCGGGACACCAGCGATAGAACAGATCGCAAACAGAGGTTGTAGTCAGAGAGTACTGCATCTCACAGACACCGTGCAAGTCGAGATGAGGCTAGCGGGACAGACCATCCACCGTGCATGCCAAGACGAGGACAGTGGGGCACACGCGATAGAACAGATCATAAAAAGAGGTTATAGTCAGAGAGTACTGCATCTCACAGACACCGTGCAAGCCGAGATGAGGCTAGCGGGACAGACCAGCCACCGTGCATGCCGAGACGAGGACAGCGGGGCACACACGATAGAACAGATCGCAAATAGAGGTTGTAGTCAGAGAGTACTGAATCTCACAGACACCGTGCAAGCTGAGATGAGGCCAGCGGGACAGATCAGCCACCATACATGCCGAGATGAGGACAGCGGGGCACATGCGATAGAACAGATTGCAACGGGATTGTGGTTAGAGGAAACCGCATCTCATAGACGCCGTGCAAGCCGACCAGAGGCGAGCGGGACAATATGATAGAGAAGATTGCAAATGAGCCACAGTCGGATAGCACTACAGCTCAACGGCAACAAGTCGCAACATTCCACATGGTAAAAAGGTAAGGGCTGCCCTAGGTACGCATCTCTTTCCTTTCTCCTCTGAATTTTGCCTCATCTAGGCACTAGTGCACTAGTTTCCCCAAAATTGGGGGCAACTGTAGACACAAGGTCCTGAGGCAGCCCAGATCAGAGTTACCCAATGATGATAAGATGCCTACTCACAGGAAAAAAGGTTAAAAGTGATGATTTCCTGGTCAAATTTGCATTTTAAAGTAAAAAATAATAAAATAATAAAAAATATTTTAAAAATTAGATTTGAAAAATGGGGTTTAGAAATTATAGTAATTTTTAGTTAAATTTGAAATATATATATATATATATATATATATATATATATATATATATATATATATATATTTTTTTTTATTTTTTTTTCCACGAGTGTCGACGCACGACAGCACGTGAAGCGCCCTGCGCGGACTGCCAGCGCTCGAGGAACGCACCGCAAATGGCCCATTTATCCCTTTAATTAATTGTTTTTCCTATTTTCTTCATATAAAAAGAAAAAGATGAAAAAATCAAAAGGGGGGAATTTTTTAGGGTTTATTTTTAGGTTTTCTCTTCTTCTTCCTCTCAATTTCTCTCTAAAAATTCCAGATTTTCCCCAACAAAAAGAAAAAAAATTCAGTTCATCTTTTTGGTTCTTTTTCCAATAGAATTTCTTCTAAACATTTTTTAGAAGGAGTTTTATTGATGCAATTAAATTTTGAGACAAACATAATAATTGTTTGCTCTCAAAATTCATTTTTTAACTTGTTATTTGTTTTCAATTAAACTTTTTTCAAGGTTTTTTTATTTGGAATCCTTTTTTTTTATGAAAAATTGGTCTTGAGACAAACAAAATGATTGTTTGTTCTTTAAATCTCTTTTTTTATTTGATTTTCTAAAGAACAAGTTTTTTTCCTCATAAATGATTTTTTTTCTTTGGAACAAACAAAATAATTGTTTGTTCTTGAGATCATTTTCATTCTTTTAATCAGTAAAAATCATTTTTTAGGCAAAGAAATTACTTCTTTATTCTTAAAGAATTGTTGATTCTCTTTCTTCATTTTTTTCAAGCTTATTTTTTTCTGGAATAAAATTCCAATATTTTCATATCTCAATTCTAATCTTGCAAACCAAAATAAGGAAATCCATCATTATTTTTAACTTCATCGAATCCGAAACTCTGAGGAATACGAGGAGATCTGGAAGGCTCGTTTGGGTTAGATATTTAACTGCTTTATTTGTAATATTTCATTTATTTGG
Organism: Excoecaria cochinchinensis; assembly: GCA_947683425.1. Taxonomy (NCBI): domain Eukaryota; kingdom Viridiplantae; phylum Streptophyta; class Magnoliopsida; order Malpighiales; family Euphorbiaceae; genus Excoecaria; species Excoecaria cochinchinensis. Next base: position 3,263,381 of record CANTUQ010000110.1, read on the forward strand.
CTTTTTCATTTATTTTGCCATGTAATTTTCTTATAAAATTGTTTATTTTAGGCGCGCTAAAAAGAAAATCACACAAACATTTTTATTAATTAACTTAAAACATTTCCTAATAAAAATGGGACCAATGTCCCAATTTTCTCCATTCAAGAAAAAAATTGTCACATCAAAATTGTTTTATAATAAATATGCATGCGAGGATCAATTTCCTCATCTTCAATATATAGCCCGTTTTATGTATGATTTGTATTTTATTTACAATGGGGGTTGTATTCCGCCCCTAGTTTTATTGTAATTTATTTTCATGCACTTTACTTTTATTATGCAATGAATAACTTGCGCTTTAATTAAATTGCACCGAATTGAATGAGAAAAGGGATGAAATGCTAAATTCAAAGCTCAATTATAAAATTAACCAAGGTATGAATAAATGGGAAGTCCCGAACCTTCTCTGGTCTTTGGGCTCAATGAGGCAAGAGGGCCATCTCAATGTTCTATTGGGATGGGGCCTTCAAGACACCTCTTGTGTCCCGTAAAAGGCTCAAAATTGCACAGTCCTAGGCGCCACGAGGCAAGAGGGCCATCCTAATATTCTATTAGGGTGGATGCCTCCAAGACACCTCTGGTTTGACCAAGCGTGAGGCTAGAGGACCATTCTATCATTAGGGTGGGAGCCTCCAAGACACCTCCGGCTTGCCTATAATGGACATAGTAGCGCTGTCTTAGGCTCACTGAGGCTAGAAGACCTTTTCCAATGTTCTATTGGATTGCGACTCCAAGAAACCTCCTTGTTGCCCAAAATGGATGCACTTGTAATTTCTTACAAGTTTTCATGAACCTCATCTCGAAGGCCCTAAAAGCGGGAGATTCGGGGCGCCCTGGGGTTCGGCGCGCATCACACCTCAGCTCCAAACTTCCTCATCATCTCAATCGGAGCCCTTGGTGCAGTCACTCTTTCTAAAACTCTAGCCATATCCTGAGATATCTTAAGCATGACCTCAAAAGGCATGGTTGGAGCCTCAGGATGCACCCTTGTTGACTGCGCTGGACCAGAAACTGATGGATCTTGATCTCGAGGATTCGTACTCTAAGTTTAACCCTCATGCGATCCTCGCGCGGACTCCATTCTAACTACAAAATATAAGGACATCCGCATCAGGCCAACACAATTCTATACGCATTTCTATTCTACAATCGCCCAAAAATGCCTAAACATGTGCTCTGATACCAATAAAATTGTAACACCCCTTACCTACATGTACGGAAGCTCACCATTTCGTAGAGAAGAGATCGCCCTGGCAAGGGCTGCTACCAAAAAAACTCAAGCTTACAGAATACAATCACTATAACACATGAATAGCCATGCACACTTATTATACATCCATACAGAATCGGAATAATAAAATTATTCTTCGTATACATCTCATTCGAAAGAATGCCAAACTGCAATTGTCAAAACTCATTCATTCATATACAAAAATATTACATTGTTAAGTTGTGCTGCAAAACATCTTTACATATACAAATTCGAGTCTTAAAAAATTACATAAATGAATAAATTACAAGGTTGGTTACAAACCAACAGCTTACATACAAAGATTACAAAATACAAAAGCTTAACATCTAACAAAACCCATCCTATTGTGTTGGCCTTGGCTACTGCAGATTAGTCCTCCCAAAATCTTCTATCGCTTCCACACCTGCACGGATGAAACACCCGTGCTAAGTCTAATGGCTTAGTGGGAAAAACAAGAGATGAACAACCACTCACAGTGGACGTTGATACAATTCACATTCGCATGGCACACATATATACATAAAGCATTATAAGCTTATCCAAACATCACATTTATCAGTAATAAACTTCACCCTATCCATTTATGCCAGTTCATTTCATAAATTCACATGATTCTATATCATATACATACACATAGTTATGCCTGCAAACTTAGAGTGGTGGATAATGGGTAAACGCATAGGTACCCATAGGTACAAACAAATATTCTCTTTTATTTTTAAATAATAACGCATTGGGATCTTAAACAAGATCCAAACTTATAAGAATTCCAAAGAATTCAAATGCATAAGGACCTGATCAGGGTCCAAAGAAAATGCATAGGCTGCAGCAAATAGAACCCTGTAGGCATGCCTATCTATCCACATCCCGACTATTATAGGCTAAATTATAATTTAAATATGGCATAATTGGTATAACATATAACAACTCAACCATTGAATCATATATAAATCAAAAGTGAGAAACCATGCAAAGTATAAATGAAAAACCATACATAGTATCATAAACAATAATTACTCAAGTACCCAGGGATGGTCGCGCTCGTGACTACCCGCCGAGCTCGCGATAGAGAGCTGGATTGCCTCTGTTGTGCTCATGCACAAGGTCGCACTCGCGACAGAGGGCAGAAGGACCTCGATCGCACTCGCGCACACAGATGAGCTCGTGACAGAGAATAGCCCGGTAGAAGTTTCGCTACCGAAATCTTTATCGCGCTCGCGGCCAAGGTCACACTCGCAATAGAGGACTCCTTGGCGGAAGCTCAGATGATTGAGCTCTCTGTTACGCTTACAACTGAGTCGAGCTTCACGCTTCAATGCCAACCTGCACAACTCTCTACACTCAAAACCTCTTCAAAATAATGCAATTAACCTTATAACATCAACCAAATTATCATAAGGCAATCGAAACATGTTACGCATCACATTATCCAAATTTTACACTAATTAGAAATGACTAAAAATGGCAAAAGGAACAATTAAAGCAACAAACTTCAAACCCTGAAAATTTTCCCTAATTTCACATGAAGTCACATCTAATTTCTATACTCTAGCTCCAATTCCAAATCCTACTTCAAAATTACCAAAACACACTTCAAAGATGCACATAAACACACTTTTAAACTCAATTTCTCAAAAAGCATAACAATAATTCAAAAGCAAAAATCATACAAAATCACATAAATCCCAAACCTTTGCTCATAAGCTCCTCAAAGCTCAATTAGCAGTACTTCCACCCACTTTCTCTTTCCCTTTTGCTTCTTTAGTTGAAATTTCATAACAACCAAACCAAACCACACCAATTGCTTAAAACCCAAACACACAGACATCATCCAAAATAGAGAGAAGAAGAAGAAGAGAAGAAAGAGAAGAGGAAGAAGAGAACTATTCACTTACTTGAATAATTCTTGAATTACCAAAAACCCAATCCAAATTACAATAGCTTAAGGGATGATTTAGGGCAAAGAGGAAGAGGAAGAAGAAGAAGAATGTGAGGGAGAACGGGAGAGAGAGGACGGTAAATCTGCTCTCTCACATTTCTTTCTCTTGGCTTTTAAAGCCAATATTATTTTCCTTTTCTCTCTCCTCATCCCACCATTCACTTGTCACTTTCTTATGGTGGATTTGGCAATTCTTTCTTCTAGTCCTTCTTTTCTTCTCAAACCTCACTCAAACCATACAATAATAAAGATGCTACACACTTATACCCTTATAACTTATTAAAACATGCAATTAAGTCCCTATGGTCAATAATAATATTAACTCGGACTTATACAAAAAATATCAAACACAACCAAAAAGCCACAATCATACCAAAACCATGCTCAAAACCATTGGGGTATGAATTGGGGCCTCACATTAAGAGACCTCGATTTTATGTGATGATCATGATAAAAAGCCATGCGTTATTTATAAGTGGTAGACTAAATTTGGGTGGGCTTTTATTAGGCTTATTGGGCTTCTAATATGTCTAAGAAATACTGTAGGTTGTCCTGGTTGACATCGTACTTGTATTTTAAGTTGGTGAAATTGGTGTTGTACTAGTTACTGCTCGAGATGAAGTTTGGTATGCCTAAAGCACATTATTCATCTCATCAACCCAAAGGCCTTTGGCACCTTTAGCATTGTCAAATCTGGCTAATATTGTTTAGTTGGTGACCTCGATTATACCATTGGATTGCAAATGGTATACAAAGGTGAATTTATGCTAAATGTGCCAAATCGAATAATATTTCTTTAAAGGTTGATAATTGAACTACTTACCATTGTCAGTAATAATGAAATGGGGTATGCCGAACTGTGAGATGATGGACTTCTCTAGGAATTTGAGGATTTTGGCTGGAGTTATTATTGCTAGTGGTTCAGCCTCAACCTACTTTGTGAAGTGGTCCACAGTGACGGCCAAGAATTTTCACTGTCCAGTTGCAAGAGGAAATATCCCTATGATGTCTTTGCCCCATTATGTAAAAGGCTAAGGATTGGACATGGCAATTTGATGAATTGATTTTTGATGCAAAATGTTGCTGAACTTCTAACATTTCTCACATTTTTGTATGAGATCCTTTGCAAGTTTGTCCATCTTGGGCAAAAATAACCTTGAAGTAATGCCTTCTGAGCTATAGATTGGGTGCCTTCATATGCCTTACAGATACCTTCATGAAGTTATCGTAAGACATAGTTACCTTTATCATCACTGAGGTAAAGAGACTAGGGATGAGAGTAAGAGCCTTTGTACAACTTGTCATCAATAATGGTATATAAACTTGTTTGGTGAACTATCTTTCTTAGCCTAACTTTGATCATTTTGGAGAGAACATGCACTTAAAAATTGGTAAATAGGGAGAACCATCCTTGCATAGGTTCCTGGACCCGAACCTTGTAAGTTTTATGCCCAGATTATGGAAGAAGACATAATAGGCTTTTTAAGGGAGGCTTTTTTAGCAAGGAAATCTACCTCCTGATTGTCCTCCCAAGCTATCTGCTTAATGGTCCAAGTCCCTTTTGCTCTAACCATGATAATAAATGAGAAATGAGCGACTTATAATGTACTATGGCTTGATCTTTAATCTCGAACTTACTAATCATTTGGCTAACAACAAATTGTGAGTTGAAAAATGTTTGCAAAGATTCTGGATGAACTTCCAGAGCAATTTGCAATCCAAAGTACAGTGCCTAATAGTTGACCATATTGTTAAAAGCGGAAAAAGATAACTAAGCCATGACCTAGATAGTTACCCTTCCTTGGCTGGTAAGTACCATCCCCACCCCTGCTCATTTGGAACAACCAGCCCTATCAACATATAACTTCCGTAAGATAAGAGTGTACGGGGTTGGTAATGCAATAAATTCGGCAACAAAATTAGCAAGTACCTGAGCTTTAAGAGTTGGCCAAGGCTCATATCTAAAATCAAACTCTGCTAGTTGAGTAAACCATTCGGTGAGTCTGCTAGAGTTTTATGGGCACTGCAACATTTTGCAAAGGCTAGTGTTTGTTCGAACTACTACTGTGTGGGCCTAAAAATAGAGGTGAAGGTTGATTTTTGATTTAACAAAGGAAAATGCTAGTTGTTCTAGAATTGGATATTGAAGTTTGGCCCTACACTCCTCAAGAAGCAGAACTACTGTAACTACTCCATATGAAATTTCTATGTATATTTAAAAAAATCTCACCCACTTGAAGGCAGCTCAACATTAGGGGTGATGTAAGGAATTGTTTTAGAGACTCAAAGGCTTGTTGACATTTGGGGGTCCATTAGAAGTTCTTAAAGTTTTTGAGTGCTCTGTAACAAGGCGTGTAATGTTTAGCCTAATAAGAAATAAATCGGCCTAGAGCTGTTACCTTGCCATTGAGGTTCTGAATTTCCTTAATTAATGGACTTTAGTGGTGCAATTTGTAGAATGGCCTTGATCTTTTCTAGATTGGCCTTTATCCCATGCTTGGAAATCATGAACCCAAGAAACAGTACAGATTGTGCCCCAAAAGCACATATGTCCAGATTAAGCTTTAGGCCATACTATCATAAAATGGAAAATGTTTCCTTAAGCTCGGCAGGGAGCCTAAAGGAAGTCTTACTTTTAACAATCATGTTATCCACATGTTGTAACCAATTTGAATGGCAAACAATTTATACATAAGTCTTTGATTGGTAGCTCCTGCACTCTTGAGGCTAAATGGTATAACTCGGTAGCAATAAGTCGCCTAGTATGTTATGGAAGCCATTTTTTCTTCATCAGCCGAATTCATAGGAATATGATGGTAACCTGCAGAAGCATCTAAGAAAGCATACTCCTTAAACCTAGCTATTGAGTCCACCAAGAGATTAATGTTCTCCAAAGAATAACTCTCTTTGGGACATGCTTTGTTAAGGTCGATGAAATCTACACACATGCACCACTTGCCATTACGTTTCTCCACAAGTACCACATTAGATAGCTAGTTTTAATAGCAAACCTCTCGAATGAAGCCTTTTTGAAGTAAAATACCTATTTCTTAGTTCATAGCAACTTGACATTCTAGAGCATGGTTTCACTTAATCTATTTCACATGTTTAGAATTAGGATTAATGTTGAGCAAATGTGACATTACCTTTGGTAAAATGCCAGTTATGTCTGAAGTCTGCTAAGCAAATACATCATTAAAATCTGAAAGAACATGAATGAGCTCATCCTTGTCATTGCTTCCTTTTGTGAAAGCTATCTGTAGACACCGGGTCCTGAGTCAACCCAGATCAGAATTATCCAATGATAATAAGATACCTGTTCACAGGCAAAAATGTTGGAAGTGATAGTTTCATTGTCAAAGTTTGCTTTTAAAAAAAATAACTAAAAATATTTTTAAAATTATTTTAAAATTAAAAAAATAGAATAAAATGAATTTGGAAATTATAGTGTTTTTGTCAAAATAATTTAAAAAAAAAATCAGCCAAAATTCGGCGTCAGCGGCGCCCAGCGCTCACCCGCGCGCTGGACGATGAGCAGCGTGCGGGCGACGCTGGGCATCGCTCGCCCCTGCCGCGCGCCCGATGCCCCCTGTAGCCCCCTATGGGCATTTTTGACCCAAATTTATGTTTTTTCCTTAATTTTTTTTGTATTTAATTTTAAATTTTTTTGCCTTCTAAACCTTTAAAATTCTTCAGTTTTTGGGTTTAATGGGAATTAAATTAATTAATTTCTTCATTAAATCTGATTTTTTTGGGTTATAAAATGGGTTTTTTTGAGAAGAAAAATGGGGGAATTTTCTTAAGGAAAAATATATTCTTCTTCTTCTTCTTCAAGAACAAATTCTCCAAATATTCTAATTTTATTTTCTAAGTTAATTCTTGAGAGAAAGAAAATCATTTTTTGTTCTTTGGAATTTTCTTCTTTTTTTAACAATTTTTGCTTAAGACAAAGAAATTAATTCTTTGTTCTTTAGATAAAAATTTTCTTTTATATTTTATTTTTCTAATATTATTTTTGCAAAATCAAGACAAGAAAATTGATTATCTATCTTCATTCATCAAATCCAAATCCGAGGGTAAACATTGTGGGCTTTATTTCATTTTTTTTATTATTATTTTTTTTATTTATAATTAATTAGTAACCATGTAGATTCTTTTAGATATATTATTTTTTTGTATTTTATGTGATGTAATCATTGATTCAAACCTTAATATATTTTTATTTCTTATTCTTGTGTTCTTGTTTAATTGTTCATATTATTATTATTATTATTATTTGTAATTTTAATAAAATGAACAATTTTGCGTATTTGTATAGTGTCTCTAATGATTTCATTTCTCATGATCATGATGCATTCATTTTTTGATATTAATTCAATTAATACGATTACATTTAATCTCGGAACTTTAGAAAACCCAAAGAAAATCTTCATAGCATCTGATATAACTCTTGAAGAGAGAAAAATTCTGAGAGCTGAAAATAAAAGGAGAAAATAAAAATAGAAAATAGTAATAAAAAAAACTAGTTGCAATTAAGGGATTGGATGAAAACTCACTAAGAGCATTAGAACCTTTCTGATTACCCGTCAAAGCAATCCCTGGATAAGACGGAACCTAGAAAATGATTTAGGCAGCCCTTCTTTGTATAGCTCTCTAAATGATTATTTTCTACCTTTATTTCACAATCGCTTGCTAGCCCGTTGAGCCTTTCTGTGGGTATGCTAAATGCATGCCGATTTTGTTGTTACACGTGTTAAAATTACCCCTTCAGCTAAAATGATTTTTGCCTCCCTTTAGAAGAATAACCACTCTAGTAAGGATAGATGTACATTTTGATGCTTCTTTGGGCTATCAAAAATTGCCCTGATCAGGATGGGCTTACACTTCGGGAAAAAGTTTCAATCATTGACAATTCTTTGGGTTATAAAAAATTGCACTAATAAGGATGAGTTTACACTTCGGGAAGAGGGTTTAGTTATGCGTAAAAGACATGAGCTTGCGAAAAGAAAAAGGAAAAAAGATAGGAGAAATGCAATGAGAAAAAAAGAAAAAAAAAAGAAAAGAAAAAAAAAGAAAAGAAAAAAAGGAAAAAAGGGAAAAAAGAAGTAGAGCTCAAGATAGTAACCCCTTAATGAGTTTCTGTGGTTATCTTTTTAACTTAATTGTTATTTTTAGCTTGATAAGCTAAAGTATTATCAAACCCAAATTCAAGAATACCTTTATAGTACGCAATTGAGCTGAGAATAGTCCTCCCATCAGTCGAGTAAATATTACGGCCATTTTTCTCTAGCAACCTTATCCCCCTTTGATAGCCATCTACCTAAGCCTAATGCTCCAACCGAAGTAAGACCTTTTGATTCTTGGTTCAGTCTTATCTAATTAGCGGAGATGACCTTCTAATAAGGTTCGGTACATAGGAAGAGGCATATGGTGTTTCTTGAGCTTCAAGCGGGGAGCCACGAGTGCATTTATGCATTTGAGTTGAGTCTCGTCCCCAATGTTGCATCTAGAATTTGCTCTAGAAAAAAAAAGATCATCCTGGGCAAAAATTAAGGGCAGAGAGAAAATTTTCAATCATGAAAACCCGAGAGGACTAGTTGATAACAGGAGTTTGATGATTTCAAGATTTATCCCGAGATTAGATGAGATCTTATATTCTTTGAGTTAACGCCAAATAATGATCATGTGTTACAAAATCAAATTGAAACATATGCATTTATACAATATTGATATGATCATAACAGTTCATTTTGCATACTCAAAATTATCTAGCACATTGTTATTGTTTACCCTCTGCTACTTTTAACACTCGGGTCCTTCAGCCGACTCATCCTGCTATCAACCGTGAAGGCAATTCTACAGCACCATCATGAGAAGAATCAAGCTCGAATGGCCATGACATGGGCATAAGTACATGCTCATCACACTAGAAAGATTTTTGGTAACAGCTTCAACCTCTCTGAAAAAAAAAAAGAAAAAAAGCCGTTAGATATGAAAACCGTAATTGGCTCTCTAAGAAAAAGTTAGGCAAAGGGTTAGGGTGAAAACCTGAAAACAGGCAGTCTGTCCTTAAAAAACAGCCGCTGGATTGGGTTGGGTCCATTCCAGGCAAAAATAAGGCACAGGGTTATGTGAAAATCCAAAAGGGATGCATTTCTCATTAAGAAAAGCTTGTGTGAAAATCCAGAAGGGACGCACTGCCTTAAAAAAATGACTACAGGTATCAGATGAGAACCTCGCAACCCCAAAAGGCACGAAATTCAAAAGCAATTCCAAAGGGCATTGATCCTACCTCAAATTGAACCCAGTCCGGTTATCGTCTCCAAATCCACTTAGATGAATTCTTGTCCTGTATTTTTGCATGACCCATGCATTTCACTTGCATGCTCACCACTTTTCCTGCATATTTGGCTTCCCATTTTTGCAGTAAGAGAGATTTGATGTCAACACCGAAAAAAGGCGAGTTGCGATATTAATTCAAACACAAATCGAAACAATCAACCAAAGACCTCTCAGGGGGCACCACTTCACATCTCAGAAGGGCTAGCACGATAGCGGTACTATCATTCTACGGAAGGTTAGCACGACCATAGCACTACCACTTCAGAAGGGTTAGCACGATGACAGCGCTACCACTCCACGGAGGGTTAGCAAGATCACGGCACTACCACTTCAAATCTCAGAAGGGTTAGCACGATGGCGGCACTACCATTCTACGGAAGGTTAGCACGACCATGGCACTACCACTTCAGAAGGGTTAGCACGACGACGGTGCTACCACTCCATAGAGGGTTAGCATGATCACGGCACTACTTATGATGCACGTCGAACCCCGTGGAGCCCCGGAGACCCGCTTTTAGGGTTTTCGGGAATGAGGTTCATGGAAACTTGCAAGTGAGATTGCAAGGGCGTCTATTTTGGGCAACAAGGAGGTTTTATGGAGTCGCCACCCAATAAAAAATTGGGAAAGTTCATCTAGCCTCAGTGAGCGTAAGACAGTGCAGCTATGTCCATCATGGGCAAGCTGGAGGTGTCTTGGAGGCCCCACCCTAATATTAGGATGGCCCTCTTGGCCTCGCGCTTCGGCAAACCAGAGGTGTCTTGGAGGCTCCATCCTAATAGAAAATTAGGATGACCCTCTCACCTCGTGGAACCTAGGACTGTGCAAGTTTTGAGCCTTTTTACGGGACACAAGAGGTGTGTTAGAGGCCCCATCCCAATAGAACATTGAGATGGCCCTCTTGCCTCGTTGAGCCCAAAGACTAGAGATGGTTCGGGACTTCTCATTTATTCATACCTTGGTTAAGTTAAAATCGAGTTTTGAACTTAAATTTTCATCCCTTTTCTCATACGTTTTGATGCAATAATTAGAGCGCAAGTTGGTCATTCAAGGAAAACAGTAAATGAAAGCATAATTAAAATAAAGTGCATAAAAATAAATTACAACAAAACTAGGGGCGGAATACAACCCCATCATAAATAAAACATAAATCATACATAAAACGGGTTATTTATTAAAGATGAGGACATTGGTCCTTTCATGCATAGTTAAAGAAAATAATTTTAAAATGACAATTTATTTGAATGAAAAATTAGGACATTGGTCCCACTTTATTAGAAAAAGCCAATTTATTTATAAATATATTTTTGTGTTATTTTTAATTAAGCGTGCATAAAATAAAGGATTTCATTAATAATTACATGACAAATAAATTAAAATACAAATAAAGGAAAAATGCTAAAAATAATAAAAATGATCAATCTCCGAATCTCCTCCTTCGCTCGCATGGATGCTCAAACAAGGAAAAATAAGCATTTGAAACCAAAATCAAGCACAAATAAAATTGATGTTAGTAATCAAATCAAGAAAATCAATTAAACACATAAAACAATAAATAATAGATTAGAATAAATAAAATGTGCATTATGTATGACAAATAAATTAAATGACATATTAAAATAATTAGATTAACATATTAACAAAACAAATAATGATGATGATGATAATAATAATAATAATAATAATAATAATAATAATAATAATAATAATAATAATAATAATAATAACAACAACAACAACAACAACAATGATAACAATAGAAATGAAGAATAAGCAATTAAATAAAATAAAGTAGAAAGAATATTAAAAATGTTAAAACTATATACAAAATCACATAAATTAAATAAAAACACAATAAATATAAAAATCTACATTGTTCATAATTAAATATGAACAAAAAAAAATTAAAAGAAAAATAAAATTAAAAAATTAAGCTTAGAATGTTTACCTTTTTGGATTTGGTGGATGAAAAATATGATTGACTTCCTTTATTCGATTCACAAAGTAGAAATAAGAATAACAAAAATTGGAATTTTATTCCAAAATAAAATTGATTAAAAAAATAGAAGAAAATAAATTAATTTTCAAGAATAAAAAAATTGATTTCTTTGTCTCAAAAATTATTATTGATAAAAAATCCAAATTTCAAGAACAAATAATGATTTTATTTGTCTCAAGAAAAATTCTTAGTTAAAAAATTCAAAGAATTTTTATTTGGAGAGAAAAAAGTTAAAAAAAGTGTAGATAGAATTCTTAGAGAAGAAAAGAAGAATAAAATGAAATTTTTTGATGTAAAATGAACTCTCCCTTCTTTCTTTCCTAAATTCTCTATTTAAATGAACAAAAATGGAAAAAATAATTAATTAGAAAAGAAAATAGGATTTTTAATGAAATTCCCTTAATTTGGATGTAAAAAAGGAAGAAAAACATTAAAATCCCGAAAATATGATGAAAAAATGAAGAAAAATCGGAAAAAGTGGAAAAAACCCCATTTGCGGCGGATTTGGGCCAACCGACGCCCGTGGGTGCGCCCGACGGGCATCAGTCGCGCATGCAGCGTCGGTCGCGCAGCGTGCACATGTTGCCGCTCGCAGGCGCTGCCGCGCATCGACATCCGATTTTTCGATTTTTTTTTAAATATAACTAAAAAAACACTAAAATTATCAAATTTCATTTTTTAAAACTAATTTTTATTATTTTTTATTTTTTATTCTCAAATGCAAATTTGACAAGGAAATCATCACTTTCAAACTCTTTACCCGTGAATAGGTAATTTATCATCATTGGGTAACTCCAATCTAGGCTGACTTAGGACCTGGTGTCTACACTACCACTTCAAATCTCAGAAAGGTTAGCACGATGGCGGCATTACCATTCTACGGAAGGTTAGCATGACTACGGTACTACCACTTCAGAAGGGTTAGCATGATGACGGCACTACCACTCCACGGAGGGTTAGCACGATCACAGCACTACCACTTCAAATCTCAGAAGGGTTAGCATGATGGCGGCACTACTATTCTGTGGAAGGTTAGCATGACAACGGCACTACCACTTCAGAAGGGTTAGCATGATGATGGCACTACCACTCGACTGAGGGTTAACACGATCACGGCACTACCACTTCATATCTCAGAAGGGTTAGCACGATGGTGGCACTACCATTCTACGGAAGGTTAGCACGATCACAGCACTACCACTTCAGAAGGGTTAGCATAATGACGGCACTACCACTTCAGAAGGGTTAGCATAATGACAGCACTACCACTCCACAGAGGGTTAGCACGATCACGACACTACTACTTCAAATCTCACAAAGGTTAGCACGATGACAGCACTACCATTCCTCAGAAGGTTAGCACGACTACGACACTACCACTTGAATAAAGATTTACATGTTGACGGTAAATACCACTTCAACGAGGATTTACACGATCACAGCAACATGCTTTAGCAAAGAATAACATGCCGACAAGCTGGCAATAACCACCCCAACAACATCGTCCAGTCTGAAAAGATGGCTGCCTCAGGTACGTCTCTTTCCTTTTTTTCTCTGAGTTTTGGCTCACCTAGGCACCTATGCACTAGTTTTCCCAAAACTGGTGGCAACTGTAGACACCGGGTCCTGAATCAGCCCAGATCAGAGTTACCCAGTGATGATAAGATACCTGTTCACAGGCAAAAATATTGGAAGTGATAGTTTTCTTGTCAAATTTTGCTTTTAAAAAAATAAATAAAAATATTTTAAAAATAAAAAAATAGAATGAAATGAATTTAAAAATTATAGTGTTTTTGTCAAAATTATTGTCAAAAAAAAAATCGGCGTCAGTGTGCAGGTGACGCCCAGCGCGTGCGAGCGATGCCCGCCGACGGGCATCACTCGGCTCCGCCGCGCGCCTGACGCCCCCTGCAGCCCCCTATGGGCATTTTTGACCCAAATTTATGTTTTTCCTTGATTTTGTTTGAAGAATTTAATTTTAAAATCTTTTTGTCTTCTAAACCTTTAAAATTCTTCAGTTTTTGGGTTTAATGGGAATTAAATTAATTAATTTTTTCATTAGATCTGATTCTTTTTTTGGTATAAAATGGGTTTTTTGAGAAGAAACAAGGGGGGAATTTTCTTAAGGAAAAATATATTCTTCTTCTTCTTTTTCTTCTTCAAGAACAAATTCTCCAAATATTCTAATTTTATTTTCTAAGTTAAGTCTTGAGACAAAGGGAACAATTCTTTGTTCTTGAAAATTTTCTTCTTTTTTTAACAATTTTTGCTTGAGACAAAAAAATTAATTTTTTGTTCTTGAGATAAAAAATTTTATTTTATATTTTATTTTTCGAATATTATTTTTTCAAAATCAAGACAAGGAAATTGATCATCTATCTTCATTCATCAAAGCCAAATCTAAGGGTAAACATTGTGGGCTTGATTTCATTTTTTTATTATTTTTTTATTTATAATTAATTAGCAACCTTGTAGATTATTTTAGATATATTATTTTTTTTTGTATTTTATGTGATGTAGTCATTGATTCAATTTTTCTCTTAACATATTTTTATTTCTTATTCTTGTGTTCTTGTTTAATTGTTCATATTATTATTATTATTATTATTATTATTATTATTATTATTATTATTATTATTATTATTATTATTATTATTATTATTATTATTATTTAACATGCTTTAACATGTTTTGTTTATTTTATTTCTTTTTATTTTTACTTGCTTGATTGTTCATCTTTTTTATTGTTATTGTTTATTATTATTATTGTTGTTGCTAATATTATTATTACTTTTGTTTTGTTATTATTATTATTGTTATTGCTAATATTATTATTACTTTTGTCTTGTTATTATTATTTATGTTTTCATGCATATTGAATTGTGAAGGGAAAATAATACAATTAATGGAGGTAACAATAGAATTGATACCTACCTCTTATAGCGCGAAAATCTCGTTGCGGAAGCGATACAAGGATCCCCTTTTATTTGGTCACCGGTCTGGTTTTTACCCACTCAGGATATGAGCAACTAGATCACAATCTAAAAACCCCTGAAAGATTAAGACATAAAACTTGTGAGTGGGAATGAGCAGTCTTGCGGCATATACGTTTTCTCGTTACCAAATAATGAGATCTCTCACCTATTTATAGAGATCATAAAGGCTAAAGACTTCTCCCTAGTCTTACTCAAATTCCTTTCTGAGATAGGATTTGATAATTTTAATCAAATTGAATTACCCATTTCATTCTGGATTGGAACTCAATCCATTATAGAGTTATGGGTATATCCCAACTCTATCATCTCCCACTCGTATATGACGGAACACATTCCATTTATAATCTTCAGTTATACAGGCTAATAGATTGTGTGACTAGCATACCTCGAGAGCACTAGTGCTATACACCTATTAGGGAGATATAGCATCTCAAAAATGGCGTTCCTTATATTTCACGTATGCCTAACCCTAGACGACCTTCTCACAATCATTGTTTTAACTCATGATCTCATAAAATATTTTTCGTGTTCACTATTATATTTCTACTTATAGAAATGATAATAGACATATCGGTGAACCACAAACTCTTATAAATGTGATCAAAAGGTTATCTTCCCCTCTTACTATATGCCATCCATCATGATTCAACTCGCTTTTCTAGTTAAATTCTCCAGGCCTAAATTTTTCCCAAACCACTAGAAAACTAACCAAGTTAGCCACATTAAACCATTCTTCAGGGATAAGTTAAGGGTTCTAAGGGTCGAAATATAGATAGGGTCTCAAAATAAGGAAAGTTGAGATCAATAGTATTAAATTCCCATCCCTTTGGTCACTTAAGCACACACGGTATAAAATATGTGTTATGGTATTATTTCCTTCCCTTAAAGGAGCGCATGTCTCACATTTTGAAAATATGAATATGAAACACCATACAGAAGCATAAGGTTGCAATGCGCCGAAGCACTCAACTTTAGTCCGCTTACTTAAGGACTACTTCTAGCTTTTAAGACAGAACATGGAAGTTACATATAACTGACCATTGGATTCCACACGATCCTTTTTTGGATCTCAATCCAAAGCATACAACCTCATGTATGACTTTATCTCGTGCCTTAACAAGACTAATCTTGTGATTTCTGCAAGATGGCACTTTTATTTTGAACAGGCTCTCGAGCATACTCATTTGTTCAAAAATAGTCTCATCTTAGTTTTTGCCAACTCATTGACAAAACTAAGGTAAACACCCTTGTGAGTGGGCTGCTTCTCTGTCTGACATGCTCAAACTCAAATAATAACGTTAAGGGATTACAAAAAATAAAGTTAGTACACCTCAAATTCTACGCAAACCATGAAATCTAATGTGTCTCTCAAATACATCTTTCGTCATAGGTTTAGTCAACAGATCTGCAATCATCTCATGTGTAGATATGTACTGTAAGTTCACATCTCCCCGTGCAACAACATCTCTTATATAATGATACTTAATGTCGATATGCTTAGTCCTACTATGAAATTTTGGATCTTTCGTGTAAGCTATCTACGATTGACTGTCACTATAGACTCTTACTTGTTCCTCTAAGATAGTTACTCTTAAATGGTCCATTAACCGTTTCAGCCAAATTGCCTCTTGTACTGCAGCTGCGGAAGCTACAAATTCAGCTTCTATTGTTGATAAGGCTACACAGGTTTGTTTCTTGCTACTCCATGAGATGGCACCCTTGCCAAGCAAGAATATGAAACCTGAAGTGGATTTCCTCTCATCCACATCTCTAGCCAATCAGCATCAGTGTATCCTCTCAATTGCAAATCCTTGCCTTAATAATAGAGAAAATAATCTGCTGTACCTTTGAGGTATCTAAATATCCTCTTAACTGTTTTCCAATGTGCTTCTCCTGGGTTAGATTGATATCTACTTGCCATGCCCACTGTATAGTAAATATTAGGTCTTGTACACATCATAGCATACATAAGACTACCCACGGCACTGGCATATGGAACGTTTCTCATACGTTCCACTTCTTCGGGTGTCTTTAGACACATCTCTGTGCTAAAAAACTGATTCTTGGCAATGGGGCAGTCTATGTGTTTGCAGTTCTGCATATGGAATCGTTTAAGGACTTTATTGATATATGTCTCCTGAGAAAAAGATAACAACCTTCTCGAGCGATCTCTTAAAATCTTAACTCTATGAATGTAGTCCGCATTACCCATATCTTTCATTTCAAAGTTGAATAATAACCAATATTTGATTTGATTTACGTACTCTTTATCATTTCCAGCTATTAGTATGTCGTCTATATACAATGTTAAAATGATAAAATTATTTTCAGAGGTTTTATTATACACACAATGGTCTTCATCAATCATGTTGAACCCATTCAACATGATTGTATCATGAAATCTCAAATACCATTGTCTTGAAGACTGCTTAAAGCCATAAATTGATCTTTTCAATCAGCAAACCTTACATTCTCTGCCTTTTTCAATGAAACCTACAGGTTGATCCATGTAGATTTTTTCATTTAGTTCTCCATTGAGAAAAGCAATCTTCATATCCATTTGATGTAGCTCTAGGTCTAAACTCGCCACTATGGCAAAAATTAACCTTATAGACGTAAATCTCACAATAGGGGAGAAAGTCTCCTTATAGTCAATCCCTTCATGTTGTGTAAACCCCTTAGTGACTAGCCGAGCTTTATATCTTTCAATACTCCCATCTGCTTTTTGCTTCATCTTGAGAATCTATTTATTCCTAATCGATTTGCGTCCTTCCGGTAGATCAACTAGTTCCCAAACACAGTTTGATCTCATGGATGCCATTTCTTCTTCCATTGCATTTATCCATTTTTCTTTAGCTGGGCATGAGAAGGCCTCTTGAATATTTTTATTCTCTTCCTCGTCTTGTGGGAAAACTAAAAGGGCTTCGTTCAAGCCTTCGATCTCAAATCGTCGGCGAGGAACACTTATCCTTTTAGACTTAAGCAGTTCCGAATCTTGATAAACATGTCTCACATATTCATTTTAATTTGGAATGCTCCACTTGGAACCATGTTCCATACTCCCACTGGAGTCGAGAATGCTCCCACTCAAATCGGGGTCTCGAACATCCGGATCATGTGTAGGAGGAAAGTCTTGACCTTCTTCCTCTATCTCCCTCCCACTCGGATGGAGTGATCCTGATGTTTCATGTAACAATCCAAAAAGGGCCTAGTCGGAACCCGCATGGTAAGTCCGAAAAGTAAGGGTATTTCTATAATTTTAGCAAGGGAAAATTTGGATAATAAGGACTTTGGTGCAAAGAATTTAATTAAGTATGTTAAGAGGGGAAATTATTGAGTGTGCTTGTGTGTATGGAGCCTTGGTTGTAAGTGGTTTATAAGGAATAATTATGGTGTGCATGTGGTGTATAGATGTAGGGTGTTTTGGTTGTGATAATCTAGCGGATGGTGAGTATGGTGCCATGGAGATATTTATGTAAAAAATGATTGGGTGTGTGTGGGTTTGGTGCCTTGATGAAGGGTTAGCTAAGATTTGGACATTTGGTGGTCTTGGAGAGTGACACATGGCTTGTAGTAGGTGAGCATTAATGGGAAAAGAAAGGGAAGTGAAAGAAAGAGAGAGGGAGTGCAGATTTTGTTGGCTTCCCGTGGAAGCTGCCTCTCTCCCTCTTTCCTCACGCTCGCCGTTCTCTCTTTCCTTTCTTTCTCCAATTTCTGCTCCCAACTATTTCCTTGCGTGATTTCTTCAAGACTTGAGGTTGGATTCTGAGTTTTGAGCTGGGAATTGGAGGTAAGTGCTTGGGTTTGTCTTGGGCTTCTTCATCTTCTCTTTTTCTTTGCATTTGTGTTCTGTTTTGGAAGAATTTTTTGGTTTGACTTAGTGTGTTTTTGGTTGGATTTGAGCAAGAATCGAGTGGCAAGAAGAAGAGCAAAGGCAAGGAGAAGGTTCAAGAGTGAAGATCAGCGGGGTTTTAGTCTACAAGAGGTTTGGGAGCTGTGTTTGTGGATTATGTTTTTCCCCTAATTCCTCCTTGGATCAATTCTATTTTTTGATTGCATGTCATCAGTAACCTTGAGTGTTTTGTTTGGATGAATGCATGTTCAGATTAAGTAGTGATTTTGAGTTAATTGTTAGAGATAAAGTGGTGTTGCATGTGTATTTGAAGAACATGAGCATTTAAGAAGAATGAATTTTGAGTTTGGTTTTGAGTGAATTCTTGATGAGTGGTGGTTGATTATTGTATAAAAATGTGTCTATGTGGCTTTGAGAATGATCCGGTGATGTGCTAGAGGCTTAAGGTAAGTGTTTGTGAATCGTTGATTGAGTGTATGAAGGATTGTGTTGTGAAGAGAGTAGGAAAAGTGCAGATCTGGGCAATTTTGGGCTCTGTCGCTATCGTGACACTGTCGTGATCACGACAGAATGCGGATTGGTCCCTCGTGGTTGGAAAGCCCTTTGTCACGACCGCGACATTTTCGCAAGCGCGACAGAGAGCTCGGTAGCCGAGTCCTCTGCGCGAGCATGCTGCCGAGCATGCGCACGAGGAGGAAGGAACTGGTCTCTATCGCGAGCGCGATAGAGCTCGATTGTGTGAGTCTGCTGAGAGTGCTTCGTCGCGAGAGCGCCTCCTAGCGCGAGCTCGCGATGGGGTGCCCCGTGCTCTGTCGCGAGCGCGACACTATCGCGATCGCAACAGAAGCCTTCCTGCCTACCCTGTTTTTTTGAATTGATTCTTTTGTTCCACTTTGCACGGTTTCTCACTCTTTCTTGGGTTATATTTTTGTGTCTTGTATAAGTGTATGTTGATCGTTCTAATTCTTTATAATGATTGTGACATATAAGTATTTTGATTTCTGGCTCTAATGCTTTGGGTAGTATTATTACTATGATTAGTGTTTTGACTTGTGGGTTGGTCTTGTCAAGTGTTGTGTTCAGAGTCAGTGAGTTGAGCCTGAAGTGTCATTATAGTGGATAGATAAGAATGCTTATAAAGGGTTTGAGTACAGCTGTTTTGTCCGCTCCGTTTGGGCGAAGCGGTCGACCTCCGAGATGGTCATCTTTCGTGTAGCGATAAAATGTTTTGAGACTTCAGTCTCCCCTACTTTTGATAAAACTCAGTGAAGTGTGTGATTGAGGCTCCGGTCTCTCATTTTTGATACTGTTCGTAGTATCCCCTGTCGCGAAGCGTTCCCGTATCCACAGCGAATGAAATTCAGGCTATTTTCGAGGTGTTGAGTTTTGCCTTGTAAAGTATGGTGTCTCTTTGAGTGACTTCAGTTGGTACAGTGGATTGTGTATTTTGATGTTTGTTGATTGTTTAGTTTTGTTATTTATGTGTTGTGTATCCTTGTCTTCTGATATATTTTTTTTTTGAGATTCCAGTCTGTGGGTGCTTATTTAAATATATGTATTTACATGACTTTTCTGTATATTGCTCTTTGTCTTTTTGTTCCTCCCCACTAAGCGTTATCGCTTAGCACGGGTTCTTGTCCCGTGTAGGTGACAGGATTTTGGGAGCTTGTTCATGTCGCACGTCTGCAGGTCGGCCACATAGGAGTAGAGTCTTCGTAATTCTTTTTGTATATGTATTAATTTTTGTAAAGTATTTAAGATGTAATCTTTTTGGATTTTTTGTATATAAAGAATTTTCGCTATGTTATATATAGTTTTGCCATTATTATTGTTAGTGATTATTTCTGCTTAGCGCTCGTATGTGATTTTATTGCCTGCTTCCGCTCAGTGTATGTATGTATGTTGTGAGTGAGCGTCAGGTAGCACACCCGCCGGCGCCCTTCCAACGGGGGCGGCGGTGGGGGTGTTACATTTCATCTTCCTGAGTTTCATAGAAAGTGAAATCTTGATTCACTTCGCCCAACTTTGGAAACTCATTTTCCAAGAATATGACGTCTCATGATTCAAATTCAGTTACTGAACCATTATCTTGCTCACCCATGAATACGTATCCTTTTGATACTTCAGAATATCTCACAAAGATACTCTTTTTACCTCTTGGTACTAACTTACCAAACTTGCTTGAGGTATCATGGAAGTAAGCATCACAACCCCAAGGTCGTAAATGGCTTAGGTCAGGCTGTCGACTAGTCCACAACTCATAAGGTGTGGAAGTGACAGATTTTAAGGGCACTCAGTTGAGAACATATGTGGCTGTCAATAAAGCATCTCCCCAATATGAGATAGGCAAATTTGCCTCTGCCATCATAGATCTAACCATATCAAGGAGAGTCCTATTTCTCCTTTCCGCAATACCGTTTTGTTGTGGAGTTCTGGGAATGGACAACTGATGTTCAATCTCTTTTTCATCACACAAAGCCTTAAATTCATCTGAAAGATATTCCCGACCTCGGTCATTTCTTAAAGCTTTGATCTTTTTATCTAATTGATTCTCAACTAAGTTCATTAAAGTTTTGAAGTAACTCAATGCTTCTGACTTGTGAGAAATCAAGTAGACATGACCATACCTTGTATAGTCATCTATAAATGTGATGAAGTAGTAGTCCCCATGCCTTGCCCTCACATTCATTGGACCACATACGTCAGAATGAATTAATTGCAATGGAAATTCAGCTCTAGTTCCTTTTCTGAACGGTTTTCTCACTAGTTTTCCTTTTAAGCAATGCTCACACATAGGCAATTCAACCACATTCAAATCGCCTAGTAAACCAGCTTTGGCTAATCGACTCATTCGATCTTATCCAATATGGTTTAATCTAGCATGCCATAATTTCACATGATTCTCATTATTAAGTGAAGTGGAAGAAATTAAAGAGAAACTATTTTTATTCATAAAGTCAGGATTAATATCCAAAACAATAAAATTATTCGAAATAAAACCAGAACTATAATAAACATCATCCAAACATTAGCGCATACTGTCATCTTTAAAGTATAAATCAAAACCAAGTTTTAACAACTCAAGAACAGAAACTAAACTCCTACGAATATCTGGAGAATAAAGCACATCAAGTAGGAGCAAGGTTCAGCCTTTCCGTAAGACTAATCTACACGTGCCAATCTCTCAAACCGGCACTCTAGCGTCATTTCCTACATATATATATTTTGCTCCATTTGGTATTCGCCGGAATTCTACAAAGGCATCTCGATCCTTTGCTATATGGTCCGTTGCTCCTGAATCGACCACGTAACACCCCCAACTCCCACACGTAGCATTTCAAAGGATGAAGAGCTACGGTGAGCAGAAGGTGCCACCAGACAAGGACACACACATGGCAATGCAGAAATGAGAACAATAAAATTTCTAAAATCATAACCTCAAAACATGCACGTCCTAAACCTATGTCATCCACACACCATTCTCGCACTATAAGATATTACAACTTATTACAAGATATTACAACTTATTACAAAGGCTAATAAATAGAACTTAATTACATCCCAATCAATAACACTTCCTATAACTTCTACAGACTCGTTGGCCAAAGACTCGGCAGACTGCTGCGCTACTCTGATCTCCTAAACTGAACGAAAAAATAACCGTGCTAAGCGATAACGCTTAGTCGGGCTAAACAATAATGGGCAGCCACTCACAGTGGTTACCGAGGTAAACACGCAAACCAATATATATATATATATGTACATAAATGAAAAGGGAATGTGTGATGCGCGCCGGATCCCCGCGGCCGCCCATGGGACCGCCCGCACGTGGGCGATCGGGGCATTTATGGGTCCGTTGACATCTTGCAATAAATCGCAAGTGCGTCTATGTTGGGCAACAAGGAGGTATCATGGAGTCGCCACCCAATAGAACATTGGGAAAGTTACTCTCGCCTCGGAGAGCCTAAGACTGCGCTTGGTATCCATTTTGGGCCAGCCAAAGGGGTCTTAGAAGGTAAACCTCTCGCCCTAAGGAGCCTAGGATTAGCGCTAAAGTCTCGTGGCACAAAAAGGTGTCTTGGAGGGTA
Organism: Excoecaria cochinchinensis; assembly: GCA_947683425.1. Classification (NCBI taxonomy): domain Eukaryota; kingdom Viridiplantae; phylum Streptophyta; class Magnoliopsida; order Malpighiales; family Euphorbiaceae; genus Excoecaria; species Excoecaria cochinchinensis. Next base: position 3,285,890 of record CANTUQ010000110.1, read on the forward strand.
GACCTCTAGCCTCTTTGAGCCCAAAGATTAGAGCTGGGTCCGGGATTTCTCATCTATTTCTACCTCGATTATTTTATGATCAAATTTTATTTATCATTGATTCGCTCTCTCTCCACACGATGCGATTGATTAAAGGCACATTTATTCACATTTGGAAAGCAGTAAATGAGCAAAATAAATATTAAAAGCGATAAATTACAGTAATACAAGGAGCAGAATACAACTCCCTTTATAAATGTGCGATACATACACGAATCGGGGCATTATTTATTTTTAAGGACTTTGATCCTCGCATGCACCATTATCGAAAGTGGATATTTTTATTTGTGATGATCTTTATTGGATAAAAATAGGGCATTGGACCCTCGCTTTTGATGTAAACCTCATTTTATTGAATATAAAACATTGAGTCATTTTATACATTAACGAGATATGAAAAGAGTACATCTATATACATAAAATCAATAAAAGAAATAATCAAGAGGATTAGGAAACTAAACCGGACGAAATCCTCCAAATATGGTAGGTAGCCGCTCCAACTCGGGATAGTCCAAGAGAATCAATATACACTCATAGAAAGTTAAAAGATGTCAATATACATAAAATCAATATATGGGAATCCAAAGGGACTTGAAAAAGACAGAAAATTATTTAAAAGGGAAGAGACAGAACCCACCGACGGCCTCTTTTAGGTGACCGACGGGCGTCAGTCAAGATAACTGACAGGTCCGTCTGTCACTCAAAAGGAGGGCGTCTATAGGTGAGGTGACCGATGGGCGTCGGTGAAAGAGATGACCCGTCAGTCACCACTGTCTCCGAAAAATCAGAAGAGAGAAAACTCTTTTCAAAGCCAAAAAAGAAGTTTTATCATAAAAATATATAAAGAGAGCCAAAATAAAGAAGAATGATGGCAAAATTGAAAGAATCAACAAATAAAGAATAAATATGAAATGATATGGAGAAGGAATCCGGAATATTTACCCTCAGATAATCACTTTGGGTGAGATTCTTGTGTTGATTAGAGCCCCGCGCGTTCCACGAGAAGCAAAGATGAAGGATCAAAGAAAGAAAAATGGACTATTTCTTCTTTACCCTTCAAAAGACTGATTTTGGAATCAAAATCTAAAGAAAACTAATTAGTTTTAGTTCCTTTTGATTGATTTTATCCTCCTTTTAAAAAGATTTCTTTATGAAATGTGTTTGCTGGAAAAGAGAGAAAATATGCTTGAATTTTGTCAGAGTTTCCCCTCTTGAAAATTTTTGGGACCCTTTTCTATTGAAAATCCGGAGCTTTTATAAGCCAGACACGACCGACGGGCGTCGATGTATGGAGGCGGGCGTCGAAAGAATCCTTCTGACACAAGGATTCGTCCGACGGCCCTGCCACATCCACCGATGGGCGTCGGAAGGGTTGCGTGTCCCAGGAAACCAGGCGGCGTTCTGGCATGGGCGACAATTTTTCGACGGGAGTCGGAAAATGCCACAAGCCGTCGGTGACCCTAGGCGACGGGCTGGCTTCACAGACGGGCTGGCCGTCTGTGGAGGAAAAAAAGCTTTTTGACTCGAAAATCCCTTGTTTTTTCCCCCTCTGACTACGAAAGGTAAAAAGACTCACTTCTCGTGAAATGCGGGACTAAAACCCCCAAATCCAAACCATTTATACAGGCTCGGATACTGATTTCATTATAGGGTAACCTCTGATCCGGACCGCTCCGGGACACGGTGCTTACAGAATGTCTGCTAAGTTATTACAATGAATATCATTATTTTGCTACTGAAACTTAAGTCATTTCACACATTTTAACATATTATAATCCATAACCAGAAATACTTATTTACTTTTTAGTCAAAACACATTATACAAAAATTATCATATACTTTAAATCACTTAATGGCCCTATAGATAGTTACACTTCATAAATTCCTAAAATAAATTTTAAGGATCGAAATATAAAGTTTAGGAAATCCCATTATTACTAATATTTCAAAATCATACAAATTATACTATTAATACTTAAATTAAAACCTTTAATTTAATCAAACTGTTACTTTTTCAAAACTAAGCAAACCATTTCAATACACATATTTGGTTCGGGCTTGAAACTATTATTCCAAGCTTCCAACGTATCCCTATAGTTGGGAATCAGAACCACGTAGTTCTAAAGAAAAACTTCATACTTAAATAATCCAATTTTTAACTCTAAATCCTTTCTTAAATTCGGTTATCTATCTCATTCTTACCACTTTATTTCCCTTTAACTATAAATCAATATGCAATCATCGTGTCCATCGAAAACCAATAAACATTACACAAAGATTCCTTACCGATATACTTACATTGGTCATCCAAGCTAAGGTTCAGAAGACAAGCAAATACATAACATATCTGTGTTCTCAATTCAAACATGTAAACGAATATATACATATATATAGAATTCATTCATTGATTATTCAAATATAGAAAACATGCATATCAATTATTTCAATTATTCTTTACAAAGACTTATACAGACAGCCATACTCTTAACTTTTAAACAGATTTATAACATCCACATACGAATTCTTGGACAGTCAATATTCATCTATACACATTCATTAAAGCAACGTTGATTACTTAATCATTTTCCATTTCACAGATATTGGTTGATTATACAAAACACATAGGTATCCATAAAAGATCCAGAACACATTAGTGCGTGAGGCATGAGCTCAGAACATATTAACAAACACTTTCAGTTGCTTAGTCACATACTTTTTGCACATCATTACAGAACATATTAATTCATTCACATAGATTTATTCATTTAATTGCCTGCTAAGTCAAAAGGGGTGGATAAGCGAGTGAACACATGGCGGTACCCGTGGGTACGATTCGAAAAGCAACATCATATTTTTCTCATTCAAAACATTTTCACATTGGGGATATTAAACAAGATCCGTACACATTGAGGTTCACGAGGAACCAAACGGCGACCTGATCAGGGTCCAGAACAGAACAGAGGGCTGCAGCTAACAGAACTCTATAGGCATGCCTATCTATCCACGACTCGACTAACGCAAGATAAATTCCCATATCTTTATTAAATTCTTTCACATTTTGCACATATATACCCATTTCATCAATTACTAGAATCATCCTTTTTTTTTTGAATCACATAGACACATGCATTGATATAATTGCATTAATCATTAAGCTAACTTTAAATTATCCTTCCTATGAAAAAGCATTAAACAATTAGGAACAATTGCAATATCATTCATTAAAACAATAACAAAATTTATTCATGTGGTTTCATAACATTATCCATGCATAATACAAATCGCATTCAGAACATAACATGTAATTTATTATGAAGAAACCATGATATAATACCTATATAAGCATGTTTTTATTTCATACAGTAGTAAATACCCATAAAGAAAAGATATGAAATTCATTTTAGAATAAAAGGGCAAAATCGAAAAAGCAGGGCATGCAAGGGGTCACTGTCGCGATCGCGATAAGAGTCGCGCTCGCGACAGTGGCCACAAGGCCCATCGCGAGAAGAGGGCGAAGGACACGAGTCGAGTAGGTCGACACGACTCGTGTCGATGCCCACTGCCCTGTCACGAGTCATGCTCTAGTGCACGACTCGTGACTTATCTCCCAGCAAGCACTAATCGTGCTTTCTCTCCTTCACAAGTCACGAGCATCCTTCACGACTTGTGAAGTGCTTCACGACTCGTGAAGGTACACTACTCCGTGCCGACTCGTGACTATCTTCACAACTCGTGCATGCCGAAGGCTTCATGAGTCGTGCTGCCTTTCAGGAGACGGACCATCTTACCCAACAAGCGCGAGAATGGGGATTTCATGATTCTGTCATGCTCGCGATAGCGTCGTGACTTTCGTTTCCCAACCAAAACGCAGGAAAATCCAGACTTTCAAAATCGAACCCAATTTTACTCAAATTAACCCAAACTTCATCTTACCTCAACATGAACCTCCCAATCATCATAAATAACATAAAACACAACTTTTACAACAATTAACACATTCAAATCAACATAATCAAAGTTCTAACAATAGCAAACCTAGAAAATTGCAGCAAAAACTCATCAAACTCAAACCTTTGCTTCAATAATGCCTCAATCAAGCATCACAACTTAAATCAAATAAAACCCATAACATTTATACTAACATACACCTCATTGATCATCAAATTTCCAGAAAAATCAACCCAAGATACAAACCATGAAAATGCATCAAAACACATAAATTCCCAAACCTATAAATCCTAAGCTCCTAGTTGCAAACTCCCACTTGCCTTTTCTTTTCCCTTGCGATCACGAGTAGGCACTTCCAAAACCAGGAAACCCAAGAAATCATACAAACACAAAACCCTAGAGTAAGAACACATTCTAACAAATCAAGAGAAAGAGGAAGAAGAAGAGAAAGAAAGAACTCAACAAAACTTACCCAAAACAATCTCTTTGAGTTGATTAATTTCCACCAAACTCAGCCAAAGGAAGAGGGATCAAGATGGAGCAAATAGGAAGGGAAGAAGAGAAGGAGAAGATGGCGTGAGGGAGAAAGAACGGGAGAGCTAGGGCAAAAATTCTGCTCTTCCTTTCTCTTTCCTTGCCTTTTATACCCCTCTCTAAATCCTTCCCACATGTCATCTTGTAATTGGTGGAACTTGACCACTCACACCCTAAACCCATGCATGACACTACACACAAGACTAACTCCACTAACACATACACTACTTCCCTCTATGGACACTCTATCAAAACCCACCAATAGATATTTATGTCAAATTCTCTTTTTAATCCTCAAACATTGATATTCATAATTTACTAATCCTTCACATTGGCCCACTAATTAATTCTTTATCCATTCAATCAAGTCCTAATTCCATCTTCGCAATTTACTATTGGTCGCACTTGTCGAAACTTTGACATTAATTATTAAATGGTTCATTTGACATACCTAACACTTCAATTTACATAACTTTGGTCACCGCTCACCTCAATATGCACGAATCCTTCTAGGGTACATTTCGGGGTTTGACAACTCTTCCCTCTAACAAGAATTTTGTCCTCGAAATTCACCTACATCAGAAAAATCCAAACACTACACTCCAATTCCCTATCATTTACACTGATCATTTCCGCATTATCATATAACACTTACATTCTACACTTATAATACATACATTTCACTTATTCCTACATACTTCACTTTTAACATACTCATTTGCTTTTACTTATTCTCATCACTATACTCTCGAATCACTTCTATTTAATCAACATAACCACACAAATCATAACTTTCTCTTGTCCATAACTAAACCCAAACTCATAAAATTGATTTAAAGAAAACCCAGAATCCTCTTTTCATTATCTTACGCTCAAACCAATCACACTCATCGGAATAATCATTACCTAACCGTCAATCGGAAAACCAAAACACATACACTTCGCATATAAATCATCTAACTGACAATATCTTGTTATAATATTCCTTAATACTTCCAGATACATCTAGCACACGTGCTACTTTCCTTACTAACGATACTCGTACCTTGCTCCAAAAATCCTTTCACATTTATCAGCATAAGATTCCATAATACTCTTTCCATTCTGCCCTAACTATACACACAGTACATTCTCCTTAACGAATGCTATTCTCTTAAATCATACCGAATCTTGATATCAAATACTCAACGTACACCCTGCCAGCTTTCTCTCCAACAAAACACATATGCAATTGCTTCTCATGTGCGATCAAAAGATAATGATGCAATGAGGATGTGATGGTTCATGTATGCAATATGATGCAGAAATGAAATCGATGATATAATAAAGCACTTTTCCCGTCCCCATGGTTCAATATGCTTATGTTCAATAATTTTATGCAGATAGCTGACAGGCATACAGAGCATCACTATAATCTTATAAAAATCCAAACACTCTTTATTTACAAAACACCAAAATATCTATTCCCATAAGATAACCACATATCAATGCACTTCAAGATCTTCCATGAAACCTTCTCCTTAAGCCACCTATTATCAAACAACATCTTAACAGAACTCTGATAACTTATCTAACAAACACATTCTAAATCGCACACACTGATAACAATTCAAGGCAAGTAGATCACAACCTACCGAGCCAACACTTAACTAAACACTTTATCAAATCGAAAGATTTTCCTTCCCAAAACATATCTAAAGGACAACGTCGTCCGCTTTGGCCAAAGCTAAACTATACAGACACACTTCAAAACACCTAGTTAACCAGAACTGATAAAACCGGAGCTCTAATACCAAATTGTAACACCCCCAACTCCCACACATAGCATTTTGAAGGGTGAAGAGCTACGGTGAGCAGAAGGTGCCACTAAACAAGGACACACACATGGCAATACAGAAATCAGAACAATAAAATTTCTAAAATCATAACCTCAAAACATGCACGTCCTAAACCTATGTCATCCACACACCATTATTCACACTATAAGATATTACAACTTATTACAAAGGCTAACAAATAGAACTTAATTACATCCCAATCAATAACACTTCCTATAACTTCTACAAACTCGTTGGCCAAAGACTCGGCGGACCGCTGCGCTACTCTGATCTCCTAACCTGCACGGAAAAATAACCGTGCGAAGCAACAATGCTTAATCGAGCTAAACAATAATGGGCAGCCACTCACAGTGGTTACCGAGCCAAACACACAAACCAATATATATATATGTACATAAACTAAAAGGGAATGTCGGCTAAGTTATTACAATTAATATCATTATTTTGCTACTGAAACTTAACTCATTTCACACATTTTAGCGTATTAAAATCCATAATTAGAAATACTTATTTACTTTTTACTCAAAACACATTATACAGAATTATCATATACCTTAAATCACTTAATGGCCCTATAAATAGTTACACTTCATAAATTCCTGAAATACATTTTAAGGTTCGAAATATAAAGTTTAGGAAATCCCATTATTACTAATATTTCAAAATCATACAAATTATACTATTAATACTTAAATTAAAACCTTTCATTTAATCAAACTGTTACTTGTTCAAAACTAAGCAAAACATTTCAATACACAGATTTGGTTTGGGTTTGAAACTATTATTCCGAGCTTCCTACGTATCCCTATAGTTGAGAATCAGAACCACGTAGTTCTACAAAAAACCTTTATACTTAAATAATCCAAAATTAACTCTAAATCCTTTCTTAAATTCGGTTATCTATCTCATTCTTACCATTTTATTTCCCTTTAACCATAAATTAATATGCAATCATCGTGTCCATTAAAAACCAATAAACATTACACAAAGATTCCTTACCGATATACTTACATTGGTCATCCAAGCTAAGGTTCAGAAGACAAGCAAATACATAACATACCTGTGTTCTCAATTCAAATATGTAAACAAATATATACATATACATAGAATTCATTCATTGATTATTCAAATATAGAAAACATGCATATTAATTATTTTAATTATTCTTTACAAAGACTTGTACAGACAGCCATTCTCTTAACTTTTAAACAGATTTATAACATCCACATACGAATTCTTGGACAGTCAATATTCATTTATACACATTCATTAAAGCAACGTTGATTACTTAATCATTTTCCATTGCACAGATATTGGTTGATTATACAAAACACATAGGTATCCATAAAGGATCCAGAACACATTAGTGTGTGAGGCACGAGCTCATAACATATTAACAAACACTTTCAGTTGCTTAGTCACATGCTTTTTGCACATCATTACAGAACATATTAATTCATTCACATAGCTTTATTCATTTAATTGCCTGCTAAGTCAAAAGGGGTGAATAAGCGAGTGAACAAATGGCGGTACCCGTGGGTACGATTCGAAAAGCAACATCATATTTTTCTCATTCAAAACATTTTCACATTGGGGATCTTAAACAAGATCCGTACATATTGAGGTTCACGAGGAACCAAACGGGGACCTGATCAGGGTCCAGAACAAAACAGAGGGCTACAGCTAACAGAAGTCTATAGGCATGCCTATCTATCCACGACTCGACTAACGCAAGATAAATTCCCATATCTTTATTAAATTCTTTCACATTTTGCACATATATACCCATTTCATCAATTACTAGCATCATCCTTTTTTTTTGAATCACATAGACACATGCATTGATATAATTGCATTAATCATTAAGCTAACTTTAAATTATCCTTCATATGAAAAAGCATTAAACAATTAGGAACAATTGCAATATCATTCATTAAAACGATAACATAATTTATTCATGTGGTTTCATAACATTATCCATGCATAATACAAATCGCATTCAGAACATAACATGTAATTTATCATGAATAAACCATGATATAATACCTATATAAGCATGTTTTTATTTCATACAGTAGTAAAAACCCATTAAGAAAAGATATGAAATTCATTTTAGAATAAAAGGGCAAAATCGGAAAAACAGGGCATGCAGGTGGTCACTGTCGCGATCGCGACAATAGTCGCGCTCGCGACAGTGGCCAGAAGGCCAATCACGAGAAGAGGGCGAAGGACATGAGACGTGCAGGTCCACACAACTCGTGTCGATGCCCACTGCCCTGTCACGAGTCGTGCTCTAGTGCACGACTCGTGACTTGGCTCCCAGTAAGCACGAATCATGCTTTCTCTCCTTCACGATTAACGAGCATCCTTCACGACTCGTGAAGGTACACTACTCCATGCCGACTCGTGACTATCTTCACGACTCGTGCATACCAAGGCTTCACGAGTCGTGCTGCCTTTCACGAGTCGGACCATCTTGCCCAACAAGCGCGAGAACGAGGATTTCACGATTTGTCATGCTCGCGAAGATGTTGTGCTCCCGATAGCATCGTGACTTCCATTTCCCAGCCAAAATGCAGGAAAATCCAAACTTTCAAAATCAAACCCAATTTTACCCAAATCAACCCAAACTTCATCTTACCTCAACATGAACCTCCCAATCATCATAAATAACATAAAACATAACTTTTACAACAATTAACACATTCAAATCATGAATTAACATAATCAAAATTCTAACAATAGCAAACCCAGAAAACTGTAGCAAAAACTCATCAAACTCAAACCTTTGCTTTAATAATGCCTCAATTAAGCATCACAACTTAAATCAAACAAAACCCATAACATTTATACTAACATGCACCTCATTGATCATCAAATTTCCAGAAAAATCAACCCAAGATACAAACCATGAAAATGCATCAAAACACATAAATTCCCAAACCTGTAAATCCTAAGCTCCTAATTACAAGCTCCACTCCCACTTGCCTTCTCTTTCCCCTTGGAATCACGAGTAGGCACTTCCAAAACCAGGAAACCCAAGAAATCATACAAACACAAAACCCTAGAGTAAGAACACATTCTAACAAATCAAGAGAAAGAGGAAGAAGAAGAGAAAGAAAGAACTCAACAAAACTTATCCAAAATAATCTCTTTGAGTTGATTAATTTCCACCAAACTCAGCCAAAGGAAGAGGGATCAAGATGGAGCAAATAGGAAGGGAAGAAGAGAAGGAGAAGATGGCGTGAGGGAGAAAGAACGGGAGAGCTAGGGCAAAAATTCTGCTCTTCCTTTCTCTTTCCTTGCCTTTTATACCCCTCTCTAAATCCTTCCCACATGTCATCTTGTAATTGGTGGAACTTGACCACTCACACCCTAAACCCATGCATGACACTACACACAAGACTAACTCCACTAACACATACACTACTTCCCTCTATGGACACTCTATCAAAACCCACCAATAGATATTTATGTCAAATTCTCTTTTTAATCCTCAAACATTGATATTCATAATTTACTAATCCTTCACATTGGCCCACTAATTAATTCTTTATCCATTCAATCAAGTCCTAATTCCATCTTCGCAATTTACTATTGGCCGCACTTGTCGAAACTTTGACATTAATTATTAAATGGTTCATTTGACATACCTAACACTTTAATTTACATAACTTTGGTCACCGCTCACCTTAATATGCATGAATCCTTCAAGGGTACATTTTGGGGTGTGACAGACCACCCACAAAGGATGAAATTCAGTTAGTAATACAGAACTAGATACACAAATTTCACTCACTCTTGAGTCTGAATAGTGTACCTGATTGGGCACAGTGCAGTCTCTTGCATAGTGTCCTTTCTGTTGGCAATTAAAACATTTCACGTTTGAGATGTTTATCTTTTTCTTGCCTTTGGACCTCTTAGAATTCTGTTCCTTCTTCTGCCTTTTATTCTTCTTGGTAGGTTCCTTATCATGTCCTTTGAAGCTTTTTTTTTATTCTGGTTTGAACTCATTCCACCAGAATGGGACTGTGCCATATGCACTTCGGCATTGACCTTAATCGATGCCAGTCTGTCCTCTTCAAGCTCTAAGTGATGAGCGAAATCCTCAAATGTCTTTACACTGTCCATATAAGTCAGTTGCATTTTCATATGCTCCCAACTCTTGGGTAAGGAACGGATGACAGCTTGGACCTGCTGCTCGTCGGTCAACTTATGACCATATTCACTAAGCTCACTCATCATATTTTCCATCTCTCTGAGATGTTTCTGCATTGAATGATCAGGCATTTTCTGATAAGTATCAAATTTGATCGTCAAAGATAGGAGTTTAGTCAGAGTCACTCCTCCAAACTTCTCCCGCAAAGCGATCCACATATCCATTGCGTTATGATACTTGCAAAATTGCTTAGTTATATCATCCTCCATAGCACTAAGTAGGATGATACGAGCAGTGGAATTCTTTTTCTTCCATGCTAAATAGACATCTCAGTCCCGCCTATGCTGGGACGTATTGCCATCCTCAGGTTCAGCCATAACTGAACTTAAGGTTTCAAGAGCCTCTTGTTCCTCAAGCACATACTGGATCTTCATGCTCAAGATTTCATAATTGTTGCCATTCAATTTTAAGTCTTTGTTTAATTCAGCGATAATTGATTTGGAAGCAAAAACCATTTGTATCCTCTGATTCAAATGGAACAAAGTTGCACGTTATTATAGGAGATTAGGCAATACATGCAATTTACTATACACCTGAAATAATAACCTAATAAAGTTTTCTATTAGACTCAAATTCGTAAAGGTTACTAAAAGTAGCAATTACCTTCTAAGTTCTAATGTCCAACTTTATAGGTTAAGATTTCATGCATAGTAAATCTGAATTATTGGATTACTAAGTTCTTAAACTTATGAGGGAAATTTTATAGGTTTTTTTATCTTATTAAGTCCCTACTTAATAAACATGCAAACATTTTACTCATAAAATATTACAAGACAATTAACATTTTAAAATAAACACATTTATTAAAAAAAATAATTAAATGCCATAAGAAATAAACTCATTCATTCAACCAATTACCCATTTCAATCTGGATTAGAATTCAATCCATTATAGAGTCATGGACGTATCCCAACTCTATCAAATTGTTAATATGTTAAGTTACTTATTTTTATTATGTCATTTAATTGATTTGTCATACATGATGCATTTTATTTTATTTACTTTAATTCATATGTTATATGTTTAAATTCATTTTTATTACTACCATCACTTTTATTTGTGTTTTTTTATTTCAATACTTATTTTTATGTGTAAGCTTTTTCAATGGCAAATGGGAGCCCATGGAGATTTGAAGACACCATTTTGGTGGGATTTGTCATATTTTAGTATTTTTATTATTTCTCATTATTTATTTTTATTATGTAATTTGTAATAAATTTATTTATTTTTATGCACGCTAATTAAAAGTCACAAAATTTTTATATTAATAAATTGGGATCTTTTTGTAATAAAATGGGACCAATGTCCTAATTTCAACCAATAAATACTCACTTTTAAAAAGAAGAGTTAATTTTCTAAAAATGGGATCATTCATTGTGACGCGCATCAAACCTAGCAAAAGCCCTCGTAGGCGAGACCCGCTTTTAGGGCTCGAGGGATTGGTTCGCGTCTTTTGATCTTGGGCAACATGAGACATTTTGGAATTCCTTACTGTAAGCACCGTGTCCCGGAGCGGTCTGGATCAGATATTACCCTATAATGAAATCGGCATACGAGCCTGTACGAACGGTTTGGATTCGGAGGCCTTAATCCCATGCTCCATGAGAAACGGGTCTTTTTACCTTTCGTAGGCAGAAGGGGAGAAAACGGGGAGTTTTTAAAGTCCAAAAAAGTATATTTTCCTCGACGGACGGCCAGCCCTTCGGTCAGGTGGCAGGACGTCGGATGAATCCTGGTGTCAGAAGGATTCTTCCGATGCCCGTCGGTCAGGTGGCAGGCCGTCGGATGAATCCTTGTGTCAGAAGGATTCTTTCGACGCCCGTCGGTCAAAATGGCAGGCCCATCGGTCAGGTTGCAGGGCCGTCGGATGAATCCTTATGTCAGTAGAATTCTTCCGATGCCCTTCGGTGAACCACCGATGCCCATCGGTCATCCCTGACCTATAAAGGCTTTCAATTTTCTCATAAAAGGGGGTTGGAAAATTTGTAAAAATAGGGGAAACTCTGCCAAAATTGACGCGCGTTTTCTCTCTCTTCTAACAAACACATTTCTAAAAAGATCTAACTAATTCAAGAATCAAATCTTCAAAAGAAAGAGGATCTAATTGATTTTTTCACACGTTTTTGATTTCCAAAACTCAATTTCCACTAAACTGTTGAGGACACACTCTATTTTCTACATTTGGTCTCTTTGTTTGGACCTTCTCGTGGAGCGTGCGGAAAGCTAGACAACAACAAGGAATCGAACCAAAAGGTTGTTCTGAGGGTAAATATTCTAGACCCTTTTCTGTTTTTTTTTTACCTTCATTTTCAATATTATCTTTGCCCTTGTCCCTTTTTTATTTCTTGCTTCTATTCTTCTTGGGCCTGTGTAAAATTTGCCTTTTTTGCCTTTTAAAAAGTTTCTGTTTTTTCGGGACAGTGGTGACCGACGGGTCATCTGCTTCGATCGACGCCCGTCGGTCACCTTTAAGCATAGTGTAGACATCGGGTCCTGAGACAGCCCAGATCAGAGTTACCCAATGATAATAAGACGCCTTTTCACAGGCAAAAAGGTTAAAAGTGATTATCTTCTTTTTAAATTTGCATTTTAGAGTGAAAAGATAAAAAAATAATAAAATAATAAAAAATATTTTAAAATTTAGTTTTGAAAAATAGGGGCTTAAAATTATAGTATTTTTAGTCAATTTAAAATTTAAAAAAAAAAAAAATTCGGATCGCGAGTGTCGGGCGCGGCGGGTCGCCTGCGGCAGCGCGCTGGCGCCCCGCGAGTTGCGCGCGCAAGGGCGACTACGCGTCGCTAAAAGCGCGCACTGCGCGCCGCCCATCGCGCTAGCGCCCGCGCTTCGTGCGCGAGGCTGCCGCTCCGACGCCCGTCCCTATAGCGACGGGATTGTCTCCTCTTCTGGCCGTCGCTAAAGGGTTTGATACCCCTTTTTCCGATTTTTGGACCTAAAAATCAGTTTTTTATCCTTTTTTCAAGGTTTTAAGGGATTTTTTCCATTTTTAAAAATTAAAATAGGTAATATCTGATTTAATTAAATTTTATCCCTTTAATTATTTTATTTTTTCATATAAATAAAATGAGATGAAAACCTAAAAGGGGGATTTTTTTGGCTAGGGTTTTTTCTCTTCATCTTTTTTTCTTCTTCCTCTAAAAACTCTCTAAAAAAATTCCAGATTTTCCCCCAACAAAAAAATTGAGTTCATCTTTTTAATTTTTTCCAATAGAATTTCTTCTAAACACTTTTTAGAAGAAGATTTATTGATGCAATTGAATTTTGAGGCAAACATAATAATTGTTTGCTCTTAAAATTCATTTTTTTTAATTTGTTATTTGTTTTCAATTAAAATTTTTCAAGGTTTTTTTTATTACTTTGAATCTCTTTTTGATAAACAATGGATTTTTGGGGCAAAATAAATAATTGTTTGTTCCTAAAATCGATTTTATCATTTGATTTTCTAAAAAACAATTTTTCTCATAAATGATTTTTTTTCTTTGGAACAAACAAAATAATTGTTTGTTCTTGACATTATTTTCATTCTTTTAATCAATAAAAATCATTCTTTTGGCAAAGAAATTAATTCTTTATTTTTAAAGAATTGTTGATTTTCCTTTTTTTCTTTGGAATAAAATTCCAACACTTTTATTATTCAATTCTAATATTGCAAATCAAGAATAAAGAAATCGATCATCATTTTACCTTCATCGAATCCGAAACTCTGAGGGTAAACATTTCGGGCTTGTTTTTCTTATTTTTTTCATATTTAATTTATTCATGTTCATTTTTATTATTTTCAGTTATTTATTTATGTATTTATTTATTTTGTTTATATATGATTTTATCCTTATTCATGCATATTTTATTGTTTTCATCAATTTATTTATTGTTCTCATTTATTTATTTATTCTATTATTGTTATATTTGTTTTGTTATGTATATATATATTATCACATTTTTATTCATGTGAATATTGATTTCTTTTAATTCTTAACATGTAATTAAATTAATTCATTCATCATTATTTTTAACATGTAATTAAATTAATTCATTTTGATTGATCTTTTTGCCATGTAAATAGTTTATATCATTTGTGAACATATTTAATTAATCATGTCATTTATTTAATCATTTTTTATTCTTTTCCATTGTCATTATCATATGTTTAATATTTTGTTCACTTATTTATTTTCATTATTATCATGTTCATATTTTTACACATTAATTAACATGTTGTATTTTATTCCAATTACATCTTTTAATCCATTTGTTGTTCATAACACATTTTTTCTCATTTATTTAAATGGATAACATTTTAGTTCATTTGTTATTTTGATATCATTTCGTTTTATCTCATTTTATTTTATCTTATCATTTATTTTATATTTAATTGATTTTAATTGATTCAATTACTAACATTATTCTATTTGTGTTTTATTTTTATTTCACATCTCATTTTCCTTCTTGGGCATTTTTGCGAGCATACGGGAAGATTCAGAAGGCTCGTTTGGGATCAAGTATTTATTTGCTTTATTTGTGATATTTTATTCATTTTGCTTTTCCATTTATTTTGCTATGTATTTTTCCTATAAATTTGTTTATTTTAGGCGCTAGAGAAAAAATCACAAAGCATTTTTATTAATTAATTTGGAATTTTTCCTAAATAAAAATGGGACCAATGTCTCAATTTTCTCTATCCAAAATAAATTCATCACGTCAAAAGTGTTTTCTAATAAATATGCATGCGAGGACCAATGTCCTCATCATTAATGAATACCCCGATTTATGCATGATTTGTATTTTATTTATAATAGGGGTTGTATTTCGCCCCTAATTTTATTGTAATTTATTCTGAGAATTTTTGTTTTAATAATGTTTTACTTATCGCTATTGATGTGAATAATTGCGCTTTAATTAAATGCATCGTGTGGAAAGTTGGTGAAACAATGAATTCAAAACTTAATTATAATATTGATCAAGGTATAAATAAATGAGAAGTCCCGAACTCACTCTGGTCTTTGGGGCTCAATGAGGCGAGAGGTCTAGGACTTCCAAGACACCTCTTGAGTCCCACCAAAAGGCTTAAATACACAATCCTAGGCTCTAGGGGAGTAGAGGATGAGGCCTCCAAGATCCCTCTGGCTAGCTCAAGATGGATATGTATGCGCCGTCTTAGGCTCGATAAGGCTAGACGACCCTTCCCAATGTTCTATTGGGTGGCGACTCCAAGAAACCTCATTGTTGTCCAAAATAGACGCACTTGTAAATACCGTACAAGCTTTAATGAATCCCATCCCGATCGCCCTAAAGCGGGCTTTCGGGAGGACACGGGGTTCGGCTCGCGTCACAGTGGCGACTCTACTGGGGACATACTTGAGACTTCGATTCGAAAGTACCTTGATTAAAAATTATAATAGAGTTTTAGTTTAAAAATTTCACCTTCTTTCAAAACTGCATTGCATTGCATTAGAGCCTTAGATCTACGCTAGTTTGGTCCCTCTTTTAGCCCCGGTGCATTCCCGAAGCACGACCCTATTTTCCCTCAATTTAGGGAAGTGTTAAGGATAATCACCAGCCCAAGCCTCATACCATCATGGTATATTAAATGGTGACCCAATCGGTCATTACGCTCGTGATGAGCTAGACCCGTTGGCAGGGACCATGCTTGGGTAGCCCTAAAGCAACACCACCTTTGACCAAAGCTCATGTAATGGCAATAGATACTCTCCCTAGATGGTATGAACCGTAATACCTTGCTTGGTATATGGATAATTTTGTATTGGACAAACCCAAATAATCTGATTGGTCACCTAATCAAAGGCTTTCATGCCCCGATAGGCCCATGTCAACTTATTCGGGCTGCCTAAATACGTGATGGTCAAAACCCATGCGTATGCGCATTAGCTAAGAGAGGTTATGCTGTCGGTTTTTCATCGTGCATCATGCGCGTCCATCGGGTTCCCTGTTAACCCATGGATTAAGCCCACCTAGGACAGAGACCGCACGACCTCATGTGTGGGGGCAATAAGGTTGGAAGGACCTACCTGCTTGCATGTGTTTGTGAATGATGCATTGCACATTCATGTCAGTCATGCACAAATAAATTTCTGTATTTCTTCTACATGTATACATCCTTTTCTTTGCATAAAATTATTACATGTACATATTATCCTGTGTATAGTTTTTCACATGTCTCACATGTATCATTGTAATCTCTTTCAGCCATTGTATACCATTTTATTACACAGCACGGCCATGCATTGTGTATTATTCATGCATCACTCTAACTCTTTAAACTTTTCAGCCATCAAAGACCACTTTCCTAGCTGGTTAGGGTTTCTGACAGTTGCATTATCTGAGGGTTTTGATTGAGCAACCACAATCAAGTCAAGTGAAATCAATAGGCATTCAGAGAATCTCCAGAAATGGCCGATTCATCGAGGGATACAGATGCTACCAGGGCCTTGATAGCTGAAGAAGTGGGTCGAAGGTTAGAAGAATTCAAGAACCGGATGATGGCCATGATGGTCGCAATGGCTCAACCAGCTGCACCACAGAACCTGACGCCTCCTCCCATGAGACAAAATGAATAGGAGGAGGCCAGAGCGGATCAACCAGAGGATGCACGTCCACCACCAGTGGACCTAGGGGCTGCCACGTCAGGAGGGCAAAAGAGAGGAGTAGCCCATAGAATGGAAGAGGACCTAGAAGGGGATGAATATGAAGAACCCCTGTCAATTAGAAGGAAAGCACCCCAGACAGAAGATACCATCTGGAAGAAGATGGAAGAGAAGTTCGAGGCAATATCCCGAATGCTAATGATGCAAAGGGGGATGAACCCCGAAGACAAAGAGCTGGATGGGAAGGATCTAATCCCCTTAAACTTTAAGATGCCTGATGTCCCAAAATTTGATGGCACATCGAACCCCACTGCACACATCAAGCAGTATTCTTTGATAATGAAAGGTACCACGCTAACAAAGAGGCAGAAGGTAGAATACTTCTGTTTAAGTTTGACAGGTCCTACAGTGGGCTGGTATCATGGACTGGATCGGAGGACAAAAGAAGACTAGGATCTGCTGACGGAGGAGTTCCTCCAGCAATATGACTGTAGTATAAGGATGGAGGTCACTCTGAAAGATCTAGAGTTACTACAACAGAAGCCAAACGAGTCATTCCATGAGTACTTGACCCGATGGAGGAACCGAGTAATGGAGATAAAGAAGAGGCCAGACACTCCAGACCAGATCAGGCTGTTTATTAGGAATGCTAGCCCATACTTGAAAGATGGGTTAAAGATGAAGGGGCTGAAGGACTGGGAGTCTTTAAAAGATATAGCCATTGAAGATGAGGCTGAGCATCTGGATAAAATGGCTAAATTTGCAAACCTGGCCTTAGGAAACAGCAGTGGCAACGGGGGAAATACCAAGGCAGCAGAGGTCTCAACCACCGGAATGACTCCTAAATACCTCACCATCTCGGGCAAGCCTCTATCTTGGCACTTCACTCGTCTCATCAAGGAAGGAAAGTTGCAACCCTTGCCAGCTAGGCCTGCCCCAAGTCAGGGAAAACCGAGGCACAGAACAGACTGGTATTATGCGTATCACCAGTACACAGGGCATCAGACAAACTATTGTCGCCCTTTGAGAGATCGCATTCAAGAATTGGTCCTTGGCCTGGATGAAGAAAGAGAGGATTAGAGTTGTTATAATGCTTTTCATTTTCTAAAGTGTATTCCTGAACTATGCACTTATTTATCTTTTCTGCTTTAATAATATGGGTTTTGCTTATATAGGCATTTTTATTTTTTATTGCATCAAGCATAAATAATAATCATGATTAAGGCATTGGTTTAAAACACCATTTTATTTGGTTTCAATAAATCGTAATCTTGGTTGCACCCAATTTGACTCCTGAAGCGAGATGTCTTTGCCTGGACCCATGAAGACATGCCAGGAGATAATCGTAAAGTCGTCAGACACACCATTACAATATATCCCGATCATTTTCCAGTCATGTAGAAGCTCAGAAGACCAGGCAGGAGGGGGCAGAAGAGGTCAAAAGGAAGAATCCACAGGCAGAGATGAAGCTAAAATTTTTTGGTCGGAGTTCAAAACCGGACTTATTTGGTCAATGCTATCCCAAGTCAAGAAGAGAAGGGATACGTGTATGTGTAAGCTATTAGGATTAGGACAAAGCTTATCCTCGAAAAAAGAACAAGGAAAAAGAAGATAAAAAGAAAAGAACAACAAGCACAACAAAAAAAAAACAAAAAAAAAGAACAAAAAAAAAAGAAAAAGAAAAAAAAAAAGAAAAAAAAAAAAAGAAGAAGAAGGAAATAAAAAAGATAGAAGGAAAACATCTTGGGGGCAAGCTTTGCCCAAATCCTGTTGATTTGTACATGTCCGTATCCTACCATTCTTCTTGGTTGCCAAAAGGAAAAGGACCAAAACGCTGATCTGCAAACCATCTACCCGTTTTATTTGTATGAAGGGTATACTATATAAGCAACAAGTTGATGAATGAGGAAGGAGCTAAGAGACGGAAGAAATCCAAGCCAAAATTTGCACGAACTATATGAATGGTTTAATGCTAGCAGAAAAGATCATGAAAAAGGATTGGGTAAAGAAATGACCCTTTTGCACTTCGAGGCTAGAGAGCCACCATTGGAACCTCTACAAGGTCACCTATTATTCCTCGACACAGGGGGCAGAAGCAGTATGGCCGATAGATGTGAAGCTCAAATTTTTAAGGACAGTCATGGCTAAATTTTGGAAGCCGACAGAGCACAACAACGACAGCAGCAATTGCACAAGTCGGACAAGGACAAGTCATGGGATTATCGCCACGGTCAGACCCATCAGAAAACATTCTGTTTGATCATTTGGAAAGACAGCCAGAAAGCATCAGATGAGAGAGGGGGATTCAATTGTCAAACAAATGAGATGAGGTGTTCCAGTCATATGAGGTAAATTTGGGTCAGCGTGAGAAGGTCCCTTTGTCTTCCAGAGATTATTATCCAAGAGAGCAGTAACAGACAGAACCGATCAATGTTGATAGACTCAAGAGGGTCCAGGGTTAAGGGCTAAAAATCAAAATAAGAGAATAAAAGCCCCGCGAGTCGAAAATCGAAAAAAGGCGGCCTTGCTAAAATTGGACGCCTCGTCAGGGTGAAAACCAAAAAAAGGCATCATGGGCAAAAATTAGAGGCTTGAGAGAAAATGTTCAATCAAGAAAACCCGAGAGGGCGGATTGATAACAGGAGATCGGGTGCACCTAAGTTGTTACTCATTGAAATTAAGTAAAACTAGTGCTTTTGTATCACATGTCTAGTCATGGTCATTCTTATTGCTATATGGTGCCTAGAGATAGAAATGCATGCATAAGCTAGGCATAAACATACAATTAGACGGTTAAGAGAAACCTGCTGCAGGCATAAGGACATACGCTGGAGCAATTATCAAAGCAACAATAATGATTTTTCATGTGACAAATCCTCCTCCTATTCCTTAAATGACAAAAAAAAACAAAAAAAAAAAAGAAAGAAGAAGGCCGTTAGAGATGAAAACCGTGACTGGCTCTCTAAGCAAAAGTTAGGCCAAAGGATAGGGTGAAAACCTGGGAATAGGCAGTCTGTCCTTCAGAAAAAAATGAAGAAAAAGCCGCTGGAGTGGGTTAGTTCCCTTCCAGGCAAAAGTTAGGCACAGGGTTATGTGAAAATCCCTAAAGGGATGCATTTCCCGCTAAGAAAAGCTAGTGTGAAAATCCACAAGGGACGCACTACCTTTAAAATAATGACTTTTGAAGCCTGGAGCAATAAGGCAGCATTACTCGAAATGACTTCCCTTTAGACAGGTGCCATATAATGCAGAACTTGATTCAGAGTACTAGGGGCAAAATGCTCATTGACCGGGGGAAAAATGCGCAAGAGGCAGTTCAATTTTTGAAAAGATTATGGGTCAGAGTCCATAAAGCCAAGACAACGCTTTTCTAGATCCTTGGGGGCATCAGACAATGTGAGCAGCTGAGCAATACTCTAAACGAATCCCTTAACCACCTGGGATGTGGTCTATCCATTTTTGCATCTCACATGCATAAATCTTTTGCATATTGCCCTGCATATCATGTGCATTTAGTCCATTACACTTATGGTTGTACACACAATTCTTACACACTAATCTTTTGCTTATGTCTCGTGTATATAGCTTTATGTGTATATTTCATACCCGTGATTCCATACGTACACACAATCTTTTGTATATGTTGTTGTGTACATAACTTAGAGGGAAGGGATTGAATAGACCTCATGAGCAAGGATGATCCAAAGGATGGATTCAGCTCGACATGATCGGCCACTGTATCTGGCCTAAAATCAAGTAAATATGTACAGAGGTGAAACGCCCAAGAGAACAAGCCTATCCGGGCAAACCATGCTAAAGGAAATCAGATGCGAGAGTGAACCGAGGTACAGTTTCAGTTCTGCATCGACGCTCATCCACGCCAAACAATTAGATCAAGATGAAGTCCTCACAAGAGAAGAATCTGAAGGACCTGCTCCCAAGAGGGAAAAGAATAAGCATTTCCATGCACACCATGCCAGGAGCGAACAGGTAAGTTTTTTTTCTGTCATAAGAGGCACGCTCACCCACATCACACAATAAGTGTACAAAATCCAAATTCAAATGTACGAATTCTCAAAGTAAAATAACAAAACAAAAAGAAAAAAAGATGTTTTCAAGGCCTTGAAAATCCAACATACTGTAAAAATTCGAATGCATCCAAAGTGTGAAAATTCCAGGAAAGAAAATTCCAAAATAAAAACAAAAACAGAAGAATCACTAAAGACATGGAAACCTATCCGCCTGAGGGTATGCAACCAAAACCTCAAATAATAATTTTCTCTCTGGAGGCTCGACATCGAAGTCTCTTTGGAGCATTATCTTTAAGACCTTTTAAGGCATTCTCAGTCTCTTTGGAGCATTATCTTTAAGACCTTTTAAGGCATTCTCGGTCTCTTTGGAGTATTATCTTTAAGACCTTTTAAGGCATTCTCAGTCTCTTTGGAGCATTATCTTTAAGACCTTTTTAAGGCATTCTCAGTCTCTTTGGAGCATTATCATTAAGACCTTTAAGGTATTCTCAGTCTCTTTGGAGCATTATCTTTAAGACCTTTTTAAGGCATTCTCGGTCTCTTTGGAGCATTATATTTGATACCTTTTTCTTAAGGCTTACTCAGTCTCTTCGGAACATCAAGTTATTTTCAAAAGTATTCCAAATCCCTTCAATCCTGAGATGATCCGAGAGGTGGGTTCAACTTAACCTTATCAGAAACTGCCCAGAAAAGCAAACCTCTTCATTCACATTATGCCAAAGGCAATCAGGCCAGGATGAGGCCAACAGATCACAAGCGATAGAACAGATCGCAAACAGAGGTTGTAGTCAGAGAGTACTACATCTCGCAGACACCGCGCATGCCGAGATGAGGACAGCGGGGCACACGCATCACCATCCGCACTTTGTAAGTTGGAGCAAACTCGGTGCAGCTCAAGAGAGCAATCCTCGCGTTTTGTAAGTCTGGAGTAGACTCGACGCATCGCTGCTTCCACGGCAAAAAGGCAAGGGCTGCCTCAGGTACGCATCTCTTTCCTTCTTCTCTGAATTTTGGCTCATCTAGGCACTAGTGCACTAGTTTTCCCAAAATTGGGGGCAACTGTAGACACCGGGTCCTGAGACAGCCCAGATCAGAGTTATCCAAAGATGATAACACGCCTTTCCACAGGAAAAAAGGTTAAAAGTGATGATCTTCTTTTCAAATTTGCATTTTAGAGTGAAAAGATAAAAAAATAAATAAAATAATAAAAAATATTTTAAAATTTAGTTTTGAAAAATGGGGGCTTAAAATTATAGTATTTTTAGTAAAATTAAAATTTTTTTTAAAAAAAAAAAGTCGGATCATGAGTGTCGGGCGCGGCGGCCGCAGCATTGCGCTCACTGCGCTGCCGCCCAGCGCGCCGCCCATCGCGCTGGCGCTCGCGCTTCGTACGCGACGCTGGCGCTCCGACGCCCGTCCCTATAGCGACGAGATTGCCTCCTCTTCTGGCCGTCGCTAAAGGGTATGATACCCCTTTTTTCCAATTTTTGGACCTAAAGATCAATTTTTTTATCCTTTTTTCAAGGTTTTAAGGGATTTTTTCCATTTTTAAAAATTAAAATAGGTAATATCTGATTTAATTAAATTTTATCCCTTTAATTATTTTATTTTTTCATATAAATAAAATGAGATGAAAACCTAAAAGTGGGATTTTTTTGGCTAGGGTTTTTTCTCTTCATCTTTTTTTCTTCTTCCTCTAAAAACTCTCTAAAAAATTCCAGATTTTCCCCCAACAAAAAAATTGAGTTCATCTTTTTAATTTTTTCCAATAGAATTTCTTCTAAACACTTTTTAGAAGAAGATTTATTGATGCAATTGAATTTTGAGGCAAACATAATAATTGTTTGCTCTTAAAATTCATTTTTTTTAATTTGTTATTTGATTTCAATTAAACTTTTTCAAGGTTTTTTTTATTACTTTGAATCTCTTTTTGATGAACAATGGATTTTGGGGGCAAAACAAATAATTGTTTGTTCCTAAAATCGATTTTATCATTTGATTTTCTAAAAAACAATTTTTTCATATAAATGATTTTTTTTCTTTGGAACAAACAAAATAATTGTTTGTTCTTAACATTATTTTCATTTTTTTAATCAATAAAAATCATTCTTTTGGCAAAGAAATTAATTCTTTGTTTTTAAAGAATTGTTGATTTTCCTTTTTTTCTTTGGAATAAAATTCCAACACTTTTATTATTCAATTCTAATATTACAAATCAAGACTAAAGAAATCGATCATCATTTTACCTTCATCGAATCCGAAACTCTGAGGGTAAACATTTCGGGCTTGTTTTTCTTATTTTTTTCATATTTAATTTATTCATGTTCATTTTTATTATTTTCAGTTATTTATTTATGTATTTATTTATTTTGTTTATATATGATTTTATCCTTATTCATGTATATTTTATTGTTTTCATCAATTTATTTATTGTTCTCATTTATTTATTTATTCTATTATTGTTATATTTGTTTTGTTATGTATATATATATTATCACATTTTTATTCATGTGAATATTGATTTCTTTTAATTCTTAACATGTAATTAAATTAATTCATTCATCATTATTTTTAACATGTAATTAAATTAATTCATTTTGATTGATCTTTTTGCCATGTAAATGGTTTATATCATTTGTGAACATATTTAATTAATCATGTCATTTATTTAATCATTTTTTATTCTTTTCCATTGTCATTATCATATGTTTAATATTTTGTTCACTTATTTATTTTCATTATTATCATGTTCATATTTTTACACATTAATTAACATGTTGTATTTTATTCCAATTACATCTTTTAATCCATTTGTTGTTCATAACACATTTTTTCTCATTTATTTAAATTGATAACATTTTAGTTCATTTGTTATTTTGATATCATTTCGTTTTATCTCATTTTATTTTATCTTATCATTTATTTTATATTTAATTGATTTTAATTGATTCAATTACTAACATTATTCTATTTGTGTTTTATTTTTATTTCACATCTCATTTTCCTTCTTGGGCATTTTTGCGAGCATACGGGAAGATTCAGAAGGCTCGTTTGGGATCAAGTATTTATTTGCTTTATTTGTGATATTTTATTCATTTTGCTTTTCCATTTATTTTGCTATGTATTTTTCCTATAAATTTGTTTATTTTAGGCGCTAGAGAAAAAATCACAAAGCATTTTTATTAATTAATTTGGAATTTTTCCTAAATAAAAATGGGACCAATGTCTCAATTTTCTCTATCCAAAATAAATTCATCACGTCAAAAGTGTTTTCTAATAAATATGCATGCGAGGACCAATGTCCTCATCATTAATGAATATCCCGATTTATGCATGATTTGTATTTTATTTATAATAGGGGTTGTATTTCGCCCCTAATTTTATTGTAATTTATTCTGAGAATTTTTGTTTTAATAATGTTTTACTTATCGCTATTGATGTGAATAATTGCACTTTAATTAAATGCATCGTGTGGAAAGTTGGTGAAACAATGAATTCAAAACTTAATTATAATATTGATCAAGGTATAAATAAATGAGAAGTCCCGAACTCACTCTGGTCTTTGGGGCTCAATGAGGCGAGAGGTCTAGGACTTCCAAGACACCTCTTGAGTCCCACCAAAAGGCTTAAATACACAATCCTAGGCTCTAGGGGAGTAGAGGATGAGGCCTCCAAGATCCCTCTGGCTAGCTCAAGATGGATATGTATGCGCCGTCTTAGGCTCGATAAGGCTAGACGACCCTTCCCAATGTTCTATTGGGTGGCGACTCCAAGAAACCTCATTGTTGCCCAAAATAGACGCACTTGTAAATACCCTACAAGCTTTAATGAATCCCAACCCGATCGCCCTAAAGCGGGCTTTCGGGAGGACACGGGGTTCGGCGCGCATCACACATAGCCTGTCGGTCACCCTCACAGACGGCTCCCTTCGACTGAGCGACGGGCTGTATTGGTCACCTTAACCGACGCCCGTCGGTCATTCAGCATAGCCCGTCGGTGGGTTCTGTCCCACATTTTTAAATCTTTTTCTCTTTTCCTTTTTTGTTCACTCAAGTTTTTATGTTTATTTATAGCTTTTCTTCCGTATTTTAACATCCTTTTGGCTTGTTTTGTGAGAGTATGTCCTTGTTTCTTGGACTGGCTGGAGCCTGAGGGGGTTCTCCATATATGGAAAGTTCGCCTGGTTTAGTTCCCTATCCTCCTCTCTTTTGTATTTCATGTATTTATTTATTGTTTCTCCTGTATATGACAAAATTATTGTATTTCTCGCTAATGTAAAAAATCGGCCAAATGTTTTATGTTTAATAAATTGAATTCTTCATGAAATCAAGAGCCCAATGTCCTATTTTTATCCAATAAAATCCTCACAATAGAAATATCCATTTTAATAATGATGCATGCGAGGACCAAAGTCCTCAGAATAAGCAATGCCCCGATTTGTGTATGTATCGCACATTTATAAAAGGGAGTTGTATTCCGCTCCTTGTGTTATTGTAATTTATCGCTTTCGTTATTTACTCGTTCATTTACCGCTTTCCAAATATGACTAAATGCGCTTTGATTCAATTGCATCGTGTGGAGAGAGAGCGAATTAATGAAATTTAAAACTTGATCGTAAAATAACCGAGGTAGAAATAGATGAGAAGTCCCGAACCCAGCTCTAGTCTTTGGGCTCAAAGAGGCGAGAGGTCTATCCGATCACTCATTGGAACTATGACCTCTAAGACACCTCTTGTGTCACGAGACTTTAATGTTAATCCTAGGCTCCTTAGGGCGAGAAGTTTACCCTCCAAGACCCCTTTGGTTGGCCCAAAATGGATACTAAGCACAGTCTTAGGCTCTCTGAGGCGAGAGAAACTTTCCCAATGTTCTATTGGGTGGCGACTCCATGAAACCTCCTTGTTGCAAAAATAGATGCACTTGTAAATATCTTTACAAGTTGCCAACGGATCCTCAATTGCCCGATCGCCCTCCAGCGGGCGGTCAGAGGGGCGGCCGCGGGGTCCGGTGCACGTCACAGTGGCGACTCCACTGGGGAACTTATGGTTCGAAACTTCGATTTGAAAATACCTCGCTTAACATTTATGATTAAAGTTTAATTCATAAATTCGCTTTCTTTCAAATTTGCATTTACATCCCATTAGAGCCTTAGAATATGCTAGATTGGTCCCTTCTTAGCCTTGGTGCATTCCCGAAGCACAACCCTACGTTCACTCAATGTGGGAAAGTGTTAAGGATAATCACCAGCCCAAGCTTCGTACCTAATGGTATATCAAATGATGACCCGACCGGTCGTTATGCTCGTGATGAGCTAGACCTGTCGGCAGGGATCATGCTTGGGTAGCCCTAAAGTAACATCTCCCTTGTCTAAAGCTCATGTAATGGCCGTAGCTACTTTCTATAGGTGATATGAACCGTAATTCCATGCTTGCTGTATGGATCCTTATGTATTGGGTGAGTCCAGATGTCTTGCTTGGTAACCTAGCCAAAGGCTTTCATGCCCCGGTAGGGCCATGTCAAAATTTTTGGAATGTCTAAATACATGATGATCATTATCCATTCGCTTGTTCATTAGCATAAGAGTGTCATGCTGCCGATTTTTTGCCGAACACCATGCGCGTCCATTGGGTCCCCCGCTAACCCTTGGGCTAATCCCGCCTAGGAAAGAGACCGCACGACTACGTGTGTGGGAGAAATAAGGGTGGAAGGACCTACCTGCTTGCTTGTGTTTTGTGGGTGTTGCATATCATGATCATGCATTGCATCTGCATTCCATGCATCACATCTAACGCCTTGTCCCTGCAACCATCATAGATCTGCCCAGGTGGACTAGAGCGCCTACCAGACGGTTGATCCGAGTTCCTGCATCTGAACTGCTAGATAGAGAAGGCCTTCCAGAGATCTTACCAGAAGTCAACTGTACCGTATCTGAGATGGCAAACTCACCTAGGGATAATGATGCCACTAGGGCCATGATTGCAGAAGAAGTGGGCCGACGGTTTGAAGAGTTTGAGGGCAGAATGATGAACATGCTAGCTGCTTTGGCACCAGAGAATGCTCCGCAGAATCCACCACCACCTCCTCCTCCCATGAGATAAAATGAGCGAGAAGAGGAAAGAGCTGAGAGATAAGAAGAGCCTATTCGGCCGCCACCAATAGAGCTAAGGTCAGTAGGTTCGGGAGGTCAGAGGAGAAGACCAGTGCTGAGGATAGATGATGACAGGGATAACAAAGACGACAAAATGAGTATTATATCTGAGAGAGGGAAGGCACCGCAAACTGATGAGTTCATTCTGAAGAAGATAGAAGAGAGGTTTGAAGCCATGGCCCGTATGCTGAGTAGAGGTCAGGGGATGAACCCGGAGGATAAAGAATTGGAGGGAGAAGACCCGATTCCTTACAATTTCAAGATGCCTGATGAGCCAAAATTTGACGGTACCTCTGACCCGACTGCCCATGTGAAGTAGTACTCTCTGGTCATGAAAGGGACCACTTTGTCTAAGAGGCAGAAGGTGGAGTACTTTTGTTTGAGTCTGACTGGCCCTACCATCGACTGGTATCATAGCCTCGATCGTCGAACTAAGGAAGATTGGGATCTACTCATGGAGGAGTTCTTGAGGCAATATGATTGCAACACCAGGATGGAGGTGACTCTTAAGGACCTTGAATTGTTCCAGCAGAAGGTCGGGAAATCTTTTCACGACTATCTCACCTGCTGGCGGAACAGGGTCATGGAAATGCGAAGAAAGCCAGACACCCAAGACCAGATCCGCCTATTTATCAAGAATGCAAGCCCGTATTTAAAGGATGTTCTGAAGATGAAAGGGCTGAATGATTGGGAGTCTCTAAAAGACATAGCCATTGAGGCGGAGGGAGAATTCTTGGCCCGGAAAGCTAGCGATGATAGTTTTGCAAAAAGGGCTAACACCGGTCAGGGAACCAGTAGGCCAACTGGTCCCAGTGGTAGCACCAGAAGAACGGTTGAGGTGTCTGCTACTGACGCAACTACCCCGAGGAAGTTTTTGAACTTAGGGAAACCCTTTTCTTGGGTTTTGAGGCGCTTGATGAAGGAAGGAAAGTTGCGACCTTTGACTCCTAGGCCAGCTAAAATGCAAGGGATGCCAGGTCACAAGGACAATGAATACTGTGCATTTCATCAGCACATAGGCCATCTAATAGACAATTGTAAGGCACTGAGGCACTCAATCTAGGATTTGATTGATAGCAAACAAATCACTGACCCTGAGTGGAGAGAGGAAAAAAAGAAGCCTAACTACAATGTCGTGCCGCCACCAGTTTTTATGATCGGATCCAGCTTGCCAGAGTGGTACGTACTGCAGGACTTATATGGGAGCGAGAGTATTGCTGTTGTTTGTTCTGAGGGTAGAGAAGGAAGAGCAGTTGTAGCGACCATTGATTGTTGGTCGAGCAGTGAGAGCGGTGAAGAGGCCGAAGAGGAAGGAGAGACGAACTTGGATCTGTGGAGATCTGATGAGGAGGAAGAAGAGGTAGGGGCTGTGACAAGAAGTGGGAGAGTGGTCCCTGAGATTACAAGGGTACCAGAAACGGCGCAGCCATCGACGGAAGAGGAGCCGGAGGAGAACCAGATTGTTAAGCAGTTGAAAAAGACTGCGGCTCAGATATCCATCTGGGATCTCTTAAGACAGTCCCCTTCTCACAGGCAGAAAGTGGTAGAGGCCTTGACTGAGTCCACTGTCGCCACCACAATTTCCCCATCAGAGCTTTTAGGTCTAGTTAAAGGAGGATCGGGGGAGAGATTGGTTTTTTTCGATGCCGACCTGCCAGTCGAAGGCCGCGATCATAACCGACCCCTGTATATCAAAGCACAGATTAACGGCAAGCACACCGCTTGCGTTATGGTAGATGATGGATCTTCTATCAATGTTTGCCCTCTGATAGCTCTTCAGGCTTTTGGATTGAGTGAGGATATGCTCAGTGAATTAGATTTGATGATTACAGCCTATGATAATTCAAGAATACAAGCCTCGGGAACATTCAAGACCCTAGTCAAAACGGGACCCATTGAGGTAGAAGTAGAGTTTGTGGTTATGCCCATTCCAGCTAATTTCTCAGCCCTGCTCGGGAGGCCTTGGTTTCACAGACTAGGAGGAGTACCATCCACGCTGCATCAAATGATAAAGTTCCCACATGAAGGGGAGGTGGTAACTATTAAGGCAGCCAGGGAGAATCAGGTGTTGGCTCTTGAAATTGCTAATCAGCCATTTTGTGGCTTCCACATGTCAATAATAGGAGAAGAGCACGGACCAGTGGATAACTCAGCAGTGGTTAACATGATGAAAAAGATGCACTATCTCCCTGGGGCTGGTTTGGGTAGAAACTCTCATGGACTTCAGACTGCGATCACCATTCAAGGTCAGAAGAACCGGAAGGGTCTAGGATACAGAGGCGGTTTTGGCAAGAAGAAGACGGCAGATAAGATCCCTCATATCTCGGAAAGTTTCATACCAGCATCCTCAGCATGTGCTTATACGGGTAAAAACGAGCCGCAGTGGGTGAATGGGAGGATTGTCCCCGGATTCGAGATCTTCAACGATGTATTTGACTGGGATATCGGAGTTATCAAGACCGTTGAGAGCTTCTGGGATGAAGAGGTCATGACTCAGTGCATTGCTTGGGATAGAGATGAGCCCGAAGAGGTAGTCATAGAACGGATGTTGATTGCTAGGCAGAAGGGGAAAGAAAAGATGGCAGGAGCAGAATTGAAAATTGGGGATTTAAAGATTTCCTCAGACATACCTGAAGGGCCTCTGCCGAATCAAGAAGCCGATGAGCAAGCTGCAGCAGCATCAACCTCAAGGGAGGCAGAAGAAGACTCTAGCTTAGATTGTCTTTTTATTCCAGAACTTTTTTATGATGTAAATGACAATTATAATATTATTAATAAGGCAAATGATTTCTCTTACTTGTGCGATGTTTCCAATAATTTCAACATGCATGAACATGATCATATTCCATCAATTTTTGATATTGATTCCACTGATACAACACCTTTTAATCTTGGAACCTCGGAGAATCCGAAGGAAATTCTAATAGCATCAAATATAACTCCTGATGAGAGAGAAAAATTTGAGAGAATAATAAGAAAATATGAAAAAGTCTTTGTCTGGACCTATGAAGACATGCCAGGGATCGATTGAAACGTAGCAGAACATGCTATCCCGACTTATCCAGACCATAAGCCTGTAAAACAGAAGTTGAGAAGGCTCAGGCCAGAATGGGCAAACAAGGTTAAGGAGGAGATTCGGCAGCAGATTGAGGCCAAGTTCCTTGTTGAAGTGCAGTATCCTACATGGTTGGCAAACGTAGTCCCTGCAGCGAAGAAAAATGGGAAGGTCAGGGTATGTGTGGATTATCGAGATTTGAACAAGGCCTGCCCTAAAGATGATTTTCCACTACCCCACATCGATGTGTTGATAGACAGTGCCGCCAACTGCGCGATGTACAGCTTTGGGGACGGTTATGTGGGCTACAACTAGATCCTAAACAAGATAGCTGACCGGGTTAAGACCGCTTTCATCATAGAGTGGGGGATCTATGCCTACCGAGTTATGCCTTTTGGCCTGAAAAATGCAGGGGCCACATACCAAAGGATGGCGACCAAGATCCTAAGCGACCTGATCCACAAGGAGGTGGAGGTGTATATCGATGACATGATGGTCAAGTCAGCCACCCGAGAGGGCCATTTTGAAGCTCTAGAGAAGTTCTTCACCAGGATTGATAAGTACAGTTTGCGACTTAACCCCAAGAAGTGTATCGTCGGGGTAACTTCAGGGAAACTGTTGGGACATGTCATCAGCCAGAGGGGAATAGAAATTGACCCAGACAAGGTAAAGGCCATCAGAGAGATACCCGTGCCGCAAAAGGAGAAGGATGTAAGGAGCTTCCTGGGCAAGCTGCAGTACGTCAGCCGATTCATTGCCAAGCTCACTTCGATATGCGAGCCCATTTTTAAGCTGCTCAGAAAGAATTAGCCTGTGGTCTGGAACGAAGACTGCCAGAAAGCCTTCGACAGCATCAGGGAATATCTGTTGAATCCGCCAGTGTTAAGGCCGCCGCAACCAGTTAAACCGCTTATCCTGTATCTGGCAGTGGAAGGCAGTTCTGTGGGTGCCATTATGGCTCATGAGGATGAATTTGGAGTGGAATTTGCAGTTTATTACCTCAGCAAGAAGTTCCTCGCTTATGAGATAAAATATGCTGAGGTAGAGAAGATCTTCCTCACAGTGATTTGGGAATCAAAGAAGCTGAGGCATTATTTCCATTCATACAAAGTTCAGGCAGTGGCCAAGCAGAATCCGTTGAGGTATTTGCAAGAAGCGCCGTCTTTGCTTGGTAAGATGGGGAGGTGGCTGCTTTTGCTACAGGAGTTTGATGTTGAATACATCACTCGCAAAACTATTAAAGGGCGAGCTGTAGCCGAATTTCTTGCTGAGCATCCTATTCAAGGGGACACCCCCGAGTTTACCTTTCCTGATGAGAGCATAGTCATGATTTCTGTCCAAGGATGGCAGTTACACTTCGACGGGGCAGTGAATAACAAAGGGGTTGGAGTTGGAATTATTTTGACAACCCCAGATAATGAGAAACTCCCTCTAGCCAAGAAGTTGAGGCACAAAGCGACCAAAAGCCGAATATGAAGCATGCACTTTCTGGTTAGAAGCTTTAGCTGCTTTGGGGGTAAAGAACATAGAAGTCTTTGGTGACTCATCCTTGGTGATTAACCAGATCCGAGGTGAGTGGGCTGTAAAAGAAGAGCGGCTGGTACCCTATGTTGAATGTTTGAAAGAGATACGTGGGCAGTTTGAAACCTGCGCTTTCCACTTCGTGCCAAGAGATGAGAACTGTCTAGCTGATGCGTTGGCAACCCTAGTGTCGATGTGGGATAATCCTGAAGGGGTAGCTATGAAACCAGTGCTGATTTTGAGTTCTGAGAAGCTCAGCTTTGAGATCAAGCCAGTAATGGAAGTAGAAGTGGCGAATGGAAAACCATGGTACTTTGACATTATGAATTATTTGGAAAACGCTAGGCTTCCAGAGGAAGCTACCGAGAAAGACCAGAGAATGATCCGGAAGCTATCTGCTCAGTTCATATCCTTGGAAGGAGTGTTGTACAAAAGACAGGCAGACGGGATTCAGCTCAGGTGCATAAATGAAAAAGAAGCCCGCAAGCTAATGGAGGAGACCCATGCAGGCATCTATGGGGCTCACATGAACGGTTTAACCTGGCAAAGAAGATCATGAGGTAAGGCTTCTATTGGCTTACGATGGACAATGACTGCTCAAAGTTTGTCAAGCAATGCTAGTTATGCCAACAGTACGCAGATTTGAGACATCTGCCCGTATCAGAGCTACACAACCTGACATCGCCTTGGCCTTTCGCTGCTTGGTGGATAGATATCATTGGAGAGATTCTCCCTACGGCATCTAACAGACACAGATACATCATAGTCGCAATTGACTATTTTACCAAATGGGTAGAGGCAGAATCCTTCAAAAAGATTGACGCAAGGGATATGGCCAAGTTCATAGAGAGAAATCTGATCTGCAGATATGGCCTCCCTCACCACATAGTGTCTGACAACGGGGTACAGTTCATGGGGGAAACCAGGAAGCTCCTTGAGAAATATGGTATCAAGCACTATAGATCCGCTCCCTATCGACCACAAGCTAACGGGGCAGTAAAGGCCGCCAATAAAAATGTGAAGAGGATCCTATCCAAGATGGTCCAAACTTACAAAGACTGGGCAGAGAAGCTACCCTTCGCACTGTGGGGATACAGGACAACGGTAAGGACATCTACGGGCGCTACGCTATATTCTCTGGTATACGGGACGGAGGCAGTATTGCCAGTTGAGGTAGAGCTCCGATCGTTGAGGGTGATTATGGTAGCCCAAATTCCGGAGGCTGAATGGGCACGACAAAGGCTACAGCACTTAAACTTACTGGATGAGAGTAGGCTGAAGGCTTTTATCACAATCAGATCTACCAGAAAAGGTTGGCCAGGACATTCGGGAAGAAGGTGAGAAAGCATCCGCTGAAGGAAGGGGACTTAGTGTTCAAGCAGATGAGACCAGGTATACCGGATATCATAGAAAAATTCAGACCGACCTGGGAAGGGCCGTATATCCTTAAAAGGCTGTTGTCCAAAGGAGCTGCAATCTTGTCGGATAGCGATGGAAATGAATTCAAAGAACCGATCAATGTCGACAGGCTCAAAAGGTTCCATGGCTAAAGACCAAAATAAAAAGAAGAGAATAAAATGCCCTGCAGGTTGAAAATCGAAAAAAGGCGGCCGTGCTAAAATTGGGCGCCTCGACAGGGTGAAAACCGAAAAAAGGCATCCTGTGCAAAAATAAGAGGCACGAGAGAAAATGTCCAATCATGAAAACCCGAGAGGGCCGATTGGTAACAGGAGTTGATGCTGTTAAAATTTGGTTTCATGTATTAATAGGGCGTACACGGTCGAGTTAATGTCAAAACTGATCATGTATGCTGAAATTACATGGAAATGTACACGATTTCGTGAAATAAAACAAATATTATTCTTTTCATTTTCGTCATTTTCTAGTTCTACATTAAAAAGAAATGTAACACCAAAAGACATACATATGTAAGCTAAGCTAAGTCCTGCCACTACTCTCGCCAACCAGATGCTTGAGCCCTCGTGTCCTATTATCAGATGCTGGGCTAAGGACCCATTTCTTGTACTCGCTGGTTGAAGCCACAGAATGATCGCCGAACCTCGGAATAACAGTCTTCACTGGTAGTTTCCTCCACAGCTCATGATACCTAGAGGCAAAGGCAGCCGGAAGAGCTCCTCTCCGAAAAGATAAGGGAACCCTCACCACATCCTGGGTCGTCCCAAGCTGACCGTGCACATCGAGAAATGATGCAGAAAGTGGCTTGACGGAGCCCACAGAGGGGAACACACCCCGATGGTCCATCAATGACCACATGAGACAGTGGGAGCCAGGCAGACGTGAAACTGATATCGTCATCTGACAGTTCACCAAATCTAGTAATGCCTTCACCAGCAGTGGCACACTCATACAGCCGTCGACGCGGAAGAAAATGGCTCGGCGAGTAATGTGGTATGACCCGAGGAGGTGGCTCAGATAGCATCCTCAGTTTCTCTTACAGCCATATCTAAAAAAAAAAAAGAGAAGAAGAAAGCCGCTGGAGTGGGTTGGGTCCATTCCAGGCAAAAGTTAGGCACAGGGTTGTGTGAAAATCCGAAAGGACGCACCTCCCACTAAGAAAAGCTAGTGTGAAAATCCATGAGGGACGCACTACCTTTAAAAAATGACTACAGGTATCAGAACAGAACCTCATAATCCCCCAGAGGCATGAAACTCAAAAGCAATTCCAGAGGGCGCCGATCCTACTGCAAATTACGACCTAACCAGCTGTCGCCTCCAAATCCACTTAGACGAATTCTTGTCCTGCTCCTGCATACATATGCATTTCACGTGCATGCTCACCACTTTTCCTGCATATTTTGCTTTCTAAGTCTTGCAGAAAGAAAGAATCAATGCCAACGAGCAGAGATTGTGGTCAGAGAGTACCGCTTCTCAACAATCGAAGTTGTAGTTAGAGAATACTACTCTTCACCTCGAGACTGTGGTCAAAAAGTACTGCTTCTCAATAATCGAAGTTGCGGTTAGAGAAACACTGCTCTTCACATCGAGTTTGTAGTCAGAGAGTGCTACATCTCCTCAACACTGCACGAGCCGAGACGAGGCCAGCAGAAGCAGAAGCTGCGGTTAGAGAAACACTGCTCTTCACATCGAGTTTGTAGTCAGAGAGTGCTACATCTCCTCAACACTGCGCGAGCCGAAACGAGGCCAGCAGAAACAATCAAAGTTATGGTTAAAGAAACACTGCTCTTCATATCGAGGTCGTGGCTAGAGAATGCTACATCTCACCAACACCTACAGGTCGAGATGAGACCGATAAGGATATCTTCACCTACCGAACAGACTAAGACGAGGTCTACCCGGTAAAAGGCACGGAAGGTAAGAATCGCCACAGGTACACTTTCTTCCTTTCTGTCCTTTCTCTGAGTTTTGGCTCATCTAGGCACTCGTGCACTAGTTTCCCCAAAATTGGGGGCAACTGTAAGCACCGTGTCCCGGAGCGGTCCGGATCAGAGATTATCGTATGATGAAATCGGCATCCGAGCCTGTAAGAACGGTTTGGATTCGGAGGCCTTAGTCCCATGCTCCACGAGAAACGGGTCTTTTTACCTTTCGTAGGCAGAAGGGGAGAAAACGGGGAGTTTTTAAAGTCCAAAAAAGTATATTTTCCTCGATGGACGGCCAGCCCGTCGATCGAAGGCCAGCCCGTCGGTCAGGTGGCAGGACGTCGGATGAATCCTGGTGTCAGAAGGATTCTTCCGATGCCCGTCGGTCAGGTGGCAGGCCGTCGGATGAATCCTTGTGTCAGAAAGATTCTTCCTACGCCCGTCGGTCAAAATGGCAGGCCCATCGGTCAGGTTACAGGGCCGTCAGATGAATCCTTATGTCAGTAGGATTCTTCCGACGCCCGTCGGTGAACCACCGATGCCCGTCGGTCATCCCTGACCTATAAAGGCTTTGAATTTTCTCATAAAAGGGGGTTGGAAAATTTGCAAAAATAGGGAAAACTCTGCCAAAATTCACGCGCGTTTTCTTTCTCATCCAACAAACACATTTATAAAAAGATCTAACTAATTCAAGAATCAAATCTTCAAAAGAAAGAGGATCTAGTTGATTTTTTCACACGTTTTTGATTTTCGAAACTCAATTTTCGCCAAACTGTTGAGGACACACTCTATTTTCTACATTTGATCTCTTTGTTCGGACCTTCTCGTGGAGCGTGCGGGAAGCCAGACAACAACAAGGAATCCAACCAAAAGGTTGTTCTGAGGTTAAATATTCTGGACCCTTTTCTATTTTTTTTACCTTCATTTTCGATATTATCTTTGCTCTTATCCCTTTTTCATTTCTTGCTTCTATTCTTCTTAGGCCTGTGTAAAATTTGCCTTTTTTGCCTCTTGAAAAGTTTCTATTTTTTCGGGATATTGGTGACTGACGGGTCATCTGCTTCGACCAACGCCCGTCGGTCACCTTTAAGCATAGCCCGTCAGTCACCCTCACAGACGGCTCCCTTCGAGTGAGCGACGGGCTGTATTGGTCACCTTAACCGACGTCCGTCGGTCATTCAGCATAGCCCGTCGGTGGGTTCTGTCCCACATTTTTAAATCTTTTTCTTTTTTCCTTTTTTGTTCACTCAAGTTTTTATGTTTATTTATAGCTTTTCTTCCGTATTTTAACATCTTTTTGGCTTGTTTTGTGAGAGTATGTCCTTGTTTCTTGGACTGGCTGGAGCCTGAGGGTGTTCTCCCATATATGGAAAGTTCGCCTGGGTTAGTTCCCTATCCTCCTCTCTTTTGTATTTCATGTATTTATTTATTGTTTCTCCTGTACATGACAAAATTATTGTATTTCTCGTTAATGTAAAAAATCGGCCAAACATTTTATATTTAATAAACTAAATTTTTCATGAAATCAAGGACCCAACGTCCTATTTTTATCCAATAAAATTCTCACAATAAAAATATCCATTTTAATAATGATGCATGCGAGGACCAAAGTCCTCAGAATAAGCAATGCCCCGATTTGTATATGTATCGCACATTTATAAAAGGGAGTTATACTCCGCTCCTTGTGTTATTGTAATTTATCGCTTTCGTTATTTACTTGTTCATTTACCGCTTTCCAAATATGACTAAATGCGCTTTGATTCAATTGCATCGTGTGGAGAGAGAGCGAATTAATGAAATTTAAAACTTGATCGTAAAATAATCAAGATAGAAATAGATGAGAAGTCCCGAACCTAGCTCTGGTCTTTGGGCTCAAAGAGGCGAGAGGTCTATCCGATCACTCATTGGAACTATGACCTCCAAGACACCTCTTGTGTCACGAGACTTTGACGTTAATCTAGGCTCCTTAGGGCGAGAGGTTTACCCTCCAAGACCCCTTTGGTTGGCCCAAAATGGATACTAAGCGCAGTCTTAGGCTCTTCAAGGCGAGAGAAACTTTCCCAATGTTCTATTGGGTGGCGACTCCATGAAACCTCCTTGTTGCCCAAAATAGACGCACTTGTAAATATCTTTACAAGTTGCCAACGGATCCTCAATTGCCCGATCGCCCTCCAGCGGGCGGTCAGAGGGGCGGCCGCGGGGTCCGGCGCACGTCACACTTACCCAATAGAACATTGGAAAGTTCATCTAGTCCCATGAAGCATTTAGGCACCTTTGAGGTATTTTGGAGTCGCCACCCAATTTACAAGAAATTGGAAAAGGTCATCTAACCTCTATGGTCTAAACCAGAGAAGGTGTTCGAAACATCACTCTTATTTATGCCTTGGTTAAATATACGGGAGTTTTTAGGTTATAAAATTTCATCTCTCTCCTCACGCGATTCGATACATTTTATTTAAAGCGCACTTCAAGCATTGAGAAAACGGTAAAAGAAAGCTGTAAATAAAGCGACAAATAAAGCGGTAAACACACAAAGCCACGCCATTTATAAAAGAGAAATTGGGACAAATACAATCCGCAAATGAAAAGAAAAGCTGAATAAGATTAAAAATGAAAATAGGGACAGAATATAATCCCCAAGTAAAAGAAAATAAAATCCCCCCAAAAATAATTAATTACAAGAACCCACAAGATATAAAATTAAATAATCACACAAAATCAATCAAAAGGTTAACATACATAAATCGGGATATTTATTCGGTTTAGGAACATTAATTCTTTCATGCTCACTTAAAAATGGATCGAACAGTTATTTTTGTTATTTATCGTGAAAATCGGGATGAGTGATCCCATTTTTAATAAAATCAACTCTTCGTTTTAGTCCGCGATATTTTTGCATTCCTTGGCTAAAATCTAAGACATTGGTCCCAACTTATTAATAAAATTTCAATTTAGTTATAAAAATGTTTTTGTAATTTTTTATCTTACACGAGTATAAAATAAAAATATTTTATTTACAAGCAAACACAAACACAGATAAGGGATAGGAAAGTTCTCACCCAAACGATGTGGTCTTCTATGCATCGTGACCCCTCCGTGCGGTCACGGCGATGCTCAAAAAAATAAGCACGATAATTTTAGCCCCAATAAAAAAACAACAATAAAAAAACATTAGCAATAATTTCAAAATCAATTAAAAATAAAAGTAAAGCAAATCTAGTATAAAATTAATACACCAATAGAATATAAAATAAGTTAAATTAAACACATTAATTTGATATACGAACATCACACATAAAAAATAATAATTAAAAATCATGCAAAGTGTGGTAGTAATAATAATAATAATAATAATAACTAAATCATGAAATAGCACCATGCGAAATATAATGACAATAATGAAAATAATAATAGTAATAATAATACTAATAACAACAACAACAATAATAATAATAATAATAATAATAATAACAACAATAACAACAACAACAACAACAACAACAACAACAACAACAATAATAATAATAATAATAATAATAATAATAATAATAATAATAATAATAATAATAATACAATGAAATTAAATAAATAAATAAGAGGAAAGTAAATAAAAATGTAATAGAAAATAATATTCAAACTTAAAAATGATTACCACAAAAATCATACCCAACAAAGAGGAAATCAATAAATCCAATTTTTCAAACCTAAAATAATATATATTTATTCATTTTCATACAAAAACAAAATAAAGATTGGAAACTCATGCTAAAAAAAATAAATCTCAACTTAAAAACACATATTCATCAATGCAAGAAAAAATAAATAAACTAACATACACAAAATGAAATGAGATAGAAAAAATGGATCCAAAAATCTTTATGCTCAGAATATATAATGTGTAAGAAAGATGTCTCGATCTATTCTCTTTGTCAAGATTCAAGAATAAACTCAAAAATATTCAAGAAAATCTTAAATTTTTATAAAAAAAAAAAATAAAGAACACCAAAAATTAAAAGTGATGTTTTTTGTATTTGTTATTTTAATTTGATGAGAAAACTCAAGTTAAGGAAATTAATTTTCCTTTCTCAAGTTAATCCAATCTTAACAAATATTTTTAGATTTATGAAAACTTAAAATAAAATCAAAGAAGAAAATGTTTAGATCTAAGAAAAGAAATGAAGAAATCAAAGAAGAGAATTTTTGATATTAAGAACAACAAGAAAGAAATTTCAAGAAGAATTTTTTTAATCTCTAAAGAAAATAAGTTATTTTTGGGAAAACTAGCACGCAGGTGCCTAGATGAGCCAAAATTCAGAAAAGAAAGGAAAGAAGCGTGTACCTGAGGCGGCCGTCTTTCCAGACTTAACGATATTGTTGTGGTGGTTATTGCCAGCTTGTCGGCATGTTATTCTTCGTTAAAGCGAGTTACCGTGATCGTGTAAATCCTCGTTGAAGTGGTATTTACCGTTAGCGTCTAATTCTTTGTTCCAGTGTAACCTTCCGTGGAATGGTAGTGCCGCCATTGTGCTAACCCTTGTGAGATTTGAAATGGTGGTACCGTGATCGTGCTAACCCTCCGTGAAGAAGTAGTGTCGTCATCGTGCTAACCCTCCGTGAAGAAGTAGTGTCGTCATCGTGCTAACCCTTCTGAAGTGGTAGTACCATGGTCGTGCTAACCTTTCGTAGAATGGTAGTGCCGCCATCGCGCTAACTCTTCTGAGATGTGAAGTGGTAGTGCCGTGATCGTGCTAACCCTCCATGGAGTGGTAGTGCCGTCATCGTGCTAACCCTTCTGAAGTGGTAGTGCCGTGGTCGTGCTAACCTTTCGGAGAATGGTAATGCCGCCATTGTACTAACCCTTTCGAGATTTGAAGTGGTGCTCCTTGAGAGCCCTTTGGTTGGTTGCCCCCTGAGAGGTCTTTGGTTGGTTGCCCCCTGAGGGGTCTTTGGTTGGTTGCCCCTGAGGGGTCTTTTGTTGGTTGTTTGGATTGGTGTTTTGATTGATGTTGTCACTCGATTTTTGTCGGTGTCCGTATCGAATCTCTCTTACTACAAACTGGAAAACGAAATATGCAGGAAAAAAAAAGTGAGCATGCAAGTGGAATGCATGGGTCATGCAGGAATGCAGGATAAGAGTTCATCTAAGAGAGTTTAGAGATGATAGCCGGGCTGGCTGCAATTTGCGATAGGATTGATGCCTTTTGAAGTTGCTTTTGAATTTCATGCCTTTGGGATTGCAAGATTCTCATCTGATACCTGTAGTCATTTTTTTTAAGGTAGTGCGTCCCTTGTGGATTTTCACACTAGCTTTTCTTGGTGAGAAATGTGTCCTTTACGGATTTTTGCATAAC
Source organism: Excoecaria cochinchinensis (assembly GCA_947683425.1). Taxonomy (NCBI): domain Eukaryota; kingdom Viridiplantae; phylum Streptophyta; class Magnoliopsida; order Malpighiales; family Euphorbiaceae; genus Excoecaria; species Excoecaria cochinchinensis. The sequence continues at coordinate 3,326,536 of CANTUQ010000110.1, forward strand.
CCTTTGCCTTATTTTTTGCCTGAAATTGACCCAATCCAATCCAGCGGCTTTTTTTTTTAAGGACAGACTGCCTATTTTCAAATTTTTACCCTATCCTTTGCCTAACTTTTACTTAGAGCACCAATTACGGTTTTCATCTCTAACGGCTTTTGTATCTTTTTTTTTTGCAGATTGTAAAGGAGGCTAGAGCTGTTGCCAAAAATCTTTCAGGTGTGATTGGCATGTACTTACGTCCATGTCATAGCTGTATGAGCCTGATTCTTATCATGAAGATGCTGTAGAATTGGTTTCACAGTTGATAACAGGATGAGTCGACTGAAGTGCTTGAGTGGTGAGAGTAGCAGAGAGTAGATAATAACAATGTGCTGGTTTTATGCTGGAACTAGACAACTTTGAGTATACAAAACGAACTGCTCTGGTCACATCAATATCGTTGCATAAATGCGTATATTTCAATTTGATTTCATGGCACATGATCATTATTTGTCATTAACTCGAAAATACAAGACCTCATCTAATCTCGAAATAGATCCTGAAAATATCAAACTCCTGTTATCAATCAGCCCTCTCGGATTTTCATGATTGCAGATTTTCTCTCAGCTCTCTTTTTTTCTTTTTAGCCTTTATCATTGTTCTTGGCCCTTATGCAAACTGGCTGAGGTAGTGAATTTCCTTGCTTGAATCTTCGCCGTGAAAGTCTGTATCTTCCTTTTGTTGGTTTTGGTGGCTCAATTTCTAGAGTAACCTTTAATGATTGAAATGGAGTTGACAGGTTAGGCTTTAGTGGTTGAGATTGAGTTACAGTTTAGGCTCAGATGGTTTAGTATAAAATTGTGGGTTTGTTTCTTTTTTGCTAGAGGTAATGAGCTCTCCTTCTAAATTTGGCTATAAGTGTTCACGCTTTGCTTATCTTGGTCTTATATGATTAGAGGTTAATTTAGATTGGCTTTAGGGTACACATCTCAAATGGTTGGTAGGAAAGAACTCCTAAGGGCTTCGTTCTAATGAGCTATATATTTCTTGTGAAGGCCCAAAGTTTCATCTGTCTAACTTCTGATGTAGCCCTTTAACGATCGGAGTTTTATTTTGCTTGGTTGCATTGTGTGTATCCTGGATATTGAGGAGGCAAAGGAATGGCTTTTGAAACTTTACTCGTCGTCATGTTGGCATATTGAAGCAAGGTTGTCCCAATAATGTCCTTGTCAATTTTTAACATATCATTCTAGGTCTAGATTATCTCTCAAAATTTTCCTCTCTTTAGGAGTTGTATCAGAAGCTAAAATTTTCTTTGGGTTTTCCAAAGTTTCAAGATTAAATACAGTCGTATTAGTTGAATTAATGTCAAAAATAAATGCATCGTGATCATGAGAAATGAAATCATTAGAAACACCATACAAATAAGCAAAATCATTCATCACATTAAAATAACCAACATTGTCATAAGAAGTTCTTGGAATAAAAAGGCACAAAGTATCTAAAAAAAAAACATAATGTTCTTCTCTACTCTCACTAATGGATTGACAATCTACCACCACCACATGGATCCCTTCTTCAATCATCTCCTGACGGGTGGTAGCGACATATTCATCTTCTTACAGCTCTTGCAAAACATGCCACTCGGGTAGACCAGACCTAATCATGTATATGGTGGGGGGACTGCATTATAGCCTTCCTTCTTCTTCTTCTCTCTCTTCTCAGGATCCATGATCTATTTGGAGTCGATAAGATCTTGGATCTTGTTCCTTAAGGTCCGGCAATAATCTGTCAGGTGCCCAGGGTGCTGGTTGACGCGACCTCAGTAAGTGTACTGAATCGGCAAGTAATATAGTGACGTATAATTAAGACCATAAGTTATCGAACCCAAGGGACTGAGTTGCGTAAATTTTAGCAATTAAATGTATGCTAAAGAATTCCCAATTGTTTGATGTGATGAATTATTTAAGGTGAAAATTAAGTACTGTAATTGATAAAATAACTAATTAAAGAATATTAAAAGACTCAATACCAATACAGATTTGATGAAATAACTAAAAGATCTTGCCAAGGAATACCCATCCTCCCCAATAGTGCCATGTAAATACTCAAACTCATCAATCACATATGCAAATCAGTGAACAACCTAGCCTATACCATAGCCTGCCTTTCAGATCCAGCTTCTCTAACACATGTACTTACCATCCCGGATTCAGCACATATTTTAGCATCGAAATAGGTCTTAAGTCCTAAGCTTAGATGATCCTACCATCCCGAATTCAGATATCAAAACTCAATTATCTTCTACAATTCTGAATCTATTAAAATAGAGATCCACATATTTAACTACCATCCCGGATTCATCAACTCAATGAAAATCGATAGAAATAGAACAGAGTATGTGTAAGTTCATGAAACGAATTACAATCAAAGATTATCACGGTAGATCAATCTCAAACTTGCATTAATTTCAATAACAAACAGATTAATTCAGAGAAGATAAAACTGAAGCATATGCATAAATCAATCCACACAAAGCATTCACATGGTTATTAGGGATTCAAGGCATCCCTTAACAAGAAAAGGAACTACTCACCCATAATTGAAATAAAAACTGAATTAAATAGAGAGAAGTTGATATTACCCATTTGAGATCTGAAAATGAAATTCTTACAATAATAAAATTGATGTTCTTCCCGTTCAATCTGTTCTCAAGACTTCAAAAATAAATAATAACCTCCAACAATCTCTGATTATTCCTCCCAGATTAAAATAACAACAGCTTAATTAAAAATTCTAAAAATATATGAAAAATCTCAACTTAAGTTGAGAGAAAGAAGATAAATCTGACTTTCGTTCCTAGAAAAAAATCGACCCCTTTTCATGTCTAACTTCAGTCCCTAAATAACCGTTCAAAGTCAAAAGGTGGCCTGAAAGTCTTTGATTTTGTGCAGATTTTGTTCACAAGTAGGTTACACGGCGGTATGAGAGTCTCTCACCACCGTGTAAATGGCCTCTGGTTAACAATTTTGAAGTTTTGCTCCCCTTGTCCAGCGCCGTAATTGTTGGAATTTTTACGCCTTACACGGCAGTATGAGAGTTCCTCACCGCCGTGTAGATCCTTACGTAAGTGCTGATTCTCGTGGTACACGGCGGTATGGATGTTCCTTACCGCCGTGTAAGTCCCTTCAACTGCATTGTGACATTTTCGTGGTACACGGCGGTATGGATGTGCCTTACCGCCGTGTAAGCTTCCTAAAAGTTCCAAAAACAACATAAAATCTCACTTTAGTATACAGGATAATATCTAATAAAATTTTCACAAAAATATACTAAAACAGGAACTTCTAAACTCAAAAGTAAGCTGGAAATTCACATAAAAACAACATATATTTTGAACTTATCAAAATACCACACACTTAGCTTTTGCTCGCCCTCGAGTAAAATACCTCTTCAATTCCAACTTTCTCAATTTTCAAGCAAGAAAACGAAAATTCAAAACACCAAGAAAACACTTAGTAAATTCCACTTGAGTGCAATTCTTACTTTAAACAAAACTCAAAAGAAGAAAATACAATTAAATTTCCAGTGTGTGTGTGCAAAGGCCAAAACCAAAGTTTTAATAATGTTCAAAATTAAAATCCCAGCACCAATCAATCAATGACCAAATAAGTTAGTGCACGAATGCACATCTGATTTCTCAATTGAAACACTAGAAACACCATAGGCCTCTCCTTTGGTACCGGAACCCGAAGGTCATCTCCACTGAACAAATCAAGACATAAAAATGATCATTAGGTCTTAAACAGGTTGTAATGCATGGCTCAACCGGTGATGGCTAACAAGAAGAGTTTAGAAAATCAACCAAAATTCAGCCACTCTACCGACTATTACCGCTACCCAATTAAATTTTTCCATAACCTACTTCCAAATTAACCCAAAGTTGCCAAGACTTAGCTAATTCCCGTAATGAAAAATTTCGAATCACAAGAAAATGAGAAGATGAAATTTCCTTCTCAAACCCGACCATCCAATACTATGAACATATTATTTTACAATAGAGGATACCCCACACTTGAATTTTTCTATAAACTTTATTTATTTATTTATTTATTTATTTTTATTTTTTTTATTTTTATTTTTATTTTTTATTTTTTTATTTTTTTTTAAATAGAGATAAACTACCCCACACTTGAATATTTCAGTAACTTATAATCAGCTCCAAATTTCATACCAAATCATAAAGGGCATTATCTTCATCTTCATTTTCTTTTCTTTCCAACTTACTAAAACATTCAGTCTAACTTACTCTTGCCAATTAAATTGAAACTCATTCACACCATCTCATGAACTCAATCACCCAAACTTCCCAACAGCAACCCCCCACAATCTTAGAGTGGCCAGCTCTCCTATAAGGGTAAGCTAAAGGTTTTTTAGGTTTAATGGTAACAATAAGTTGTGCAAACAAGAAAATTTTCGAAATACGCATTTAGCATACTCAATTAAGCTCAAAATTGGCTAACAAGGGTAGTTAATTCCATAAGTAGGAGAAAGTTTATTTAAAGTGACTTAACAAAGAAAGATGCCTAAATCATGTCAACATTCATGCCTTAATTGTTATATCGTTTTGAAGGGCAATGAGGAAGGTTCTAGTGCTCTAAAGACTTTCTGATCAAGAGATTTCATGGCTGATTTTTTTCGACTTGTAAAAACTGGCCTGAGTGCAAAATATTGGAAATTTTAATTGTATGCTCTAATTTGAACAATGTTAGGAAGAAAAATTCTTAAACAGAAACTTACTCTCTTGTTAACTAAATGCTTTAAATAACTTATTCAAGTTTGAAAATTAAACTGGAATAACACTTAAGAGCTTACTAAACTAATCATGAGAGAAATCAATCAGCTCAAATCAACAACTTAAATAATTAAAACAAAAACACACAGCATGACACAAAGCATAACTAAAGCAAAAATAAAGTGCAAACATAACTAAAGCAAAAATAAAGTGCAAAAGTGTAAAGAAATTCAACACAAGTAAATAAAATACTAAAGTAATACTAAAGGTTAGACACATTCAGTTATAATTTCACAGCAAGTTCTCACCCCACACTTACGAACTTGCTGTCCTCAGTAAGTAATCTAACCAAAAAGAAATCCAAAGTAAGAAGTACTAAAGTATCAAAAGTAAGATCAGAAAAACTCCCAGAAACTTTTTTTACTCTTGCGGAGGTGGTGGTAGAGGAAAGCGATCCCGCATGGTCTGGTAAAACTGCTCCTGCTCCTGCCGAGAAAGGTAAATGGAATGGTCCAGCCTCGCCAAACTCTGTGCTTGCATGGCTAACTGCTGCTCATGCATATCTAAGCGTCCCATAAGCTGAACATGTTCAGCATGGGTATCCTCTATGAAGCTCTCCCACTGATCTAAGCGAGAATTAATCTGAGCTTGACCCATCTGCAAAGCCTCTAAATGGGCAGTAAGCTGGGAGAAGTCATAGGTTGGCATGGCTGGGGCGGGTCCTGCAGCAGCCGCACCTGCAGACTCCTCTTGCTGCTCATCCTCATCTTCAGCCCCTTCTACTGGCAACTGTACTCGACCCCTTTCAATGAGGCGCAAGTATTCGTCCCTGGTGGACAATCTGACTTGATCATGAAAATGATGATCATCCACAATGATCCTCAAATTCTTCAGCATCTTGAAATCTATTAAATTACTAGCTCCCAAATCTGTACCTAATGAACCAAGGCCTACTCTCTTAGCCAAAACTGTGATAACCCATCCAATCGCAATCTTCTTTACTTTTTTCGGATTACCCTACAAGTCCTCAAATTTCTTCCATAAAAAATAGGCTCCATTCAATCGGATCTGGTGGATCATGCAATGTAAAAATAACGCCTCAGCCTGGTTCACCACGCCAGCAGCTTCAATGTGTCCATAAAAAGAGCGGGCAAAAAATTGATGCAAGATCCTCAAAGCATGGTCCCTCAGATGGTGTGCCTTGGACTGTCCAGTGACATATTGCGTGGCTGTGAGTGGATCACGGATTGTGGCCCAAATTGTCTGTTTATTCATGTCGGGAAGATGTCGAGCCCCATCCACCGGAAAACCAAGGGCTTCTGAGAACTCATTAAAGGTCAATGTGTACTTCCTCTTGTTCAACCAAAATGTTACCTCTCCGGGGTCTTCCTCATCGTCATTATCAATCTTGCAATCTACGGTTGCAAGGAAATCCCGTGTCAACTTCGGATGAACTCTCTCATTTTTCTGAAAAAATTCTGTCCACCCTATCCCAGCAATCAACTCATTAATTGCTTCATTTATCCCCAAGCTCTGTAGTGAATCAAAATCTAGAAAGGTGGAGGGCAGGAATGTTGCCTCTGCTAGACATTGATACGCGGTGTGGCACCTGGTTGGGACCCAAGAGGGTATTGAGCTATCCCGAGAAGATGATGCCTGGTCCGTTCTAGATCTTTTTGGAGCCACTGCATCAATAGATAAACACAATTAGAAGGGAAACAAAGGCCGGAATGTGCAACTAAAATAGTAGGCTAGTCGAAATTAAGCTAAAACCATGTGAAGAACATTGAGACATCAATGCTACAATGATAAACTTTGAAAATGACAAAGGCCAGCATATGGAATCCAAAAGATTGACCAATTTTTACAGCAAATTGTCTGACAGTAAAGGAAAGAATGAGATATACACTCTTTCAGGCAATATGTCAAACACTTGGTGGGCATAAACTTTTGTGTATAAATCCAGCATTTCTCATTCAATTGTTACCCACAATTCTTTCAATTATCATCAAGCAATCCATCTATTAAACAACGCAACATGATTTAAGGAAATAAAACACTAATTAAATCACCAATTTAGGGCATAGCACACAAATCAAACGAATGCATAAAAATCCAGCCACAAACCCAAAAAAATCTCAACAAACCCAGCAATAAATCCACAGAATTCGACATTAATCTAGCCATTAATTGAAAATTAACACATAAAATCCACTTATTTCTTAAAGAAAGAAAGAATTAAGAGAAAAATGAATTGAAAAATACCTAAACCCTAGAACAATAGAGAAACAAAATTAAAAAGAAGAAACGAAGGTAAGAAATGAAAAATAAGAAGAAAAGAATGAAGGGAACTTACTTGAATTGAAGGAATGCTGATCAGATGTGCAAAAGATGCTCTTGAATTGTGATTTAACCAAATTAAAAACAAGGACTTTCACAAACTTTGGGTATCGGGTAGAGAGAGGCGAGAGAGGGAATTTTTGTGTTTAAAAATGCCAAAAAGAAACTGGCGACTGGGGATTTTAAAAACAGGATTTTTCGTTTTACACGGCGGTATGGAAATACCATACCGCCGTGTAAAACGCTACTGGAATCAGACATTTTAAAAATCTCGTTTTACACGGCGGTATGGAAATACCATACCGCCGTGTAAAACGCTACTGGAATCAGGTTATTAAATGTAAGTTTTACACGGCGGTATGAGTGTTCCTCACTGCCGTGTAAAATTATTTTTCAAGAAAAACTCATCCTGAAATAAAGTAGTACTTACTCTAAAAATTCCAGAACATTTTACACTATCCCCAAAACCTTACTTGATCACTAAATGAAAAGAAAACTGACCTGAAACTGAAAATAACTAGGTCTATAAAAACAAACTCAAATAAAAGAGAATAAAATTAGAATTTGTTTTAGTTCTGATTTTTGAGTCTCAGCTAGACTTTGAACTCACCTCATTCGTCCTCTAAAGTAATGGTCACCGCTGCAATTTCAACGCGGTTCTCAAAATAGGGCTTTAATCGATGGCCATTTACCTTAAACTCCTCACTCCCATGGTGCTTTCGGATCGTGATAGCTCCGAAATCAGTCACACTTACAACTTCAAATGGTCCCGTCCATCGCGACTTCAATTTTCCAGGAAATAACCTTAATCGACTGTTATATAAAAGAACTTTCATACCTGGAGTGAATTCCTTCCTGACCAATTTCTTGTCGTGCCATTTCTTTGTATTTTCCTTATACTTCTCTGCTTGTTGATATGACCAAAATCGTATTTCTTCCAACTCATTCATCTGGAGAAGTCTCTTCTCACCTGCACTCTTAACATCAAAATTAAGAAATTTGGTTGCCTAATAAGCTTTGTGTTCAAGTTCGACAGGGAGATGGCATGATTTACCATAGACTAGTTTAAACGGCGATAACCCTATAGGCGTTTTGAATGCGGTTCTATAGGCCCATAATGCTTCATCCAGCCTCAAATACCAATCCTTCCTAGATGAATTTACAGTCTTTTCTAGGATTGTTTTGAGTTCTCTATTAGAAACCTCAACCTGTCCATTTGCTTGAGCATGATATGGTGTGGTAATTTTGTGCCTCACACCAAATTTTTTAAATAGGGCAGTAAATTGATGATTAACAAAATGCCTGCCCCCATCACTAATTATGGCCTTTGGCGTGCCAAACCTAGTGAAAATGTTCCTCCTAAGGAATTTTAGTACAATTTTGGCATCGCAAGTCTTAGTAGCTATGGCTTCTACCCACTTACTCACATAATCCACAGCTACTAATATATACTCAAACCCAAAGGATATTGGAAAAGGCCCCATGAAATCTATCCCCCACACATCAAATAATTCCACTGCAAACATATTGGTTAACGGCATTTCATCTTTCTTAGAAATATTTCCTACCCGTTGACATCTATCACATGTTTTCACAAAACTTTGAACATCTTTAAACATGGTAGGCCAATAAAAACTAGAAGATAAAATTTTTGATACCGTCCGATTTGGCCCATGATGGCCACCAGCTTCCCCACTATGACAAGCTTTAATGATTTCTCCTTTTTCTCCATCTGAAATGCACCTTCTTATTACTTGATCGGCACACAAGCGGAATAAGTACGGGTCGTCCCAAATGTAATGTTTGGCATCAGCTCGCAGCTTCTTCCTTTGTTGCCATGTAAAGTCTTTTGGCATAAAGCCTTCTGCAAGAAAGTTTGCTATATTAGCGAACCAAGGAATAGAAATTTCACATGCAAATAAAGCACAGATATGTTCATCAGGAAACAAATCCAAAATTTCCCCTTCTTCAATGTGTTCACTCTCCAATCTCGATAAATGATCTGCTACAAAATTTTTCGCTCCCTTCTTGTCCTTGATTTCCAAATCAAACTCTTGCAATAACAGTACCCATCTAATCAGCCTTGGCTTGGATTCTTTTTTTGCAAACAAATGCCTCAAAGCTGCATGGTCTGACCACACCACGATTTTTGCTCCCAGCAAGTATGGTCTGAACTTCTCAAAAGCATACACAATTGCAAGAAGTTCTTTCTCAGTGGTTGTGTAGTTAACCTGTGCTCCTGTTAAGGTATGACTGGCATAATAGACTGCACAAAATACTTTATCTCGCCTTTGTCCAAGCACTGCCCCAACTGCAAAATCACTAGCATCACACATTAATTCAAACGGCAAATTCCAATCCGGAGATATAATTACCGGAGCTGAAATTAGCCGTTGCTTCAAAATTTCAAAAGCTAGCATACATTCACTGTCAAAATTAAAAGGAGCATCTTTCATAAGCAAATTTGACAAGGGTTTAGCAATTTTCGAAAAATCTTTGATAAAACGACGATAAAACCTTGCATGCCCTAAGAAACTCCTAATGCCCTTTACACTAGTTGGGGGCAGCAACTTCTCTATCACCTCTACCTTGGCCTTATCGACCTCTATCCCATTTTCAGAAATTTTGTGCCCAAGTACAATGCCTTCTCTCACCATAAAGTGGCATTTTTCCCAATTTAGTACTAAGTGGGTTTTTTCACACCTCCCTAGCACTACATCAAGATGCTCTAAATAATTTTCAAAGTCAGCCTCATAAATAGTGAAATCATCCATAAAAACCTCCATAAATTTCTCTATGAAGTCATGAAAAATAGCCATCATACACCGCTGAAACGTAGCCGGTGCATTACATAATCCGAGCGGCATTCTCCTATAAGCGAATGTGCCATAAGGGCAAGTAAAAGTTGTTTTCTCTTGGTCTTCAGGGGCTATAGGGATTTGTAAATATCCCGAGTACCCATCTAAAAAATAATAGAACTTATTACCTGCTAACTTTTCTAACATTTGGTCAATAAATGGCAAGGGGAAATGGTCTTTTCTCGTGGCATTGTTTAACCTTCTGAAATCAATACAAACTCTCCACCACATAACAGTACGAGTTGGAATCAATTCATTCAGCTCATTTTTAACCACAGTCATCCCCCCTTCTTAGGCACGCACTGTATTGGGCTAACCCACTTACTGTCAGAAATAGGATAGATTATACCTGAATCAAGGAGTTTCAGTACCTCCTTCTTCACTACCTCTTGCATTGCCGGATTAAGTATCCTTTGAGGTTGAGCAACTGGCTTACATTCTTCTTCCATCGGAATTTGGTGTGTGCAGTAACTTGGGTTAATCCCCTTCAAATCTGAAGTTTCCCATCCAATGGCTCCCTTGTGCTTTTTCAGCACCTCAAGCAGCATTTTCTCCTCGATATCTGTCAACAAAGAAGAAATGATCACTGCCTTTTTCTCATCTTCTAAAAATACATATTTTAAATGAGAAGGAAGGGGTTTAAGTTCAGAATTTGAATCCCCCTCTTTTGGTTTAAGCTCTTCTTGCTGTACTTCCTCTTTTCCATCTTCTTTTTCTACAGCTGCTATTACTTCTCCTTTTATTTTTTCTTTCAATTTTTCATCCTCCAATAAATGTATTAAACTCACATCCACTGGATCAGCTCCCAAAACCTTTTCTTGTACTTTCTCTATACACTCATCTACTGCATCCATAAAATAAACAGACTCCTCCACATCACCCAATGGATACTTTTGAGCCTTGTTCATATCCACCACTACCTTCTCATCATTGAATCTCAAGGTGACCGTCTGACCATGTATATCAATCAGCGCCTTTGCTGTATTTAGAAATGGTCTTCCCACAATCAATGGTACCTTTCGATCCTCTTCCATTTCCATTACTACAAAATCTACTGGAAAAATAAATTTCCCCACTTTCACCAATAGATCCTAAATCACTCCTTTGGGTCTCCTTACCGACCTATCTGCAAGTTGGAGTCTCATTCTAGTTTCCTTGAGCTCTCCAAGATTCAGCTTTCTACAAATAGAATAAGGCATCAAATTTATGCTCGCACCCAAATCACATAAAGCATTTCCATTAAAATCTTCACCAATTGCACAGGGTAGAGTGAAACTACCTGGATCCTCCAATTTTTCAAGAATTTTGTTCATTATCAATGCACTGCAATTTTCTGTAAGCTGCACAGTTCCATGCCCTTCTAATTTCTTTTTATTGGAACATAATTCTTTCATGAATTTAGCATAGTTAGGCATGTGAGCTAAAGCTTCAGCAAATGGTAGATTAATATGTAGTTTCTTAAACATTTCTAAAAATCTAGCCAATTGCTCATTTTTCTTTTCCTTTTTAGCTACAGCAGGAAATGGCAATCTATTGATATCAAGATCCTCTACTCTAGGATTCACTATACTTTTACCCTTATCATTTTTAGGAGTGTTTTCATTAACCTCTACCTTAGAATCAGGATTACTTACCTCCCGTGTTGGCTCCTCCTTACTTGTGGATGGTGAAGAATTTTTACCTTGGTCCTCTCTTGGTGCCATCTCTCTGCCACTTCTCAACATGATTGCTTTCGCCTCTTCCTTAGGATTCCGGTCCACATTTGATGGAAATGTTCCTGGTTGTCTTTGAGACACAGAATTTGCAAGCTGTCCCAATTGAGTTTCTAAATTTCTCATTGATGCGTCTTGATTTCGGTTCCATTGTTCTTGAGATTTCCACCTTGTTTCTTGATTAGACATAAATTGTTGCTAGCTATTCACAAATTGCTGTTGACTGTTTATGAAATTGGCCAACATATCTTCAAGGTTTGGCTTCTTTTCTTGAACAGGTGGCCTTGGTTGATATCCCGGTGGGTGATAAGTTTGAGAATGGGATTGGTTTGAACCCTGCCCTTGGTTATAGTTCGATGGATATGGTGCTTGGTATTGAGTGGACGATTGATGTTGGTATGACTGATTGTGGTCATGATGCATGTTTTGATTGAAAGGGGCTCTCCCTTGTGGTTGAGAAGATGACGCATTCTGATTTCCATCCTTCCAAGAGAAGTTAGGGTGGTTCCTCCAACCTGGGTTATAAGTGTTGCTGTAAGGGTCATTCCTGCGGTAGTCTCCTACAGCATTTACATCTCCCATGGTTCCACCTTCTTGACTATATTGACCGCTTTCATACTGCCCACTCTCTTGAGAGACTGAGGACACATTTCGAACCTTCAATCCACTCATCTCCATCTGCATTGATTCTATCTGTGCCTTCAGTATTGATACTTCATCCACATTGTGTATTCCTTGCCTTTTTGGAATTGATCTTGGAGCAGCCTATTGAGCATCATTTGCTGCCATCTCATCCAACATAAGAAAAGCTTCTTCTGGCAACCTATTCAAAAAGGAACCTCCTGATGATGCATCCAAAAGTGACCTTGTCTGTAACTCCAGCATAGAATAAAGTCATCAATTGATGTACAGCTATCTCATGGTGCGGACAGCTTCTCAATAATCTCCTAAATCTTTCCCAAGCCTCATGAAAAGGCTCTTTATTCATTTGAGTAAAACCCATAATGCTGTTACGAATTCTTGCAGTCTTGGTGGGAGGGAAAAATCTCATTAAGAATTTCTCTTGTAATTGCTCCCATTATCTTATTGATTGACTTGGTAACATCTGCAACCAATCCCTTGCTTTTCCAATCAAAGTAAATGGGAACAATTTCAACCTTACTGCGTCAGAAGTGACACTCGGTATCTGAACTGTCACTGACCTTCAAAAATATATCTAAATGCTGTGCAGGATCCTCCAATTCTGATCCTGAAAACTGGTTTCTTTGCACCATAGTAATGGTTGCTGGCTTGAGTTCAAATTGCATTCCTCTAGGCAACACAATTGTCCTGTGATCCTCATTCCATCTTGGTATAGCATAGTCTCTTATTGTCCTTTGCCTTGGGACTTTTTCTCCATAGTTACCCGGTATCTCTTCTTGTGCTCGTGGCACTTGTTCGTTCTCGGGAGGAATTTCATCAATAGGGAGAGGATCATTGTCCATGTTGTTATCTCTGTTGGCTCTCCTGCGTTGATGCAAAGTTCTCTCGATCTCAGGGTCGTAGGGTGCTACTTTTTCTTGCCTCAATCTGCTCATACACCATAACTACCTGAAAAGAAAAAACAAATAATAAAATTAGAAAAATAATAACACATACAAATAAGAATCAAAACTTACTAACAACACCAGATCCCGGCAACGGCGCCAAAAACTTGACGCGACCTCAGCAAGTGTACTGAATCAGCAAGTAATATATTGATGTATAATTAAGACCATAAGTTATCGAACCCAAGGGACTGAGTTGCGTAAATTTTAGCAATTAAATGTATGCTAAAGAATTCCCAATTGTTTGATGTGATGAATTATTTAAGGTGAAAATTAAGTACTGTAATTGATAAAATAACTAATTAAAGAATATTAAAAGACTCAATACCAATACAGATTTGATGAAATAACTAAAAGATCTTGCCAAGGAATACCCATCCTCCCCAATAGTGCCATGTAAATACTCAAACTCATCAATCATATATGCAAATCAGTGAACAACCTAGCCTATACCATAGCCTGCCTTTCGGATCCAGCTTCTCTAACACATGTACTTACCATCCCGAATTCAGCACATATTTTAGCATCGAAACAGGTCTTAAGTCCTAAGCTTAGATGATCCTACCATTCCGAATTCAGATATCAAAACTCATTATCTTTTACAATTCTCAACCTATTAAAATAGAGATCCACAGATTTAACTACCATCCCGGATTCATCAAATCAATGAAAATCGATAGAAATAGAACAGAGTATGTGTAAGTTCATAAAATGAATTACAATCAAAGATTATCACGGTAGATCAATCTCAAACTTGCATTAATTTTAATAACAAATAGATTAATTCAGAGAAGATAAAACTGAAGCACATGCATAAATCAATCCACACAAAGCATTCACATGGTTATTAGGGATTCAAGGCATCCCTTAACAAGAAAAGGAACTACTCACCCATAATTGAAATAAAAACTGAATTAAATAGAGAGAAGTTGATATTACCCATTTGATATCTGAAAATGAAATTCTTACAATAATAAAATTGATGTTCTTCCCGTTCAATCTGTTCTCAAGACTTCAAAAATAAATAATAACCTCCAACAATCTCTGATTATTCCTCCCAGATTAAAATAACAATAGCTTAATTAAAAATTCTAAAAATATATGAAAAATCTCAACTTAAGTTGAGAGAAAGAAGATAAATCTGACTTTCGTTCCTAGAAAAAAATCGACCCCTTTTCATGTCTAACTTCAGTCCCTAAATAACCATTCAAAGTCAAAAGGTGGCCTGAAAGTCTTTGATTTTGTGCAGATTTTGTTCACAAGTAGGTTACACGGCGGTATGAGAGTCTCTCACCGCCGTGTAAATGGCCTCTGGTCAACAATTTTGAAGTTTTGCTCCCCTTGTCCAGCGCCGTAATTGTTGGAATTTTTACGCCTTACACGGTGGTATGAGAGTTCCTCACCGCCGTGTAGATCCTTACGTAAGTGCTGATTCTCGTGGCACACGGCGGTATGGATGTTCCTTACCACCGTGTAAGTCCCTTCAACTGCATTGTGACATTTTCATGGTACACGGCGGTATGGATGTGCCTTACCGTCGTGTAAGCTTCCTAAAAGCTCCAAAAACAACATAAAATCTCACTTTAGTATACAGGATAATATCTAATAAAATTTTCACAAAAATATACTAAAACAGGAACTTCTAAACTCAAAAGTAAGCTGGAAATTCACATAAAAACAACATATATTTTGAACTTATCACTGGTGGTAGGCGCAATACTGGTAATCTCTGTGCCCTGGCTATCCTTAATTCATGGCTGGCCTAGGCGTCAAAGGTTATAGCTTTCCCTCCTTCATCAGTCTCTCCAATACCCAGGAAAGAGAGCGGCCTAAGTTAGAGTAGTACCTCTGACCCTGTCTAACCTCGATAGCTGAAACCTCGGCTATCTTACCATTTCTGTTATTACTACTCCCGGTACCTCCTGATCTGTACCCTAACTGGTTCCCAAAATTCTTCCCAGCAAAGTTATTTTGGCTTGCTTTCTTTGCTAAGTAAGCCCCTTCAGCCTCTACAGTAATGTCTTTAAGTGACTCCCAATCTCTGAGCCCCTTAAAGCTGAGTAAGTCCCTCAAGTAAGGGTAGGAGTTCCTGATAAATAACCTGATCTGGTCAGCAGTGTTAGGCTTTCATTTCATCTACATAACCCTATTCCTCCATCTAGTGAGGTAGTCATGGAATGACTCGTCACTCCTTTGCCGTAAGAGCTCGAGGTCTTTTAAGATGACCTCCATTCTGGTGCTGCAGTCGTACTGCCTCATAAATTCTTCAGTCAAAAGGTCCCAATCCTCCTTAGACCTCCTGTCCAACCCTTGATACCAGTTTACTGCTGGACCCACCAGACTGAGGCAGAAATATTCTACCTTATGCTTCTTGCTCAACCCTGTGCCTTTTATCACTAGAGTATACTGCTTGATGTGTGCAGATGGGTCTGAAGTACCATCGAACTTCGGCAGCTCAGGCATCTTAAACCTTTCGGGTAGCAGTTCTTCATCCCCTATATCTCTATCTTCAAGATTGACCCCCTTCCCAGCTGATAACATGCGGGTGATCATCTCAATTTGCTATCTCATCCCTCTCATAGCCTCATCTTCTACCCTGGGTGCTATGGCCCTCACAACTTGAGGTGCTATTACCTCTTCATCTTCCTCCTTCATCACGAAATCCTCATTGGGATTGGGGATCCTTTCCCTTCTTGGCTCAATAGGATCAGCATCTCTGTGCTCATTGACAGGTTGACGGTCAGCATTATTAATAAGGGGAGCCTCCCCGCCAGGAGGTGGTTCGACTTGCCCCCGAGGAGGGACTGCCGGTGGTTGTGGAGTGACAGGTGGCTATGGAGCAATAGGTGCTTGTGGAGTAGGGGGATGAGCAATCCTGTCAGCCATAACGCCCATCATATATAACATCCTCTATTCAAAGTTCTCTAGTCTCTTAGCAAGGTCTTGAGTGGCCAAAGCTCTGGTTTCTTCTACCATCGATGATTCAAAAGATGATTCACTGATTGATGAGAGTAACTCAGAATCCATGTCAGACACTAATTCTGGCAATTCAAAGAGCAGATTTGTCCTTACTAGCCGACCGTCGGAACCTCTAGTCCACTTAGATGAATCTATGGTAGCTGAGAGATTTAAATTGTTAGAATGATGCATGAAAGACATGTACAATGCATGATCATGTGTTATGCAACATTTACAACCACATACCAGCAAGTAGATCCTTCCAACCTTATTACTCCCACACACGAGGTAAGGCAGTCTCTTTCCTAAGTGGGCTTGATCCATGGGCTAACAGGGAACCCAATGGATGCGTACAGTGCCCGGCGAAAAACTGGTAGCATAACATCTCTTAATTAATGTGCATACGTATGAATTTTGACCTTTATGTATTTAAACATTTCAACCATATTAAGATGGGCCCACCGGGGCATGAAAACTTTTGATATAAAACCATTTAATTTGGTTTATTTTGTTCAATATATAATAGCCCACATGGCAAGCATCGTATTAAGGTACATTTCACCTAAGGAAAGTATCTATTGCCATTACATGAACTTTGGTCAAGGGTGATGATAGTTTAGCGCTACCCAAGCACGGTCCCTGCCAATGGGTCTAGCTCATCATGAGTATAACGACCTATCGAGTCTCCATTTAATATACCATGATGGTATGAGGTTTAGGCTAGTGATTATCCTTAGCACTTCCTTACATTGAGTGAACGCAGGGTTGTGTTTTAGGAATGCACCGGGGTAAGATAAAGGACCAAACTAGCATAATTCTAAGACTCTAATGAAATGCAATGCAATTTCAAAAAAAGGTTGAAATTTTAGGTTTTAAAAACTTAATTATATTTTAATCAAGGCACTTTCAGAGCAAAGTCACAAAGTCCTTAGTAGAGTCACCACTGTGACGCGCGTTGAACCTGGCAAAGGCCCTCGTAAGCGAGACCCGCTTTTAAGGCTCGAGAGATTGGTTCGCTTCTTTTGATCTTGGGCAACATGAGATATTTTGGAATTCCTTACTTAATAGAACATTGGAAAGTTCATCTAGTCCCATGAAGCATTTAGGCACCTTTGAGGTATTTTGGAGTCGCCACCCAATTTACAAGAAATTGGGAAAGGTCATCTAACCTCTACGGTCTAAACTAGAGAAGGTGTTTGGAACTTCACTCTTATTTATGCCTTGGTTAAATATAAGGGAGTTTTTAGATTATAAAATTTCATCTCTCTCCTCACGCGATTCGATGTATTTTATTTAAGGCGCACTTCAAGCATTGAGAAAACGGTAAAAGAAAGCTATAAATAAAGCGGCAAATAAAGCGGCAAACACACAAAGCTACGCCATTTACAAAAGAGAAATTGGGACAAATACAATCCCCCAAATGAAAAGAAAAGCTGAATAAGATTAAAAATGAAAATCGGGAAAAAATACAATCCCCAAGTAAAAGAAAATAAAATCGCCCCAAAAATAATTAATTACAAGGGCCCACAAAATATAAAATTAAATAATCACACAAAATCAGTCAAAAGGGTAACATATATAAATCGGAATATTTAATCGGTTTAGGAACATTGATTCTTTTATGCTCACTTAAAAAGGGATCGAACAGTTATTTTTGTTATTTATCGTGAAAATCGGGATGAGTGATCCCATTTTTAATAAAATCAACTCTTTGTTTTAGTCCACGATATTTTTGCATTCCTTAGCTAAAATGTAGGACATTGGTCCCAACTTATTAATAAAATTCCAATTTAGTTATAAAAATATTTTTGTAATTTTTTATCTTGCACGCGTATAAAATAAAAATATTTTATTTACAAGCAAATACAAACACAGATAGGGGATAAGAAAGGTCTCACCCAAACGATGTGGTCTCCTACACATCGTGAGTGGTCATGGCGATACTCAAAAAAATAAGCACGACATTTTTAGCCCCAATAAAAAAATAACAATAAAAAAACATTAGCAATAATTCCAAAAACAATTAAAAATATAAGTAAAGGAAATCTATTATAAAATTAATACCCCAATAGAATATAAAATAAGTTAAATTAAACACATTAATTTAATATACGAACATCACACATAAAAAACAATAATTAAAAATCATGCAAAATATAGTAATAATAATAATAATAATAATAATAACTAAATCATGAAATAACACCATGCGAAATATAATGACAATAATGAAAATAATAATACTAATAATAATACTAATAACAACAACAACAACAACAACAACAACAATAATAATAATAATAATAATAATAATAATAATAATAATAATAATAATAATAATAATAATAATAATACAATGAAATTAAATAAATAAATAAATAAGAGGAAAGTAAATAAAAATGTAATAGAAAATAATATTCAAACTTAAAAATGATTACCACAAAAATCATACCCAACAAAGAGGAAATCAATAAATCCAATTATTCAAACCTAAAATAATATATATTTATCCATTTTCATACCAAAAACAAAATAAAGATTGGAAACTCATGCTAAAAAAAAATAAATCTCAACTTAAAAACACATATTTATCAATGCAAGAAAAAATAAATAAACTAACATACATAAAATGAAATGAGATAGAAAAAATGGATCCAAAAATCTTTACTCTCAGAATATATAATGTGTAAGAAAGATGTCTCGATCTATTCTTCTTGTCAAGATTCAAGAATAAACTCGAAAATATTCAAGAAAATCTTAAATTTTTATCCAAAAAAAAAACTCAAGAACACCAAAAATTAAAAGTGATGCTTTTTGTATTTGTTGTTTTAATTTGATGTGAAAACCCAAGTTAAGAAAATTAATTTTCTTTTCTCAAGTTAATCCAATTTTAACAAATATTTTTAGATTTATGAAAACTTAAAATAAAATCAAAGAAGAAAATGTTTAGATCTAAGAAAAGAAATGAAGAAATCAAAGAAGAGAATTTTTGATCTTAAGAACAACAAGAAAGAAATTTCAAGAATTTTTTTTTTTTAATCTCTAAAGAAAATAAGTTGTATTATTTATTTCTCAAGAACAACTTTTTTTCTCTCTCTCTCTCAAAAATCGCTTAGAAAAAAATCAATTCCCTTAGAAAAATTTTTTAGCAAAAAAAATCCATCCTTTCTTCCTCCCTCAAAAATGAAGAATTCTCCCGTTAAAACTCCATCTTTCAACCCACCAAGTCCTGCTCCAGATTTTTCAAAGATAAACCTTCACCAATTTCAATAAAAAACGACCAAAATTTAAAATAAAATCCTAAAAGTCAAATTTTTACAATTAATATTTTTATTATTTTTTTTAATTATTTTTTTATTTCTTGACTTGGGCACCAACAAAATTTGACTAACCATTGTCAAAATTCAACAAAATTCCAAAAACTCCCATTAAAAAATCATTTTTTACCCAAAAAATGTCAAAAAATTGATTTTCGGCGGAATCGGGCAGAACTGGGCGAGATGGGCGAGGAAACGCGCGAGGGGAGGCATGAGCCGCACGCATACTACTTGCAAACCGCGCACACGAGGGGCAGCGCGAGTGCTGCGTGCACGCTAGCGTGCAGGCAACCCCACGCGTTGCCGAAATTTTTTTTTATTATTTTTTTTTGAAAAAATAAAAATAAAAAAAATACAAACAAAGATAAAAAAAAAAATAAAGTTACAAATAAAAAATAAAAATAAAAATAAAGATAAACATTTTAAAAGCATTTTGAGACCAACAAAAGAATTTGACAAGGAGATGATCAATTCCTACTTTCTTGTTTATGAATCGGTATTTATTTTCATCATTGGGTAATCCTAATCTTGGACCGCCTCGAAACTCAGTATCTACACTCATCCCGATTTTATCGATAAATACTAAAAAATAACTTTTCGACTTTCTAAGTAAAAATGAAGGAACCAATGTTCCTATTCTAAATAATGTCTCGATTTATGAATGTTTATTTATTCACTTGATTTACTTATTTATGTTTTGCTTGATTTTATTTCGGGGGATTGTACTTTTGTCCCAAATTTTAATACCTTTTTTATTTGGGGGATTGTATTTTGTCCCAATTTTATCTTTCTTTTTTTGGCTTACTTTATTTTACCGCTTTCCTTACAATTTTTTTTCGTACTTGATTTGCGCTTTATTTTTAATGCATGACCATGTGAGAAGAGAGATCAAATTTTTAGAATTAAAAATCCATTTATAATTAACCAAGGCATTAATAAGAGTAAAGTTTTGAATCTTTCTCTGGTTTAGACCCCGAGGTTAGATGAAATTTTCCAATTTCTTATAAATTGGGTGGTGACTCCAAAATACCTCAAAGGTGCCAAAAGGTTTCATAGGATTAGATGATCTTTCCCGTGTTCTATTGGGAGGAGGTATCCAAAATATCTCATGTTGCCCAAGATCAAAAGACACAAACCCCTTTTGGGCCTTAAAAGCGGGTATTCCGGGAATTGGTCGGGTCCGGCGCGCGTCACACTATCTTGACCACCTTTCGTGGCTAGAGTTTAATCTCTTAGAGCATATCAATTGGTTCAACTTTTTCAACCTAGATCAATGGGTATATCCATTGTGTCAAGTGCTAATGCTTAGTTGACCTCTTTAAGCATATTGATATATGTTTCCCTAACATCTTTTTGATTACCCTAAAGGATAGCGGTACTATATATGGAGGGCACTTTGAGTAGCAACTAATGTATGGAAATACAACATCGATGGCCACTAGAAGAGGTTGGCCAAATATAGCATTATAAGAAAAATGCATGTTAACTACCATAAGCAGGCAGCACAAGTATGCACTACAGAATCATCACCGAGCTGAGAGGAAAGATTAATAGAGCCCTCGACTTTGATAAGCTATCCAAAAATCTCAATTGAGGGAATCGTAACGGGTTCTAGCAAATTGTGTTGGATGCCCAATGCCCTTTGAAGGCTTATAAGGTGATGAGCTTGATCGCACTCCTTATACCCATGAGAATTCATTAAGCCAAGAATTATTGTATGAGAGCCTCGACCACCAAAGCATTTATGTATGGTTGTTGAACATGTGTTCCATCATTAGTAAAGAATTGAATTACATAGGTAGCATTAGGCGAGCTGGCTCCTAGAGAGAGCACTTCATTCACCTTATGCTTTTCAGAGTCATAAAAAACATCATAATACTTGCCACCAGCGATGACATGAATGACTTTGATAGGAGCATTTTTACTTGATCTAGGTTGCCTTTATTAGTAGGGTGAGGTGCTGAAGAACGAGCCAAAGTTTGAATTTCCCTGCCACCTTTCACAAACTAGGTACAATCTCAGATGGGATTTTCTCGTATAGGTTTTTGCCAATAACCTGGCCATTTTATTTCAACAAGAAGAGAATTTGAGTCCTGGATATTGTCAAAGGAGTGAACCGGTCATCTGTGCACCCTGCAGAATAAGGACGTGACATTATAAAAGTGTGGTTAGATGAACTTGAACTGCTCAGATGGTGTGAGTTATTACACTAGCCATATGTATTCTTGTCTTACCCTGTCTCGCTAAAGAATTCCTTTTCCTTATCCTTGTTGTGGCTAGGCGCATCCCGCAATCGATGAGCTTTATCCATTTTGCTATACTTGTGAGCTCGATAGATAAACATGACAAAATCAATTGGGGGGGTTTTTTACTTAAAGAATCACTGAAATCCTGGTATCTGGTATTTTGACCTAGAGCATTGATGGCCAACTCTAACTTAAGATTCTACATATCCATGGCCATATTGAACTGCACTATGTATGCGTGAAGCGACTCAGCCTCTTCCTATGGTACTTGATGCAGATCAGTAGAGACCTTGGCTAGTGGGGTGGAAGTGTTGGGTTTCGACGGAATAATTCAAATTAAACGCAGCAGAATAAAAAGCGAAACCCGAAACAGGATCCATGTATATTCAATTGATTCAAAAGGAAGAGATTAAGATTTACTGACCTTAGAACGAAAATAACTCCTTATCTCGGACTTTAGGTGCTGCTTCAATCACGAACACCCTCTACTGGTATCCACACGCATGAACCGACGAACAAAATTTCGCAGGGGTGCTAGCTCCCTTATGTTGCGACTGGATTTTGTGTTATTTCTTTATCAAAGAAAAATGGTGGCTAGGTTATTTTTCTTTTTCTTCACTTAAAAAGTTACAGCCACTCTCAATCTCTCCTTTTTAGAAGAACGTGATTCTTCTATTATTAGGGTTAATCATCCTTTATTTAACATATATATATATATCCAAATATATATATATATGTAAATATAAAACCTTAAGAGATAAATAGGAATACAATCACTTATTCAAAATAAGAGATATTTATATAAATATATATACATATATATTTATTTCTTATTCAAATTAATATGAAATAAATTATATATATATATATATATATATATATATATATATATATATATATATATATATATATATATATATAAAATTTCAAAATTAAATATAAATACATATATTTATATTATTCCGAAATAACCTAATAAAATCCATTTTGTTCATTTTGGTCTTGGTGTGTGACCCAATAGGTTTATATTATGTTGGCAGTGGGTCTAATCCCATAATAAGCCCACAAGTCATAATTGGTCTCTAACAAGACATTATGACTACCCAAATAATATAAATATCGTTAGTCCGATTTTAACCTGACAATAGAACATGCTATTATCCTTTTGTCACACGATATCTTGTTTGAACATAAGTCATGGTCCATGTCAAACTTAAATTGTTCAAACATATAATTTTCCGATCACTAAGTAGACTGATAAATTCATATGACATTGATGACACTATCAATTCATTCGAGCATGGCCATGCATTTTACAGTCCTACAGTTATCGAGGGGCCCAAAAGATATCTCTCTCGTAAGAGAGGGACAAATTCCATCTTAATTATTCACTTTCCTCCGCATAATTCTCATTATGTCCGATCATAAATTTTATAATTATCCGATTAAAGATAACGTTTGATTATGTCAAAACATAATGTTCCTTATGTAGGAAACCATGATAACCTCAGGTCAAAGGATTCAATAACATATCTATTATAAGATCACTTATGACACTATCCCACGAAGTGATCTTACAGTGGGTCTATCCAGTACTTTGTTCTCTAGCAAGTACCTATAGATTTGATTTATATCATCATATATAATCATCTCATGATTATCAATGCAAATTTATACTAGTCTTAATTTATCTTTATGCCCTTTAGTGATAAATGACTAGGGATAAAATGAATAACATCGTTATTCATAAACATTACAATAATGTAACATGCCAATTGTAACACCCCCATCGCCGTCCCCGTTGGAAGGACGCTGACGGACGCGCTACACGACGCTCACATATATAGATATACATATGCACAATGCGGAAGCATACATTCATACATAACATACATACGAAAATACGGGTTAATTAAAAACTTACCAGAACTTACCTTGCGGTACAGACTGAACATGCAATAACTCACGCACATGCAGGCACTAAGCAAAAGCATACCCAGAAGCATACATATAACCATTCAATCGGAAGCATAATCGAAATAATAAAACAAAGGAATAACTAAACATAAAACATACTAACTATTACATTCCCACAAGAAAACTCAAGATTAAAACATAATGAATTACATATACAATACTACAGAATTACAAAAGCTGAAATACAGAAGCTGAACAAAATACAGAACTTCTAACTCCTACGTGGCCGACCTTGTAGAAGCGCGACTCGAACAGAACCAAACCTGCCACCTGCACGGAAAGGAAATCCGTGCTAAGCGATAAACGCTTAGTGGGGAGAACAGACAAGAGTATGGACGGCCATTCACAATGGTCGCCAAGGCAGAACACATTTAAATGGCAAATGCGGATATTCATAACATATAATTAATTAGGCTTGCATAATAAAGGCATTCACTTCAAAACTCACAATCAACAATAAACTCATGTCCAGGATAGGCCAAAACAGATATAATACAAAACACGTTACAATCATCATCATGCTGAACTACCTACTATATCACATGCATAAACCTACATGGGTAACAAATAACAACATCTTATCGTGCGGAGTCACATGAGCTTTACACATGCAAATGACATAACTAAGCACCTATGCAGGAACTGACCACCCAATCATCATGTTGAGAGTGCTAGCCATTAACATACTTAGACATGCCAAACACATACACTAGTCAAATATCCAAAGGATAACATTTAGAGCATCACAATACCGCTGCGCAACTCTAATATATATTAAGCATCATGCAAAAACACTCTGATAGCGGATACTGAAGGCATAATCACATAACATTACATTCATATCAACAACATGCAGAAAGTACAGAAATCATCACCTACTTACCATCACAACTGCTTCGGTTCACATGCTAATATATATAACAAAACTATACTTAAGTCATATACTTAAATACATCAATCGAATCATTTCAAAGCATTCAGAAACTTATAACAAATCACATGATAAGTACGGATAATCATGTTAGATATTAAATCATGCTTACTTAAAACAGACATACATCCTGAAGCCCATAATCACATTCATATACATATAAACTGATTTCTGAAATCCTTATCATAAACAATCGGATATCACATTCTGATAGCTATTTCAAAGTAACATAAACCAGTAAAGCACCTGCTGACTCACAATAGTGGATAACGAGTGTACTGATTAGTACCTTACGGGTACAAGTCGGCCAAAGGGTACCTTACGAGTACGAATCGAAAACCACTTTATTTGTCACAAAAGCATTTTACTGATGGGGGATCTTAACCCGATCCAAATACATTAAAAAGGATCACGAGGATCCGTACTGATGGGGGGTTCGCGAGGAACCAGTCGGGGGACCTGATTAGGGTCCAAACGTTCAAAGGGCTGCAGCTAACTGATCTCTATTAGGCATGCCTAACTATCCACTAGACTGACTCTCGCAGGTCATGCATAAAATCATTCACATTACGAATCGCACAACGCATAAATATATATATACATCATGCATAAACCAAAGTCCAATAGACATATAAATATGCTCATAAAGTTGGTCATATCTCATACAATTCCCATTGAAAAACATAATACAGTTAATATACTATAACATTTAAACAATGTTCTAAAGCATGCCAAGAATCAAGTAAAGAAGCACTACCATGCCAATGGTTATCAATACAAAATCCTAATCATGCGTTAGGGAGGATAACTAAGTATAATCATGCATAATCCAAATTACATTTAAATATAACAAATTGAGTTCAAAGGCTAAAGCATACTATCAATCAAAGCTCATACCAGTCATATTCAAAAGCATGCAATAATTCCCTTAATCACATTTTAGCAATACTCATCAAACTAAAGCATGTCAGGAACACATGTGGAGTCATATTATGCTAATGATAAAAAACGCATAATCTAAATCATGAAATGATACTACATATTTCTAAGCATGGCAGATTATTCTTAAAGAAGAATTCAATCGAAGATATGCATAACATATTGCTAATCATAATTGAAATAGGCTAACCAATCAGATGAGCAAAATAAGATAGCACACAATAGAGGAAAAAGCCATAAAAGCATTTGAAAGTCATTTAATAATAAAACTAGTCACGGTGAACAAAGCAAAACAGAAAAGCCATACAGGAGCATATAACAGTATGACATAATTTATACAGCAGTGAAGACCCATACAGAAGAAATAGGAAATTCATTTTGGTTAAAACTGGGCGAAATCGGAAAAAGGAGCTGAAGAGGGGTCGGTCACGAGTCGTGTCACGACTCGTGACTGACCTCAAAGGGGTCACGAGACGTGACCTAGTGTCACGCCTCGTGACATCCTAGAGAGTCACGGGACGTGACTCTATGTCACGCCTGGCCTTCATAAGAGTCACGCCGTGACTCTAAGTCACGAGACGTGACTTTCCTCTCACAGAGAGAGGCAGTCACGCTTCGCGACTGGAGTCACGCCTTGCCCTTCACATAAGTCACGTCGTGACTCTAAGTCACGAGACGTGACTTGCCTCTCGCAAGGCAGTCACGCTTCGCGACATCGACCAGCCCAGCGAGAAGTCACGCGTTGTGACTGGGAAACGTAGTCACGTGGCGTGACTGGAAGTCACGTCTCGTGGCTTGTCTCTCTCAGGGAAGTCACGACACACTGGGAATGGAAAATTCCACAGAAACGCGATTTTCCATTCCCAGCTACCCAGAATTCAACGAAACTCGATAAAACCATTTTCAGTCTAATTCAAAACACTACCCAAGTCATCTTACCTTTCAATCGATCATCCAAACATCAAACTGACATAAAACTAGCTTAATCCATCAATTAAAACAATCAAAACCATGCATAAACACATTTAATTCATTTAAGAACATAAACCCTAAAAGTTACAGTAAGTTCAAAACCTAAACTCAGAACTTCAAATTCAATCCTTAACATGCATTACTAACACATCTACTCACGTAATCATGCATATACACATTCCAGAACACATCAATTTCCAGAAATTAGACCACGCAAACACAATTATAAGCCTAGTGAGCAATAGGGCAGAGACAATCAACTGAGATTGAAGAACAGAGAAGTTCAAAACGTTGCATGCATTCAAACACTCCCAAACCTGGAAATGACGATCCAAAATCAGCTTCAAGATCAGTCCTCAATCCTTTCCTTGCCTTTACTTTGCTTCTTCATGCAATCCAAAGCTTGCACAACAAAACCCACAATTCCTTAGTTCAAACCCTAATTGAAGATAAAACCAGTAGATGAAGAAGAAGAAGAAGAAACACAACACGTAGAACACCTTAAACCAACTTACCTCTTTTAGCAAAACACACTTCCAACCCAAACACAACTCCAAGCCAAAGCCAAAGAGAATGAAAGGAAAAAGCAGAGAAGGAAGAGGAGAAGAAGAAGGGAAGGCGTGAGAGGGAGAACGGGAATGCAACCTGTGTTCCCTCTCTCTTCCTCTTTCCTTTCTTCTTTTTCTTCTTTCAATGCTCACCTAGCAAGCCACTTGGCAACATCCAATTGGACCACAAAATCCACTCAAACTTTCCAAATCAAAGCACCATACTTGAGTCACACCTAAACATTTCCAAAACCACTCATATCCTACTTCCATAAGCACACACTAGCACTTCTCTTCTTAACACACTTAATTAACTAATTACCATTAAGTCCTTATTATCCAAATTCTCATACACAAATTACTGAAATATCCTTCCGATCTCGACTTCGCATGCAAATCCCGACTAGGGTCAATTTGGGATGTGACAACTCTTCCCTCCTAAAAAGAATTTCGTCCTCGAAATTCACAGTGAAACACTTACATCCACACAACCCAAATGAACAAAACTTACTTAAACAAAAGCTTGCAACACAACTTACCAGAAGAACCTGCGGTCTCCTTCGAATCCTTGCTAGATGCTACAAACTGTGAAGACACTCGAGAAGATCTGAGCAAATCCTCCACATCCTTTCTAGCTTGCCCAGCTAGACTCTCACTCATCTTTTTAGGACAACCGGCAATCTGGTGTTCCATACTGCCACACCTGAAACAAGCACCTGAAAGCTTCCGACATGGGCCCCGATGTCGCTTCTGGCAGTGCTGACATACTGACGGTACCCACTTCTTACACTTGTTCCCATGTTGCTTCCGAAATTGTTGACACATCAAAGGTTCTCGAACCCTTTTCCCTGCTGGCACTTCACTAACCGATCCTTTTCTCTTCTGAGGAACATGCCACACAACTTCTTGAGAAGCACGAGGAGCAGTCAATCTATCCAAAATCCGAATCAACCCTTGTACGAGAGCCCTATCCTCAGAAACACGACCAGAATCTTCAACTGGAAGACGCTCGGAAACATTCTGATCAGCACTAACTCGATTCACACTTTCCGTTGTCTCGCCTACATTCTCACTAGGATCAGACTCCATCTAGACATGACACAAAACAAGACGCATCTGCATTAGGCCACGACACAAAACCAACTCTCATGCAAAGACTCAACACAAAACAAACAACATACCCAGAACCATCAAACCTAGGCTCTGATACCACTAACTGTAACACCCCCATCGCCGTCCCCGTTGGAAGGACGCCGACGGACGCGCTACACGACGCTCACATATACAGATATACATATGCACAATGCGGAAGCATACATTCATACATAACATACATACGAAAATACGGGTTAATTAAAAACTTACCAGAACTTACCTTGCGGTACAGACTGAACATGCAATAACTCACGCACATGCAGGCACTAAGCAAAAGCATATCCAGAAGCATACATATAACCATTCAATCGGAAGCATAATCGAAATAATAAAACAAAGGAATAACTAAACATAAAACATACTAACTATTACATTCCCACAAGAAAACTCAAGATTAAAACATAATGAATTACATATACAATACTACAGAATTACAAAAGCTGAAATACAGAAGCTGAACAAAATACAGAACTTCTAACTCCTACGTGGCCGACCTTGCAGAAGCGCGACTCGAACAGAACCAAACCTGCCACCTGCACGGAAAGGAAATCCGTGCTAAGCGATAAACGCTTAGTGGGGAGAACAGACAAGAGTATGGACGGCCATTCACAATGGTCGCCAAGGCAGAACACATTTAAATGGCAAATGCGGATATTCATAACATATAATTAATTAGGCTTGCATAATAAAGGCATTCACTTCAAAACTCACAATCAACAATAAACTCATGTCCAGGATAGGCCAAAACAGATATAATACAAAACACGTTACAATCATCATCATGCTGAACTACATACTATATCACATGCACAAACCTACATGGGTAACAAATAACAACATCTTATCGTGCGGAGTCACATGAGCTTTACACATGCAAATGACATAACTAAGCACCTATGCAGGAACTGACCACCCAATCATCATGTTGAGAGTGCTAGCCATTAACATACTTAGACATGCCAAACACATACACTAGTTAAATATCCAAAGGATAACATTTAGAGCATCACAATACCGCTGCGCAACTCTAATATATATTAAGCATCATGCAAAAACACTCTGATAGCGGATACTGAAGGCATAATCACATAACATTACATTCATATCAACAACATGCAGAAAGTATAGAAATCATCACCTACTTACCATCACAACTGCTTCGGTTCACATGCTAATATATATAACAAAACTATACTTAAGTCATATACTTAAATACATCAATCGAATCATTTCAAAGCATTCAGAAACTTATAACAAATCACATGATAAGTACGGATAATCATGTTAGATATTAAATCATGCTTACTTAAAACAGACATACATCCTGAAGCCCATAATCACATTCATATACATATAAACTGATTTCTGAAATCCTTATCATAAACAATCGGATATCACATTCTGATAGCTATTTCAAAGTAACATAAACCAGTAAAGCACCTGCTGACTCACAATAGTGGATAACGAGTGTACTGATTAGTACCTTACGGGTACAAGTCGGCCAAAGGGTACCTTACGGGTACGAATCGAAAACCACTTTATTTGTCACAAAAGCATTTTACTGATGGGGGATCTTAACCCGATCCAAATACATTAAAAAGGATCACGAGGATCCGTACTGATGGGGGGTTCGCGAGGAACCAGTCGGGGGACCTGATTAGGGTCCAAACGTTCAAAGGGCTGCAGCTAACTGATCTCTATTAGGCATGCCTAACTATCCACTAGACTGACTCTCGCAGGTCATGCATAAAATCATTCACATTACGAATCGCACAACGCATAAATATATATATACATCATGCATAAACCAGAGTCCAATAGACATATAAATATGCTCATAAAGTTGGTCATATCTCATACAATTCCCATTGAAAAACATAATACAGTTAATATACTATAACATTTAAACAATGTTCTAAAGCATGCCAAGAATCAAGTAAAGAAGCACTACCATGCCAATGGTTATCAATACAAAATCCTAATCATGCGTTAGGGAGGATAACTAAGTATAATCATGCATAATCCAAATTACATTTAAATATAACAAATTGAGTTCAAAGGCTAAAGCATACTATCAATCAAAGCTCATACCAGTCATATTCAAAAGCATGCAATAATTCCCTTAATCACATTTTAGCAATACTCATCAAACTAAAGCATGTCAGGAACACATGTGGAGTCATATTATGCTAATGATAAAAAACGCATAATCTAAATCATGAAATGATACTACATATTTCTAAGCATGGCAGATTATTCTTAAAGAAGAATTCAATCGAAGATATGCATAACATATTGCTAATCATAATTGAAATAGGCTAACCAATCAGATGAGCAAAATAAGATAGCACACAATAGAGGAAAAAGCCATAAAAGCATTTGAAAGTCATTTAATAATAAAACTAGTCACGGTGAACAAAGCAAAACAGAAAAGCCATACAGGAGCATATAACAGTATGATATAATTTATACAGCAGTGAAGACCCATACAGAAGAAATAGGAAATTCATTTTGGTTAAAACTGGGCGAAATCGGAAAAAGGAGCTGAAGAGGGGTCGGTCACGAGTCGTGTCACGACTCGTGACTGAACTCAAAGGGGTCACGAGACGTGACCTAGTGTCACTCCTTGTGACATCCTAGAGAGTCACGGGACGTGACTCTATGTCACGCCTGGCCTTCATAAGAGTCACGCCGTGACTCTAAGTCACGAGACGTGACTTTCCTCTCACAGAGAGAGGCAGTCACGCTTCGCGACTGGAGTCACGCCTTGCCCTTCACATAAGTCACGTCGTGACTCTAAGTCACGAGACGTGACTTGCCTCTCGCAAGGCAGTCACGCTTCGCGACATCGACCAGCCCAGCGAGAAGTCACGCGTTGTGACTGGGAGACGGAGTCACGTGGCGTGACTGGAAGTCACGTCTCGTGGCTTGTCTCTCTCAGGGAAGTCACGACACACTGGGAATGGAAAATTCCACAGAAACGCGATTTTCCATTCCCAGCTACCCAGAATTCAACGAAACTCGATAAAACCATTTTCAGTCTAATTAAAAACACTACCCAAGTCATCTTACCTTTCAATCGATCATCCAAACATCAAACTGACATAAAACCAGCTTAATCCATCAATTAAAACAATCAAAACCATGCATAAACACATTTAATTCATTTAAGAACATAAACCCTAAAAGTTACAGTAAGTTCAAAACCTAAACTCAGAACTTCAAATTCAATCCTTAACATGCATTACTAACACATCTACTCACGTAATCATGCATATACACATTCCAGAACACATCAATTTCCAGAAATTAGACCACGCAAACACAATTATAAGCCTAGTGAGCAATAGGGCAGAGACAATCAACTGAGATTGAAGAACAGAGAAGTTCAAAACGTTGCATGCATTCAAACACTCCCAAACCTGGAAATGACGATCCAAAATCAGCTTCAAGATCAGTCCTCAATCCTTTCCTTGCCTTTACTTTGCTTCTTCATGCAATCCAAAGCTTGCACAACAAAACCCACAATTCCTTAGTTCAAACCCTAATTGAAGATAAAACCAGTAGATGAAGAAGAAGAAGAAGAAACACAACACGTAGAACACCTTAAACCAACTTACCTCTTTTAGCAAAACACACTTCCAACCCAAACACAACTCCAAGCCAAAGCCAAAGAGAATGAAAGGAAAAAGCAGAGAAGGAAGAGGAGAAGAAGAAGGGAAGGCGTGAGAGGGAGAACGGGAATGCAACCTGTGTTCCCTCTCTCTTCCTCTTTCCTTTCTTCTTTTTCTTCTTTCAATGCTCACCTAGCAAGCCACTTGGCAACATCCAATTGGACCACAAAATCCACTCAAACTTTCCAAATTAAAGCACCATACTTGAGTCACACCTAAACATTTCCAAAATCACTCATATCCTACTTCCATAAGCACACACTAGCACTTCTCTTCTTAACACACTTAATTAACTAATTACCATTAAGTCCTTATTATCCAAATTCTCATACACAAATTACTGAAATATCCTTCCGATCTCGACTTCGCATGCAAATCCCGACTAGGGTCAATTTGGGATGTGACACCAATAATATTAATGTGAAGAAAACCATTATATAAATGAAAATGTAATGATTACATCAAGGTCTAAATGTTTGGCCTAGGGCATAACCACTAACAGGAAGCAATAATCATGGTAATGAAAATATCACTAAACTGCTCAAACCTCCCTATAGAATGTTGGGATAAATTTTAAAATCAAATATGAGTTGATTCGGTAAGTGTTTAAGGAAAACTTTGCATAATGCATCATCTTGTGTAGTATAAATGATCATAGTGTGGTGAAATTGATCTAAATGAGCCTGAGGATCAATGTTACCATTATATTTCAAAAAAGTGCGAAGTCTAATGTTGGAAAAAGGTGCTACTAGAATTTTCTTAGAAAAAGGAGACTGAAACATGCCTTGGTATTGCAGATCATTGCAGTTTTAATATTTCTGCATATGCTCATCGAATAACCGCTCGAACTTCTGACTAGTTAAGGTCATAATAGGTATTGTAGCTGGTGGAGCAACAGATGGTACTTGTGGGCACTATAACTCCAAAGGAATAGAAGGACGAGTAGTTCAGTTAAGATCCATAACACCTACTAGCACATTTAGGTAATGAGGTGAGGTAGGTATAGATGGTTGAGCTTAGGTTGCTATGGTGGTTAAAGTTGCACTGAAAGTTTGAGCGATTCGAGGATTAAAACCAAGTATTGGAACCGTTAAAGGCATGACGGGAGCTAGAGTGGCCACCTAGGGGGAAAAACTGCTAAATAGGTGGAGTCAAGGGAACATTTGCATCGTCAATGTGCTCCATCAGTGAGCCAGATGGGACATTCAAATTGGGGAAAGATCCATTATTGTGGGAAGATCCATTATTGTGGGAGACTTCCACGCTCTCTGCACCAAATGATAAGAGTTCGGTAATCTGGATTGCTACCTAGGATCAGCCTTAAGATGAAATATCCATAACCTAACTTTCAGTAAGGAGATAGACAGTCTGAAAGATAAAAATCCGGTGAAGACTCCGGTGTGAAATTCTCCAACGGTCAAGGAAGAAAACTTAGAGAAGAAATTAGTCTATGATTGAGTTTAGAATAAGGATAATACCTGATTTCAGTACTGATGGACTATATATAGTTTCCAGTTGACTTAAATGCTTATCATTAAAGTGAACAGTTAATTATCATTGATTATATAACGTCTGAGGCATTATGAAATTGTAAGAGTTGTCATGTTCAATAGTAATTTTGAGTTGTGTATGTTGGACTAACTATGTAAATGTCCCGATTATCAAAAAGTAATGTCAACTTTATAGTGAACTCCAAACAACATTAATAGTTAGATTACTGCATGTTTGTGCTGATCAGCGTAGCAAGATGAATTGAAGTTTTTGGTAACTTTTATTAAGTGATAAATGATCGAAATTATGTAATAATTAATTAATTAATTAGTTAAATATGTATATGGGAATGTGATTCTTGGAAAGACTTTGAGTACAATTATGAAATTGTGGTTGGTGGCACATGCTGGATGGAGGGAATTATTTTCTTAAGTAACAAATTTTAGTTGTTTGGCTATAAGATAAGACTATCTATCATTGTCATTTACTTCTAAATGAAATACTAGAAGATAAAGCAATTATATTATTATTATGCGTGCTTATATGAATATATGGCGATTATTTGTTTCTTTTTTCTTTTTCTTTCTCTTTCTTTTTCTTTTTCGTTTTTTTTTTTTAAAAAAAAAGAAAATACATTAATACACATAACGTGTATTTAAATATTCATCTTTTTTATTACTTAATTAATAGTAGGAGTTGTGATATTTTTAATATGATCAAGGGTAGTGTTTTCGAAATCAAGGGTAATTTTTAATATGATCAAGGGTAGTTGCTTAGCTATGTTTACAAGGAAAGTTAATTAGAAGTATTTACCGCTAGTAATCTTGCAGCGAAATAACGTGAACCAAAAAAATAGTTATCAACATCATGACGAAATAATATTCTATCAATTCTCTTCTTAGATATATTAGCGAGCGGTGAGTCGTTAATGTAAAATTGTTGTTAAAATTAGCGAGAAAGGTCATTTTATTGCTAAAATTTTTATAAATTAAGTTCTTGCTATATCCTTACTAATTAATATTATTTAGCCATGGATTATATCAGCAATTAGCAAGGAATATTGTTTTCGTTAAATATACATTGTCAGCAATTAACATGTGTAGTTATTAATATCGCAACCAAATAATATTTAAGTAATTATCTCATAAAAATTAGCAATTAACGATGGGTATTGTCCTTACTATATAATAATATTTAGCAATTAGTAAGGGTAGTTAGCTAGTTACCAACATCAAGACGAAATAATATCTAAGTACTTACCTTACAAAAAATAGTAAAATGAGTGTCTTTTCTGCTAAATGATAACGAACCTTCTCGCTAAAATTGTGCTACAATCATTTTATTATTGCAGATTGAATTCTCATTATATTCTCGCTAATATTACTTAACAACTTAATTTAACAATTAGAAAGGAGTATTCTTCTAGTTAAATAAGATTTTGGTTGCAGTGAATAGCGAAGGTAAATTCTAAAAAGAAAAAGACCAAATTACAAACTAATCTCTAATATTTAACTTATATTTCAATTCAACACGGATTTGAATATTAACTTTTTGCTTCTCCTTCAATTGAGAAACTTCATTAACTTTTCCATTAATTCTAATGGAAATTTAAATTTTCTATTTAAACAAAAATTAATTTTTTAAATTTTTATTTAGTTGTTCATATAATTAAAATTAATAATAAATTTATTTTAATTTTAATAATTAAATTTGGACTTTTGTTTTTAATTTTCTACTTTTATTTAAGCATATTGAGAATAAATTTCAAAAAAACATCAAGAAATAAAAAATGAAATTTTTAACTTGCTCACAATTTAAATAATATTTAGAAAAATTTCACTTCGAATTTTGTGTTTTTTTGAAATATATTAAATATATATTTAAATAAGAGTTATAAATTTAAAAAAGTATCCAAATTTAATTATTAAATTTAATAAAATTTATTATTAATTTTTATTTATGTTAATAACTAAATAAAAATTGAAAAAAGTGATCTTTTTAATAGAAAATTTAAATATTCGTTAATTTTAACAAAAGAAAAATTAATGTAATACGTCAATTGAAAGAACAACAAAACATTAGTGTCCATAAGTAAAAATTTAAAAATTGGGCGTTGAATTAAAATATATATGAAACGTTAGTCTTTTTTTTAATAATTAGTCCAAAAACTTTTTTAATAAAGGTATAAGATTTGCATTTTTGACTGCATCTTGCATTCTTGTTAGTATGCATTAACTAAAATTTGAATATTTTTCGACTTATGCACTATACCTCTAAATTAAAAAATACATAAAATTTAAGTGAATCCGTAATAATAACGAGCGGTGGATCCAATGAGAGGTTAGCCCCCCCAATTTTTTTTTTTCGAGAAAATACTATAAATTTTAGGATTAATTACAAAAAAACCCTAACATTTTATCTACATTTCAATTTAATACCCAACGTTTAAATTTTTTTCTAATTGGATACTAGCTCTTTCAATTTAAAAACTCAATTAACCTTTCCCATAAATTTAACGAAAATTTGAATTTTTTATTAAAAACTATTTTTTAAAATTTTTATAAAATTGGGATACTTTCTTTTTCTTTTTCTTTTTAATAAGAAAAAAGAAGAAAGCAAAAACTACATAGCAATAAAATGAGGAAAAGAAACTCCCGCCATATCTCTAAGAAGAAGAGGAATGATCACTTAAGGTGCATCAGAACTGAGAAGGCCACGAAAACTGCTGAGTGAGATCAAAAGCCATATTAGCCAATCTATCTGCTACTGAATTGACTTCTAGGTAAATATGCTTAATGCTAACATCTCAATCATAAATGAGAAGAGTCTTAATCTTGTGAATCAGATCCAAATTAGGACCGGGAAACAAGAGGTCCTATTGAACTGCATAAACCACAGTTGCATTATCAACTTGAACTTCAATCTGTCTCCAATCTCTATTCCAAGCTTGGTTAAGGTCCGAAAAAACTCCCCATAACTCAGCTCTATAAGCGCTACAGGAACTAATAGAAGCTAAGAAACCACCTACCTAATCACGAAGAGAATCTCGCAAAACCTTTCCACAAGAAGCTAACATACCACCAGTGTTTAGAACGATGGTATTGGGACTGATAGCATTCCAACATATCATCATTTCCTTACACTGCAAAGAAGCTTCGCCAATTCCATGAAAAACATTACTGGCAGCAAGATTAGGTTCCACCAACTTCACAATAAGCGAAACCTTTGACTGGAAATTAACATGTTGACTATCAAAGACTCGAAGACATCTCCCTTAGCCAGCAAGCATAACTAAAAGAAATCGCCCAGGTGCCTTTCTACTATAAAAACCACCACCAATATTCAAAATGAACCAATCCTCAAAAGGCATATTGAAAAAAGAATCTCGATCACCTGGAGTTAAAAGCTACTGCCAAATAACCTTCACAAATGGACAACTCCTTAAAAAATGATCAATAGTTTC
This sequence comes from Excoecaria cochinchinensis, assembly GCA_947683425.1. Lineage (NCBI taxonomy): Eukaryota > Viridiplantae > Streptophyta > Magnoliopsida > Malpighiales > Euphorbiaceae > Excoecaria > Excoecaria cochinchinensis. Next base: position 3,363,471 of record CANTUQ010000110.1, read on the forward strand.
ATTGTCTAAACTAGAAAGAGGGCAACAAGCATCATCAGTTAATAACTTTCTTCGATAACGTTCTTCATTAGTTAGGAGGAGTTGATGTCCCACAAACCAAAGAAACACCCAAATTCTATGGGGACCATTCCACCTCCAAATAGCTTTCCATAAATTATTTGCTCCTGGAACTTGAATACTACAAAGCGAATTATGAGCTAATGCCACAATAAAAATGCCAAAGCAAAATGCCTCCAATAAATAACATCAGCCACCAAGGACAAAGAAATAGTACCATAATTCAAGATAAGATTCACAAGCTCGTTAGGAAGACAGGAATAGAGCAAAAGAACATTCCAAAAACCATTATCAAGTATAACATCACAAACCTTTCAGCCACAAATTGACTCAAGCACATAAAAAATTAACCAAGTCAACTAAAGGGCGATCATACATCCAATTAGCAAACTAAAAGGAACACTGATAACCATTTCCCAGAGACCAACTTATATTAGAATAAAAAAACTCTAAATTCATCAAATAGCTTTCCAAAAAGGAGATCCATGACCTTTCTTGAAATTACGTGGAAGATGGTTAGGATTTAAACCATATTTCTCAGCAAGAATGCAAACCTATAGGGCTTCAAGTTCATTAACAAGTCACCAACCTAATTTAGCTACGCATGCTAAATTAAACTCATGTAACTTCTTAATGCCCAAGCAACCTTACGATATAGGTAAATAAGCTTTCTCCCAACTAAACTAATGAACTTTTCTCTTATTACTAGAAGAACCCCATAAGAAATCACGACAAACTTTTTCAATTTGATCATAAATTCCAGTAGGCAGAATGCAAGACTGTGCAGCGTAAATAGGGATGGACATCAACCAAATTAATAAGGGTAACATGACCAACCATAGATAAAGAGTTCGATTTTAAAGCACACAAATGTTTTGAACTTTTTCCACAATGAATTGGTCATAAGACTTTGTGTTTCTACCTTGAACAATGGGAAGTCCAATATAACGACCCATCTCCTCAGTGAGTTTGAAACTGGGTTGAATTAAACTCACAAGATTATTATCCACATCAGAAGAAACACAGAAAGAAGTTTCAGAAAAAAACACTTTCTATCCAGAACAAGCACAAAAATCTCCAACACAACTAAGTAATTGAAGCTTCACAAAAAAAGAACCGAATCATCTACAAAAAACAGATGAGATAAAAGAAGACCAGATCTTCCCAAACTAACAGGATGCCATAGTCCATCATTAATAGCCTTAAAAACCCTATGAAAAAGATGCTCGATACATAGAACAAAAAGATAAGGAGAAAGGGGGTCCTTTTGCCTAACCTCTTTAGAAGCTTTAAAACTCTTTGATACATTCCTGTTCCAAAGAAAACTTGTCGTCCTGACTTCCCAAGAGTGAATGAGAACTTGAATAACAGCATCCGGAAACCTCACTTCAATAAGAGTATCATATATGAATTCCCATCGAAGACAATTATAAGCTTTTTCCAAATCGACATTTATCATAACCCAGCCCACTTTACCTTTTCTTTTGCGCAAAGACTGCATCACTTTTTGGTCAATAATGATGTTGTCAATGATTTGCCTTTCTAAAAAAAGCTAGTTTGAGTGGAATCAATGAGTAAAGGCAAGAAAGGTTAAATCTTGTTAGACATAACCTTCATTAAAATCTTAAAAACCTCCGAAAGAAGGCTAATCGGGCAAGAACTACTGATAAAAATAGGGTTTTCACACTTAGGAATAATGGAAATCGTAGCCTTACAATGAGAGTCTTCCATTCTATGACTCTCCAGGCAATTACGAACAAATTACAAATAGATGGTTTCACAATCTCCCAATTAGATTGAAAAAGGGTTGCATTTAAACCATTAATTCTAAGAGCTTTAAGGGGCTTCATAACAAAAGAGCTTCTCGCACTTCCTCTTCTGTAACTTCCCTAACTAGCGAACCCACATCAGCTTCCTGAAGCCGATAAAAGTCATTTCTAGTCGGATAAGCTAATACAAAAGCAGAATCAGCCCTATAGAGAGATTTATAAAAGTCAATTGCATGCTTTTCTAAAACCTGTTTATCATCACAACAAACCCCATTATCTAACTGCAGTTGTTTAATTCCCAATTTTCTTTTTCTGATTTTAAATTTCGTATGAAAGTAAGTAGCATTTTTTATCACCAAGACGAACCGAATCAGCACTAGATTTTATTTCCAGAAAATCTCCTCTTAATTAAGCACCGTTTAATATTGTAGTCTCAAATCTTTTTTCAAATTAGAAAGGAAGGCATAATTCCTATGTGCAAGAAACTTCTCAATACGTCCAATTCTGGACAAAAGAATCTTCTTTCTAGTGATAATATTACAAAAAACGGTGTTGTTCCGTAAAAAGACCCTTTCAGTAAAAAAACTCATCGCAGTAGAAAGATCAACCTCATTGCTCCAACTATCACACACAAAAGATTTAAAATCCTTGTGAAGAAGGCAAGCTACAAGAAAATGAAAATTAAAGGTTCGAAAAGCTTATTGCGGCTGATTTAAAGAGAGCAAAAGAGGCATATGATCAGAAAAGACCAATTCCTATGTGCAAGAAACTTCTCAATACGTCCAATTCTGGACAAAAGAATCTTCTTTCTAGTGATAATATTACAAAAAACGGTGTTGTTCCGTAAAAAGACATTTTCAGTAAAAAAACTCGTCGCAGTAGAAAGATCAACCTCATTGTTCCAACTATCACACACAAAAGATTTAAAATCCTTGTAAAGAAGCCAAGCTATAAGAAAATGAAAATTAAAAGTTCGAAGAGCTTGTTGCTGCTGATTTAAAGAGAGCAAAAGAGGCATATGATCAGAAAAGACCTTGGGGATATATTTAACAGATGTTGCATAAAAAATTAACCGCCACTTTAGATTGCAAACTGCCCTGTCAATCCTCTTTCTAACATTCCCCCTTTTCCAAGTCTAAAGTGAACCCTAATAACCAAGATCAAGAAGGTGGCATTGATTCATAAAACAGTTGAAAGAGCTGACAAGATCGACTATCTCTCAAAGGACCACCAATTTTCTCATGAGAGAAAAGAAAATCATTAAAATCACGAATAATGCACGAGGAAACATTCATATGATTGGAAATAGCTTGCAACTCTTGCCAAAAACATTTTCGATGACAACTTGAGCGGTTAGCATAAACATCAGACAAACAAAAATCTTCAAAATCCAAAAACAACAATATGCAAAGTCGCAACTTGATAATAATGAGAAAAGACATCAATATTTAAACCATACCTCCACATATTGAAAAACCACTAGCTTCTAGTCATAAAGGAAAAGGAAAATCCAATTTCTTAATAGTACGATAAGCTAACTTGCCGGTTATTCTTATCTCAACCAAAGCCAAGGTGGAAAAAGCACGTTGTTATAGTCAAATCTTTATGAAAATGATCAATGAGAGGGGACCTTTGACAATTCAAAGATAAAATGCCAAGATCCATAAATATAAAAAGACAAGAGAAAGGTTGAGTGGTAGAGCCACCCACAACATCCAACAAAGTTGAACTAGTCTCATTGCCAAAAAGAAACTGAACATTCACTTGATTCTAAGAAAAACTCTATGAAATCATTTGAGTTGTAGACATCCTTAAACTCAACGAATTCCCACCTTTGACCTTTTTTAATTTTACATCTGGTGGTTTCCTACCATTAAATTTGACTTCTCCCAATTTTGAGCATTCATAAAGAGCTTTATCCTTGAAATAACCATCGGAAGAAGCTTTTTTTATTATTAAAAGGTCCGAGAGCATCAGTCGCCACATGAGAATTGGAATCAAGGGCAGTAGAAACTAGATTTACTCGAGACTTTGGATCAACGTTCATCTGCTCTTCAAAATCAGCCCATAAAGTTTTATTCAAGTCCTCATTTTTAGAGGTAGGCAAAGAAGAGTCATCAATAATCATATCAACATTTGTCCTGTGGTGAATTTATTCGATAAAGACTTCTCAATGTTAGGCTATTTCGCTTTTTGAGCACTATCCTTAGTGCCACTTGTGCTGGGATCAATCATACCAAACTTGTTGTCTTGCTTGGAGATAACTTTCTTCTTTAGCAGCTAACTCTTCACTGAGGAATCCATCTCCCTTTCTATAATATCTAAAAATAGCTTGGTCATTATCACCGTAAGTTATCTTAGAATGAATTATAAAAAAGGTTATCAATAGGATCAGTGTCTCTATTATCTCCTTTCAAAACTGCATACCTAGAACAGTTCTTGGTCGACTTAAAAGAATTGGGTTTTTTTTATTATCTCCACCCTTACAAATAGCCCTTGCATTAGAATTTCTACCATGCCTCTGAACAAGCATCCAAAGGCCATATTTTTGATCCACTGTTGGAAGTTGTTGATTAGAATTTAAAATCTCAATAACCTCATGAGTCTGACCATTTAGAGAAAATACTAGAAATTTTTTAAAATTATCCGGATTCGAACAACATTGCCCATTTGAATGACTAGCATGCCCATAATGAAAGCAAATAACTGGAATTCCTTCATGCACTACTATTTTCATTTTACCTCTAAAAATGAAGTAAGGATATAGAGGTTTAGATAAATAAATTTCTATAGCTATACGTGCAAACTTACCTTTATCAGAATTAGAAGTATCATAATCAATACGTCTCAGCTTCCTAAATATATTTCCAATAGCACATAGGACATGCTTATGATAAAGATGAATAGGCATACCAAGAAAACAAATCTAAGATGCATGTTTTGTCACTTTGTCATGATCAACACTAAACTCAGGATGCCAAGGCTGCACCACTAGATATCTCCCTAAAACCATCCACAGTCCCCTAAGTAAAGCATTGGAAGCATCATCCACTGATTCAAACTGAACTAGGAAGTAATTTTTCTCTAAATCCACCACCTTATACTCTTATTTCGGCCTCCACAATGAAGCAATCTTGTCACAGAACAAGCCATAACTGATCGTTCTTCCCATTAGTATAGCAACAACTGCTTTCTTCCAAGGTTTAGTGATCTTAGCCTCCAGCTAATCCTTAGAAATCTCCATCTCAAAAGTATCATCAATATCATGAAAGATAATTTTCACATCAATAGATATATGATCATTCAAATCAAGACCACAATCTGAATCGTCAGTCTTAGCATCTGACACATAATCAAATTTGCCTCATTCATAGGATCTTCCATCTCATCCAAGAAAATATTAGGGTTCAATTTCTTAGCTTCCAAGGCTTCTCTATGAGAAGAGAAAGCAGGATTAAACTCACCCTCAACCACGACATCCTCATTCATATTAAATTGCTTCTTAATTCTCCGATCATCCAGTGGAGAAACACGTGGCAATTTTTTTCAAATCCATCATAATGGCATTTGCAAGGGTTTGCTCCGCTAGGATTCCCATCCATGTTCTTTTTCTTTACTTTTTTACCCTTCATTAATGCTACATTTCTTTCTGCGAGATACTTTTTAAAAAAAATGTTTTTTTACTCTTTTATATATATATATATATATATATATATATTATCTTTCAAAAAATTCACAAAAGGAAATGTAAATTTTTTTTATTTTTTTAATTATGAGCAAATTAAAAATTTCATTAAAAAATATTAGCTGTATATTTAAATAAAAGTAGCAAATTAAAGAAAGTATCCCAATTTAATTATTAAAATTAAAATAAATTTTAATTTTTAATTATATTAACAAGCAAATAGAAATTCAAAAAAATGATTTATAAATTGAAAATTTAAGTTTCTGTTAGATTTAACTGGAAAAGTTAATATAATTCATCAATTGAAAAAAACACCAAAACGTCAGTGTCCAAATAGTGAGAATTTAAACGTTAACATGTTAAATTAAAATATAGGTGAAATATTAGTTTTTTTTTTTTTTTTTAATTAGCCTTAAATTTTATATTGGTTCTGAACTAGTTACTAAATTGGTCCTTGTAATTTTTTATTACTTACAATTTAACTTTCTTCAAAATTTTGATTTTTTTTTCTTTCTCATATTTCAATTTTGCCTCCTTTTTTTTATTATATCCTCCGTTGGACCCTGACGATAATAATAATAAAAAAAAGTTGGAGCCCCATGTGGAGGGTGGGTCCACAATTTTTCCACATGCCTTCGTTTACACATGTATTTATGGGTAACCTAACAAGTGGAGAATTGGTATTCAGCGTACTCAAACCTACCTCTGCACACATAGAGAAAGAAAGAAAGAAATTTGAGATAACGTCTTTAAATGAAGTGGTTAGTTGGTGGAGTTAAGCAAAGCATTCTCCACAAATACATAACTTTCACTAAATAAACCCCAAATACTCAATTCACAAGCAAAATCCTCTTCTTCTGGTATATAATTAATTTCTGATTCTGCATATGGATTCATCAAATTCTTTAGTTTTCAGGAAAAACTCCAAGAAAATGAATCAAACACTTAATGAATCAAACAAGAAGCAAGGAGACGATCTTGATCTTGATCTTGATCACCTATGTCAAGCACAAAACAAAAGGAAACGCTTCGCTTTGCTATCTTTTTGGGAGTTGCCTGATCACATGAAGGATAACGAGTTCATTTTGGGATATTATAGAGTTAATTGGCCACTTAAGGATGCTCTCTACAGCATTTTTCTTTGGCATAATGAAACACTCAATGTTTGGACGTAAGTTCTTTATTTTTTGTTTTTAATACCTCTATTTTTTTTTTAATTTGCTTAATTATTTCCCATTTATTTTTTATTTTTTATTTTGTATTTTTAGGCATTTAATTGGGTTTCTGCTATTTTTGGGGTTAACTGTGGCGAATGTTATGCAAGTTCCTCAGGTAGCGGAACTTCTCGGTCTTTTTACCAGGTTTGTGGAATATTTCATTCTTTTTCTAACGATTTTTCAAATATATATATATATATATATTAAAAACTAAATATTATATAATTGTTTGATTATTTGTGTCCATGAATGTCGATTTATCTTCTAAATTTATAAACCTATTTTTTTAAAAAAATTGTTTAAGAATATATTTACTAACAAAGTATAAATCATGTGATAGAGCAAGCAATAATATTACAACAAGCAATGATAAAACAACGGAAGGTGGTTGAGTAAATTAAATAACTGCATTGAAGATAAATTTTGGGAAAGAAAATTTATTACTCCTATCATATGCTATTTCAGTATAAACTGTAATTGAGACTTATCTGAGCTTGGGACTGCTATTTTTGGGTGGACTGGACTTGTCTAAATTTGATTTATGAACTTTTTTATTCGAATTGATGCGATATAAAAAGAAGTAATTTTTAATATAAAATGCGACATAAAAATAATTAATTTTTACAGCTATGCTTATATGTTGTATTATATTATTAGGCATACAAGTCCCAAGTTTTATGCAAGTACTACGTAACTATAGATTTATGTCCAAGGCCTAATTAACTTAAAAATAAAATTACTATAATTTCATTCTCAATGTTTGAAGTTTGTATTTTGATTGAAATAAATAAAAATGTTTGAAGTGTGTATGAAAAAGTTGTAAGTACATATTAAAGAGTGCAGAGAAAATACGATAATTTTTAGTTTCTTTCATTCAATATGAGTGTAAAGCATACACCGTTAGATTATCTCAAAAGGCCAGCAAAGTAACATTTTGATGGGATGAGTCATGTGGTGTGAAATAGTGTATTATGTTGGTGGTATAATACTGTATAATATTGTAATTGTTACTATATTTGGGAATATGACATGATATTAATAAATTTTTAATACAAGAAAAACGATAATATATATATATAGAAAAATAAGATTAGAATAATATATGTACACAAAAGGTGCATATAATTCATTTACAATTATCGAAAAGAAAAATTTAACTCAAAATTTTTCACACTTTTTTATTAAATGCTGGCTATCAAACTAAATATGGATATTTAGATTAGAATTATATTAAAATATAATTGGAGTTTTCAAAATTGAATAAGGGCATTAAAGAAATAAACATGTATAAAAGCATGATAAACCACCAATTTAATGATTTAAAAATTTAGACAAAATCAAACTATAGTTACCATGAAATGGATCCCTGGATTGAAACTATTTTTAAATAACCACTTAACTAATGTAATACAATACCATATCCCTAACCAAGATTTAAAGAAAGGATTTTTTTTTTAAAATATAATGTCTAATTGCTAAAATATCATTAGGATAAATCAAATTCGAAGCATTTTTTTTTTTATCGAGTGCTGTCATCAAATCAAACCAACTTCTAGTTGTTAATTGTATCTCAACTTAAGCCATACCGATATGGGAATTCAAATTACTGGATCCTATATTTTGGTTGCAGGTCAATTCTCACCAGTGGAGAAGCAAATGCATCACATGATTCAAAAGATTTTTTCATGGTAATTAGTAATCTCATATTACACTAAAATTATAGTAATTATTAGCATAACATAAATTAGATGAATATATTTGAAACAACTTAGTTATTGCCATAAGAATTGCAGGGAACAACAAAGCTTCTTAAATTGAAGCAGATAGACATAGCACAAGCAGGAATTAAGCCGGTAACCCGATGGCCATTCTATATATTCTTAGGTGGCTCTATGTTCTGCCTTATATCAAGCAGTATTTGCCATCTCTTTGCCTGCCATTCACACAATGTTAGCATTTTCTTGTTGCGTATGGACTATGTGGGTATTACAACTATGATTATCACCTCATTTTTTCCTCCAATCTATTATATTTTTCAATGCGAACCGCATTGGCAATATGTATATCTCGTTGGTATTACAGCAATGGGAATGTTCACTATTATAACACTCCTTTCTCCAGTGCTTTCGTCTGGAAAATTTCGCTCTTTTCGAGCCCTTCTTTTCTCTTCGATGGGATTCTTCGGTTTCATCCCTGCCATCCACGCCACAATTGTGAATTGGAGTAATCCAAAGCGTGACTTGATTCTTGCCTATGAGTCTGCCATGGCTGTATTTTATTTGATTGGTACTGGTTTCTATGTCAGTCGGATTCCCGAAAGGTTAAAGCCTGGATGGTTTGATCTAGTAGGGCATAGCCATCAAATTTTTCATGTATTTGTGGTATTAGGGGCACTGGCTCATTATGGTGCTACCCTTATATTCTTGGAGTATAGGGATCATGTTGGGTGCTAATTAAGTGTAAAGCTATATGTCTTAATATACATATGTATATGGTTTAATGATCCATGGTGGTATTAGGTGGATTTATTTTCTTCTTCTGAGAGGTTATTTTGTGAAATTCTTTATTCATTATTGTGCACTTAATTAACTAGTCCATGTTGATGCATTAATATAATCAGAAATATTGACCCATAATTGAAGGACTGAATAAGAAGTGTAGCTATTTGAAAAGATTAAAAGCACTCTTTTGATGGGTGGAAAATTCTGATGGCCTGAAAAACATTCAAGATTCTCTGTCACTTGGTAAAGACTCAGTCACATGGGACAAGGGTGATCCCTAATATATCTTGTATTTTCATTTTGTCATCCAAGTTTGCTGGACATATTATGAGGTTGATTATGATGCTTTCATGAACTCGCACGGGGAAAGTTAAATAAGAAATGTTGTCATGTGAAGTCTTAACCTATTCACCAGATTAACAGTATTAATTGTGTGTGCTTTAGTCAAAAGTTTTCTTGTGCAAAAATAATAACATGACTTTAAGGCTTATAGCCTTTATTTTGGATAAGGACATTCGTACATACTATTAGGAGTGTGCAAATGTTCGGTTCGGTTCGGTTTTGGACCGAACCGAACAGATCGAAAATCGAACTGTTGAAATTTTTTATAACCGAACCGACAACCGAAGGTTTAAGGACCGAAACCGAATAAACCGAAATAATTTCGGTTCGGTTCGGTTTGGACCGAAATTTATCAAATATAGGTTTTTTTTAAATTTTTTTTTTAACTTATATAGATCTATAAATTAAATTAATTTATATTCAACAAAATAAAACAATTTAAAATAACTAAAAGAAAAAACATGCATAAATTTTTCAAATTATATTCCTAATAAATATTAAGCAAAATTACACTAAAAAAGCAAATATTAAAATAAATACATATGTTCTGATTAATAATACATTCAATGTCTTTCAATTAAAAAAAACATACATGTAAATAAATATAACATAATTTAATACTGCAACAAATCCAATCAAGCCATCTTAGACCTGCATTCCATACAAACAAACAATGATTAAATAAATTTAACCAAAATGTGAAAACAAAATACAAAATAATTGAAAAGTGTAGAAATATTTTACTGTATCAACAGTAGATTCCATATGAATTTTTTAAAAATCTGCAAATAAAAAAATAAATAATTATTTTTATAAGAACTAAATTAAATAATTAAAATAAAGAACTAAGATTATAGATATATATATACCTTGCTCTATTTAGATCACATCATCTTCTTCAATTGCTCTTTCAAGTTCATGTGATTCAAAAAGCCAATCTTGAGTACAAATAGGGGCTTGCACAATTTTAGGAGTCAATGAACTACTAAATGCATCAAGTAGTCTTGCACTCGAGCTAAATGTAGCCTCCGAAGGCACGGTAGAGATGGGAACAACCAACACATCACGAACTATTTTATCGAGAACAGAAAATCTAGGACTGTTTACTTTTCACCATTGTAAAATATTAAAGTTCTTCTTATCATCATACTCAATTTGCTCACTCAAATACTTATCAATATCAGTCCTCTTGCTCAAATGCTCACCTAAGACTTCACTCTTGTATTTTGATTCAACAATTCTCTTCAACTTCTCAGTTTCATCCAATTGCATCAAAATGATGGAATCATCTTGTTCCATAGGCTCTTTTTGGCTTGAACTTGAACTTAAATCTTTATCTTTGTATTCTTTATACAATCTATCTAACAAATCTTTAATTCGAAATACCATCAACTCACCATCTTTTGACCCAAACATCATTTTAAAAGTTAAGCCAATGAAGCTTATAACGGAGATCAAAAATAACACCAAGATAAATTACGTGGTTAACTTTCGATAGATCTCCCCAATACTTATCATACTTCATTTTCATTTTTGTAGCCATCAATGACAACTCAAAATCACTACTTTTTTTTCACTCTTCCAACAAACGATACATTATGTAAAGTTAATAAAAAAAAGTACTACATGTCACATATTTAGAACCAAAAATTTTTAAAGTAAGCTCATAAAAATGGTTCAAAAAAGTGAGCATTCTTCTCACATTATCCCAATCACTTTTATCAGGTACACCCGACCAATCATTTTCTCCTTGCAAATTAATTCTAAAGTAGGGATCTACATCATCTAACTGCTTGAAAGCCTTTCCAAACTTTTGGGCTGTGTCTAACATCAAGTAAGTGGAGTTCCACCTAATTGGAATATCAAGAGACAACATCTGCTTACACTGAATTTTTTTCATACTCACAACTTTGTTTGAACTTCCTAATTCTTTTACAAGATGACCTCACATAACGGACAGCCGCCCTAACCCTTTTAACTGAATTCCCTATTTCTTTGAAGCCATCTTGCACAATTAAATTTACTATATGAGCAACACATCTCATATGCAACAATTTTCCCTCTAAAACACTATGACCCCAATCATTAAATTTCTCCTGCAAATAATTTATGGCAAGTTCATTTGGAGCATGATTATCCACAGTAATAGTAAAAACATGCTTAGTTCCCCAATCATTCAAACATTTTTCAATTTCAATGCCTAACTCTCTGCCTTTGTGACTAAAGATAGGACAAAAGTTCAAGATCCTTTTATGCAATTTTCACTCATTGTCAATCCGATGACATGTTAGACACATATAATTGATTTGTTGAATTGATGTCCAAGTGTCTGTAGTAAGACAAAGTCTTTGTCTTTTAATCTCAATGTATTGCTTAAGTTTAATTTTTTCACCAATATAAATCTGAAAACAATCTCTAGATATGGTGAATCTAGATGGCATCCTAAATTTGGGTTGCACAAGAGCCATGTATTTCTTAAATGCTTTATTTTCAATAAAGCTTAAAGGTAATTCAGATGAAATTACCACTTAAGCTAAAGCCTTGCTTATAGACTCCTGATCAAATTTCCAATTAGCAAAACCCCCAACTTCATTGTCAACCCTAAAGCTCAACTGTGATTGTGTATCTTGAGTCTCAGGGCATTTTTTACAAACACTAATGTGTTTTTTAAGTGCTGTTGTGCCATTTTTCCTAGGATCACAAAAAAAATTCTTTAAAGCAATATTTGCACTTGCCTTTTATATTGCCTTTTGCATTTGTAAATTTGGCAAAGTGATCCCAAACCTCCGATCTCGGTTGAATAGCTTTTCTCTTTAAATTTCTAGATGTCGCCTCTGATTTTGTAGGTTGATTAGTCTCGGTCTGGGTTTGCAAAAGATCTTAAGTATTGGGAGTTTGCATCTCACCTTGAGTGATTGGAGTTTGAGTTTTATCTTGAATAGAGGCCTAAAATTAAAAAAAAATATATATATATATATATATATATATATATATATATATATATATATATATATATATATATATATATATATATATAAATAAGCAAGGATTTTAAGTCTAAAATAAAAATAGACAATTTAAAATCTAAAATTGAAGCTCATTGTTTTGATTTAGATAAGAAATTAAAAAGCCTAGAAACTAAAAGACTAAAATTACAACTCATTTTTTTCATTTAGATAAGAAACTAAAAAGCCTATAAACTAAAAGATTAAAATTGCAACTCATTTTTTTTAACTCTTGGAAACCTTGTCTTCCTAATAAAATTGTAACACCCCAATATCCCTTGGGAGGATATCGAAGTGCTATGTACAGAAATACATAATGCACAATTGAAGCGGAAGCAATAAATCAATCTAAAGACAAAATAATCAAATTAAAAATGATCATCAAATTACAAGAGGATCTTTGGCAAAAACATATACATATAAATATTTACATTTACATAGACGCATAAAGCTATACAAAATGTACTAGCAAAAGACAAAAAGGACTACAACTGGAACTCCTAATGGCCGACCTACAGATACTCGACTCGAAACCGAACCTGCAACCTACATGGGAGAAACACCCGTGCTGAGCGAAGGCTCAGTGGGGAGAAACAAAAAAACAAATACACAAAATATCATTCCTCACACATACACATAATATGAGCAAGAGAAGTTCTTATGCATTAATATACTATAATCACTCCTATAACAAATCAAGTACCAATATAAAACATATCCGCTATAACAAAACGATTATCAAAGAATATGAACGAAGGCAAAACACTACTACTGGGAACTTTCATATACATATACACATATCGGTATATCAAGCTCAATAATAACCACAGTACACTAGCCTGAATTTGCATGGGTGGTGGATACGGGTACACTGGATACTGCGAATAATATCAAACACTAGAGATCGAACCTTCAAAATATTTTAAAAACTTTTAGATACACGAAGGTATCAAACACTAGACCCAAACGGGGTCAAACACTAGCAGTTGCAATCACTAGCCCTTTATAAGCATGCTTATCTATCTACTACTATTGTAATACCCCGTTCCCATCCTAGTAGTTTGAGCCCTATGGTGTATGATTTTTGTGTGTATAATTTTGGCTTATGATATTTGGATTTTGTATTATTGTTTAAGAGATATGTGTTGTTGGGGTTTTGTTTGGGTATGAGTGTGTGTAGGGGAGTAGGGTGTGTTCTAATGAGGTTAGTTTGGGTGTTTGTAAGAAGATGGTAGTTGGGTGTGTCTTGGGGTAGTCTTCTAATAGGAGGCTGCCATATGGCAAGTGAAGTGACTTATGTAGAGAGAGGGGGAAGTGTGTGACAGCTGGTTTTTCTTTATTTTTATCCCGTTCCCTTTTTTCTTTCTCCTCTTCAAGCTGCTTCTTTCTTCTTCTTCCTTTTTCCCTTTTATTTCCTCTTAATTTCCCTTGTAACTGCAAGTTTTTGTGAGTTTTGGGTAGCTCTAAGCTGGTTTGGTAAGTTGTAGCTATTTCTTCTTCCTTATCTTCTTCTTTCTTTTGATCAATTTGGGCATTTTTGTGTTGGGGTTAGAGTTTTAAAATTTTGTTTTGTTGGGTGTTTTGGTTTAGAGATCCCTCGTAGAGAGCCTAAGGGCAAGGAAGTAGCTAGTGGAAGCGGAGCCCCGTGATTGGAGCTCAAGAGTTTGAGGTTTGGGAAAATCCTATTTTTTTTGTGCAATTTCTATGATTTTGTATTCTTTATTGAATTGTTTGAATTGATGAGATGTATTGTGTATTTGTATCTAAATGATATGGGTATTGGTTATTGTGAGTTGAGATGCATAATTTGTGGAGAGTTGAATGAAAGTAAGATTTTGTAGGAACTTTTGAGAGAATTTTCTAGTTTGTTGAAACTTGGAATTAAAGTATGTTAATTGTGTGTTTTGATGGTATTACTTGGTTTTATAGTTGAATTTTAGGTCGATTAAGATGTTGTGGATGGTTAATTTGTGCGGTGTTGAGTTTTGAAGTCAAATGGGGGTTTGGGTGATTTTGGGAGTATGAATTTCTGCAGATTTTTGCGGAAGAGCTGAAAATCACGACTCTGTCGCGAGCGCGAAGCTGTTCGGTAAATTCAGCCCTCGCACGTGGTCGAGCTTCATGCTGCTAGTGGCAGCAGCGAGAGCTCTCTGTCGCGAGCGCGACAGAATGCTCTGATGTCGAGCTGAGTTGGGCAGTCCTCTATCGCGAGCACGCGCCTACGCGCGAGCGTGATGGATTATGCTGGCCGCTCACTGTTGCGAGCACGACGATCGTGGCGAGCGCAACAGTGAGATGTGCTTTTGTCTCCGTGCGAGTGTGAAGACTGCCGCGATTGCGACCTGGGGCAAGTTTCGCCTCTGTCGCGAGCGTGACACCTTAAATTTGAGTTTTCTTTTGTGATTTTGATATTTAGTTTCCGAACTTGTGATGCTTTTATAATTATACATGGATAATTTCATGAATTATGTGAATATAATTTGACGGATTATGCATGACCTGCTAAAGTCAAATAAGTGGATAGTTAGGCATGCCTAATAGAGTCTCTGTATCTACAGCCTTTTGTGATTTGGACCCTGATCAGGTCCCCCGATCGGATCTTTATGATCCTTCTGTCTTGGATCTTGTTTAAGATCCCATGTGAAAATGTTTTTGGAACAAAAAGAAAAGATTAGTTTTGATACCTTCGGGTATCCAGGCATTATAAAAGAACGTTGGTACCTACGGGTATCTATGCGTACTCGTTATCCACTATTTTTGCATGGCAGGGTATACAATATGAATATGTGATTTTTGAGCATTACATAATGTCATAACCTCATTATGATATGTGATTAGATGATTATGATACTGCAATTGTTCATTCATGCGTTGAGTTATTTTATAAGATTCTATTGTACTGTTTTTTTTTCCATAAGCATGTAATTTTCTGTGGACGCCACTGTGAGTGGTCGTTTTGCATTTGTGTTTCCCCACTAAGGGTTATCACTTAGAATGGGTGTTTCATCCGCGCAGGTGTGGAAGTTGTTGGAGTTTTTGGGCAGGGTGATTTGCTTCAGCAAGGTCAACACAATTAGGAGAGAGAGATTTTGTAGTATAGGATTGTACCTTTTTGTATATGTATTAGTTTAAACATTTTGTAATGATAACTTCTTGATGTAAGCTCTATTTTTGTAGTTTGGTTTTGATATCAGATATGTATATGATCCTTTGTGCTAAGGCACTTCTGTATTTTAATATGTAAAGACTATCTTGTAAATTAATAAAATATCGTACTTCGCACTTTTGTTTTCAGCCTCTGTCTCTTGCTATTTTAAGAAATTTTATTTTACCCTATTTTAATTAATGATTCGTAACTTTGTTTGCTTAGTTTGAGGATTTTCGTGACAACCCTCATCTATCGGGGGTCCTTCTTCCTCTTCGAGAGAGGAAGCTCCCTACGTATAGATAAGGGGTATTACAACTATGACCATTCAGGCTCAAGCATAGACACTTTATAAGATATTCACAAACTTATGCTGAATCGAGTATCCGAACAATCAAGGCATAAGTCAATATAGACATAATGGTAAAAGAATGCACTGGAGTTATATATATATATATCAAACACATACCCGTAAAGAGTGAGAAACCATGCAAGAGCAACAAATAAAACACACTTGAAAATAGGGCAGGTCGCGCTTGCGACAGCCCGTCACACTCGCGACAGAGGCGAAGCTCACCCCAAGTCGTGCTCATGCCAAGCTCCTGCTCACGAAAGATAAGAAGATATGCCTCTGTCGCATTTGTGACTTGGGTCGCGCTCACGATAGAGGGCGAATGGTTCCCCATCGCGCTAGTGACGAAGCATAGCCCGATAGACGCTCGACCTACCGAGCTCTCTGTCGTGCTCGCGAGAGGCATTGCGCTCGCGACAGAGAGCATCTCAGCAGAAGCTCAACTATCACGGACACAGTCGCGCTTGCGACAGAGTAATGAATTTCACTCTATCTGAACTTTCTTGCACCTCTCTCACGACCCAAAACCAAAACCACACAATTATACTTAGACCCTCAAATCAAACAACAAATAGCATTCAAAACATGCTAATACACATGCCAATAATATTATACAAACACTACTTGTAATTTATCACAATTGAACAATAATAACTAACCTAAATCACACCCAAATTAATTCTAAAGAAATAGAACAAAACCCGCACGAAACTACTACTACACACACATAACATGCTCCACATATCCAATTTTCAGAATTTACACTCAAAAACCAAACACAACCACATAGAAAAACTCCCAAACCTCAAAAAGCTTTAGAAATTCGGCCCCTCTTCACTCAAACCTTCTCTTTTCCTTTCTCCTTTCTCTTACCAGCAGCTTATAAAACAACCCAACAAACTCATAAACAACAAAACCCAAATCCAGAAAAAAATGGGAAAAAGAAGAAGAAACCATACTTAATATTCAAACCCCAACCACTTACCTTCAAAACCAAACCAAAACCTTTAATCTCCAACAATCCCGCTCAAAACCCTTGAGGAACAACCAAGAAAGAGAGATAGGAGCACGAAAAAAGAAGAAGAAAAAGGAAACGGGAGGAGGGCAGGAAGAAAAGAGAAACGGGTGGGGAAAATCTGAAATGGGTTTTTCCCTCTGTCCTCCTTTTTCACTCTTCTTCAATTAGTGCTCCCACCTACACTTGCCCAGGTGGCATGCTTTTATTGGTCAACTTATTCAAATCCTTGGCTTAATTCTATTAAGTCCTTGGCAAAACTCCTCTTAGTCACTTAACTTAAATTCTTTCTTTTAATACTTTATTTTCTCTTCAAATTAGTCCTTACTTAATTTAATCTTACACTGGTCCAATTACAATTGTACCTTTAATTTCTCAATTAACCATGCAATTCCTACTAGGCCCCTTTTTGGGTTGTTACAAATCTCTCCCCCTTAAGAAATTTCATCCTCAAAATTTCTATGCTAGCAAACATGTAACCCAACTTACAAATCAATAACTTATCTCAGAAATTAACGAATTACAACTTACCGGAAGGACCTGCGAGCTCATTGGCATCTTCCCAAATCATCGCGTACACCTGTGCCAGACCACTAGCAGCTGCTGGTTGCTCCACAATTTCTGATGGCGCCTGAGGAGCTCTACTTCTACTTCTACCTCTACCACTTCTCGCCACTCCAGATCTTTCTCCACTTACTCTACTCCTAGGTTGCTCCTTGCTCTCCTTCTGTTCTGGACAATTGGCGAGCATGTGCTCCATGCTGCCACACTTAAAGCATGCTCTAGTAAGCTTTTAGCACGGGCCCCAATGACATTTCCAATAGTGCTCACACTCAAGTATCAAACTTCCTCTACTAGAGGGAGGTGCGACACTTCCCACTTCTGACGGCGCTTGAGCCAACCCTCTAGCTCCTTGCCCATTAGGAACACCTTGAGCTTTCTTACTACCGATAACTCCACTATCCGAGGCTTTCCTCTTTTGCTCTATTCTTTGCTTAACCAACTCCGACTCCTCTAACTTCATTGTTGCTGCAACTAGCTGGTAATAGCCCACTGGCTGCATAACTGCCATCACGGATAAAGGTCCCCTAATTACTCCCCTCAACCCATCTTCGAAATGCCGACACTTGAAATCCTGTGTCAATAACACATCCGGCACATACTTACTCAAGCGGCTAAACTCTTTCTCAGAATCACTGACCGGCATATTCCTTTGCCTCAAACTGATAAACTCCTTCCACATCGCTTCCCAGTAGGCCTTGGTAACATACTCATTTTGAAATTCTTGGACAAAGAATTTCCAAGTCAACGCAGCCGGTCTCAAAGGATTGTGAAGCACAAGCTTCCACCATTCGTACGCTGACCCTTGCAAAAGCGACACCGCATATGCTACTCTCTAGTTCGGAGGAAAATTTATCTCTTGTAGGATCCTATCAGTTCTATCCAACCAAAACTCCGCTATATCTGATTGGTCTAAAGAAGTTTCGCTGAGCTCTTCCTCTCCTCTCTTTCTCAAAAGTTCTGTAGGAGCCTTGGGAGCTATCGTTCTATCGACCAATTACAGTAACCCTTACACTAGTGTCGGATTCTCATATGCATGACCGGGACCCTCAGCTAATTGTCGCTTAGGAGTAGGCAAATTCACTCTCGCCGAATTCACACTACCTGTCATCTCACCTACGTTCTCACTAGGATCAGACTCCATCTAACTCCACATAAGGTAGCATCTGCATTAGGCCATGACTCTAGACAGACTCACATGCATATACTCTATACACTATCATCTTATAGACAAAACCACCTAAACTTATGCTCAGATACCAATAAAATTGTAACACCCCAATACCCCTTAGGAGGATATCGGAGTGCTACGCGCACAAATACATAATGCACAATTGAAGCGGAAGCAATAAACCAATCTAAAGAAAAAATAATCAAATTAAAAATGATCATCAAATTACAAGAGGATCCTTGGCAAAAGCATATACATATAAATATTTACATTTACATGTACGCATAAAGGTATACAAAATGTATTAGCAAAAGACAAAAAGGACTACAACTGAAACTCCTAGTGGCCGACCTGTAGATGCTCAACTCCAAACTGAACCTACAACCTACACGGGAGAAACACCCGTGCTGAGCAAAGGCTCAGTGGGGAGAAACAAAAAAAACAAATACACAAAATAGCATTCCTCACACATACATATAATATGAGCAATAAAAGTTCTTATTCATTAACATACTATAATCACTCCCATAATAAATCAAGTACCAACATAAAACATATTCGCTATAACAAAATGATTATTAGAGACTATGAATGAAGGAAAAACACTACTACTGGGAACTTTCATATACATATACATATATCAGTATATCAAGCTCAATAATAACCACAGTACACTAGCCTGAATTTACATGGGTGGTGGATACGGGTACACTGGATACTGTGAGCAATATCAAACACTAGAGACCGAAGCTTCAAAACATTTTAAAAACTTTTAGATACCCAAAGGTATCAAACACTAGACCCAAACGGGGTCAAACACTAGCAGCTACAATCACTAGCCTTTTATAAGCATACTTATCTATCCACTACTATGACCATTCATGCTCAAGCATAGACACTTTATAAGATATTCACAAACTTATGCTGAATTGAGTATCCGAACAATCAAGGCATAAGTCAATATAGACATAATGGGAAAAGAATGCAATGGAGTTATATATATATATCAAACTCATACCCGCAAACAGTGAGAAACCATGTAAGGACAACAAATAAAACACACTTGAAAATAGGGCAGAGCGATAGAGGCGAAGCTTGCCCCAAGTCATGCTCGCACCAAGCTCCGCGCTCACAAAAGACAGGAAGATAGGCCTCTATCGCGTTCATGATGTTGAGCATTTTCTATATATGCTTATTGACCGCAAGTATACGGTATACCGCAATAGTACTTAAGATGTCGATCCCACAAGGAACGTGCTTACACACTATTACTAATTGATTTTAATCTTGTTTACAATGGTAAAAATGATGGAAAAGTGATTCTAAACTAATCTAACATGTAAACTAATTAAATCGAATTTATGAGAATCCAAGAAGATAGAAAAGATTAATGATACTAAATATAAAGATGGAATTTGAATTAATTGTCCTTAATGATTTTAACATTCTTATCTTGCAAGCCAAGCTGAATAAATTTCCTACTTACTTTCTCAATATAAATAGGACTGCCTAAAACATACACTTATAAGTCTAATTCCAAACTTTCATTTAAGAACTAGATTATTATACATGTAAATCTTAGGAATAGAGCACAACCTATAACAACCATTTCAATATTATAATTTCTCAAACAATATCTTGTTGATGAATTTCCAATTAGATATACGAATGAATTTATTTCTCAATTAAACTCAAACTTATAATGATCATAAATAATGTACTAATGAGAAATTCTACAAGTAAGAACACTTGAATTAATATGGACAATGAAATATTTGATATTAACATTCAAGTTCAGAATTTACATCATAAAAGTTACAAAGAAGAATTAAAAGATAAGAATTGAAGAAGGAGATTTCTCAACCCTTTTCAAGTCACCAATTGTAGTCTTCTTCTTTGTATAGTATCTTCTCTTCAACACATAAACTCTACTTAAGAAAAACTAAAAAAAAATATTCTAACTCACAGAAAATTATTCAAATGTTCAATTCTTTTTTTTTTCTATATGTAAATTTCACTTAGAAATAGTATTTATAATATCAGCTCATGCCCCTTCAGATGCCCTTCTACAAAGGTTGTAATAGTTGGTGGAAAGGTACAACTTTTCAAGTTCAAATTTGAACTTTAGTGTCTAACGGATCCCTCTGTCGCGATCGCGACACCTGTCGCGCTCGCGACAGAGCACGGCTTCATTTTCGCTCGCCTTTCCTCGCGTGTGCCTTCTCCGCGCCATGTCGCGACCTCGTGACGCCTTCCCTTGGCCGTGATAGCCTCTCTTCTTCTCTTCTTTCTCTTCTTTCTTGGTCTTCCCTTAGCGCGTTCTGTCGCGACGTCACGCTGCCTGTCGTGATCGTGACAGAAGCTTTCCTTCCTTAGCTCATTTCTTCTTCTTTTCTCCATTTACTCCACATTTTCTCCATTTTCCTCCTACATACAAAACTCAACAAAACACATAAAACATACCTAATTCCAACAAATAAAAACACTTAAAACATTACTTCTAACCACAAAATATAGTTTAATTATGAGCTATTTAAGGTCATATCAAACCCCCACACTTAAACATTTGCTTGTCCCCAAGCAAAACACTTAAACAACACAAAAACAAAATACACAATAAACAAAATATTTTGGAGCTTACTTAGACATTTGACAATCATTCGAAGACACCATTCATAGACTTATCCTTCTAACACACTAACCAAAATATGCAACCATTTAAACATTCCCATCATTTATTAAACTTTAACCTCTATGCACAATTGGAAAACCATGAAATGGCAAAACACAAAGATGTTGGATCTCAAGAAATCAAATATCTTAACACATGTATAGATTATTTCACACAAAGCATTGCCTAAGATAATTTTCACTCAACACTTATTTTGATAAACACTCAATCACTCAAGTATATAAAGGTTAGTGTTTTCCCTCATTCCTCGATTATGCCATTACATACCATAGGCTTGTAAGTAGTAAAAATCTCCACTACTAGTATAAAGTAGTAAAGAGGATCAAAGGGTCTTAAAAAGGGTTGTAATGTGGCTTGGGTTAGGGTAGGAAACTTTTGGATTTAAGTAGCTAGTATTGTGTAAAGAAAAGCATCAATACAACATAGGAGAGTTAACCAAAACAGAATATTAACAAGCATGATACTTTTAGTCTAATTCCCTTTTTAAGAATACAAATTTACTGCTAGCTCTTAAAATTTATATATTTTTTTTCTTTCTTTTTCTTTTTTAGGATAGCAAGAGAATTTAGTATGGGTGCGTTTTACGCTCCATCCCACACATAAGCAATTTTAGATGTACATCTTGCTATTCCCATTTTTTTTTCTTTTTCTTTGCTTTTATTTTTTTCAATACTAGCATTTGTAACTCTAATTTTGACAATAAGGGAATTTCAATTGCAAATTTTTACTAACTTCATGCTTTTTAATAACAAATATATCTCTCATGCTATATCAATCCTAATCCCTCCACAATAGGGTAATTAACAAGCAATAGGGCCCTGTTTAAGCAAAAAGATTGGGTTATTTATATGTGTAAACAAGAAAAAATAGGATATAAGCTCAAAGTTGGCTACCTAACGTCAAAAGGTAAGGAATTGAAAAGTAAGCCAAAAACAGTTCATTTTAAGTGCCCTTATCATATCCCGTGTACATCCCATACTAAAATGCAGTCTCGAAATTTACCAAAAACAAGTTCTGGAGGATATGGCATAATAAGGCTCTCATATAAAGAAAAATTAATGTATAAGGCTTCAAAAGCTCACATGGCTATAGGTCAAACTATCATAGGCAATAAATTGGCAAAATAATCTTTATTTACATGTAAAAAGATACCTAACTTAAAAAGAACCTACACTAAAGTGTTTTGCTAAGTCATACCCTTCACTATGTACAACAGAATGCTAAAGTAAAACAAATAATGAAAATGGTCAAAAAGTTACTATCTAGGCTAATGTCAAAAAGATAAAACCTATACATGCTCTAATTCCCAAATAAATATCAAATACGAGCTCCAAAACAGAATGTTATTGTAAAACAACCTAAAACAATCTAAAACAATACATACCTAAATCTAGCAATTCATGCAAAACACAAGCTACACTACTCATTTATAAACAAATATAACCATACATACATACATGTGAAACAAAATCAAAACACAGAACTCCCCCCACACTTGAAGGACACAATGTCCCCATTGTGTAAAAAGGAATAAACTAAAATAACAAACTAACAGAAAAAACACAAATGAAAACAAAAACAAACAAAACTAAGAAAACAAATAGAAGGGAGAAAAGTAAATGAGACAAACTCAAAAACTCCCACTAGGGGAGCTTGGTGGAGTTGGAGAAAGATCTACATTTTGCTTGCGGAAAAAACTGAGGAGCTTGCGACCCAAACTCTTCTGATTTTTAAGCACAGCCCGCACATCTAATTCAAGCACATCCATTCGCGCTGCCATACTTTGATTGGCGGCCTCAATACCATCCAATCTTTGTAAAACCGGCTCCAAATCAACAGCAGCGCCACTAACATTCCTTCTCTCATCAGCATCAACACCAACAGCCGCCTCGTCCTCACCCGAGGAGTTATGAGCATCAGCTGCTGAGGCTGATTCACGTGCCCTTTCATGTGGCACACTAGTTCCAGCCATACTAGGTTCAGCCCTAGTAGGTCCACCTGCAAAACGATCAACAAACCTTGGGGGCCAAGCTCCCTTGGTTAAAATATTAGCTCTACGCAAATAGACCACATCAAGCAAAGGAATCGATTCATTTTCATCCATGACAAAATTATTCAAATCACCCATACATCCCAAAATAATACCCGTCACCATATGGCACATCCCCACTGATTTACTACGAGCTATATATGCATGGTAAAGACCATCTAAAATGAAATCAATGGAATCAGGGGTTTTATGGGATTGCAATAGGTCTAAAACAAACAAATCCTTGGTTTGCACCTTGGTACTTTCTACCCTCCCATACATAGCATGACAAAGAAACTTGTGAAAAAGCATTAATGCATTATCTTTGATTTGCCTGTTAGTAGAATTCTTATTATTAAAATGCTCTAACCCAGACAGTCTATTCCAAACAGGTGAAGGTTGAAATATATGGGAATCAAATCGTTTTCCATTTAATAGGAAACCAAACCAAGAATGCAAATCATCATAGCTAAAAGTATAACTTATGCCCTGATGTCTAAATTTCATAGAATCCCTACGTTTATCCACATAATCTAGCGTGACAAAAAACTCTACAACCCAATCTTTCCTTACAGGTAATGAGAAAGTGATAAATTTTCCCCATTTCATATATTTAAGAAAACTATTAATCTGATCATGCAAGCCCATCGTATTTAAAATTGCAAAATCAAGAGCCCACATACCCACATACGTTTTCTTAGCAAAATATAGAAATTTTTCACCCTCTTCATCAGAAAAGATGGGAAAAGGGCAGTCATACCTGTTTTGAAATACGAGTGAAGCAGGAGTTGGTTCATCTCCCTAATTGCTTGACTCCCCCATAGGTCGCTTCCCTTTGCTCTTGTCTCCCACGTGCTTTGTTCTTACCATCTTAAAATCGTTTTACCACTTGATGAACAAAATAAAAAGAAATAAAAGAAAAAGAGCAGGAAACTAGAGAAGAAGAAATACGTGATTTGCGTGAGGAAGTTGGAGAGAATCGTGAGGAAGATTTTGAGAGAGAAGAGAGAAATTAAGGAGAAGAAAACCGAAAAGGCAAAAGAAATTAAAAAGAAAGAGTAATTAGGGTAGATAAAAGGGAAGTTAAGGAAATAAATGAGATCCCAACGGTTGGTTTGACCAAAGAATTTAAATGCCGCGTTCTGCCGCGACGTTGCGACATCATCGCGATCGCGACGGAAGCAAATTGAAAAATTTAAACATCGCGATATACGTCGCGGCATCACGACAAATAAACCCATTCGCCGTCGCGACAATGTCGCGCTCACGATAGAAAGCAATTTTTAAAAATAAAAAAGAAACTGTCGCGATTACTCGCGCCGTCGCGATGAAGTCTATAATACACATTCCTCTTTCTGTCGCGCTCGCGACAATGTCGCGATCGATACAGAAAGGAATTTGAAAAATCAAATTTTCTTCCCTTTCCAAAAACGTCACACGAAGGTACATAAAATGAACTTACATATTAAAAACATCTGTGGAACAAAAAGAATGACATTAGTACATATAAATATCACACACATAATATAACAATTAATTAAAAAGAAAAATAAAACCAAGTAACCATCAAACCATTTTTAAGGAAAGAAATGAAACCTCTCTTCCATGAAATGTTTCCTCCAAATACACCTTACATCTTTGACCATTGGCTTTAAATAACTCCCCTTTTCCATTTTTTAGCTCTAAAAACCCTTGATCAAAAACTTGGGTGACTTAAAAGGGTCCACTCCATCTAGATCTTAATTTTCCAGGGAAGAGCTTCAATCTAGAATTATACAATAGAACCTTGTCCCCAATATTAAAATTTTTAATCCGTATATGTGCATCATGCCATTTTTTAGTCCTTTCTTTATAGATTTTTGCATTTTCAAAAGCAAGAAGTCTCAATTCATCTAGCTCATTTAATTGCAAACATCTTTTGACACTTGCATCTTTAAGGTCATAATTCAAAGTTCTAATGGCCCAATATGCTTTGTGCTCTAACTCCACAGGTAAATGACACGCTTTTCCATAAACCATCCTATATGGTGTCATACCAATTGGGGCTTTGAATGCTGTGCGATATGCCCACAAAGCATCATCTAATTTATGTGCCCAATCCTTTCTAGAATTAGAGACTGTTTTTTCTAATATCCACTTTAACTCCCTATTAGACACTTCTACTTGACCACTTGTTTGTGGGTGATATGGTGTAGCTACCCTATGATGCACACCATATTTATGCAATAAAGAATCAAAAGAACGATTAATGAAATGCTTACCTCCATCACTTATGATGGCTCTTGGCACTCCAAATCTTGAGAAAAGCTTCTTCAAAAATTTTATCACCACCTTTGAATCATTGGTAGGTGTGGCTTTGGCTTCAACCCATTTTGATACATAATCAACTCTAACCAAAATGTAGTTTTGACCAAAAGAAGTAGGGAAGGGACCCATGAAGTCAATCCCCCACACATCAAACACTTCAACTTCCAATATGTTATTCAAAGGCATCTCATCTCTTTTCCCAATATTACCAGCCCTTTGACATTTATCACATTTGGCTACATACATCTTTGCATCATGAAATAAAGTTGGCCAAAAGAATCCACATTCAAGCACTCTAGATGCAGTTTTATTGGCACTATTATGACCCGAATACAATGCAGCATGACAATGCATAAAGATGTTTTGATAATCCCCCTCACTTACACAACGACGAATTATACCATCCCCACCTATCTTAAACAAGTAAGGTTCTTCCCAAAGATAGTTTTTAACATCACTAAAGAATTTCTTCTTTTGTTGCCATGTCAAATTTTCAGGTACAATTCCAGCAGCAAGATAGTTAGCATAATCAGCATACCAAGGTACATGCATATTCAAAATTGACATCAATGCTTCATCCGGAAATGATTCATTAATTTCAATACCATCACCTAAAGTTTATTCATTGCTTTCTAACCTAGACAAATGGTCAGCAACAAGATTTTCACTTCCCTTTTTGTCTTTAATTACAAGGTCAAATTCTTGCAATAACAATACCCAACGAATCAACCTAGGTTTAGCATCTTTCTTTGCAAATAAATACCTCAATGCAGCATGATCAGTATAGATTATGACTTTAGATCCCAACAAGTAAGATCTAAACTTGTCACATGCATAAACCACAGCTAACATTTCTTTTTCAGTTGTTGTATAATTAATTTGAGGAGGAGACAAAGTATGACTAGCATAATAAATCACATGCAAATTCTTACCATGTCTTTGACCTAATACACAACCCACAGCAAGATCGCTTGCATCACACATAATCTCAAATGGCAATTCCCAATTAGGAGCAGCAATAATAGGAGCACTTATAAGGGTCTTCTTCAAAGTATCAAAAGCATGCATACATTCTTTAGAAAATTCAAAAGAAACATCCTTAACTAGGAAATTAGTTAAAAGTTTAGCAATTAAAGAAAAATCCTTTATAAATCTTCTATAAAATCCAGCATGTCCAAGAAAGGATCTTACCCCCTTAAGTGTAGTGGGTGGAGGTAACTTCTCAATTAATTTTATTTTTGCTCTATCAACCACAATACCCCTACTTGAAATTTTGTGCCCTAAAACTATCCCTTCATCTACCATAAAATGGCATTTCTCCCAATTAAGAACCAAGTTAGTTTCTTCACACCTAGCCAAAACCTTGTCTAAATTTTGTAAACAAAGCTCAAATGAATCTCCATATACAGAAAAGTCATCCATGAAGACTTCCATTATATCCTCTATCATGTCTCCAAAAATTGAAGTCATACATCTTTGAAATGTGGCTGGGGCATTACAAAGCCCAAAAGGCATTCGCCTATAAGCAAAGGTTCCATAAGGACAAGTAAATGTGGTTTTCTCTTGGTCACTACGGTAGATAAAAATTTGGAAATACCCTGAATATCCATCAAGAAAACAGTAATGAGAATGGCCAGCAATTCTCTCTAGCATTTGGTCAATGAATGGTAAAGGAAAATGATCCTTTCTAGTGGCCAAATTAATCTTCCTATAATCTATACACACCCTCCAACCGGTGGTGGTTCTAGTTGGAATTAATTCTCCATTCTCATTCCTCACAACCGTCATACCCCCCTTCTTTGGAACACAATGTATTGGACTCACCCAATCACTATCCGAAATTGGATAAATGATTCCAGCATCAAGCAACTTAATAACTTCTTTTTTCACTACCTCTTTCATATGAGGGTTAAGCCTCCTTTGTCTATCAGCCTTTGGTTGACATTCATCTTCCATATTTATCCTATGCATGACAACATTAGGACTAATACCTTTCAAATCAGATATTTGCCATCCAATACTTTTTATCCATTTTCTAACAACTTCTAATAATGCATGCTCTTGTTCTTTATTGAGTTTATTAGAAATAATAATAGGCAAAGTATAATTAGGTCCAAGAAAGGCATACCTCAAATGATTAGGTAGTTCCTTTAGATCATCATTTAGAGGACTTTCAATTGAAGGTGGTAAAGGTGCTTCATTACGATAAAGAGGTTCACTTCTAAAGCTTTCTTGCTCTACCTCTTCATGAACTTCCTCTTCCATTTGGACTTCTTCTTCATTTGCATTTTCTAATACTTCCACAACACACGCATCAATGATATCTATTTTCATGCACACATTTTCATCCATTGGGTATTTTAGTGCCTTATCCATTTGATATTCAACACTATCATCCCCTACTCTTAAGACTAATGTGCCCTCATAGACATCAACTAAAGCCCTACCAGTCATCATGAAAGGTCTACCCAATATTAAGGGACATTTCTCATCATATGCAAAATCTAAAATGACAAAATTAGCGGGCAAAATAAATTTATCCACTTTTACAAGCACATCTTCAACTATTCCATATGGTTTCTTAATAGATTGATCAGCTAATTACAAAACCATGGAAGTAGGTTTAACATAATCTAAACCCAACTTTTTAAAGATAGAATAAGGCATGAGATTAATACTTGTCCTCAAATCATATAAGCACTTAGGAAACTCTTTATCCCCTAAGGTACATGGAATGGTGAAACTACCATTATCTTTAAGTTTTGTAGGCAAATTATTTTTGATTATAGAACTACATGCTTCAGTCAATGCAATAGTGGATATATCCTCCCAACTTCTTTTCTTAGAAATTAATTCTTTACGAAATTTTGCATAGTTAGGAATTTGTGATATGGCCTCAATAAAATTCAAATTTATGTGCAAATGCTTCAATTTATCAATAAAAGATTGAAATTGCTTATCTTGGTTTTGTCTCTTTGGGCGTTGAGGAAACGGTGGGCAAGGTTGAAATGCCTTAGGAAAATTTTCCTTAGATGCCCCTTCTGTCGCGACCACGACAGGCGTCGCGATCGCGAATGAAGGCTCTCCTCCTGCTGTCGCGCTCGCATCTGGTATCGCGCTTGGTGTCGCGCCTGCAACATTGGTCGGCTTCTCCTCTATCGCGATCGCGAAAGGTGTCGCGCTCGTGACAGAAGAGTCATTCTTCTTTTTATTTTCCTGAAATTCTCCATTCTTGTTAGTAATAACAAATTCATTGGTGTAAGATTTACCTGACCTCAAATTGATGGCTTTTAGATGTTCCCTTGGGTTCTCCTCCGTATTACTTGGTAAAGTACCTTGTAATCTTGAGGGTAAAGCCTTTGCTAATTGCCCAATTTGCACTTCTAAGTTGTGAATGGATGAGGCTTGATTCTTTGTGATTTGATCAAACTTATTTTCCAGCCTCTTTTGGTTCTCCTCTTGTGAGTTAAATTTCATATTAATCCCCTCTAAGAACCTATCCATTTTAACCTCCAAGGCCCCAAACCTATCTTGCGGTGGTTGAAAACTTACTCCTTTATTTTGATTACTACTATTCTCCCATGAAAAATTGGGATGGTTCCTCCATCCAGGGTTATATGTATTGGAAAATGGGTTACCTCTTCCTTGCCTTTGGATAAAACTAACTTGCTCCTCCGTACTATTTATGCCCAAATTACATACGTCACTTGGATGTCCTTGTTGTCCACAAATATTGCATCTATTTGGTTGACTACCTCCCATACCCAAATTATTGAGTTTGTGAGTCAATGCTTCCACTTGAGCTTGCAATGCAACCACTGAATCTAGTGCATGAACTCCTCTCACATTAGTAGAATTTGAATATCTACTTCTCTCGGTAGGCCACATGTAGTTGTTCATGGACATCTCCTCCAACAAATCAAATGCCGCTTCAGTAGTTTTTCTCATCAAAGAACCTCTAGCAGCAGCATCAATAGTCCCTCTTGTGGTAGGGTTAACTCCATTATAGAATGTTTGCATCAACAGCTCTCTTGGCAAGTTGTGGTGTGGATACATCCTTTGCAATTCCTTGAATCTTTCCCAAGCCTCATATAATGATTCATTATCATTTTGAACAAATGTAGTAATATCCTTTATGATTTTTGCAGTTTTCGCTAAGGGAAAATATTTTGATAAAAATGTTTGGGCCAATTGGTCCCAAGTAGTTATAGATCCCCTTGTTAATGAATTCAACCAAGCCTTTGCTTTATCCTTCAAAGTGAATGGAAAAAGCCTAAGCTTGATTGCATCAGCCGAAACCCCATTGATCTTAAAGGTATCACATATTTCAAGAAAGTTGGCCAAATGAGCATTTGGATCCTCATTTGCCAAACCATAGAATTGAATACTATTTTGAATCATTTGTAACAATGAAGGCTTAAACTCAAATTGATTTGCATTTACCGTTGGCCTTACCACTCCTTGTTGAGCACCACTCAAAGCAGGTGTGGAAAAGTCCATGAGTCTTGGTGGATTTTCTTCAGCCATGATAATTAATCTCCTATTTTTGTTCTTTTTTCTATTTGACTTCCGGTTACTTGACAAGAATCTTTCAATTTCAGGATTTAAAGGCTCAAGCTCTTCTTGTGAACTTCTTGTACTAGGCATGAACTTCTAAATCCTGTAAAACCAAAAATAAAACACAAAGTTAAATTAAACACACAAACAAATTAAAACAAAATAAAATATTGTAATCCAAAATCATAAATCAATTTTCATAATGGCAAACAACCATTCCCCGGCAACGGCGCCAAAAACTTATTGAGCATTTTCTATATATGCTTATTGACCGCAAGTATACGGTGTACCGCAATAGTACTTAAGATGTCGATCCCACAAGGAACGTGCTTACACACTATTACTAATTGATTTTAATCTTGTTTACAATGGTAAAAATGATGGAAAAGTGATTCTAAACTAATCTAACATGTAAACTAATTAAATCGAATTTATGAGAATCCAAGAAGATAGAAAAGATTAATGATACTAAATATAAAGATGGAATTTGAATTAATTGTCCTTAATGATTTTAACATTCTTATCTTGCAAGCCAAGTTGAATAAATTTCCTACTTACTTTCTCAATATAAATAGGGCTGCCTAAAACATACACTTATAAGTCTAATTCCAAACTTTCATTTAAGAACTAGATTATTATACATGCAAATCTTAGGAATAGAGCACAACCTATAACAACCATTTCAATATTATAATTTCTCAAACAATATCTTGATGATGAATTTCCAATTAGATATAAGAATGAATTTATTTCTCAATTAAACTCAAACTTATAATGATCATAAATAATGTACTAATGAGAAATTCTACAAGTAAGAACACTTGAATTAATATGGACAATGAAATATTTGATATTAACATTCACGTTCAGAATTTACATCATAAAAGTTACAAAGAAGAATTAAAAGATAAGAATTGAAGAAGGAGATTTCTCAACCCTTTTCAAGTCACCAATTGTAGTCTTCTTCTTTGTGTAGTATCTTTTCT
The DNA here is from genome assembly GCA_947683425.1 of Excoecaria cochinchinensis. Classification (NCBI taxonomy): domain Eukaryota; kingdom Viridiplantae; phylum Streptophyta; class Magnoliopsida; order Malpighiales; family Euphorbiaceae; genus Excoecaria; species Excoecaria cochinchinensis. The sequence continues at coordinate 3,394,862 of CANTUQ010000110.1, forward strand.
TCAACACATATACTCTACTTAAGAAAAACTAAAGAAAACTATTCTAACTCACAGAAAATTATTCAAATGTTCAATTCTTTTTTTTTCTATATGTAAATTTCAGTTAGAAATAGTATTTATAATATCAGCTCATGCCCCTTCAGATGCCCTTCTACAAAGGTTGTAATAGTTGGTGGAAAGGTACAACTTTTCAAGTTCAAATTTGAACTTTAGTGTCTAACGGATCCCTCTGTTGCGATCGCGACACCTGTCGCGCTCGCGACAGAGCACGCCTTCATTTTCGCTCGCCTTTCCTCGCATGTGCCTTCTCTGCGCCCTGTCGCGACCTCGCGATGCCTTCCCTTGGCCACGACAGCCTCTCTTCTTCTCGTCTTTCTCTTCTTTCTTGGTCTTCCCTTAGCGCGTTCTGTCGCGATTGCGACAGAAGCTTTCCTTCCTTAGCTCATTTCTTCTTCTTTTCTCCATTTACTCCACATTTTCTTCATTTTCCTCCTACATACAAAACTCAACACAACACATAAAACATACCTAATTCCAACAAATAAAAACACTTAAAACATTACTTCTAACCACAAAATATAGTTTAATTATGAGCTATTTAAGCTCATATCACATGACTTGGTTCGTGCTCGCGACAGAGTGTGCGTGGCTCCCCATCATATTTGCGACAAAGCACAGCCTGACAGACGCTCGGGTTATTGAGCTCTTTGTCGCACTTGTGAGAGGCATCGCACTCGCTTCAGAGAGCATCTCAGCAAAAGATCGCCTATCACGGACACTGTCGCGCTCGTGACAGAGTCGTGAATTTCACTCTATCTGAACTTTCCTACACCTCTCTCACAACCCAAAACCAAAACCACACAATCATGTTTAGACCCTCAAATCAAATAATAAACAGCATTCAAAACATGCGAATACACTTGCCAATAATATTATACAATCACTACTTGTAATTTATCACAATTGAACAATAATAACTAACCTAAATCACACCCAAATTAATTCTAAAGACATAAAACAAAACCCACATGCAACTACTACACACACCTATAACTTGCTCCACATATCCAATTTTTAGAATTTACACTCAAAAACCAAACACAACCACATAGCAAAACTCCCAAACCTCAAGAAGCTTCAGAAATCCGGCCCCTCTTCACTAAAACCTTCTCTTTTCCTTTCTTTTTTCTCTTGTCAACAGCTGGAAAAACAACCCAACAAACTCATAAACAACAAAACCCAAATCCAAAAAAAAAAAGGAGGAGGAAGAAGAAACCATACTTAATATTCAAACCCAACCACTTACCTTCAAAACCAAACCAAAACCTTTAAACTCTAATAGTCCCGCTCAAAACCCTTGAAGAACAACCAAGAAAGAGAGATAAGAGTACAAAAAAAAGAAGAAGAAAAAGGAAACGGGAGGAGGGCAGGAAGAAAAGAGAAATGGGTGGGGAAAATCTGAAATGGGTTTTTCCCTCTCTCTTCCTTTTCCACTCTTTTTCAATTAATGCTCCCACCTACACTTGCCTAGGTGGCAATCTCTCATTGGTCAACTTATTCAAATCCTTGGCTTAATTCTATTAAGTCCTTGGTAAAACTCCTCTTAGTCACTTAACTTAAATTCTTTCTTTTAATACTTTATTTTCTCTTCAAATTAGTCCTTACTTAATTTAATCTTACACTGGTCCTATTACAATTGTACCTTTAATTACTAAATTAACCATGCAATTTTTACTATGCCCCTTTTTGGGTTGTTAAAAAAATTGCAACTAAAAGACTTCAATATATTCTAATGGAACAAAAGAACAAAAGCTAGTCTTGAAAAATATCTTCTCATTGCAATTCATTGTTTTGATTTGTAATAGGAAATTTTAATTTGCAACAAGAAATAGACAATTTAAAATCTAAAATTGCAGCTCATTGTTTTGATTTAGATAAGAAACTAAATAGCCTATAAACTAAAAGACCAAAATTGCAACTCATTTTTTTTTATTTAGATAAGAAACTAAAAGCCTATAAACTAAAAAAAACTAACATTGCAGCTCATTCTATTGATTTAATTTTAGTTAATTTAAATCAATTAATTGAAACTTTTTCTAGTTATTAAAAGAAAAAAAATAGCATTCCTTCATCACACGTAATTGTAGCTCTTTTATAGTTTATAATAATTGCAACTTTTTTTCTAACTTCATCAGTTCATCCATATCCAATGGCACAATAATTTCACATGTCAAGAACATTACTATAGATCCCAAAAATAACGAAAAAAGCAAACTGATTTACAACATGCTAAATTGGAGAAGGTGTGACGCGCGTCGGAACCCAGTAAGGGGCCCTTGCTTTTGAATCCGCCTTAGGGATTCGAGGGATTGGTTTGTGTCTTTTGATAATGGGCGCCACGAGACATCATGGGTGTATTCCTCCCAATAGAACATTGAGAAAAACCACCTAGCCTCACGACGCCTATAGGCACCTTTGAGGTATTATGGAGTCGCCACCCAATTTAAAAGAAATTGAGAAAAGATTCTAACCTCTTAATGGTCTAGCCTAGAGATTGGTGTTCGGAACTTCACTCTTATTTATAATTTGATTAATTATAAATGAGTTTTTAACCTCTTAAAATTGTATCTCTTATCTCACACGATCAATGCATTTAAATTTAAAGGCGCATCGCAAGCACTCAAAAGCGGTAAAGGAAAGCGATAAATAAAGCGATAAAGAAAAGCGGTAAATGAAAGCGATAAACACACAAGCACACAATTACAAGGGAAATAGAGGCGGAATACAACCCCAATAAAAGGAGATTGAAGATGTGAATGGGGACGGAATACAATCCCCAAAAATAAATAAAGTTGCCCCAAAATTAATTACAAGGGCCCAAAAGGAAATGAACATAAATTTAAAAAACACACACAAGATCAGGATAAAAGGACATAGATAAATTGGGGCATTATTTTAGGAACATTGGTTCCTTCGCATTTGTTCGAAGTTTAGGAACATTGGCTCCTTCGCATTTATTTAAAGAGGGTTCGAAGAGTCGTTTTGGTTATTTGATGAAAACAGGGATGAATAATCCTATTTTTGGGGAAAATTGACTCTTCGTTTTAATTGTGATGTTTTTATTATTGGGCTAAAACAAGGGACATTAGTCCCAATTTTATTGGTAAAAATTCCAATTTAATTATAGAAATATTTTTTTTTATCGCACGCGTGCACAAATAAAATAATTATTTACAAATAACACAACATAAAGAGAGAGTTGAGAAAGATCTCACCAAAACCGGTGTGATCCTCCACGCGTCGCGACCCATCCGGGGAGTCGCGAGGATGCTCAAATAACCCGACTCAAGTTAAATCTCAGACAAAAATAATATAAAAAATATTAGTAATAATTCTAGAAGTTAATCAAATAAAGACAAGATAATGACAACAATAAAATTATAGTGATGGTAACAATAAATAATCATGGCATAGTAACAACAATAAAATAATAATAATAATAATAATAATAATAACAACAACAAGATAGTAATAATGATAATAATAACATAATACTACTAGTAATAACAATACCATAGAACAATAATAATAATAATAATAATAATAATAATAATAATAATAATAATAATAATAATAATAATAATAATAATAGTAATAATAATAATAATAATAATAGCACAATAGTAATAATAATAATAATAATAATAATAATAATAATAATAATAATAATAATAATGTTAACAGAACAATAACAACAAAGATAAACTTAAAGATTATAACAATAACAATAACACTAACAATAATAATGATAATAAATAATAATGATAATGAGAGGAAGAAGATGGCGCCAAAATCACAAAAATAAATTAAAATCATGAATAACATGCCAACAGTGGCAAAAACCAAAGAAAATATCATACCACGAGCATAATCTTGATGACAGAAAAGCAAGAAATATTCACAACAATAAATAATATACAAATGAAAATAAATAGATGAAAATGATCCAAGTGTTTACCCTCAGAATTTTATAGATCGAAAATGGGATGCCTCAATCCGTTCCCATTGTCGATTTTGTGGTGATGAATATTTGAAGAAAATGTAGAAATTGATATTTTAAAATAAATTAAGAGAATATTTTGATAAAAAATATTTTTGGTGGATGATTGAACAAATGAAATTAATTTTTCAAGCTCAAATCGCCCAAGAAATGGATTATATTTTTTGAAGAAAAATAAATAAATTAAAGCTTGAGAAAAAGAAGAAAAACTTAAGAATATTTTGAAGGATTTTTAAAGAAGAGCAAAACTAGTTTTTTTGCTTGAGAGAGGAGAAGAAAACTTGAGAGGAAAATAAATCCTTTTTCTTGAATATTAGTTGCCGTCCCCTCAAATGAATACCCAAAAACCATTTTATTTCCCTTGTTTTTAAAATGGAAAAAGGCCAAATCAACTTTCATAATTTTATTTTTTCAAAGATACCCAAAACAGTGAAAGAAACGGAAAAAATTAGACTGGAAACAGACTGGGAAAATGCAGAAAAAAATTAGGCGAAAACGACCGCGCGAAGGGGGTCAAAAGTGGCCGCGTGAAGGGGGGACAGCGCGCGCGTTGCCCTGCTGCGAGCGCGGGGGGCGCGCGGTGCCCCTACTGCGTGCGTGCAGGGGGGCGCATGGTGCCCCTGCTGCGCGTGCGCAGGGGCGGCCTACCGCGCGGGCGCCCCTGCTTGCACAGAAGCGGCCTGCCGCGCGGGCGCCCCCGCGCGTTGCCTCAGGTGGCACTCGCGATATTTTTTTTTTTATAAAACCCTTAAGGACACAAAATTAATATTTTTTACCCTATTTTAATTTTTAATTTCTAAAATATATATTTTTAATTATTTTTCTAAAAAACATAATTTTGACAAGGAAACAATCGATTCTCACTTTCTCCCCAAAAATTGGTCTTTTGTTTTCATCATCGGGTAATCCTGATCTTGGACCGCCTCGGGACCCGGTATCTACAGTTGCCCCCAATTTTGGGGAACTCTAAAACTTAGGTGCCTAAGTGAGCCAAAATTCAAAAAAGAAAGGAAAGAAACGCGTACCTTAGGCGGCTGTCTTCCCTGTCATGCTAATGAGGTTGTCTCCTTAGGTCACCGTGTAGACTGAGGGAAGATTTTCATCCTTCTGGTTGATGCGTCGAGTCTGCTCTAGACTTATAACACACGAGAGTTGCTCTTCTGAGCTGCACCGAGTCTGCTTAAGACTTACAAAGTGCGAAGTTGTGTGAGATTTGTCTCCTCAAAGAACTTGGGGAATTGGCCTCCTCGGAGGACTTCGAGATTTTGCCTGCTCAGAGGACTTCGAGCTTTTGCCTCCTCAGAGGACTTCGAGCTTCTGCCTCCTCAGAGGACTTCGAGCTTCTGCCTCCACTACAAGAAATTTGACTTTTTGTGACGAATTTTTTAATGACACATAAAATTTCGTCACTAATTATAACTTATAATGATGAATTTTTTAAAACGTCACCATACTATTTATTACTGTGACAAAATTATATTGCGTCATTTTATGTTTTAATTATCGTCACTAAAAGATTAATTTTGTGACGAAAAAATATATTTCGTTATGGTTTATTTAGGAGAGATAATTTCCTACCGTTTTTTTGGAGGGAAAAAATTTAATGACAAAATAATAACTTATTGCAACGTATATAATCGTCACAAAATATTTATTTTTCGTGACGAATTATTTTTGTCATAATTAAATAAATTAGTGATAGTAAAATCATTTTGTCACAAATAATATATCGATATAAATAAATATTGTATTTATGACAAATAAATGTATCACAAAAAATGACTATACTATGACGATATACAATTTCATCACCTTTTATATGAAGGAAAAATTTCCAATCTTTTTCTTTTAGAGGAAAAAATTATAACGGAAAAATTACTATTTGCGACATATAAATTTGTCATGAAATACTTATTTTTTTGTGACATTAATTATTTTTGTCACAATTTAATAAATTAATTACGATAAAATCATTTCGTCACAAATAAGATATCGAGATAAAAAAAATTCTAATTATTTTTTCAGAAAAATTTTAGTTCCAAAGATAATTTTATTTATGATAAATAAATGTGTCACAAAAAATAAATATATTGTGATGAGGTGCAATTTTGCCACCTTTGATATGAAGAGAAATTTCCAACCTTTTTTTTGGATGAAAAACAATTTAACAAAAAAATTAATTATTACTATATATAAATTTGTCATGAAATACTTATTGTTTTGATATGGATTATTTTTGTCACAATTTTATGCATTAGCGATGATAAAATTATTGTGTCAAATAATTTTATTTATGACAATTAAATATGTCACAAGAAATGAATATATTATGACGAAAAACAAATTCGTCACGAGTATAATTAATTTATGACAATAATAATATTTTGTTACAATTGGTTGTAATATTAATATAGGACAAGTAAATTATGTCATAAAAAATAATTAAATTCATGACAAACAAATATGTTACAAAAAGATTAATATATTGTGACTAAATATAAATTTATTGCTAAAACAATCAATTTGTGCTACTATAATATTTAGTTACAATTGATTGTAATAAAAATATGCTACAATTAAATTATATTATAAATAAATTATTTTATATTATAAATAAAAATGTCCTTCATAAATTTTTTAATAACCAAAAATAGTTTGTCATCTATTTTATTTTTATAAAAATAACTAAATTATATAAGAAAGTTAATTAATTATGTAAAATACTTGCCCATAAGAGCCCTAATCCGTCCCCATTAACCCCACCTTCATCTTGCTTCATTCATCCCTCTCTGTTCTTCGCTTCATCATTAAATTTTCATATCTTCATTTGTTCAAAAGTTCTTAAAAACCCCAAATCCCTTTCCTGTTCTGCATTCCTTTGTTTGAGATTCTGAGATTTCCACCCTCTCATAAATTATATTGATCAATTCTCACCCTATTCTCTGCTCTCCATCGGAAGCAACCTGAGATTTATCAAGTCGCAACATAATCGATTCTCACTCTATTCTTCGCTTCACCGCTGGAAGCATGCTCTCACCGTTTCGTTAGACTATAACCTGACGAAATAGATGTTAGGGCAGTCGTCTGCCGTTGCCCTCTCCTCGGCGGCCCGCCGCTCCTCTGCGTTGCCGTCGCCTCACCACTCGAAGCCCTACAGGTACAAGTTTGTTCTTTTTGCCTCTGAAATTACTAGAAAGGAAAAGTGAAGGATAGGATCTCTTTTCTTTGAGCAGTTGAACTTGAACCAGTTTCGACATGTATCATTTGGCCAGAGGTGGCATCCAAGGTGGACGAGATTGTAAGCTCTTGCTCTCTGTAATTTAATTATTCTGATCCGAACTTCAATATTTTGTTCTAAATCATTAAATTCTGTCTAAATCATCTTCTAAATTATTTCTTTGAACTCGAATTTTTTCCTTATCTATTATTTCAAAACCTAATTCACTATCTATAGACCCCCAAACCGAAAACCTAAGAAATAGAGACACGTGAAGGAAAAGCAAACTAGTTTGGTTCAGATATGTCTGTTGATTATTTTGATTAATCGTACCTTAAAGTAGTTGATCAATGGATTATTTAGCACTGATCATCTAAGTATTTATATCTCTTTGAGTCACAAGTGTTTAGGTTTCTATCTTAATTCAATCAGGTTTTAAATTTTTATTTTATTTTTTTCTTCAATTTGTTATAGCAAATTTGTTATTATCTATATTCCAAATCTTAGTATAGAATTATGCTAATGGTATCCTCCATGTGGTATTTTGCAGTATATATGAACAATTTGGATGCATATTATATCAATCATGTTGAATTGCCGGGTAATTGGTTTGTGGATGAAGATGTGATTGTTGAAGAGTTAATGGATAAATTTATGTGCAGAATTTACTTAGGAAGATGTGAAGGTTGAAAAACATCGAGAGATTTATCTTGGTCACAGTATTAAGGCCCCTGTTGGAAGATGGCAGAAAGGTATGCTCTTGTTATGCTCAACTGCTGCTTATAGTTTAAATGGAACTTTCAAATTAAAATATCTTTTATTTAATCTTTCATCCTAGTAATTGCTGGTATGCATGATTTTAGTGGAGGTTGTGTATTTTATTGGTCTTTCAATATTATTATTTTCATCAACTTTATAAGAAGCAAATCATATATGAGGTTGGGTGGGTTATATTGGGTGACTGTTTTTTGAGTTTGAGGACAGTTAAATTTCAGTTTTGTTATTATGGGTTAATATACCTAAAGATGCAAGGAATATCGATACCTGTAGAACCAAATTAATGTTACAACTTTTAGTGAAAATTCATAGTTCCTTATTTCCTTTGATATCGTTTTATGTGCTCAATTTTCAAGTTATTTTCTTGTTCAAAGAAGCTAAAAAATAGTTCTAGTTCATCGTTGCCAACAATTGTTATTTCATGATTGGAGTTGCTGCTCGTTGAGTAATATGAATGCCTCTAAATGTATAAATTTATTAAATTGCAGTCTATATAAGTCACGCTCTTTGAATTTCAAAGTTCACCTCTTGTAAGCAATGTATAGATCCTAAAATTTTGGTAGTTTAAAAAATATAAAATAGCAACAAGGAGCTGAAAAAAAAATCAGACTTAATGCTTAGAAATAAATGTTCAATATTTAATAGTAAAAATTTTAAAAATCAGGAGCTTTTTGTTACGTTTTGTGTAAAAATACATAAAAATTCGGGGCTAATAGTTTATATATATATATATATATAAATGAATTAAAAATGAAGTAAAACAAGCAAGAATCGATTCAAAACCAATTTTGCCATAATATGGATAGCAATATTTGCTTCACGAAGGATGCTCTTGAAAATAACTGACTAGTCTTGATTCTAACAGCTGTAGGGAAGTTCTTGAAGTTATTAAACTTTCATGTTTACCTTTCTACCTATTATCCCTTGCACTATTTATGAGTAATACATCAGTATTCATTCACGCAATATGAAATTATATATATATAAGTAAATAAAATATTAATTTTATGAGTTATTCATAAACTAATTCTTGCAAATTTATTTATATTCATAGTCTCTGAATGCTTATAAAATTGTAGGCTTGTGTAACATTGCTTGTAAGGGAATAGAGACTACAATTTATCATAATCTTTCAGTGTGATTCTGTTGTTAAATATTTTGCTTTTTATGTAGTTCTTGATGCTAAATCCTATTTACTTTTATTGCCAGATTTATGGAACCAATTCTTCCATGCTACCATAGGATGAGTAAAATATTAAGGTAAATGGTATTTCAAATTAAAAATATTAAATTATGCATAATCACTCTCGAGTTTTAGTTGAGTAGGTATGCAGTTTCAAATTATTTTTGTAGGGTGGAAATTTCTAATTGTTATGTGATTTTTTTTGATGAATCTATAGGAAGAGCCTCAAGAAGAGAGTGATGACAGCATAGGATTTAGCTTGTTTGATTAGGAGCTCATTTGAGTATGCACAAGTCCTATATATGTTGGTCATAATAGTTAAACAATAGTTTATATTTGTTTTGTCAGTATAAATACCTTTATTTTTTTGCATTAAGTAGTATCTTTTTATTTAATTGATTTTTTTTAAATAAATACTTTATATTAGTTGATTGACAATTTTTTTTACAAAGTTAATTGATTGTATAACATTAAATTTAAAATGTGTTATTTTCAGTACAACGCATATATGACAAGTATATTTGTCATAATTTGTCGACTTGTTAGTTCATAAATGACGATATAATGTTTACAATTACGATATTAATATTGTAATAAAAAAACATAATTTAATGATAACAAAAAATTGTCACTAAAATTATTTTTTGTGACAATTATTTTTGTCCGTATTTATGTCACTAATTTGTAAAATAATGTGACGATTTATATTCATCATTAATATACATTAATTTAATGACGAAATCATTTTTCGTCACTTAAAGTATTAGATTTAATGACGATATTAAATATTTTATGACGAAAATTATATTTATTTGTGACGATAATTATGTAACTAATACTTAATGGTTTTAACTAGAAGTAGAGTTTCGTCATTAAAAATATTTAATTTCGTGACGAATTTTAAATTTGTCATAAAAAATGCAAATCTTTTGTGACGATAAATAATATAATGTGACGAAATATAATTTTATTTATGACATAATTTTTGTCATGAAAAGTAAGAACTAAAGATGACGATAATCATTTTCGTCACAAAAAATAATACTTATAGTGACAAAAAAGTAAATTGTCACGTAAACTTTTATGTTACGCGCCTACCATTACGTTCTCTGTGACGATAAAAACTCGTCGCCTTATCTTTTCAGTGACAAAAAATGAATTTTTCATGACAATTTTTTACGTCATAAAAGGTGTAATTTCTTGTAGTGCTCCTCAGAGGACTTCGGGGTTTTGCCTCCTCAGAGGACTTTGAGCTTTTGCCTCCTCAGAGGACTTTGAGCTTTTGCCTCCTCAGAGGACTTCGAGATTTTGCCTCCTTAGAGGACTTTGAGATTTTGCCTCGTCAGAGGACTTTGATATTTTGCCTCGTCAGAGGACTTCGGGGTTTTGCCTCCGCAGAGGTCTTTGAGATTTTGCCTCCTCAGAGGACTTTGAGCTTTTGTCTCCTTAGAGGACTTTGAGCTTTTGCCTCCTCAGAGGACTTTCGAATTTTAATCTGTGCCGATGTCATCTTGACTTGTTTGTCCAGCACGAGTGAGTGCTACTGCTGAGCTAAGATTGTCCTGGCCCCGTTTTCGTGCGTGCGGTCTTCATTTGGACTTTTTTCTGCAAAAATGTGTGCGCAAGAATATATACAAGAGATTGTGCATGCATGTATAAAATGCCATATGCAGTTATAAGATGTATGCAAAATGGGTAGACCACGTCCTGGGTGGTGAAGGGTCCGTTCAGGGTATGGCTTGGCATTATCTGATGCCCCCAAGGATCTAGAAAAGCGTCTTCGCGGCTCAGGAATTCTGACCCATAACCCCCCTCAAGGGGGACCACTAGGTGGGCATCTTTGCCCCCAAAGATTTTGACTCATGTCCTGCATTATACCATCTGCTCGAGAGGATGTCATCTAAAAAACCACGGCCTTATCGCTCCAGGCGTTGGAAGTCATTGATTAAAGGTAGTGTGTCCCTTGTGGATTTTCACACTAGCTTTTCTTAGCGAAAAATACGTCCTTGTCGGATTTTCACATAACCCTGTGCCTTATTTTTTGCCTGGAATGGACCCAACCCAATCCAGCGGCTTTTATTCATTTTATTTTTTTATAGGACAGACCGCCTATTCCCAGGTTTTCACCCTGCCCTTTGGCCTAACTTTTGCTTAGAGTGCCAGTCATGGTTTTCATCTCTAACGGCCTTTGTTTTTTGGAGAAGTTAGAGTTGTTGCGAAAGATCTTTCGGGTATGATTGACATGTGCTTATGTCTCAGATTATGGTTGAGGTGCCGTAGGATTGGCTTTACAGTAGGTAGCAAGATGAGTTGACTAAAATGCCTGAGTGGCGAGAGTGGCAGAGGATAGTTGTTGTAAAAGGTCTTTCAGGTATAATCGGCGTGTATTTGCGTCTTAGATCATAGTTGTCTGAGCTTGGTTTCTATCATGAGGGTGCTATAGAATTGGCTTCATAGTTGATAGCAGAAGTAATTGACTGAAGTGCCTGAGTGGCGAGAGTGGCAGAGGATTGATAGTACCAATGTGCTGATTTTATGCTGGAACCAGACAACTTTGAGTGTGCAAAATGAACTGTCCTGATTACAGACTACACCCTTGCCCCCATAAGTGCATGTAAGAGGAGGGTACTTAGCCCTACAGTAGATAATAGGACCCCTCGGCTTAGGCATCTGGTTGGTGAGAGCTGGAGTAGAGTAGCCATTTAGATTTTACTTTTTATAAAAGAACTAGGAAATGATGAGTTGAACTGCTTTTGCTTTATGTATTTGCAAAGACTATGTGCATTTCAGCATGATTTCTCCATACATGATCACCATTTAACGTGGATTCAGAATGAAAAATTACATTTAATCTCAAAATGGATCTTGAAAGCATCAGACTCCTGTTTCCAATCAGCCCTCTCGGGTTTTTTGATTGGATATTTTCTCTCGAGCCTCTAATTTTTGACCAAAGTGCCTTTTTTCGGTTTTCACCCTGACGAGGCGCCCAATTTTAGCAAGGCCGCCTTTTTTCGGTTTTCGACCCGCGGGGCATTTATTCTCTTCTTTTGATTTTTAGTCTTCAGCCATGGACCTTCTTGGATATGTTGATGTCAGTTTGGCTCTTTAAACTTGCTTCCCTCGCTGTCATTGGGATGCTACTTCCTTGGATAACAACTTTTCAAGAACAAATGGGTCTTCATATGCTGGTCTGAATTTATCCCACCCGTCTGGAATACCCGGAGCTATTTGCCCAGAGACCCAATCTTATTCTTCGAGCTAGCGCTTTCTGACTTTCCTCCCAAATGATCGGATAAGGTGTTTTCTGATAGATCTGATAGCGATAGTAGTCCCGAAACCCGTTTTCGTTTGACGTGCTTAATTGCTGCAGCTGTTGCTTCCATGACTGCCCCTTAAGGATTTGATGTGCTTCAACGGGCAGTAATGTTTTCGCCTCACGCATCAAGGTATAAAGCGTGACTCTTGTAAAGGTTCTAATTGTAGACCCTAGAATGTGTCTACTCCATGAACTTCTTGGTCTTCCTCTTGTTTGTATGTCATCTGTATGTCATCAGCTCATCTCTTGTACAGCACATCCTTTATACTTACGGACTGGGCGGATGGCTTATGGATTAGTCTTCAGGTCTTTTCAATAGCAGGCATGAGCAGTAACAATACAAGAATATCCCTAGCACTGCGCATCCTCTATATTGATGAACTGATTGGGTGGCTTGTGGTTCAGTTTTTAGGTCCTTTTCAATGGCTAAGAAGAATTGCAAAACGCAGATACGTGTAGACTAACGGGACTTGAGCAAAGCTTGCCCCCAAATAGCATTTCCTTGCCCCCTGATCAATTCTCTCTTTTCTTCTCTCTCTCTCTCTCTCTTTTTATAACCTAATTTCTTTTTTTTTTAATTAATTTTTTTTTCTTCATTTTTTTTGAATTATTTATTTATTTATTTATTTATTTTTCTCCCCAATTTTCTTTTAGCAAGCTTCGTTCGAATCCTAAAGTCTACACATAAGCGCACTCTTCTTTTTAACCATTGGGACCATCGTTGTTCAATCTAGTTGGGTGTTGTATTTCAGTAAGGATTTTGGTTCTGGTTCTGCTTGTGAGTTCCCCTTTCAACCATTTCTGTCTATTTTAGCTTGAGTCTTCTGAGATATGTTGGCATAGCGTGCTTGGCGGCTTCATAATTATCTTCTGGCATGTCCTTGTAGGTCCAAGCAAAGACTTTTATTTCATTTTTTTTTCATGCTCTCCAATTTCATCTCACTTCAGGAGTCATAACAGATGCTATCAAGATTTCCTTTGGGTTCTCCCAAAGTTCCGAGATTAAATGAAATGGCATCATTTGAATCATTATTAAATATAAATGTGTCATGATCATGCATAGTGAAACCGTACGAAACATCACACAGATGAGTGGAAACATTCATTTCATTTAACAAAACCAGAATTAAAACATCGTCATTAAATAGTTCAAAAAAATAAAAAGAACATCTAAATGGCTATCCCCTTCCTGTTTCCACTAGCACGGACACTTTGGACAATGGCTCATCATAATCTACGAGGACCGTTCTTCTGGGTCAGAGATCTGCTTACTATCAATGAGGTCTTAGACCTGGTCCCTTAATGTTCGACAATAGTCTGTGAAATGTCCGGTGTGTTGGTGAAATGCACAATATTGATCCGCTCTGTGGTTGGGCTGCCCCTGGCTTCTGGCGGGCTTAGGAGGCAATGACTGTAACACCCCCCTTTTCATCAGCTTCTCAAAAATCCAAACAAGGATCTACCCAAATGAGAATAGCGCCTTTGATTCATTTTCGTGGTGGGTACTCCCATTTTCTTAACATTGCCCTTACTGTCGCTGCAGATACCCGGGCTCCCATTTTTCAGGGCATGCATCCTCACTGGATCGCGCCCTTTAGGCGTGATGTTATGCCCCAGAATGGGCTTCTTACCTCCTCTTTATCGAACTGGTGACTCAAGTGGTTCCTTGCCTCTGGACTGGGAGGTGCAAGGAAATGCTGCGGTTGTCACCGTACAGGCCTTCTCGGCAGCTGCCGGCTCAACCCGATTGAAGGTAGTCGCCATCAGTTGAGCTTGAAGAACTAGCGCCATGGCATCTATTCTTTCCTTAATCATGGCTGACAACTTTCTTTCGAGCTCCTCGAACCTTTTATGCATCTCTTGGGCTATTAAGGCATGAGTCTCTTCGATCGAGCGCGAAAGGTCAGCCACTCTTACCGCCTGTTCGGTCCCTCTGGTTTTCCTTCCTCATCTTCCTCCCCACTCTCAATGGTGGACCAATAATCTATCACTGCTACGGAAGCCCCTCCTTCATCTGCCGCAGGGCAAGTAATGGCAATGTGTCCATTACCAAACAAGTCTTGTAATACATACCATTCAGGCAAGCTTGAACCAATCATGGCATAATAGGCGGACTTCTTCTTACTTTCCCTCTTGTCAGGATCAGTGATTTGCCTGCTGTCGATCAAGTCTTGAATTTCATGCCTTAATCTTGCGCAACGGTCCGTCACATGCCCCGTATATTGGTGAAAAGCACAATACTCATCATCTTTATGACCCAGCTGTCCTTGGGTTTTGGCTGGCTTAGGTGGCAGGGGCTGCAGCTTTCCCTCCTTTTCTAGTCTCTTTAACACCCAGGATAAAGGTCAGCCCAAATTCGAAAAGCGCCTTTGGTTCACCCCTATAGTCGATACCTCAGTCGCCTTTTCAGTCCTATTGCCACTGTCGGAGCCTGCCCACTTATTCGCCCCTTGACTGTTATAGCCCTTCTTAATAAACCCTTCACCACTCGCCTTCTTGGCCATTCGTTCACCCTCTGCCTCTATGGTGAGGTCTTTTAAAGACTTCCAATCTTTTAACCCTTTCATCTTGAGCCCTTCTCTTAAGTATGGGCTTGCATTTCTAATGAACAGCCTGATCTAATCTGTCGTATTATGCTTCCTCTTCATCTCCATCACCCGATTCCTCCACTGAGTGAGATAGTCATGGAAGGGCTCACCAGGCTTCTGGCACAATAGCTCATGGTCTTTCAAGGTAACCTCCATCTGGGTACTACATCATATTGCTTAAGGAATTCTTCTGTCAGCAAATCCCAATCTTCTCTAGACCTTCTATCCAACTCGTGGTACCAATCGATCATCGGCCCCATTAAACTGAGACAGAAATACTCCACCTTCTGCTTTTTCGTCAGCCCAGTGCCTTTCATGATAAGGGCATATTGCTTAACGTGTGCAAAAAGGTCCAAAATACCATCGAACTTTGGCAAATCCGGCATCTTGAACCTCTGGGGCAGTAACTCCTCTTCTAGATCAATGTCTTTAGAGATGACCCCCTTTTCAGCTGACAGTAGATGGGAGATAGCCTCAATCTTTTCCTCCATCTTCTTTACCACATCATCCTCCACTTTGGGGACTCTTCCCCTCATAACTTGAGGAACTACCGGCTCATCCTTCTCCTCCTCTACGAAGTCATCTATCGGGTCTGGGATGTTCAACCTTCGCTGCTCAGCAAGTGCCATTGCTCTAGGCTCGATAATTGGCGGTTGCATAGTAACGGCTGCTATACGAGCCTCCTCCATAATAGGTGGTTCACCTTGCTCCACGACAGGAGCCACAGATGGTGGTCCGGCACTTGGTGCCATATGGGCGACGATGCTCCCCATCATAGCTAACATCTTCCTCTCAAAATCCTCAAATCTTTTGTCCAAATCTTGCATTATCAAAGCACCCGTTTCTTGCGGTAGATCTACCATTACCGACCTTGAAATCTCTGCCAACTAATTTAAACCCTGCTTGCTCCTCATGCGACTACAGGGACCCCGAAACCTCCCAGGCAAATGGTCTATAGTGGCTGAAAAATCCAAGGGGTTGGGATGATACATGAATGACGTGCAATGCACGACCGTGCTGTGTAGATAGTCCTCAATGAATGAAAGGTCAATAAAAAAAATTGTACGTAGGATGATATGTACATGTGAAAAATAATACGTAAATAAAGGATACACATAAAAAATGAAATGCATATGTATATATATATTATTTTATTTTATTTTATTTTTGACATGCATGAATGACACATGATGCATGAGCATGCTGTTCAGCGTCCACAACCACATGCAAGCAGATAGATCCTCCCAACCTTATCACTCCCACACACGAGGTCGTGCGGTCTCTTTCCTAGGTGGGCTTCATCCGAGGGTTAACAGGGAACCCATCGGACACGTATGGTGCACGGTGGAAGACCGACATCATAACAGTCTTAATCTAATGCGCATTCGTATGAGTTTTGGCCATTACGTATTTGGGCAATTCAATCAAGTTAAGGTGGGCTTATCGGGGCATGAAAGCCTTTGATAAAGGACCATTTAATTTTCTTGATTTTGTTTAATACGTGACGGCCCACATCACAAGCATCGTATTAAGGAGCATACTACCTAATGGGAGTTTCTATTTTCTATTACATGAGCTTTGGTCAAGGTGATGATACTTTAGGGCTACCCAAGCATAGTCCCTGCCAACGGATCTAGCTCTTCACGAGCATAGTGACCGATCGGGTCTCCATTTTATATACCACTAATGGTACGAGGCTTGGGTTGGTGATTATCCTTAACACTTCCCTATAATGAGTGAAAGTAGGGTCGTGCTTCGAGAATGCACCGGGGTAAGATAGGGGACCAACTAACATAATACTAAGGCTCTAGAATGATATGGTGCAATTTCGAAAGGAGATAGAATTTTAAGTTTTAAAAACCCAATTATATTTTTAACCAAATCACTTTCGGAGCGAAATTTCAAACATATCCCCAGTGGAGTCGCCACTGTGACGCGCGCCGGAACCTAGCAAGGGGCCCTTGCTTTTGAATCCGCTTTAGGAATTTGAGGGATTGGTTTGCGTCTTTTGATCATGGACGCCACGAGACATCATGGGTGTATTCCTCCCAATAGAACATTGAGAAGAACCACCTAGCCTCACGACGCCTATAGGCACATTTGAGGTATCATGGAGTCGCCACCCAATTTACAAGAAATTGGGAAAAGATTCTAACCTCTTAATGGTCTAGACCAGAGATTGGTGTTCGGAACTTCACTCTTATTTATGCTTTGATTAATTATAAATAAGTTTTTATCCTCTTAAAATTATATCTCTTATCTCACACGATCAATGCATTTAAATTTAAAGGTGCATCGCAAGCACTCAAAAGCGGTAAAGGAAAGCGGTAAAGAAAAGCAGTAAATGAAAGCGATAAACACACAAGCACACAATTACAAGGGAAATAAAGGCGAAATACAACCCCAATAAAAGGAGATTGAAGATGTGAATGGGGACGGAATACAATCCCCAAAAATAAATAAAGTTGCCCCAAAATTAATTACAAGGGCCCAAAAGGAAATGAACATAAATTTAAAAAACACTCACACAAGATCAGGATAAAAGGACATACATAAATCGGGGCATTATTTTAGGAACATTGGTTCCTTCGCATTTGTTCGAAGTTTAGGAACATTGGCTCCTTCGCATTTATTTAAAGAGGGTTCGAAGAGTCGTTTTGGTTATTTGATGAAAATGGGGATGAGTGATCCCATTTTTGGGGAAAATTGACTCTTCGTTTTAATTGTGATGTTTTTATTGTTGGGCTAAAACAAGGGACATTGGTCCCAATTTTATTGGTAAAAATTCCAATTTAATTATAGAAATATTTTTGTGATTTTTTATCGCACGTGTTGTAACAACCCGATTCGGCCTTAGAAGAATTTCGAAATTTTTGTTAAGGAATTCAAGAGTTTATATGTATAAGAGAGTGTAATTGAAGGAGTTTCCGAGTTGATTAAGGTTATAAGTTTTGCTAGAAGAAAATTGTTTTGAGAAGATGAATGAGTGGCTTGTGTATGGCTTCTGTTGCGAGCATGATAGTGTCGCGGGCACGACGGAATGCTTCCCGTGAAGCCTATTTGAGTTGGATTATTTGATGTATATCGGACACGTGGTGATGTAGGAGTTTGACAAGTGGCATTGTAGGGGAGTGACAAGTGGCATTGTAGGAGAGTGACACTTGGCTTGTGACTTTTTGGATTGAGATGGATTAATTGAGGTAAGTGGACATTAAAGGAAATGGTTGGCATTAAATGGAAGTGGGTGGCATTAATGTGAGGACTTGTTGGCTTTGGATTTGGTTTGACCGGCCACTTTCTACTCTGATTTCAATTTTTTGCTTTTGGCTCTTTGCTCTCCTTTTTCTTTTCTCTTTGCTGTTAGTTGCCGTGTCCTTTTTTCTTGCCATTTCTTTGCTTTTCTTCTTCATTTGCTTGGTTCTTTGGGAAGAACCACTTAGATTAGTTAAAGGAAGTGTAGAAGGACTTGATTAGGTCTCTTCAAGAAGGTAAGTTGGATTTGTTCTTCGATCTGACCTCCTTTTTCTTTCTGTTTCTGATTTAAAGTATAGAGAATAGTAACCCTAGTGTTTTGAATGGTTTGTGCATGGAAGCTGTGAACAAGAAGTTGGATAAAGGCAAAGAGAAGGTTGGAATTGAGTAAAGAACAGAGATTGAGCTACATAGAGGTAGGGATCGAGTGTAATCTTATTGTTTTTACATGTGCTTACATGAAGTATGTTTGAATAGAGGCATGTTTGAATAGAGAGATGCTTGATGAGCTTTAATTAGCTCAACTGCTCTTTTAGAGTATATTTGTTAGATGTTCAACTTGATTGCTTGCAGTTTTTATGATATGTCTATATATGTTTATAAGTATGTAACTTGATCATTTGAGTGTGTGTTGATGTTGTTAGATGGGTTACCACGTAGTTGTGATGATAAAGTTTGGTTTTGGCA
This sequence comes from Excoecaria cochinchinensis, assembly GCA_947683425.1. NCBI lineage: Eukaryota > Viridiplantae > Streptophyta > Magnoliopsida > Malpighiales > Euphorbiaceae > Excoecaria > Excoecaria cochinchinensis. Next base: position 3,413,942 of record CANTUQ010000110.1, read on the forward strand.
AATTTTGTTCATTTTGCATCTGACCTCCGTGAAGTGTTTTTGTCATAAGTAGAGTTTCAAATCTCTAAATTGAGTTATTATTGATCCATTAGAACCATGACTTTAATGCCGGTAAAAGTCTCAGAAATGACCTTGAGCAAATTCTTGCTCTAAGACCCTGTAAATTGGAAAAAATAGAGGTGTCTCTACTTTGGCCGGTTCATTTGAGCAGTTCAGATTGTTTAGATCATATCTTAAGTTGTAGATTTCCATATTACCTGAAATTTATCCCATTTTAAAGCTACCTTCCTAGGAAATAATTTGTAAGAAGGATGTTTTGTCTAAAAATGACGTGTAGAGGTCGGTTTAGACGATACAAGTTTGAGGTGAGAAGCAGTCTCGTGAAGGTTCCTGACGGAGCCTTCTGTCGCGAGCACGACAGTGAAGTTCATAAGAGTGATTTTCCTCTTGATTTAGAGCCCATGGTTGACATGAATCAATTCCGCACCTTTCCCCTCAATTAATTTGTATATTTTTGAGTGTTTTTCTTCCCGAAATGCACCCGAACTTCATGATAAGTTCCTATAGCATGTCCAACCCATTTCTAACCTTATGAAATGAGTATGTGAGTGGTTGTCAATTGAAATTATAGGTGATTAAAGCTATGGCATAAGAGTTTAATAATGAAATTAAATGTACATATGCTTTTAAATTATTGAACATGATATGCATGTGATATTGATCATGTATGATTGAATCATAATGTGTGAAGTCTATGAACATGTAAAATGAATTATGTATTTGATTAATTAGTAATGTGTAGTGCAAAGATTCGTTGATATGGTGTTGCTACATGTGAGTATATGCATGGTTTGCTCAGTTAATATGTAAATAGTGTATAGTGTTCTTGAATGAACATTAGAGTACATGCAATGTATATGATTTAGTTGTAGAGTTCTTGTTCGAGCCTAAATGGTCATAGTAGTGGATAGATAAGCATGCTTATAAAGGGTTAGAGTGCAGCTGCTACAGTGACCTTAATTGGTCTACCGACGAATACCCAGAGCATTCATTTTGAGTTAAGTCTCTAGAGTTTGATACTGTTTATCAGTATCCACAGTAAAGTACTCGTATCCACAATTATTGAAAGTTCAGGCTAAAGTGTATTTTGTAGTGTACAAGAGGTGTAATGGAGATGTGTATATGTATATGAATATTGTGTGACATGATATTGGTATTGTTTGCCTTATTTGGATTTCTGCATAAGAAAGGATTAAAGCATGATAATATTTTACTTAGAAGATACGGAATATGATTATGTGTATATGACATGATTAGTGATATGCATGTGATATAATTGTGACTTTGTTCGAAGTCTATTATGTTTGTTTCATCCCCACTAAGCGTTATCGCTTAGCATGGATGTTTATTTTTGTGTAGGTTCATAGATTCAAAGCCAGTGAGAGTGTGCATCTGCAGGTCAAGGCCACTAGGAGCTTTTACTATATCTTTTTTTATAAGTTAGAGATAGAGTTGGTGATATTTTAAGTAACATCATTATGTAATACAAGTAAAGAAATCACATGTAAATGTGTATGTAAAGTTAAATGAAAACAGGTTGTAATATGAACATGTATAAAGATAAAGATGTATGTATATATATATGTAGTTAATATGAAATACATGTTGGGCCCAAGCGTTATTTTATTTTTATTATTGTGTATGTTGCTATCGCTTCCGCTGGTATACGTTTATGTACGTGTAGGTGTCCGCGTGGCGCCTCGATATCCTTCCAGGGGGTATGGAGGTGTTACACGCATGCACAAATAAAATAATTATTTACAAATAACACAACATAAAGAGAGAGTTGAGAAAGATCTCACCAAAATTGGTGTGATCCTCCACGCGTCGCGACCCATCCGGGGAGTCACGAGGATGCTCAAATAACGCAACTCAAGTTAAATCTCAGACAAAAATAATATCAAAAATATTAGTAATAATTCTAGAAGTTAATCAAATAAAGACAAGATAATGACAACAAAAAAATTATAGTGATGGTAACAACAAATAATCATGGCATAGTAACAACAATAAAATAATAATAATAATAATAATAATAATAATAATAATAATAATAATAATAATAATAATAATAATAATAACAAGATAGTAATAATGATAATAATAACATAATACTACTAGTAATAACAATACCATAGAACAATAATAATAATAATAATATAATAATAATAATAATAATAATAATAATAATAATAGCACAATAATAATAATAATAATAATAATAATAATAATAGCACAATAATAATAATAATAATAATAATAATAATAATAATAATAATAATAATAATAGCACAATAATAATAATAATAATAATAATAATAATAATAATAATAATAATAATAATAATAATAACAACAAAGATAAACTTAAAGATTATAACAATAACAATAATACTAACAATAATAATGATAATAAATAATAATGGTAATGAGAGGAAGAAGATGGCGCCAAAATCACAAAAACAAATTAAAATCATGAATAACATGCCAACAGTGGCAAAAACCAAAGAAAATATCATACCACGAACATAATCTTGATGACAGAAAAGCAAGAAATATTCACAACAATAAATAATATACAAATGAAAATAAATAGATGAAAATGATCCAAGTGTTTACCCTCAGAATTTTATAGATCGAAAATGGAATTTCTCAATCCGTTCCCCTTGTCGATTTTGTGGTGATGAATATTTGAAGAAAATGTAGAAATTGATATTTTAAAATAAATTAAGAGAATATTTTGATAAAAATATTTTTGGTGAATGATTGAACAAAGGAAAATAATTTTCCAAGCTCAAATCACCCAAGAAATGGATTATATTTTTTGAAGAAAAATAAATAAATTAAAGCTTGAGAAAAAGAAGAAAAACTTAAGAATATTTTGAAGGATTTTTGAAGAAGAGCAAAGCCAGTTTTTTTGCTTGAGAGAGGAGAAGAAAACTTGAGAGGAAAATAAATCCTTTTTCTTGAATATTAGTTGCCGTCCCCTCAAATGAAACCCCAAAAACCATTTTATTTTCTATGTTTCTAAAATGGAAAAAGGGCAAATCAACTTTCATAATTTTATTTTTTCAAAGATACCCAAAATAGTGAAAGAAATAGAAAAAATCAGACTGGAAACAGATTGGGAAAATGCAGAAAAAAATCAGGCGAAAACGACAGTGCGAAGGGGGCAAAAAGTGGCCGCGTGAAGGGGGGGACAGCACGCGTGGTTGCCCTGCTGCGCGTGCGGTGCCCCTGCTGCGCGCGCGCAGGGGCAGCCCGCCGTGCGGGTTCCCCCGCGTGCTGCCGTAGGTGGCACTCGCGATTTTTTTTTGTTTTGATAAAACCCTAAAGGACACAAAATTATTATTTTTACCCTATTTTAATTTTTAATTTCTAAAATATATATTTTTAATTATTTTTCTAAAAAACACAATTTTGACAAGGAAACAATCGATTCTCACTTTCTCGCCAAAAATGGGTCTTTTATTTTCATTATTGGGTAATCCTGATCTTGGACCGCCTCGGGACCCGGTGTCTACACTAGGTGATTAAATTTATAGTTCATCTGTATGCTTTTTAAGTTTCTTTTAGTTTTATTTTTAAGTTACTTCAAATCAGTTTGGTCTAATTTGAATTAATCCATAAATAAATTGACATAGATCCGTCCAAATTTTGACTAAACATTATAACTACTCACAATCAAAATGATAGTTTATATTTGCTTAAAGAACCTCATAATTTTTAGAACTAGAGCAGAACCAGAAGAAGTGTGAGCAGAACCGGAAACTGTCCATGCACTTAGAATCAAACTCCAATTTCCTTAATCTACCCACGCAGCGCCCTCAAAAACAAAATCGGTACACCCATCTATTTGATAGACTCAAGATCGAATAGCAGAGAATAAGACAGGTAAAAAGATTATAGATAAGCTCTTCGATTTATGATTCTAATTCGACTATTTTTGTTTTGTTAAAAACCCATCCATTTGTACGAAGAAATCAACATTAATTAAGCATCAAACAAAAGAGTAGAAGGAAAAAAAAACAAATCAAAAAAAGAGAAGAGAAAACAGAAGAGTAGAAATGATACTTACCATCTTTGCAAGACGAATCGAAGAATTAAAGAAGAGAATGAATAGGTTGTGGTCTTATGGTGGCTGTTGTGCTACTGCTAGGGATTTTGATTTAGGTAAGGAAGAAAAGGATTTACGATTTAGGTTTTATATATATATATATATATATATTAAATGATCAAAATGGTGAGTTTAATAAATTTCAGTCGGTTCGGTTCATTCGATTTTTCAATCTTAAGAACCGAACCGAACCGAAAAAACCAAAATTATATTTCGGTTTAAAACCGAACAAAAATAGACCAAAATCAATTTGATTTGATTCCGGTTCAGTTTTGCACAGGCCTACGTACTATGTTTAAAGAAAAAACAATGAATGGTTGAAATGTAGGAGTGCAAATAAAAAAAATTATTAGTGTCTTACATGTAAAATTATCTATCAGTATATCGCAATTAAACTATTAGAAATTAGAGAGTTTTTTTTTCTTTTTAGTAATTAAACCCTTTTCTATTTAATCCACATCTACATACATTACTTATATAGAGAGGTAGTTAATTATACCCATGATCACTGAAAATTTTAACCTTAATAATTGACCATTAATAATATATATAATTTGTAGAACATTACAAGAAAATGAGAGTTTAGCGACCGAACTTTACCGTGAATGATTTCCCTCCATTTTAGTGACAAAAATTAGCGACGAAAAATATATTCCATCGCTAAAATAGGCACCGACAAGTTCCGCAAAAAATTACTACGAATTTTAGCGATGGAATGGAAATACCGTCGCTAAAAATAGGAATGGAATGGAAGTACCATCGCTAAATAGCGACGGATAATAGAGACCATTGCTAAATAGTGATGGTTTGTATGTATCGTTGCTATTTGTAGCGACGGATTGTACATACCTTCACTATTTAGAGATGGTAATGATTTACCATCGCTATTTAGTGATGGCCTAAAGTTACCATCGCTAAAAATAGAGACGGAAGAAACCTTCTGTCGCTATTTAGCAATGGAATATTCCTTGCGTTGTTAAAAATCGGGGTATATAACCCCTTTTTCTTCTTCTCTCTCCTTCCTCCTCTACTTTCCCATCTCTCCTGCATGCTATCGCCGTCCTCTCCCCCTCACCCCCATGAACCATTATCGCCGGCCAGATCTGGCCCCTTTGCGTTGCCGCTCATCACCGCCAATCAGATCCAGCGTCATCTCTTTCCCTGCGCGCATCATCTCCTTCTCTTCCCTCGGTGTCTCCTTCCTTTCCCCCTGCGTCTCCTTCCCTTCCCCCCGCATCATCTCTCCCTTCGGTTCGACTTGGGCGTTGTGTCAGCCTCCGCCGCCGAGACGAGTCTCCCTTCTGGTTTGGTCAGTTTTTCATTTTTTTTATTATTTATATTAATTTTTTTTGCTGTATTAAATTTATTTTTTAATAATAAGTATATATTTTTATTATTCTATTAATTTATTATATATTTTATTGTTGTAAATTAAATTAAATTTTTTATTGTTTAATTTTGTATTATATTTGTGTGTATATTTATTATTTTGGGTATATATTTTGAATTATATATATATGTTATTATATTTATAATTTTTTTAAATTTGTGGCATATTATATGTATATTTGTTTTAATTTGGTATGCTATTTGTGTATATATTTATTGTTTTGTGTATATATATTGTATTATAATTTCATTATATTTATATTTTTTTTTAAATTTGTGGCATATTGTTAATGTTTTAATTTGGTATTATATTTGTGTATATATTTATTTTTTTTGTATATATCTTGTATTATAATTGTTATTATATTTATATATTTTTTTTATTTTGTGGCATATTTGTTATAATTGTATGTATTATTGTTTTAATTTTGTATTATATTTCTGTAGGTATTTATTTGTTTGTGTATATATTTTGTATTGTATATATTGTTATTATATTTAAAATATTATTAAATTTGTGGTATATTTGTTATTATATGTAGTATTGTTTTAATTTTGTAGTATATTTAATTTTCTTTGTAAGTGTGTATTATATTTGTTATTATATTTATAATTTTTTTTCAAATTGTATTTATATTTGTTATTGTATGTACCCGTTACCGCTATTCAGATCCGGTGTTTAGCTCCCCTCTGCGCATGTTCTCTCTTCCTTCCGCCGGCTTCCTCTCTCTGTTTGGCTTGGGCTACATTTCTCCCGTTGCCGCCACCGACGACCTTCCCTCTCCCGCCGGTTGCTTCACCAAAGGTTAGTTTTTCATTTTGTTTTTTCTTTTTATTTATTTTTTATTATTTATATTAATTTTATTTTCTGTATTAAATTTATTTTGTTAATAATAAGTTTACATTTTTATTATTGTATTAATTTATTATATATTTTATTGTTGCATATTAAATTTATTTTATTATTGTTTTAATTTTGTATTTTATTTGTGTGTATATTTATTATTTTGGGTATATATTTTGAATCATAATTGTTATTATATTCTTAATTTTTTAAATTTGTGGCATATTATATGTAGTATTGTTTGAATTAGGTATTTTATTTGTATATATATTTATTGTTTTGTGTATATATATTGTATTATAATTTTTATTATATTTATATATTTTTTTAATTTGTGGCATATTGTTAATGTTTTAATTTTGTATTATATTTGTGTATAATTTTTTTATGTGTATATATTTTGAATTATAATTGTTATTATATTTATAATTTTGTAAGTGGGTATTAAATTTGAGTATATATTGTAAAACTAATTACAAATTTGAACAAATGGAATATATAATTGACTTGATATTCAATATGAAATTTGATTTACAATGACAAATTAATGTATTACAAAATAGTTGTGCATTAAAAAATGTTCACACGTGATGATACTAACTATGTAATTATGTTTTTTGCACAACAGTTTAGCAATAATGAGTAATTTAGACAGAAGTTAGATGTATAGAAGAATAACACCTGATGGTTACATTAACCTTGAGTTTGCTGAAGGAGTTCAATCTTTTATTGAATATGCAAGCTCTCAACTTGCATACATGGATAGTTCGAAAATTATATGTCCATGCAAAAAGTGCAAATACAGGTGTTATTTTCCTACAGAGGATGTGCATCTCCATTTGCTAAAAAAGGAGTTTGTACCCAATTATTTTGAATGGACACGGCAGGAGAGCCAATAATTTGTAGCACGTCTAGAAGTAATGAATTTAGACCAGAGGTAGTTGAAGCTACATTTCAAGGGGGGAGGGGGGATGAATTTATGACAAGCAATGTTTGTGCAACAGAAAATCTTTATACCCAAATGGTTTTTGAAGCAGCGGGAAATTCATTTCAGCCAAATTTAGGCAATGTCGAAGAAGAATCCAACCCAATTGTCGTAAAATTCTTCGATTTACATAATGCAACTGACCAGCAATTATGGCCAGGCTGTGATAATATGACCCAGTTAGGTTCTGTTGCTCGAATATTGAACATAAAATCTAAAGGTCATATTTTTTTATCGTAGTTTAAATGAAATCTTTGCTTGCTACAATGAATCATTGTCTTCAGATAATAAAATGGTTGATAGTTTTTACAATATGAAGAAATTACTTCGGGGTCTTGGTTTGTCAGTAGAAAAAATTGATTGCTGCAGGCTGGGGTGTATGCTATTTTGGGAAGTTGATAAGGAATTAATGGATTGCAAATTTTGTAATCAACCAAAGTTCAAGCCAATATATGTCCAAATGCCAGTTGACAGTCATCGTTCCATATCACCGGCTGATTCTTCCTAAGAAGCTTGAAAATAGGCTCACATACTGAAGTTAGCTTGGCAATAAAACGGCTGATATACTGAAGCTTTCCTAGGAAACTTATGACGTCCTTCTCCTTCTGGGCCACCGGCATCTCTCTTATGGCTTTGACTTTATCGGGATCTACTTCAATTCCTCGCTGGCTTACCGTATGCCCTAATAGCTTACCCGAGGTAACCCCAAAGATACATTTCTTGGGATTGAGGCGCAGATTATACTTACTAATCCTTTGAAAGAACTTTTCTAAAGCCTCAAAGTGACCTTCTCTAGTAGCCGACTTAATCATCATGTCATCGACATATACTTCCACTTCTTTATAAATTAGGTCATTGAGAACTTTGGTGGCCATCCTCTGATAAGTTGCTCCTGCATTTTTCAACCCAAAAGCCATAACCCGATAGGCGTATGTCCCCCACTCGGTGATGAAAGCTGTCTTGATCCGATCCACTATCTTGTTAAGGATTTGATTGTAACCTGCGTATCCATCCACAAAGCTGTACATCATACAAGCAGCAGCACTATCCACTAGCACATCAATATGGAGTAGCGGGAAATCATCCTTAGGGCAAGCTTTGTTCAGGTCTCGATAGTCAACGCATACTCGAACCTTACCCTCTTTCTTTGCTACAGGAACCACGTTAGCGAGCCAGGTCGGGTATTGAACCTCTATTAAGAATTTGGCCTCAATCTGCTTATGGATCTCCTCCTTTACTTTCTGCGCCCATTCTGGCCTAAGTCTTCGAAGCTTTTGCTTGACTGGTTTAAACTCTGGGTAAGTTGGGATGGCATGTTCGGCAGCATCTCGATCTATTCCCAGCATATCCTCATAGGTCCAGGCAAAGACTTTTTCATATTTTTTTAATATTCTCTCAAATTTTATTCTCTCTTCAGGAGTTGTGTCTGATGCTATCAAAATTTCCTTTGGATTTTCCAAAGTTTTGAGATTAAATGCGGTTGTGCTAGTTGAATTAATATCAAAAATGAATGCATCATGCTTATGATCATGCGAAATGAAATCATCAGAAATATCACACAAGTAAGCAAAGTTGTTCATCTCATTAACATAATCAGAAACATTAACATTGTCCTCAAAGAGTTCTAGCATAAAAAGAGAATCTAAATGACTATCAACTTCAGTCGACGCCGATGCTGCAGCCGACTGTGCTTTGGCTTCTTGACTTGGTGAAATCTTGAGATCTTCAATCTTCAGCTCTGGTTCTATCATCTTCTCCTTCCCTTTGAGTTTGGTGGCTAACAGCTTATCAGTTACAATCTCTTTGGGCTCATCCCTGTCCCAAACGCTGCATTAGGTCATAATCTCCTCGTCCCAAAAGTTCTCTACAGCTTTAACAACTCCGATCTCCCAATCAAAGACATCGTTGAAAATTTCAAAACTCGGAGTGATCTTCCCATCTATCCACTGCGTCTCTTCTTCTCCGGTGTAAGCACAAACCGATGATGATGGCACAAAGCTCTCCGAAATATGGGGGATCTTCTCTGACACTTTCTTCTTACCATACTCTCCTTTGTAGCCCAACCCCTTTCGGTCTTTCTGACCATGTGTAGTGATAGCATCCTGTAGCCCTTGTGACTCTTTTCCCAAACCAGCCCCTGGGAGGAAGTGTATCTTCTTTAGCATGTTCACCACCTGAGGGCTACCTTCTAAGCTTTGCTCTTCTCCGATCATCGATACATGAAAGCCACTGAATGGCTGATTAGAGATCTCCAAGGCAGACACTTGGTTCTCTCTTGCTGCTTTAATGGTCACTACTTCTCCTTCATGGGGTATCTTAATTATTTGGTGTAAGGTGGATGGTACTCCCCCTAACCTGTGGAACCACGGTCTACCAAGTAGAGCTGAAAAGTTTACTGGGATCGGCAAAACCACAAAATCCATTTCTGTCTCAATGGGCCCCGTCTTTACCAAAGCTTTGAAAATTCTCGATGCTTGCCTCCTGGAGTTGTCGTAGGCTGTGATGGTCAGGTCAGACTTGCTTAACATACTCTCATCCATCCCAAAGGCTTGAAGCACCACCAGAGGGCAAACATTTATTGATGACCCGTCATCAACCATGACGCAAGCGGTGTGTTTGCCATTGATCTGTGCCTTGATGTACAAAGGTCGGTTGTGGTTGCGACCCTCTGTTGGTAGGTCTGCATCAGAAAATACCAGCTTCTCCCCAGATTCCCCTTTTACTAGGTCTAACAACTCAGATGGAGAGATTGTAGTTGCTACGGTGGATACACTCAATGCCTCAACTAACTTCTATCTGTGAGAGGGGGATTGTCTCAAGAGGTCCCAAATAGATATCTGAGCCGTGGTCTTTTTCAGTTGCTTCACTATTAAATTTTCTTCCGGCTCCTTCTCTGCGATTGCTTGTGCTGGGTCCTGCTGCTTCTCAACTTCTGGGACCACCCTCCCACTTCTTGTTACTGCTTCTACTCTTTCTTCCTCTTCCGAATCCCACAGATCCGTGAACTCTCCATGTTTCTCATCGTCTTTATCTTCTCCACTCTCACTAGTGGACCAACAGTCTATCGCTGCCACAAAAATCCCTTTTTCATTCACCGCAGGGCAAGTAATAGCGACATACTCATTTCCATATAAATCTTGCATCACGTACCATTTTGGTAGGCGCGATCCAATCATAAAGACTGGAGGTGGCACTGCATTATAGCTGGACTTCTTCTTGCCTTCTCTCTTCTCAGGATCGGTGATCTGTTTGTTGTCAATTAGATCTTGGACCCGATGTCTTAGCGTTATACAATCATCTGTCAAATGCCCGGTATGTTGGTGAAATGCACAATATTCATTTTCCTTGTGCCCTGGCTGTCCCTGGGTCTTGGCCGGCCTAGGTGATAGGGGTCGCAGTTTTCCTTCTTTTACTAGCCTCCTCAGCACCCATGATAAAGGCCTACCCAAGTTGGAGAAATACCTCTGATTCACGCCTATTGCAGACACCTCGGCTGTCTTCCCACCTTTATTACCACTGTTTGAACTTGCTGACTTGGCTGTCCCTTGATTGCTGTATCCCTTCCTGGCATAGGACTCACTGTTTGCCCTCTTGGCTAAATATTCACCTTCTGCTTCTATGGCAATGTCCTTCAGGGATTCCCAGTCTTTCAGTCCCTTTATTTTTAGTCCATCTCTCAAGTATGGGCTGGCATTTCGAATGAATAATCGAATTTGATCAGAAGTGTCCGGTTTGCGTTTCATCTCCATAACCCGGTTCCTCCATTGAGTAAGGTACTCGTGGAAGGACTCTCTAGCCTTCTGTTGTAGCAACTCGAGATCTTTCAAAATGACCTCCATCCGGGTACTGCAATCGTACTGCTTAAGAAACTCTTCGGTCAGCAAGTCCCAATCCTCCTTGGACCTCCTGTCAAGCCCATAATACCAATAAATAGCAGCTCCTATGAGACTCAAGCAAAAATACTCTATCTTCTGCTTTCTTGTTAAGGTTGTGCCTTTCATGACCAGCGAGTATTGCTTGATGTGTGCGGCAGGGTCAGAGGTGCCATCAAATTTTGGGATATCAGGCATCTTGAAATTCTGGGGAATCAGGTCATCCCCATCCAGCTCTCGGTCTTCTGGGTTCATTCCTTTCCCTACTGTCATCATTCTTGCCATGGCTTCAAACCTCTCTTCCATTTTCCTCCACATTGCCTCCTCCAATTTCAGCGACTTTTCTTTAGTTACTGTATGCTTATCTCCCCCAAACATAGCTTCAGACCTGGGGCCCACTCTGCGCTCAATAGGTGCAGGTACTCTTTGCTTAATAATAGGTGGATCGACCACTGGTTGGTTAACTGCAGTAGGGAGCTCTTCTCTAACAGCCTCTTGTTCAGCTCGCATCCGGATAGGGGCAGCAGCAGCTTATTGCCCAGCTATGGTGGTGGCAAGATTGCCCATTATTGCAATCATTCGGGCTCCAAACTCCTCCATTCTCTTTCCTACCTCTTCAGCAATTATTGCCCGGGTTGCATTAGACTCATTTGATGGATTAGCCATGCTTACTTTTATTAATGATTTGGAAGAAAACCCCACACTGTCTTCTAAGATTGAATCTGAACTCTGATCCGACACTAACTCTGTTAACCCCAAAAGCGGAGTCCTTCTTAACCGTCCGTCGGGACCTCTAGACCATCCAGGAGAATCTATGATGGCTGAAATGCGAAAGTTATTAAGATGATGCATGATTAAAATGCAATACATGCTCGTGCTGATGCAACATAGACAAACACATGCAAGCAGATAGATCCTTCCAACCTTATATCTCCCACACACGTGGTAGTGCAGTCTCTTTCCTAGGTGGGCTTGATCCATGGGTTAATGGGGAACCCAATGGCCACGTATGGTGCACGGTGGAAAACCGGCAGCATAATAGCTTTCATCTAATGTACATACGTATGGGTGTTTGGCCATTATGTATTTAAACAATTCAACTTAAGTAAGATGGGCCCACCGGAGCATGAAAGCCTTTGATGAAGTCCATTTAATTAAATTGACTTCGTCCAATATATGATGGCCTATATAGCAAGCATAATATTACGGTACATTTCACCTAGTGGAAGTATCTATTGCCATTACATGAGCTTTAGTCAAAGGGTGATGATATTTTTTGGTTACCCAAGCATGATCCCTACCGATAGGTCTAGCTCATCACGAGCATAACGACTGATCGGGTCACCATTTGATATACCTTGATGGTACGAGGCTTGGGCTGGTGATTATCCTTAACACTTTCCTAGATTGAGTGAAAATAGAGTCGTGCTTCAGGAACGCACCGGGGTTGAGAAGGGACTAAACTAACTTAATCTAAGGCTCTAATGAGATGATATGCAATTTTGAGATAAAGCGAAATTCATAAACTAAAACTTAACTGTAAAGGATAATCAAGGTATTTTCAAGTTGAAGTCTCGAGCCATTTGTCCCTAGCGGAGTCGCCACTGTAACGCGCGCCGGACCCGCGGCCGCCCCTCTGACCGCCCGCCCGAGTGCGATCGGGCATTTGAGGTCCGTTGACAACTTGCAACAAATTACAAGTGCGTCTATTTTGGGCAACAAGGAGGTTTCATGGAGTCGCCACCCAATAAAATATTGGGAAAGTTTCTCTCGCCTCGGAGAGCCTAAGACAGCGCTTTTATCCATTTTGGGCAAGCCAAAGGGGTCTTGGTGGAAGAACCTCTCTCCCTTGGAGCCTAGGATTTGATGTCTAAGTCTCGTGACATAAGAGGTGTCTTGGAGGGTAAACCTCTAGCCTCTTTGAGCCCAAAGACCAGAGATGGGTTCAGGACTTCTCATCTATTTCTACCTTGATTAATTTTACAATTTGGTTTTGAGTTTATTAGTTCGCTCTCTCTGCACATGATGTAATTTTAATTAAAAGGCACAAATATTCACATTGAAAGCAGTAAAATATTAAAAGTAAATTACAATAATACTAGGAGCGGAATATAACTCCCATTTAAAAAAAGTGCAAACATACATAAAATCGGGGAATTTATTAACTATGAGAACTTTGGCCCCCGCATGTGTATTTAAAGAAAACATTTTGGATGTGGTGACTTATTTGGGATGAAAACTAGGACATTGGTCCCATTTATTATGAAAAATCCTAGTTTAATTAGTAGAAATATTTTTGTGATTTTTATTTGGGCGTGCATAAAAAACCATTTTACTTAATGAATATATACAAGGAAATTAAAAATATAAACAAAATGAGAATTAAAATGTATAAAGAAGACACCGGACCCCGCATCTCCTCCTTCACGTGCATGGATGCTCAAATAAGAATAAAATAACAATTTGCAACCAAAAATAAAAATGAAATTCATGTTAGAAATTAACCCAAAGAAATAATATGGCATAAAAGATAATATGTCTAATGAAAATATAACATGCATAAGATACTATAACATGCATAAAATAATTATGATGCAATTTAACATGCATAAGAATAAAAAAAATATTAACCATGCTCAACATATCAAATAAATAATTATAAAAACGACTATGAGTAAAAATTAAAATATTGATATGTGTAAAAAACAATTTGACATGAAAATATAATAGGATTTAAAAGAGTTTACTTGTTATATGAACAATTGAAAATAAAATAATAAGAAGAATATGGGGACTAAGAGAATTTACATGTTTAAAAGTTAATTGGAAACAAAAGAAATGAAAATCAACAAGAGAATTAAGGAGTTAAGCCATGAATAATTACCCTCAAATTTAATCTTGAAGAATTGAAGGTAGAAGTGTTGAATTCCTTGTCTTTTCCTTGTGAAAAATGCTTGAAAAATAACTTGGAAACTTGAAAAATCACCCTTGGAAGCAAGTGTGTAAGATTGATTTTTCCTCTCAACTAAAAACTCAAAAATTCAGTTTTTTTCTCTCTCAAATCTTTCTTTCGTCCTCCTCCTTTTCCTTGAATTTTTTCTACACTTTTTTCACTCAAAAACTACCCCTCAACCACCCAAAACCATCCAAAAATCGTTAAAAATCGAGTGGGGGTCGAAAATGGGCGAAATGGGGTGGGGCGAAAATCGCCGAAATCGGCGTCACTCCGCACGTTTCCGCGCGGAGTGCCTACGTCTTGCGCGGAGCGACCGACGCCCAGATCGCGCGCTCCGCAGCGTTCCGCGCACCTAAATTTGCGACGGCCCTGGCTGTCGCCTTTTCGTCGCTATCTTTTCCCACTTTTTTATTTTATTTTATTTTATTTATTTATTTTTTTTTTAATTTTAAATTTTTATATAAAATACCCTCAACCTAAAACACACTTTTTCTTCTCCACAATAATTTTAAAAATATATTTAAAATATTTTTAAAATACACTTTTTACTTATCAAAAAGACAAGGAAAATCACTTCCGAGCTCCAATCTTTTTGCCTATAAGCCGGCGTAGCTAAATTTCATCATCGGGTAATCCTGATCAAGGCTACTCGGGACCCGGTGTCTACAATACCGGAACGGCATGCGACACTCACTCAAAAATATACATACATACATTAGCGGAAGCACACTCTATGCAATAATAGAAAAGAGATCTTAACACATATAATCAAAATATAATTATATACAATATCCAAAAAATTACATAATTACATAACCAAAAGTGATGTACAAAAAGAATACAGGAGGAGTAGAAAATAAAACAAACTTTACTCCTATCTGGCCGACCTGCAGATGCGCGACTCGAACGAAACCAAAATCCTGCCACCTACACGGGAAAACAACCCGTGCTAAGCGATAACGCTTAGTGGGGAGGGACAAAGACAAAAGAGCACTAAATAATATACAAGTAAAATCATGCTAAAACATGTAAATAAGCATCACCTACCGAGATCACTAATAATAGCAGCAGTCAACATGCACAAAGCATAATCACTATACATTCATGCAATTAACTTAACAACACTAAGCACGATTTGATACACTAACAACTAAGTCATGTGAATTCATGCATAAATATATATATATATATATGTGTGTGTGTGTGTGTGTGTGTGTGTGTACACAACTCACTAAATCGGTAAATTAACAAGGGTTAGAGATACCAAATGCATGTTCACTAAACCAGAATCACTCAAAATATACATAACACTTCACTGATAAAAAATACCGAACATCACATAATAGCCTGAATTTCATTTACTGTGGATACGGGAACACTACACTATAGGGATACTATGAATAGTATCAAAACTGGAGACCGAAGCCTCAACAGCATCACTAATCTCTAAGACCCTAAGCGGGGTTATCACAATGCCCAAACGGGGTAACATAGGCAGCTGCACTCACTATTCCTTTATAAGTATTCTTATCTATCTACTGCTATGACACTTTAGGCTCAACTCACTCACTCTAAGCATTCATCACTAGACAATGTCAAAAACAAGTATTCAAACACAAGCATATCATTAATTATTTTCACAACTCTAAAACATAAGTACACACTTGTATAAAATACAAAACATAACTTATACAATACTGAGAAGCCATACAAAGAGAGAGAAGAAAACATTTCAGGCAAAATAGAACAGGCAGGAGGAGGCTCACTGTCGCGAACGGGAGGCATGTCGCGCTCGCGATAGTAGCCAGCAGCGCTACAGGCCACAAGGAGTTTGCACGAGTCACGTCAAGGAGCACGACTCGTGCAAACAGGCGAGGGAATGCCGCAAATAGTGTCGCGATGTACGGCTCGCGACAAGCCAAAAGCTGGCACGAATCGTGCTATGGTGCACGACTCGTGCTGGCTACAATAGGCTGGCACGAGTCGTGTTGAGAAGCACGACTCATGCACAAGCCAAAGCTTCCGAGTCTTACTGGCCATCATGACTCAGAGCTACCCAATCCCACAGAGAAAATCTCGCTTAGCGCAAGAAAAGGGAATACCTGGTTCTGTCGCGATTGCGAGGTGTGTCGTACTCGTGACAGAATCGGGCTCTTCCATGCAAATACACTTCACTGCCTTACCATTTTTAAAATCAACTAAACACAAAGCCATATACTCATGCAATTCACTTACCTTATCCCTCAATTGCCTCCAAAACATGCTCATAATCAAATGTAAACATAATTTTCACGATAATAATG
This sequence comes from Excoecaria cochinchinensis, assembly GCA_947683425.1. Taxonomy (NCBI): domain Eukaryota; kingdom Viridiplantae; phylum Streptophyta; class Magnoliopsida; order Malpighiales; family Euphorbiaceae; genus Excoecaria; species Excoecaria cochinchinensis. Next base: position 3,430,467 of record CANTUQ010000110.1, read on the forward strand.
CACTAAACAAGATATAACTGGAATTCAATTTAATTTAACCTAACTCAGAATTTCAATCTAAACCATGCTTATACACTTCAATATTCATGCAAATCATCATCACAACACTAGCATATAAATCCAATTTCACTACTCAACCATACACAAGCATCTACACACGCTTAACACTCACAATTTCCCGAAATAACCACAAATGTACACACACACAATCCCAAAAGAGAACAGGGCAGACAAACTCCCAAACAAAACACATCCAAAATAGAGCTCCCAAACCTGGTAAAAGAAGCTTTAAAACCCACTCTTCACCTTCAAGCTAAGACCTTTTCTTTCCCTTTATCTAACCTCTTGTCCGGAACTTGCAAATAGCCCAAACACTTGAATCGAAAACAAAAAATCCAACCAAACTAACAGAAAAACGGGAAGAAGAAGAAATAACTGAAATCCACAATAAACCCAGCACTTACCTTTAGAAATCCGTTCTTGGCCTCACCAACTCAGCTTAAAACTTATGAAATCGTGCTAAAAAATTAAAGCACCAACCCATGCAAAGATGAAGAGCATCAAAATGAAAAGAAAGAGAAGAGAGGAACGGGCATTGAGCAAGGAAGAGGAAAAAAATATAGCCTCCACGGGAAGCTAATCCTTTTTTTTGCCCTCCCTTCCCTCTCTGTTCCTTTTACATTAAATGCCCAACCACTAAGTCCACATGGCATGCTCCTATTGGACTAAAGAATCAACTTCCTTGACTTTCACTTACTCCCTTGGCAAAATACACATTACTCACTAAACTTATTTCTTCACTTAGAACTTTAATTAAATCTTCGATTCAGTCCTCAATAACTCAAATTCCCATATGCACAATTACCAAAATACCCTTAATTATTCGATTTACATGTAAATTCTGACTAGGCCCTATTTGGGTTGTTACACTAATCCCATCCTGTAAACCTACAAGAGAAAAACACCCGTGCTAAGCGATAACGCTTAGTGGGGATAAACAGAAGCAATACACTTTGAACGGAGTCAAAAATATATCAAATGCATATCAATAGTCATATCTTTTATAAATAACCATATACACAGCCTTGTAAATAAATAACATTCCACTTTGACCTGTTCCACGTGCAAAAATCCAAATATGGAAAACAATGTCGATATCATGTCATACTATGTTCATATACACGTAAAAACTTTCTTCTACAACTCTTGTACACTACAAACATATACTCGCCTAAATTCTCAACAATGGTGGATACAGGTACTGTAAATACTGATAAACAGTATCAAACTTTAGAGACCTAACTCAAATTGAATACGTTCACCAATAGACACAATTAAGGTCATTGTAGCAGCCGCACTCTATCCCTTTATAAGCATGCTTATCTATCCACTACAATGATACTTCAAGCTCAACTCACTCACTTAAAATATAAGACTAATTACTCACACAAATCTATAACAATAACATTTACTAACATAAGCAAAAATATGAGTCATGCAATAGTGAGACAAGAAATCATTTTCGAAAAAACAGTGCAGGCGGGAAGGGTCACTGTCGCGCTCGCGATGAGATGTCACGCTCGCGATAGTAGCCAGAAGCGCTACGACAGGGCTGTGCATGACTCATGCACGATGTCACGACTCATGACACTAGTTGCACGAGTCGTGTCAAGCCTTACGACACGTGAGGATACCTCACGACTCGTGAGGATACCACACTACTCATGAAGAAGCTTCACGAGAGGTGCTCGTCAACACAACTCGCACGCTTCACAAGGAGCAGGAATCACCCGGCTCTGTCACGCTCACGACAGTGTCGTGTTTTCCAAATCTCAGCCAAAATACAAAAAACTCTAAGCTTCTGAAATCAAACCCAAACTTACTCAGAACCATATATCATGCAAAATCATATAAAACCATACCTCCAAAACACTCAAAAATGTCAATCATTAATAAACACTCAATTTTTACTATTCGACTAAAATCTTAACATGTTAATTCCTTCAAACACTGCAAGCAATCAAAATGAATACATAACAATCATACAACTAAAACAAAACTAATGAACTAATTAAAGCTCATCATGCATCACTACTTATACATCTCTCTAATCAAGCATAAAATGCTCAAATACATGCAGAAATAACTGAAATCACACTCGATCCCAACCTTTAGGTAGCTCAATCACTGCTCTCTACTCAATCCTGACCTTCTCCTTGCCTTTGTCCAACCTCTTGTCAACAGTTTCAATAAAATCATTCAAAATAACCCATAAATCAATCCTTTTCTCACTTTAAATCAAAAACAGGAAGAAAAAGGAGGTCAGATCAAAGACTTAACCAAACTTACCTATCCAAGAATCTAACTCAGTTTCCACAACACTCTCTTCAAACCAATCCAAATGACTCTCTTAAGGAGCAACCAAAAGAAGAAGAAAAGAAAAAGAAAAGAAAAGAAAAGAAATAAAAGGGAGCACGACAGAAACCAAAGAACCAAAAAAGAATGAACAAAAGCTAAAAGGAAAAAAAAAAAAAAAGAAGAAGAAAGGAAACAAAGGCAGCCGATCAACCCTCATCCAAAGCCAATCCCTCACAATAAATTTCACCTAAACCCAATTATTGCCAAAACACTTCATTTAATACTTCTCACCTCATTAAATTCTTCACTAAGCACGTGTATAAAATACAGGTGTCAAACAGGCTGCCATGTGTCAATAACCCATCAAGTAAATCCAAAAGTCCAGCTTCCTGAGGACTGCCCCATGGGTGTTCTGTCATGCTCGCGACAGATCCCAAACTCAGCCAATCCCTCTCTAACACAAGGCAAACATCTTCCACTAATAAAAATTATCTTTGATCAATATACCATCATTTTCAAATACACTTTTTTCTACGAATGAACTTCTAAATTACTGAACAAAACTCTGCAATTCCACAAGGGCCCAAATCGGGTTGTTGCAATTCTCTCCCACTTAAAAAATTTTGTCCTCAAAATTTTCCCCGATATCAAATAACTAGTCAAAGTATACTCTGCATTAATCATTAAAAGAACTTACCAGAAGAGCCGACAAGTGCATCTATAGCTTCCCCAACTAATGCATAAACTCGTGGTTGACCCTCTGTAGGAAATGGCTTCTCAACCGTTTTCGATGGTAATATATTGGCTCCACCTCTTCCTCTTTTTACTTCTCTAGCTCTCCTACCAGTACTCTCATCTCCTCTCGAGAACCTTCTCTTTTGCTCTCTCTTCTATCTCAATAACTCGGAGTCCTCTAATCTCATGGTTGCCAAAACCAATCTGTAATAGCTCACTAGTTGTAGAGCAACCATAGCAGATAGAGGGCCTCTGATGCTTTCTCTTAGCCCATCCTCAAACTGTCGGCACTTAAAATCCTCAGTTAACAGAACATCGGGCACATACTTACTCAAATGACTGAACTCTTTCTCGTACTCTCTGACAGTCATAATTCATTGCTTAAGGCCCACGAACTCCTTCCACTTTGCTTCTCGATACGCTTTAGTCACGTACTTCTCCTTAAATTCATAGACGAAGAAATCCCATGACAAATCTATCGGCCGCTGAGGGTTTCTCAGTACTAACTTCCACCAGTTATATGCTGCACCTTGCAGCAATGACACCGCACAAGCTACTCTCTTATTCTGTGGGCAATTAATTTCTTACAAAATTCTTCCTGTTCTTTCAAGCCAGAATTCTGCTATATCAAACTAATCTAAGGAGGTTCCACTAAATTCCTCGGCTCCTCTCTTTCTTAACATGTCTGTTGGAGCCTTAGGAGTCGTTAGTCTATCCAAAATCTGCACTAGCCCTTGCATTAAAACTGGGTTGTCCTGAACCGGACCAGCTCTTTCCTCTCTAGCTTGCTCATGCACATGCGGATTCACATGAACTGGATTCACACTACCCGTCGTCTCTCCTACGTTCTCACTCGGGTCGAACTCCATCTATACTCTACAAAACAAATAACATCTGTATTAGGCCATGGCACTAGACAAACTCTGACATTTAAACTATACTGTACATCTTATAGTCCTGAACCATCTATCTAAGCTCTAATACCACAAAATGTAACACCCCATTACCCCTTAGGAGGATTTCGGGGGGCTATGTAACAAACATAAATGCATAAACATACATACTCAATAGCGGAAGCAATAACAAGAAAATAATTAGAATATCTTGAGCCAAACATACTACTCGTATAAATATATAAATTGTACATATTACAAAAATTTCATACTTAATACATATTCATCTTCGGTACATATATAATACAATTAACATTTACACTTCATTACTATACTTTTCTATATACATAATGAAGTTACTTAAAAAAAACATAAGAAACTCTATCTTATACAAAAAGATCTTCATTCAAGCTCCTAGTGGCCATGAACTACAGATGCAAACTCTCTAATCCCATCCTGTAAACCTACATGGGAAAAACACCCGTGCTAAGCGATAACGCTTAGTGGGGATAAACAAAAGCAATAGACTTCGAATGAAGTCACAAATATATCAAATGCATATCAATAGTCATGTCTTTTACAAATAACCATATAAACGGCTTTGTAAACAAATAACATTCCACTCTAACCTGTTCCAAGCGCAAAAATACAAATATGGCAAACAATATTGATATCATCTCATACTATGTTCATATATATGTAAAAACTTTCTTCTACAACTCTTGTACACTACAAACATATGGTAGCCTGAATTCTCAATAATGGTAGATACGAGTACTTTAAATACTGATAAATAGTATCAAACTTTAGAGACCAAACTCAAATTGAATACACTAGGTATTCGCTAATAGACACAATTAAGGTCACTGTAGCAGCCACACTCTATCCCTTGATAAGTATGCTTATCTATCCACTACTATGATACTTCAGGCTCAACTCACTCACTTGAAACATAAGACTAATTACTCACACAAATCTATAACAATAACATTCACTAACATAAGCAAAAATATGAGTCATGCAATAGTGAGACAAGAAATCATTTTCGAAAAAACAGTGCAGGCGGGAAGGGTCACTGTCGCGCTCGCGATGAGATGTCACGCTCGCAATAGTAACCAGAAGCACTACGACAGGGCTGTGCACGACTCATGCACGATGTCACGACTCGTGACACTAGATACACGAGTCGTGTCAAGCCTCATGACACGTGAGGATACCTCACGACTCGTGAGGATACCACACGACTCGTGAAGAAGTTTCACGAGAGGTGCTCATCAACACGACTCGCACGCTGCACAAGGAGCAGGAATCACCTGGCTCTATCATGCTCGCAACAAACAACGTGCTCGGGATAGTTTTGTGTTTTCAAAATCTCAGCCAAAAGACAAAAAACTCAAAACTTCTGAAATCAAACCCAACCTTACTCAAAACCATACATCATGGAAAATCATATAAAACCATATGTCCAAAACGCTCAAAAACTTTAATCATCAATAAATACTCAATTTTTACTGTTCGACTAAAATCTTAACATGTTAATTCCTTCAAACACTGCAAGCAATCAAAATGAATACATAACAATCATACAACTAAAACAAAACTAATGAACTAATTAAAGCTCATCATGCATCACTACTTATACATCTCTCTAATCAAGCATAAAATGCTCAAATACATGTGGAAATAACTGAAATTATACTCGATCCCAACCTTTGGGTAGCTCAATCACTGCTCTCTACTCAATCCCGACCTTCTCCTTGCCTTTGTCCAACCTCTTGTCAACAGCTTCAACAAAATCATTCAAAATAACCCATGAATCAATCCTTTTCTCACTTTAAATAAAAAACAGGAAGAAAAAGGAGGTCAAATCTAAGACTTAACGAAACTTACCTATTAAAGAATCCAACTCAATTTCCACAATACTCTCTTCAAACCAATCCAAGGGACTCTCTTAAAGAGCAACCAAAAGAAGAAGAAAAGAAAAAGAAAAGAAAAGAAATAAAAGGGAGCATGGCAAAAACTAAAGAAATAAGAAAGAATGAACAAAAGCTAAAAGCAAAACAAAAAAAAAAAAGAAGAAAGGAAACAAAAGCAGCCGATCAACCCTCATCCAAAGCCAATCCCTCACAATAAATGTCACCAAACCCAATTAATGCCAAACCACTTCATTTAATACTTCTCACCTCATTAAATTCTTCACTAAGCACATGCATAAAATACAGGTGTAAAACTCCCAGGGTGCAATGTGTCATAACCCAATTAATGCCAAACCACTTCATTTAATACTTCTCACCTCAATAAATTCTTCACTAAGCACATGCGTAAAGTCCAGTTTCCTGAGGACTACCCCATGGGTGTTCTGTTGCGCTCGCGATAGATCCCAAACTCAGCCAATCCCTCTCCAACACAAGGCAAACATCTTCCACTAATAAAAATTATCTTTGATCAATATACCATCATTTTCAAATACACTTTCTTCTACGCATGAACTTCTAAATTACTGAACAAAACTCTGCAATTCCACTAGGGCCCAAATTGGGTTGTTATAATTCGGATTCGATGGAGGAAAGAAAATTAATGATTTTCTTGTCAATATCCACAAGAATTAAATCAAAAATAAAAAAAAATCTAAAATTTTTGTCTAGAAAGATAATTGCAAAAAACTTGTTTAAAGAAGAAAAAAACAAATGAGAAAATTGGATTTGAAGAGCAAATAATTACTTTCTTTGCCTTAAAATCAATTATTTCTTCAGAAAATTTAATCTAAAATTTTTAGAAGAAACTTTATTGAAGAAAAAGAATTAAAAATGCATAATTTTTCTTTTGATGAAGAAAAGCAAAAAAATTGCAACCAAAAATCTGCCCCCCCCCCCTCCCCTTTTTATCTTTCATTATTTTCTATTTATATGTTTTTAGGGAAAACCTAGTTAATTTAGGAAAAAAATTGAATTTTAATCAAATTCTCCCTTAATTAAGTGTAAAATCTGGATTATTATGAAAATTCCCGAAAGATGTGATTTAGAGTCCAATTTGGGCTTAAAATCCCAATTTTTGTGTGAAAATGCCTTTTTTGGTAGCCTGGCGGTGAGGGACGCCCGCCCCTGATGAGGGGCAAGCAGGGGGGCACTTGCCCTAGAGCCAATGCGCGCGTTGCGCACTGGCAACCACAAACCTCTAATTTTTTTTTAAAGAAAGGGAACTTAACAAGGAACCATTACTTCCAACATTTTTGCATGTGAACAACCATTAATTTCATGATTAGGTAACCTGGTCTGGGCTGCCTCGAGACCCGATGTCTACAGTTATCCCTAGTTTTGGGAAAACTAGTACATGGGTGCCTAAGTGAGCCAAAACTCAGAGAAAAGGAAAGGAAAGCGTACCTGAGGCTGCCACTTTCCTACCGTGGATGGAGTCATTCTGATGACTGCTGTCGGTGTGGCTTATCATTAACGTTAGAGAGTCATTCTAAAGACTGCCATCAGTGAGGCTTATTATAAATGCCACTAAGTCCTTCTGAGGACTGTCGTCGGTGTGGCTTATCATTAACGCCACTGAGTCATTCTGAAGACTGCCATCATCTTTGTTGGCACTCAACTCGAATCTTTTTCCTACAAAAATTAGCAAAACAAATATGCAGGGCATAGGAAAGAGACACGTACCTGTGGCAGCACGTACCTGTTGGGTTGATGTCAGATGGATGTCCCCTGAAGGATGGTTGGTTGTAACCTGGAGAATGGTTGCCCCCTGAAGGACGGTTATTTATCCCCTGGAGAAAGATTGCCCCCTGAAGGATGGTTGCTTGTTCCTTAGAGAACAGTTGCCCCCTAAAGGACGATTGATTCTTGTTCCCTGAAGAACTGTTTGGGGAATATAAATATCATCCTCTTAGATTGCACCGAGTTTTTTTCTAGACTTCCAAAGTGCAAATATCATCCTCTTAGATTGCACCGAGTTATTTTCTAGACTTCCAAAGTCCAAATATCATCCTCTTGGATTGCACCGAGTCATTTTCTAGACTTTCAAAGTGCGGATATCATCCTCTTGTATGGCACTGAGTCATTTTCTAGACTTCCAAAGTACGGATATCATCCTCTTGGATTGCACCGAGTCATTTTCTAGACTTCCAAAGTATGGATATCATCCTCTTCGATTACACCGAGTTATTTTTTAGACTTTTAAAGTGCGGATATCATCCTCTTAGATTGCACTGAGTCATTTTCTAGACTTCCAAAGTGCAGATATCAACCTCTTGGAATGCACCGAGTTATTTTCTAGACTTCCAAAGTGTGGATATCATCCTCATGGATTGCACCGAGTCATTTTCTAGACTTCCAAAGTGCGGATATCATCCTCTTGGATTGCACCGAGTAATTTTTCAGACTTTCAAAGTGCGGATATCATCCTCTTGGATTACACCGAGTCATCTTCTAGGCTTCCAAAGTGCATATGTCATCCTCTTGGATCATTTCGGTATTTAGCCATCCTTGTTGTGGTGAAAGGACTTGGAATGTTTTGGAAAAAGCTTATTGCTCCGAAGAGACTTGAAATGATTTTAATATTTCGAAAAGTTTCAAAATACCTTGAAAAAAGGTTTTATGTTTCGAAAGGACTTAACATATCTTAAAAAAGGTTTTGTGATTCAAAAAGACTTGAAATACTTTAAAAAAAAAGTTTTGTGCTCAAAAAAGACTTGACATACCTTGAAAAAAAGGCTTTATGCTTCGAAAAGACTTGAAATACCTTAAAAAAGGTTTTATTTTATGCTTAAAAAAGACTTGAAAGACTTTAATGCTTCAAGAAGACTAAGAATGCCTCGGAACAAAAAACTTAAAGATAATGCTTCGTAGAGACTAAGAATGCCTTGGAAAAAGAACTTAAAAGATAATGCTCCGAAGAGATTGAGAATGCCTTGAAAAAAGGAATTAAAGATAATGCTCTGAAGAGACTGAGAATGCCTTAGAAAAATGACCTAAAGATAATGCTCCGAAGAGACTGAGAATGCTTTAGAAAAATGATTTAAAGATAATGCTCTGAAGAGACTGAGAATATACTGGACAAAGGACTTAAAGATAATGCTCTGAAAAGACTGAGAATGCGTTGGAAAAAGGACTTAATGCTTTGAAATCACTAAGAATGCTTGAAAGAGACTTGAAATGCCTTGAAAAAGGTCTTAATACTTCAAAAAGACTGAGAATGCTCGAAAGAGACTTAAAATGCCTCGAAAAAGGAATTAATAGGTTACCTCTTTATGGGCTAGCATGATTTCAACTTGCGTGGGCTTTATCTTGACTTCATCTTACCGAAGTTGTCCATTGGTTCGGCCTTTTCCTGTAAATTTATTGGCATAAAAACATGTACAAAAGATTGTTTATGCGTGTGAAAAGTTATATGCTGATGTTTGCAAAAGAATTATATGACATGAAATACATATAAAAATAGATAGACCATATCCTGGGTGATTAAGGGATCCGTTTAGGGTACGGCTTGGCTGCTTACATTATTTGGTGTCCCCAAGGATCTAGAAGAGTGTCATCTTGGCTTAGAAATAATCTTTTTAGAGAGAACCGTCTGGTGTGCATCTTTGCCCCCTATTCAATGGGCATGCTCCTTTTGCTAAGAGCTATTCAGCCTTTTGCCTCCAAGACTATGACTCGTGTCCTGCATTATGCACTATCTTCTTGAAGGGAGATTATTATGACAGTCTTATCGCTCTAGGTATCGGAAGTCATTGTTTTAAAGGTAGTGCATCCCTTATGGATTTTCAAACTAGCTTTTCTTTGCGGGAAATACGTCCCTTTTGGGATTTTCACATAACCCTTGCCTTATTTTTTCCTGGAATGGACCAAATCCAATCCAGCAGTTTTTTTTTTAATGATAGACTATCTATTTTCAGGTTTTCACCATGTCTTTTGGCCTAACTTTTGCTTAGAGAGACAGTTATGGTTTTTATCTCTAACGCCTTTTTTATTTGGGGTAGGGGGGAGGAAGGGTAGGATTTGTCACATGAAGTGTTGTTATTACTTCCTTGAGACTTTCTCCAGCATATGTCCCTATGCATGCCATAGGTTTCTTTTGATCATTCAATCACATGTTTATGCCTAGCTTATACATGTGTTCTTATCTATATGCACCATATAGCAACAATGATAATCATGACTAGACATATAATGCAAAAACATAGGTTTTATTCAATCTTAGTGACTAACACGTTGGGCGCATTCGACTCCTATTATCAATCAGCCCTCTTGGATTTTTTTGATTAAATATTTTCTCTCAGCCCCTAATTTTTGCTCAGGGTTTCCAGGTTTTTTCCATAACAGGGTGCCTAATTTTAGCAAGGTCACCTGCTTTTTGTTTTTGACCTGTGTGGTTCTCTTTTTTTTTTTTTACCTTTGCCTTTGCTATGAAACCTTCTTTAGTCTATCAGCGTTACTGGTTGTTAGCCAAGAAGGTTGCTTCTTTTAACAGTGCCTCTTTTTTAGCACCAAAGGCTTCATCTTGACCCTTGTGCAAACTGGCTGAGATAGTGAGTTATCTGTTTGGAACCTAATTATGAAATCCTACACCTTACTTTTGTCGGCTTTGGTAGCTCAAGTTCTGAAGTAGCCCGTAATGGTTGAGATTGAGTACTAGGTTTGCCTCAGATGGTTTAGGACAAAACTACGGTTTTTTTTTTCTTTTCTTCTATTTTTTCCTTTTTCCTTTTTTTTCTTTTCTTTTTCTTTTCTTCTCTTTTTTTCTTTTTTCTTTTCTTCTCTCTCTCTCTCTTTTTTTTTTGTTGTGAAAGCTTAAAGCTTCGTTTGTCTTGAATTTGATAGTCAAACTTTTAAGGCAGCCCCTTAATGATTGGAGTTTGGTTTTGTTTGGCTGCATTGTATGCGTCTTAAATGCTGAAGAAGTAGAGGAATGGCTTTTGAAACTTTGATTGCTGTTAGGTTGGCAAGTTAAAGCAGGTTGTCCTAGCAATGCACTTATCAATTTTTAGCATGTCATTATCGGTCCAGGCAAAGGCCGTTTCTCTTTTTTTTTATTACCATTTTTTATCTCTCAAATTTTATCTCATTTCAGGAGTCAGGTTGGATGCAACCAAGATGTTTTTTCCTTGAGATTAAATGAAATAGTGTTTATTGAACCAATGACTTGATCATGATTAGTACTATGCATGATGCGATAAGATATGACAACGCATACATAAGAAAAGCCCATACTATTAAAATAACTAGAGAAACAAGTGCATAACATAGTTCAGAAATACACTTTATATCATAAAAGAATGGCATTTTAATAACTCTAATTCTTTCTTTCTTCTTCTGGGTTAGGGATTTCTTTATTATCGATGAGATCTTAAATTCGATCCCTCAGAATTTGGCACTGATCTATTAAATATTTAGTATGCTAGTGAAAAGCACAAAATCAATCTGCTCTATGACTAGGTTTCCCTTGAGCTTTGGGTGGTCTATAGGGCAAAGGCTGTAGCTTTCTTTCATTAACTAGCCGTTTAAAAGTCCAAGGCAAAGGTTGTCCCAGATTAGAGTAATGCCTCTAAGCTGCTTTAGCTACTGACACTTTCCCTATCCTTCGGGTACCACCGCTATTATCATAACAACCAACTACTAGACCTGCAGGGCCAACAATAGTCTTATTGAGAGGCACCCGGGTAGTTGCAAGCTTGGACTTCATAATTTCTTCTTTAAGATCAACTAGCTTCTTTTTCATTCTTGAGAAACTGGGAATGCCCATTGATTGCAAAGGCTCTGGTCCTTCTGCTTTTCCTACTTGCCCTTATAACCTTATCAAAAACCCATCTGATATTTCACCTAAGTGCGGACGTAAGCCTGACCTTAAATCATAGTTTGCCCTTGATGCTTTACTCTTCAGAGCTTGTATCACTGCTGAATCGTCTTTCTTCTCAGGAATAAAGTCATACTCTAGAGTAGGCTTCTTGCCTCTTACTTGCTCAACTGGCGAAACAAAGGGTACCTTGACTCTAGGCTCGGAAGCAAGCAAAAACACCACAGCCTTCGCTATATGAGGCTTCCTGACAGTGGCCGGTTCAACTTGGTTAAGAGCAGTCGCTATAAGCTGAGCTTGAAGAACAAATGCCATGGCATTCATTCTTTCCTTAATCATGGCCAACAACGTTTTTTTAAGCTCCTCGAACCTTCTAGCCATCTCTTGGGCAATTAAGGCACGAGTCTCATCAGTCCATTGTGAAGGGTTGGCCATTTCTAATGCTTGTGAATGTTCTAATAAGGATGCCGGATCTTTGTCACCCAACCCAGACTCTGATTGCTCTTTAGACAACCATCAGGATCCCTAAGCCACCCAGCCAAATGGTCTATGATGGCTAAAAGGTAAAGGGGTTAGGATAGTGCATGTGATGCATGGAAAAAATTTATGTACAGGATGACATGTACATGTGAAAATTATATGAACATAATAGAATGTACACACACGGAGGAAACTAATTTTTTTTTGTCATTTTTCATTTTTCATTTATTTTTTTATTTTTTATTTATTTTTTATTTTTATAAGAATGACACAATGCATGAACATGCAATGCAACATCCACAACCACATGCAAGCAGATAGATCATTCCAACCTTACTGCTCCCACATGGGAGATCTGTGGTCTCTTTCCTAGGTGGGTTTGATCCATGGGTTAATAGGAAACCCAATAGACGCGTATAGTGCACAGTGAAAAACCAACAGTATAACATCTCTTTATATAAAGCGCATATATATAGGTTTTATCCATTATGTATTTTAACACTTCAATCAAATTAAGGGGCATAAGAGCCTTTAATGAAAGACCATTTAATTTAGCTGATTTTTTCCAATATATAATGGCCAATATAGCAAGCACAGTACTATGGTACATTTCACCCTGGGGGGTGGGTATCTATTACCATTACATGAGCTTTAGTCAAAGGTGATGATACTTTAGGGCTACCCAAGCATGGTCCCTGCCGATGGGTCTAGCTCATCACGAGCATAACAACCAATCATGTCTCCATTTGATATACCAAAAGGTACTAGGCTTGAACTGGTGATTATCCTTGACACTTCCCCACATTGAGTGAACGTAGGATCGTGCTTTAGGAGTGCATCGGGGTAAGAATAGGTGTGACGCGCGCCGGAACTGGCTGCCCCTTTTTAGGAGAAAATGCCCCCCTTTTCGAGACCCACTTTTAGGGATCGAGGGATGGTTCGCGTCATTCGATCTTGGGTAATATGAGACATTTTGGAATCCCTACCCAATAGAATATTAGGGAAGTTCATCTAGTCCCATGAAACCTTTGGGCACCTTCGAGGTATTTTGGAGTCGCCACCCAATTTACGAGAAATTGGGAAAGGTCATCTAACCTCTATGGTCTTAAACTAGAGAGTAGTTTAGAACTCTCCTCTTATTAATGGCTTGATTATTTATAGATGAGTTTTTAGATTAGAAAATTCGATCTCTCATCTCACGCGATTAATGCAATTTATTAAAAGCGCACTTCAAGCATCAAAAAAGCTGTAAATAAAGCGATAAATAAAGCAGTAAACACACAAAGCCACATCATTACAAAAGAGAAATTGGGACAAATACAATCCCCCAAATGCAAAGAAAATGGAAATTAGGACAAATACAATCCCCAAATGAAAAGAAATGCTAAATAAAATTGCCCCAAAAATAATTAATTACAAGGGCCCACAAGATATAAACATAAAGCTAAACAATCAAACAAAATTAATCAAGAGAGGTAACATGCATAAATCGGGATATTTATTCGGTTTAGGAACATTGGCTCCTTCATGCTCACTTAAAAGGGGATCGAGGAGTTATTTCAGTTCCTTGCTTGAAAACTGGGATGAATTACTCCCATTTTGTGAAAATTAACTTCTCGTTTTAATTCATGACATTTTTGCATTCCTTGACTAAAATTAAGGACAATGCTCCTAATTTATTAATAAAAATCCCAATTTTGTCACAAAAATATTTTTGTGATTTTTATCTAACACGAAGATAAAATAAAACTATTTTATTTTATATAAACACAATCATTCAAAGAAGATATAAGTAAGATCTCACCAAAATGACGTAGCCTCCTACACGTCGTGATCCCTCCATTTGGTCACGAAAATGCTCAAACAAGCAAAACCACATTTTAAACCCCAAATAAAAAAAACAACAATAAAAATATTAGTAATAATTCTAAAATCAACTAAATAAAAATGAAAATAAGGGAAATATAAAATAAAATTAATACACAAGTAGAAAATAAAATGAGTTAAACTAAACACATTAATTTAGTGCGTGAACAGCACACATACAAAGAGAATTAAAAAAATCATGCAAAGACTAATCATGCAAAAGTATAATAATAATAATAATAATAATAATAATAATAATAATAATAATAATAATAATAATAATAATAATAATAATAATAATAATAAATGGCAATAATGAATAGATAAAATTAAATAAATAAACAAGATGAGTGAGGAAAGTAAATAAGCATGCAACAGAAAATAATGATATTTAAACATAAAAAAGAAAAGATTATCAGAAAAAATCATACCAAAAAAGCAATAAACTGATTTTTCACACCCAAATCATATCAATTTATCCATTTTCATACCAAAAATAAAATAAATATTGAAAAATCATGCTAAGAGAATAAATCTCAACTGGGAAAACACACATTCATTAAATCATTGTTCATGTATTCATCAATGTAAGAAAAATGAAATAAAATACATAAAATAAAATGAGATAATAAAAATGGATCCAAGAATCTTGACTCTCAGAGTAGATAATATGGAAGCAAGATGTCTAAATCTATTCTCCCCGTTAAGATTTGAAATCAGACTAAAAAAGATTCAAAAAAATCTTAACTTTTTTATCTCAAAAAACTTAAGAACACTAAAACTCAAAAATAATTTTTTTTGTTATTTGATGAGAAACCCAAGCTAAGGAAATCGATTTTCCCTTCCTCATGTTAATCCAATCTCAACAAACAATTTTTGACTCAAGAAAATCAAAGAAAACCAAAGAAAGTATTTTTTACTCTCAAGGAAAATGGGTTCTTTTGCTCTCAAACCCGTTTTTCTCTCTAAAACCCCTTTTTTCAAAAAGATGCTCTTCAAAAATCCCTCCTCTCTCAAAAAACCAAAATCCTCCCCTATTTTTTTCTCTCTTCTCTTATATATTTCACCCAAAAAAACATAAAAACTGAAAATATTAGGTTTTTGCAGTCCAATTTAGAATTTAACCCCTCAAAATCTAACAGAATTGCACGTCAGAAGGAAGAACAGCGCATCAAAAGGAGAGACAACGTCCAAGGGGCGGCCTGCCGAACGGCGCCTAGTGCTCACGGGCGGCCTGCCGAAGGGCGCCCAGCACGCACGGGCGGTCATGCGGGCTGCTGCCGCATGGCTGCCCGAGCAAAGGAGCGCCCTCACACTAGGGGCGATCTCACACTCGGGTCGACGCTTGGCTGCCCGCGCACAGGGGCGGCCTTGCGTGAGGGGCTGCCTCGTGTTTACAGGGCGAGCATGCGCAGAGGCCCCTTGCGCTAGGGGCTGCCCGCGCCCAAGGGACGGCCCCAGCAGGGCGGGCCCTCTCGTATGCGAGGGAAAGCGCCCCTTGCCACATGAGCGATAGGGGGCATTGCCCCTCGCGCGCACGACAGGGGGCAGCGCCCCTCACGCACGTGCACAGCAAGGGTAACGCTCCTCGCGAGCGCATGCGGCAGGGGCATCTCTCCGATTGCATGTTCCTCCCTCGGCGAGACAGATGCGTGCGCACCGTCTGCATGCAAACCCAAAAAAAACCTTTTTTTCGAAAAATAAAAATAAAAATAAAAGTAAAAGTAAAATAAATAAATCAAAAATTTTAAAAACATTTTGAGATAGACAAAAGAACTTGACAGAAAGACGATCAATCCCTACTTTCTTGTCTATGAATCGGTCTTTATTTTTATTATCGGGTAATCCTGATCTTGGACAGCCTCGGGACCCGGTATCTACAATAGGGACCATCTAGCATATATCTAAGGCTCTAACATAGATGCAATGCAATTTTTCAAAAAGAGATAGAATTTTAATTTGTAAAAACTCAATTATATATATTAACTAAGACACTTTCGAAACAAAGTCTCAAAATTCCCAATGGAGTCGCCACTGTGACACGCGCCGAAACTCGCTTCGATTCCTGGAGGGCATACTTTGAATCAAAGCAGTAAAAAGTGATAAATAAATAAAAATAAACTACAAAAATAAATTACAAGATAAACTACAAAAGTAAATTACATGGCTTGAGTTGGCGATTATCCTTGACACTTCCCTACATTGAGTAAACGTAGGGTCGTGCTTCAGGAGCGCACTGGGGTAAGAATATGGACCATCTAGCATAGATCTAAGGCTCTAGCGTGGATGCAATGCAAATTCTCAAAAAGTGATAGAATTTTAATTTGTAAAATTTCAATTTTATATATTAACCAAGACGCTTTCGAAGCAAAGTCTCGAAGTCCCTAGTGGATTCGCCACTGTGACGTGCGTCGAAACCCGCTCTGATTCCTGGAGGGCCCGCTTTGAAGCAAAGTAGTAAAAAGCGATAAATAAATAAAAATAAACTACAAAAATAAATTACAAGATAAAAATCTAGGACAAAAATACAATCCCCCAAAATACAAAATTAAAATTAAATAAATAAAAAATATACATAAAATGGGACATTATTTACAGTAGAAACGTTGGTTCCTTCATGCTCACTTAGAAAAATAGAGGAGTTATTTTTGGTATTATTGACAAAATCAGGATGAGTGATTCTATTTTGAGAAAATTAATTTTTCTTTTAAAGTGAGATTTTATTAGCAAAAATTAGAACATTGGTCCTATTTGATTAGAAAGACCAAATTTATTAATGAAAATGTTTTTGTGATTTTTTTAACGTGCATAAAATAAAATAAGTTTATTACAAATTACATGACAAAATAATTAAAGAAAAATAATTAAAATCATAAAAATCACAAAAAAGTGATAAATCAAACCAAAAAGAAGGCCTAAATCTCATGGATTTCCTCATTTGGTGGGAAACACTCACATGTGTGGGTTATTAAATCGACCAAACAAGAGTAAACAAATAGTTAGCAATGCAATAAATAAAAAAATAAATAAATAAGAAGAGATCATAAAATAAAATTAATGCATAAGTAGAAAATAAAATGAATTAAATGAAATGAAAGCAATTGCATGAAGTTAACAAGTGGCCAAACAAATGAAATGAAATGCAAAGCCATGCAAGTGCCAATGTGAAAACATTAAAATAAAATAATCAATAGTAGTGGTAATAATAATAATAATAATAATAATAATAATAATAATAATAATAATAATAATAATAATAATAATAATAATAATAATAATAATAATAATAATAATAATATTAATATTAATAATAATAATAAATGACAACAGAGAAGCCCAGATAACTAAACATGGAAAAAAAATCAAGGGAATGAAATGTGAAAACCAAAATAAAATGCCTGCAAACAAATGACAGTAAATGCAATAATAATAATAATAATAATAATAATGATGATGATGATGATGATGATGATGATGATGATGATGATGATGATAATAATGATCATGATAATGATAATGATAATGATAATAATAATAATAATAATAATAATAATAATAATAATAATAATAATAATAATAATAACAAAAAAAAGATGAACAAATAAGTAAATAAATAGAATAAAACGAATGTTACATAATGTTAAATGTATGACAAAAATCACATAAAATAAATAAATAATCAATGGATCCAAAGATCTACATGTTGATTAATTAACTATAAATAATAAAAATAATAAAAAAAAATAGAAGATCGAGCCTAGAATATTCACCCTCAAAATTTGAATTCAATGGAGGGAAGAAAATGAATGATTTCCTTGTCAATATCCACAAGAATTAAATCAAAAATAAGAAAAATCTAAACTTTCTCTATATAAAGATAATTGCAAAAAGCTTATTTAAAAGAGAAAAAAAACAAATGAGAAAATTGGATCTTAAGAGCAAAGAATTATTTTCTTTGCCTCAAAATCATTTTTTCCTTCAGAAAATTCAATTTGAAATTTTTACAAGATATTTTATAGAAGAAGAAGAATTAAAAATGCAGAATTTTTCTTTTGAAGAAGAAAAAAAAAATTGCAACCAAAAATCCCCCCTATTTTTCTCTTTCTTTATTTTCTATTTATATGATTTTTGGGGAAAACCTAGTTTATTTAGGAAAAAATTGAATTTTAATCAAATTCTCCCTTAATTAAGTGGAAAATCCAGATTTATTATGAAAAATCCTAAAAAAGTATGATTTACAATCAAATTTGGGCTTAAAATCCAAAATTTAGGGGAAAAAATGATTTTTGATAGCTGTTGGGGGCGAGGGACTGCCAGTGCGCCCAGGCCATCCATCAGCACGCACATAGGCAAGGGACGCCCTCGCGCACTAGCAGCCACAAACGTCCAAAATTTTTTTCTAAAAAAAAATCTTTAAAAGCAATTTTGACAAAAACAACATCTTTCCCAACCCCCCATTTTTATTTTTATTATTTTTTATTTTTTAAATGCTGTTTTAACAAGGACACCATTACTTCTAACATTTTTACCTGTGAACATGCATTAATATCATCACTGGCTAACCCTGGTCTAGGCTGACTCGGGACCCGATGTCTACACTTGCCCTAGTGCCAGCGTGTGTGGGTGGCTGCAAACCTCTGATTTTTTTTTAAAAGGAAGTTGACAAGGAAATATCACTTCCAACCTTCTTGCACGTAAATAGGCATTAATTTCATCACTGAATAACCCTGATCTGGGTTACCTTGGGAACCGGTGTCTACAGTGTGCATGTATAATTATTGATGGAAAGTTTAGGATATGTATCCACCACTGGGCATTTTAATGCTCAGAGCATAGAGTTGTTATTATGCGTAGGTAATAAGAGGTAGAAAGACTTGAAGTGGCCGATGTATTACTAATGAATGGGAAGAAGTGATGGAAAGTAAGCATAAAAAGGTAGACATGGCATGTATATGATAGTTTTGGATAGAGTTAGGAATTTGGATGTATAGACTTACGATTTATGTGTGTGTATAAGTGAAAATCTTTAACAGATGATGTATGGACCGTATTATGGTATTATATGTGTGAATGACTTATATGTTGGAAGAAAAATTATTGATTTGTCTAATGTACTGTAGCTTGTGAGATATCGGGTCTTCAAATGTATAGTATAGAATGTTAAGGGTGTTACAGAATTAGTGTTAGAGAACTTAATTTAATAAGACACACTTTAGGTATATATTATGTAACTATATGAAAATTCGCATATATGTGTTATGGATAAAAAAATGGCATAATTGAATAGTAGATATCATAGGAACATAATGGAAATAAATGGTATAAAGAAAGGAACATCTTATGCTAGAAAATGTGAGATGGTTGAATGGTATAAAAAGGTAAATTGTAATGACCCAAAATATGCCCTAGATGGATTAAAACGTAAATAACGGCTTAATAATTAAAGATTAAATTGGTAAATTAGAATTGGAATAGTTAATAATAAGAAATGATTAAATTGAAAAGAATTAAGAGTTTATAAGGGATTTAATTGGAAAAAATAAAATAGTTAAGTGGTTGGATTGTGAAAAGCTACGATTAATGATGAATGAGTAATTAATTAATATAAACATAGTTTATATTAGGGAAATAGGGAGTTAATCATCCGTGAGTGGAACTCACGTGTTGCTCTAAGGGGAAGCCAGCAAAAGGTTTTACATGCAAAATAAATGAGAAATGGCAGAGAGAAAGGGGGGGATACTCACCCTCTTTCATTTTCTCCATCAACTCAGCTGGATTATTTTCATTTTTTGGGTGCAATTCTTGATATAAAAAAGGTAGAAATTAAGGGAAATCGGTAGATAACGAAAAGAAATGTAAAGAAAGCATTTTATGCGCTTTAAAGTATTTGGGAACAACAAATAGGTTTTGAAATTTAATTGAATTGCTATGTGCTTGATTAGTTGGATTGGTAGTATGAAATTAGGATTATATGAAGCATGTAATGATCTATAATGAGTTAAGTGTTAAAAGAAATGATCGGATAAATGGTTTGTTGAAATAGAATATGTTAATGGATGAACTCTATTTTTTGACCTTATGGTACAACTTCTGTAATTTGGATATATTTTAATTTATAATTTTTTAACTAAGATGATGTTAACTGTTGGAAAATTGTAAAGTATAGTTCTTTAATTATTAAGAAGAGATGGAAACTTAGTTTTGGCTCTAAGTTATATGAAAAATTCAGTAATGTATTTGAAAAGAATTATGTTTTCTTTAATGGAGCTTATTAGGTTTGAGAGGATATAACTCTTAAGTTATAAGCTTAATTGATATGATTCTTTGTGTCTTGGTAATATGAAATGATATGGAAACATTTTTAATGAAGGGACTGTAGCCTGGAAATGTCCTTATTTGAAATAAATGATTGTGCAAATTTTGACTTGCAAAATTATCGGGAACAGAGTCTAGAATTTGCCTATTACACTGCGGTCAGGGTTCTATGACTACCGTGTAATCACATTCAAGGAAGAAAACTTTGCTGATTGATGGTCCACATGGGAGTCAGTATTGTCTGCCCACCATCTGATGAACCTCACGGTGGTCAAAATGTTCTCCCCGCCATGTAAAATGCTTTTGTTTTCTTTATAGTCTGTTGGTGTTATGCCACATAGTGGTTAGGATTTCCTAACCACCATGTAACTTCTAGAAATTAGAATTTATAAATGATGGTATTGATTAAATAAGTTTTGTATTGAATCGAAATAATAATGATTTTACTCAAATGTTGTTAAATGATATTTAATGAATTAATATGTTCATGAATTTAAATGAGATAATGAAATAGGTTTAATGTAAGTATGATAGAATCATGCATATAAATGAGATGCTTTAACGAGATTTTTGCATGCTTAATGTGTAATGTGAATTTAGGATATTATATTTAAAAGAATGTTATTGTTTTAATGTAACAAATATGAAAAAGATACATGAATAAGTTTAGTGTAAAATGAAGTAATGAATGAATTCTTCATAATAAGCCTAAATTATATATAGTTGTGGATAAATAGGCATGCCTATAAGGGATAGTGATTGCAGTTGCTAGTGTTGGCACCGTATCGGTGTTTAGTGATTTGATACCTATTTGGTATCCAGTGTATCGTTTCGAGACCATTGTGTCTCTAGTGATTAATACTATTCATGCAGTATCCAGTGTTCCCGTTATCCACTTTAATGAGAATTCAGACGATTATAAAATATGTTAACGAAATGATTAAGTAACAATGAATTGTTAATATGTGAATAAATGGTAATGTTAATTATGATATATATCCTTCGAATGTGTTTATGTTAATGAAATGAAATGGAAATGATTGTGAATTACTGAATTGATAAGGTAAGTATACATATCAGAATAGACTAATGTTTAAGAAGTGTGTGATTAAATCATGGTTTTATATTATTGATAATATGTTATGTGTTAACCTAATTAGATGTAAATGAGCATGTATATTGAAATAACATATGTAGAACTATGTGGTTCTAATTCCCAACTTTTGGGATACATAGGAAGCTTGGAATTTTATTTCAAGTCCAAACCAAATCATTGAAAACTAATTGGGTATTTAAATTTAAATAAAGTAAGTAAATGAATGAATATTAATGCATAAATTGAATTGTATTGATAATTGTGTAATGTTATATGTTATATTATTTTAAAATGGGAAAGATTGCATAGTAATATTAGGAAAAAGTTTGTACTGAATGCTAATGAATATTTTTTCAATATAAGAATAAGATGGTAAATAAAAAAAATGGTTTATAATTGCTATTTGAACATGACAATTGATTCGTAACCAATATAAGTATTGAGTAGTACACCCAGTTCTTCCTAGGGTACATTAGGGTGTTACATAAAACATAAAGGATTTTTATGTAATTTGCTTACTTTATCACAAATAAGGAATGTTGATGAGAAAAATCATGAAATAGAATTTGAATGATGGTGAATATATATCCTTGGCCAAATGGTATGTATGCATAAAAACAAGAATATGATGAGAAATATTGAAATATGATAAAATGTGATTAGAAATGTTGAAATACGATAAAATGTGATGATATGTAAGACATGAGAGGAATGTGGCATATGGTACTTAGATTAGGTACCATTACATGATGTGGAAAATAAAATGAGAAAGTATGGAAAATTATGACATAAAATGAGAAAATGGTATGATAAATATTTTGCCGTTAGTAACTAGTAGTGAAATCGGGAGTACAGGATGTAATTAGCTAGCCATAGGGATCCTGGGGTAGCGAGTTATGGCACCTTGCATAAGTGGATTAAAACCAGTTTTACATTGATACATAGAATTGATGTTGTACAGATGATACGGAGATTTCATAGGCTTGGACCTTTGGTGGTTTTAGTCCCGCGCATCCGATCCGGCCGTGAGGTTTCCTCTAGAACTACTGGGGGCAAAATATGAAATTGAGAAAATAATGGCATGAAAAGGATAAAATTATAATCTAAAAATAATTGAGTAATATAAGGTCAAAATGGTGATAATGTGGTAAAATTGAGGTTTTAAAAGCAAAATTGTGAAATGTGAGTAAAATTGGTTCATTAAGGATAAAATGGTAATTGCATGCTAATGCTTAAAGTTGAAGGATAAAACTGTAATTATGTAATAAGTTATGAATAATAATGATAGAACCATAATTATAAGATAAAATTTGTAAATTAAGTGATAATCATGTAATAAGATTATGAATTAAAGGGCAAATTAGTAAATATGTGATACAAATGAAAAGCTAGTGGCAAGATCATAAATATGGTTAAAAAAGAAACAATTAGTGGCAAAATCATAAATTGTTATTAATTGGAATTCTAAGGGCAAAATTGTAAATTTTATGTGATAAAATGGTAATTGTGTAATAAGATTGCAAAATACGGGATAAAATGGTAATTATGTAAGAAAATAGCAAATGGAGGGCAAAATGATAATTTAAGAGGCTAGATGACGAATCTGTAATTAAATTTGTAATTTATGAAGGAAAAAGGGTAATTTGGTAATAAAAGTAAAGTTTAGTGGCAAAATAGTAATTATGTGATAAAAACTTAAGATGAAGGGTAAATTTGTAATTATGTGATAAAATATGAATAATACAAGTAAAATGGTAATTACGTGGTAAAATATGCATAAAAAATGTATAACGATAATTAAGTGATTGAAAGAGTATAATAGGAAAAAAAATGTAATTATGGGTTAAAAAATGGATTTAAATAATAAATATTAATTCATAATGAATAGTGGGACATAATGGACATAAATAAATTTTTAAGGTAAAAATGAAAATTATGTAGTAAAATGAACATAAATAAATAAATAGAGATATTTTTTTTTAAATGAAAATATATTAATGAGTGAAATTAAGAAAAATTCATATATAAGTTAGTTTCCAGATATAGCCATGCTTATGGGATCAAGTGAATATGTGTGTCTTTGCATGCTTAATATGGAAAATGTTAGTAGTGTATCCATCGCTAAGCATTACATGCTTAGCGCGTACTTGTTTACTGTGCGTAGGTTTTAGGACGAACGAGCAAGGAAATGGGAGCAAACAAAGGATTTCAGTACAAGGTGGGAAATGAAGTTAAAATGAGATTTTGGGTTATGTATATGAGAATATGGCATGTATACGTAAATGTTGATGTAGTAATTTACGATTATGTAATTAGACATATGTATATGTAAGAAATTAATGCAAAAGTATATTTATATTATTACGAAAAAAGTTGGTTGCTATAGTTTATGTTATTGATGAATGTATAGATTATTATTAAGAAGTAGTGTAACAGCCCCAAAATCGGGTTAGCTGTGAATAGTATTTTTCAATATTGAATAGTGACACCGGGGTGAATAGTACTTCCCGAAGTCGAAAAATATTTTATTGGACCATTGGATAGAGCATGTCAGCAGGAGTCTGTAGGCAGAAATTTGAGGTAAATCGGAGGTTAAACGGGTCCAAAATGGCCAAAACAGTGGAAAAAGAGGCTTTAGGGCGTTTGTCCTCCACAGACGAGCATATGTGGGGTGACAGATGGCCAGGCCATTGGTAGAGGGATTGCCAGGCCGTCGTTGAGGCACAGCCAGGCCGTCGGTCAACTCGGATGAGCAAAAATTGGCCCGGTTTGACCAGTTTTGACCATGTTTGATCGGACCATATCTTGAGTTACGGACCTCAAAAAAATATTCTGAAAATATGACCGTGCTCGTATTAATGATTAGATTCCATTGGTATAAATAAATTAATTTTTTATTGACAATGAAAAGTCAGCTATCGGCCAAGCAAATAATTGACGGATCAGAAAATGGTCTCCGATTGAGCTGAAATTTTAAGGGTAAGCTAATAAAAATATGCTTAGAATTATAGAATTAAATTTGAGTGAAATTGAAGTTGGGAAGTGAGATAATTTAATTAAGGTGGCATAATTGGGTAGTTAGCTAATTAATAAGTTAAACCTAACTCTCACCTACCCTATTTATTGCTGGAAATCTGTAGGTTCAATTGAAGCCTCTCACGTTGCTCTCCTCATTTCTTTTCTTCTTAAAACTGTGGCTTTGTTCTTCCATTCCTCCTCCTTTTTTTCGATTTTCCTCCATTAATCCTCTAATCCAAGCACCTTTTCTGAAATTAACCTCTTTTCTGCTAATTAGTGAGTTCTAGAGTTCAGTTGGGCAAGAAAAGGTGGAAAAAGTTGAGGCCTTAAAGTGAGGGGTTTAAGTTAAGGTAAGTAAAATTATTGGAATTACTTTGATTTTATGGTTCAATTAAGTAGTTTAGGATGTTTATAAATTATTTATGTTGTTTGATTGAGTTATTAAAGCAAATTTTGGTTGGATTTGCTTATGAGGAAATTCGGCCATGGATGAGGAATTAAGAGGAAAAGCTAATTCAAAGGCCAAGGACAAGAATTGTAGAGGTTATGAAGGCTAGAACATGGAATTGAGGTTTGTGATTACTTAATATTTGGAAATTTAGGGTTTTATATTCTGTTGTAAAGTGAGTATTTGTAAATTGTATGTATAATTGGAATTGAAGTATTAATTGAAGTTAAGGAAGGCAACTAAGTTAATTAGCATGGTTAGTTTGAAAGAAAACTATTTGTAAGGCTTGATCATAGTAAAATTTAATGGTACCCATAGGTATATTCATAGTATATCTAGTGATTAATTGTGATTAAAGGGTATATACATGATAAATGAGGTTTAATTTAGTGAAATAAGTATTGATTGAATGAAAAATAAATTGATAGAGGAAATTGCTTAGGGTGGCCGAATTGATTATATAAGAAAATGTGATGATTTTTGTGGTATTTATGATATGTGATGTAGTATGCATATTATATGAGTGGTAAATGGAATAAGTGAATAATTTAGAAGTGAAAAAGAAGGTTTAATAAAAAGAATTATATGAAATTAGAATAATGGACATAATGAACTAACGATGCATTTAGTATATTTAATGATATGTAAGTCATAAAATAAATATGTATATAATTTGAAAGTGTATGCATTTAATTGAAATTAGAAGAATTTAATTGAATATTTGAGACAAGTATCCCATTATGTCCATAGTGGGAAATAATGCCAAAGATTGAAATGATTGAAATTGTTTTGATTAAGAGAATAATTGAAGAGAAAATGATAAGAAAAGAATGATTGCGGCTTCAAAGTAAATTCATGGCCATTTAATGATTAGAGTATACTTATTAAGCAAAATAAGTATATAATAAGAACTGTACACAAATGATGAATTGTGATGAAATAATTCATTGAATGTACAACATTGATGAAATGTTGTATAACTGTCAAAGCAAAATGGAAATGAACTGTGAATGAAAGTGGAAGGATTTAACATGAAAAGTGGATTTGAAAGTCTGTTGAAAAGGTAATTGCCCTTAGTAGTGTCTGTTAGTTGATATAGTTTAGGATATAGTGACTAGCCATAGGGATACTGTACTGTTGTGGAGCATGACAACTCCATTTGGGTAGGCCAATGACGGACTACCATAGTGAAAAGTGATAAAGTGTTCAGTAATTCTGTTGAGTGATCTTTCGGGGTCACTCTTTTCTATTTGTGGACCACGAGATCCACATCCTATTTATTCGCTTCACAGATTTCTACCGGAGTGATACTAGGGGTATAATGGTAATTAAAATGAAAAAGTAAAAGTGAAATGAAAGAGTAAAAGTGAAATGAAAAAAAAGAGTGTTTTGATGAAAAAGGACTTAATTGAAAAGTAATGAAAAGTTTAGGGTAAAAAAGTAATTTACCCAAACAATAAGTTAAGCGAGTAATACTAGTAAACTGACTTTAAAATATAAAGATTGAAGTGAAAATGATAGATTGAGAGAAAAATGACTTACATGAAAGAAAATTAAAGTTTAATGACCAAAACATAATTTACCGTAAAAACAATTAGTTGGAAGACTAAGTGGCAAATTATAAGTTAAAAAGTAAATAAAAGTGAAAATATAGTTCATAAATGCCAAAATTGTAAGTAATCGTTTAAAAAAAGGACCATAGTGTAATTTGATAAAAAGTTAGGGGCAATTCAGCAACTGAGAGTAAAAGTAAGTTACAAGTGACATGTAAGTGAGAAATGAAAATGAACTGACCTTTACATAAAGAATGTAAAGTTCAGGGACTAAACTGTAATTTGACATTAAAATGCTAATTTAGGGACTAAAATGTAATTTATAACCCAAATAATGATTTAAGATGATAGGAGAAATGAACTAGTTGCAGAATCGAAATTATTTTGTAAAAATGGCAAATTTGTAATAAATTGAAAGATTAGGGACTAAAGTAGAAATTTTTCATATTGATGGTACTTAATAAAATGAAAAGTGAAATGATAATAGTGTTTAATTAAGTGAAACAAATGAATTAATGCCACATAGTAATTAAATGTCTAGTGAAAAGGCCAAAACTGTAAATAAGATGTGAGAAGAAATAATTAAGTTAAATAATAGATTTTAGGAATGAAAATAACCAAATGAGTGTTTGAGTGTTCTACTTGCAAAGAGATGACGCTGACCAAAGCTTAATGAGTAATTTAAGTGGAATTGAGGATTTAGTTAAGGTGCAATGCAATATAGAAGTATACGAAGTGAATGGAGTGATTGTAAGAAGGTAAATGTGATATAGTAGTAAAAGGTATTGTAGTGTAGAATATATTTGTAACACCCTATACCAGCAAATAGTATGGATATCGAATGTCACAATACTGATTTATTTATTTATTTTTTACATCGAAGCTAATTCATTAGGTACTTAAATTTGTTAACCAATTTGGCTAATCTATGTCATATTAACTTATCGATTTACCTTAACTTTAACTTTCCGATTGACTTATAACTACCTTAAATTACTATTCATGCAAACTATTCAAATCTCTGATCCACCATAGGAAATACAATGATACTAATTCGTACATGGTCTAGTAATACTATAATACCTTACCACACAAAATTGGGGCCCATATAGACTATAAATGATCGATGCACGCCAATATCCAAAACTATAAAAAATGCAGACAACTTTCTTCAGTTCAGCTTCCAAAATTTGTGAGATATGCTTGACCCCACGTCCTATGGAATACGTATACGCAGTCAAATAAAACTACGTGCTGAGCATTAAATATGTCCAGTGGTGATTGCAATTTCAGGAATTTCCACTAGATTATGTTCACATGCATAAAATAATAATAATGATAATATAAAATATACTTAATTAAAAATAATGATATTTTACATCTTAAATTTAATTACGAGAATGCCATTCAACATTTACATAACATTAATTATAAATTAATAATTATTCTTTAGTAGAAAATTACCATTCAATCCTTCAAAAAATTAATTAAATTATGGTTATACCCTTAACTTTCAATTTATTTACTATACTGCCGTTACTTTTTCAATTAACACCATTAATTCAATATTTATCCACAAAATTTCTATTTTGCCATTAAACCAATTAAATTTTCATTTCATTTCTATACATGCAATAATATTCACAATCTCAATTAAATCCCACAATTAGTGGTAAATATGCAAATAGTGTACTTTAAAATTCATATTTACATTTTAGTCCCTTATCATGGCAACATTACAATTTGGTCCTCAAACTTCTCCATAATTATAAAAATACCATCAATTCTTTTTATTTACTCCATAATTACATAATTACAAAAATACCATCAATTCATTTTATTTACTCTATAATTAAGAAAATGCGATCAATTCATTTTATTGACCATTTTAACCATTATTTAGCATGTAAATTACTGTTTACTCCCTAAACTACCAATTTTATGCCAAATTACATTTTAATCCCTAAAAAATGGCAAATTTTCATATTTAACCAATTAATTACATTTATACCCCTATTAATTTTTATTAATTGATTTATGGTCAAAATTACCGTTTTGCCCTTAAACTTTTTATTTCTTTCAATTAATTCAATTTTTCATACATATATCATTTTAATCACAAATTAACCATATTAAGCTTATTTTTACCATTTTTCCCCTTGTATAAAAATAGCATAAATCTGTGAACTTGAAAATCGAGACGTGAACTCGAAAAGTTCACTACATTTTAGAGGGACCCCGTGGGACCACACCTACATTTCAATTCATTTCATTTCTTTTCATTTCAACATTTCAAAACATTTTTGAGGGACCTCGAAGGACCACCCTAACATTTCAATAGGACCGTTATTGGCCTATAAAAAAGTAAGACGTCATGCTCACACCCGTGGTTTGATGTCCCTATGGCTAGCCACTATATCCTGAGTTAGACTTGACTACCAGACTATTACATAGGGCAATAAGTATACCATTATAATTATTTAATTTTCATTATATACAATCCATGGAATCTCATCATACCATTCCATTCATTTTCCATCTAAATCAATCATGATACATTTAATTTTAATTTTGATGCCATTGTATGTCATCAAAATCATCATGTCATCCTAGTACACCATGATATACGCATGTATGACATTCGGCCAACATACCATACATCCACCATAGTTTCTTTTTATCTCATTTATCATCCATTTAGCATGATTACATGTTGATTAACATAGCCATACAAATAATTCAGATCAAAACACATCAAAATCATGTCTTTCACATACATATACCATTAGGCCTATGTGATCAACATCCATTATGATTATTTTTCTTTCTCTTACACACTCAATTACTTAGATCCATGTCAAACATCATGTATACATCATTAAAATGACATAAACAT
This sequence comes from Excoecaria cochinchinensis, assembly GCA_947683425.1. Lineage (NCBI taxonomy): Eukaryota > Viridiplantae > Streptophyta > Magnoliopsida > Malpighiales > Euphorbiaceae > Excoecaria > Excoecaria cochinchinensis. The sequence goes on from CANTUQ010000110.1 coordinate 3,459,916, forward strand.
CATAACATACCATGGAAATACATACATATACCATTCGGCCACATTATATCATCATCACTCGTGTTTTATTTTCTCATTTTAGCAATTCAAATCATCATTTTTAGCATTCCAAAGCATGATTATATGGTTATATTAAATTAAACATGCCTTAATCACATACCTTGTTCATAAACATAACCTAAATCCATACTTTTGACATGGAAATAGATGGAATTTGCAATCATAAACTTTAGATCCTTGCTTCCTTAATACTCCTTTTCCTTACCTTTAGCTTTAGAGGAACCTTCCACACCATGAACACCTAATGGAATTCGAAACTTAAAATCAAGATCTATGAAAAATCTTGCTTCTTTTATGTAATATAACCACATAAACATGATCTAAATACCTTAAAGTACATATAGGAACCCTTAAACTAATTTAAAAACACCTAAATCACATACCTCAATTTTACACCCATACATTCAAGTCTTGGTTTCACCCACTTTTAATCCTTCAAATGAACTTCTAAGACCACCAATAGATTATAAAGGAGCTCAAATTTACTTGGGAAGCTAAGATCTATGAAGAGATGAAGAGAAAATGGAAGAAAAATGAAGAAATATCAATTTGGCCTAAGGAGGAAGAAGAGAGGCGGCTGGAAATGGAGATTTCCAAGTGATGAGATGCTTATATATGAGGATAATTGAATCGAACTAGGTCCAAATGAAGTGGTCGAATTGATTTGGGTCACTTTTCGGTTTTTAGGCCATTTTTCACTTCTCAATGGTAACTATAAGTTCCTCAACTTATTTTCTCTCCCAACTAATTATATCATTCTTAGAATATGAAAAATAGTCTCCCTGCAAAATTTTAGCTCAATCGAAATCCGTTTGGGGTCTGGTTCACTTAAACCAGTTCGATTCGATACTTTCGGTTCTGCCGTAAATTAATAATCTTTCACTATCAAATATTCCTAAAAATTATTTTAAATCATTTCATTCCCCACAAAAATTCTTTTAAACTTAATTTACTATTTTTAAAAATTAGGTCAAAGTTTAGTCAAACTTGATTATTATTTGAATCGAACTAGAGGTTAAATTCAATTTGACTTTCAGAGGCCTATATGACCTCATTTTTGCACCAAATTATACCATTATTCTCCTGTTAACTCATACTTTCTAATGGTTCAATAAAATATTTTTTAAACTCGGGTGGTACTATTCACCCTGATATCACTATTCACGGCCCCATAACTACTATTCATAAAGTAACTATTTTTGGGCCATTACAGTTCTCCCCTACTAATTAAAAATTTCACCCTTAAAATTTTGCCTGTATCAAATAACTGAGGATACTGCTATCGCATTGCCTCTTCTAGTTCACATGTTGCTTCTTCAACATTGTGGGTGGTTCTAGAGTACCTTCACCAGTGGAATCTACTTATTCCTGAGCTGTTTGACTTCTTTAGCCAAAATCTTCAATAGTTGCTCTTTATAAGTCTGATATGACTAAACTTGAATTTCTCAGGCTTGATTACATGACTAGGGTCCGATCGGTATTTTCAGAACATGGATACATGAAATACATCATGAATCTTCTCTAATTCTGGTAGAAACTTCAGTCTGTAGGCCACTGGTCCAACCCTTTGGAGGATTTCATAGGGACCAATGAATCTCGGACTGAACTTGCCCTTCTTTCCAAACCTTAAGATTTTCTTCCATGGAGAAACCTTAAGAAATACTCTGTCTCCATCTTGGAACTCTATATCCTTCCTTTTTAAATCAGAATAGGATTTCTGTCGATCCATGGCTTCCTTCAATCTGCTTTTAATCACTCAAACTTTTTCTTCGGTGTCTCAAATAAAATCTAATCCTATAATCTTGCCTTCACTTAACTCTATCCAACAAAGAGGAGTTCTGCACTTCCTACCATACAAAGCTTCATAAGGAGCCATTTTAATCCTGGACTGATAGCTATTATTATAAGAAAATTCAGCTAATGTCAAATACTTCTCCCAACTGCTACCAAACTCAAGAACACAACATCTCAACATATCTTCCACAATTTGAATTACTAGTTCAGATTGTCCATCAGTCTGGGGATGGAAAGCTATACAATAATGTAGCTTTGTCCCCAATGCTTCCTGCAATCTCTTCCAAAACTGAGAAGTAAACCTCGGATCCCTATCTGAAATGATGGAAGATGGCACTCCATGCAATCTTACAATCTCACTGATATACAATTCTGCCAATTTAGTAAGCGGATAATACATTATGACAGGTAAGAAGTGAGCTGATTTAGTGAGTCTGTCAATGATCACCCAAGCAGCATCATGTTTCTTCCTTGTGAGTGGTAATTTGGTCACAAAATCCATGGTTACACTGTCCTATTTCCATTCAGGTACTGTGATAGGTTGAAGCAAACCCAAAGGAACTTGATGCTCTGCCTTTACCTATTGAGATATCAGACATTTGCCCATAAATTCTATTATCTCATGTTTTATGCCTGGCCACTAGTAATGCATCTTCGGGTCCTGATACATCTTATTGCTACCAGGATGATGGCATAACTGCTATGATGAGCTTCTGATAAGATGTTCTTTCTCAAATCAGCTTGATCAGGAGCACACAATCTTTGCTTATAATATAGACTACCATCTAAACCTAGTGAATAATTACTTTCACTGCCTTCTTTTACCTTATTCATGATAGACGACAATTGATCATCCTGTTTCTGAGCATCCTTCACTAGTTGGAGAAAATCTGATTTCACATGCATTTCTGCTATCAAGGCTCCATCATTTGCCACACCTAATTTAACATTCATAGCCCACAAAGATGCCTTGAACTTTCTGCTAAGTGCATCAGCCACAACATTCGCTTTCCCAGGATAATAATCAATGAAACAATCATAGTCCTTGATCAATTCAATCCATCTTCTTTGTCTTAGATTCAACTCCTTTTGTGTAAGCAAATATTTCAGACTTTTATGATCAGTGTAGATGTAGCACTTTTCACCATATAAATAATGTCTCTAGAACTTCAATGCAAATACAATGGCTGCTAACTCAAGATATAAGGAGGGTAATTCTTCTTATGAGTCTTAAGCTATCGGGAGGCATAACCAATCACCTTGCCTTCCTGCATCAGTACACAACCTAAACCATTCCTAGAAGCATCACTGTAGATTACAAAGTCTTTATTTGGTTCAGGTTGAGTTAACACTGGAGCTTCAGTCAACATCTGCTTAAGCTTCTCAAAGTTTTCTTGAATTTTATCTGTCCATTTAAACTTGACTTCCTTTTGTAACAATCGAGTTAATGAAGCTACAATGGTGGAAAAGCCTTTCAGAAACCTTCTGTAGTAACCGGCCAATCCAAGGAAACTTTTGATTTCTGCAACATTCTTAGGTGTTCTCCATTGCAATATTGATTCAATCTTTTTAGGATCAACTTTGATACCTCTTGCTGATACCACATGACCCAGAAATGATACTTCATTAAGCTAGAATTTACATTTACTAAACTTAGCATACAATTGTTTATCCCTCAGAGTCTGTAGAACAATCTGCAAATGTTCATCATGTTCTTTCGGAGTCTTCGAATATACCAAAATATCATCAATAAAGACTACAACAAATCGATCCAGGTAAGGATGGAAAATCCTGTTCATCAAGTCCATGAAAGCTGTTAGAGCATTCGTCAGTCCGAATGGCATGACTAGGAACTCATAATGACCATACCTAGTATGGAAAGTTGTCTTAGGTACATCTGCTTCTTTAATCTTTAACTGATGATAACCATATCTTAGATCAATCTTTGAAAACACACTGGCACCTTTCAGTTGATCAAATAAATCATTAATCCGTGGGAGAGGATACTTGTTCTTGATGGTCACTTTATTCAACTTTCTATAGTAGATTAATAGCTGAAGTGATCCATCTTTCTTTTTCACAAAGAGGACTGGTGCTCCCCAAGGTGAAACACTCGGTCTAATGAAACCCTTTTCAAGGAATTCCTGTAGCTGAACCTTCAATTCTCTGAGTTCTGTAGGTGCCATTCTATATGGAGCGATAAAGATAGGTGTTGTGCTTGGCACTAAGTCAATAGTGAACTCAATCTCCCTATCAGGTGGCAAACCTAGCAATTCTTCGGGGAAAACATCTTAAAACTCACATACAGTGGGAAGATCTGTCACTTTAGGATCTTCCTTTTTAGCTTTATTGCATAACACAAGTAAGCAACACATCCCTTCCTTATAAGCTTCTTTGCAGCAGTAGTAGAAATCACATCAAAAAGAAAATCCGTTCTTTTACCGACAATTATTATCTCCTGACTATCCGGTGTCTTAAGAGTCAATCTCTTTCTTTTACAGTTAACCGTGGCCTGGTAAGTGGATAACTAGTCCATACTCAGAATAACATCAAACTCTCAAAATGGGAGTTCTATCAGATTGGCTAAGAATACATAACCCTTGGCACTAATGGGACAATCTCTATATACCTTGATTACCATAATACTATGCCCTAATGGATTACTTACTAAGATATCCTGGTTTAACTTTCAATTATGCAACCCTTTAACCCGTGCAATATCAGTGCTAATATAGGAATGCTTAGAACCAAGATCAATCAAAGCATATACAAAAATGAGAAAATAAGGAGAATTTACCAACTATCACATCTGATGCACTCTCCTGATCTCGGGCTCTAACAGCATATGTGTGTCCTGTATTACGACCCTATCCCTGAGTAGGCTAGACTGACGGGCCTGAAGCAATCTGATGCGAAACTGCTCCCCTACCACGACCTCTGGGTGGGATAGATCCAGATCCAGGTGCTAGTGAAGTGGCTATGGAAAGCTGGCCTTCTGGACAATCTCTAATCTGATGATCTTTGGACCCACATTTAAAGTAAGCTCTGGTCAAGTATCTATATTCACCAGGATGAAATCTGTTATAATGTATACACTGCTAAAGGTTACTATGACCTCTGCCTCTCGGTGCACTACCCACTGATGTAGCTGGGACACTGCTACCTACTGGATTCTGCTGGGTGCGAGCAGGTGCTGAAAATGTACGGCCCTGAACATAAAGAGGTCCTCTAAATTCTTTCCCTGACTAGCTATACCAGAAGACTAACTCAGCTTCCTTTTTTGTCTGAATCGGGATTGTCTATCAGCTTCATCCGTCTGTAAAGTGTAACAACTTTGTTTATACCCTAGTAGGAATTAAGGTGTTTATCACTTTGTAAGTGGATTTAGGGTTTAAATAAGGACTTAATTGAAAGGAAAGTAAAGATTATGTAAAGTAGTTTTTGATGGAGGAATTTAAGAGAGATTTGCCATGGACCATTTGAGGAATTTTGTGGGAGAAGGAGACTTGTAAAGAGAGGCTTAGGTGGCTAGAGGAGAGAGTGCCACATAGGATCACATATGCAATAAATATGGGTGAGTGGAGTCAAATCTGCCCCTACTCATTGCATGTGATCCAGTTGGCCACCTCTCCCTTTCTCTTGGTTCATTTGTTCTTCATTTCAACATTTTGAACTTTTATGCTTCTTCTCCATTTGGTTCGCTTTGGGTTTGTTTTGAATTGGTTGGTTTGAAGAGGTTTTCCGTGTGAACTAAAGACATAGGTGCAATTGGTTGTTGAGATCTTCTTCTTCTCCATTCTCTTTTGTGTTTTGAGATGGTTGTGTTATGGACTAAGAGTGTATGTGTAGACACTAGGTCCCGAGGCGGTCCAAGATCAGGATTAACCGATGATGAAAATGATACTTGCCAAAAGAAAAGGTGTCAAAAATGATGTTTTCCTTGTCAAAAATCTCTTTTATTCCTCCTGAAATTTTAACTTAAAAATTTACATTTTTACTCTTATTTTTATTTTTATTTTTTATATTTTTATATTTTATTTTATTTTTTTCATTTATGTGTCGCGCATGCGGGTGGGGTCGAGCTCGTGTGGGCCATGCCCACGCAGGAGCGCCCGCCTGGCGACGTGCACCCGCAGGGCAGCACGCCACCATGGGGGACGCGCGCGCGAGGCGCACATCGCATGGGGCGACGCACCCCCCCAGGTGCACGTCGCCTAGCTTGACGTGCACCCACATGAGGGGCAGTGTACGCGCCCCACCTGTGGGCATCCCCGCGCGTCTCCCCTTTTCGTGCTGTCCTTTTCACTTGCATTTTCTTGGTCAATTTTTCAGTCTGTTAAAAATGGATTTCATGTTTTTATGTTATTTTTGGTTAATGGGATTAAAAGCACATTTTTTCTCTTCCCATTTTGGGACAAGACAGGGAAACAAAAATATTCTTTGTCTTCATTTCTAGGGGGCTGAATTTTTTATTAAAAGAAAAAGGGTTTAGTTTTCTCTCAAGCAAAAGGAAAAGGTAGAAGTTTTTCTTCTTTAAAAAATATTCTTCAAGTTTTAATCTCTTATTCTCTAAGAAATATTTCATCTTTGGTTTGATTTGAGCAAGAAAAATTAATTTTCTTTGCTTATTCATCCCACCAAAAATTGTAACAACCCCCTTTGGCCCTAGAAGAATTGCAGAATTTTTGTTCGGTAATTCGAGAGTTTATGTGTATAAGAGTGTAACAACCCATAAAGGGCCTAGACGAAATTTGTGTCTTTGATCGAAAATTTTGAAGTATTTTTAGTATTTGAGTTTTTGGAGTTGGAATTTCAAAGGACCTAATTGAAGAGTTAATTAAAGTTCTTATTGAAAGATTTTTTTATTAGTGATTTATTGGTAATTGGGTAAGGATTTATTAGAGTTTTGCCAGGGATCTAAAGGAAGTTTAGTGAGGAGGTCCAATGGGAGAGAGGCAAGTGGCTTGGTAGGTGAGTGCATTAATGTGGATTTGAAAGAGAGAGATGAGTGGGAAGGCAGATAAGGGAGTTTACTCCCGTAGAAGCATTCTTCATCTTCCTGTCCTTTCCCATTTTTCCTCTCATTTCGCAAGTTTCTGCTCTCCATTTTCCTGCTGTAGTTTTTCTATTTTAAGTGAGATTTGTTAAGTTTGAGCTGGTTCTGAGGTAAGTGGTTTGTTCAGCATCGTCTTCTTCCTCTCCATTTTCTATATTTCGAAGGTTGTGTTTATGGTTTTAATTGTTGGGTTATCTGAGCTTTTGTTTTGGTTGAATGTTTGCAAGAACCGGAAGATAGAAGGAAGAGTAAAGGTAAAGAGAAGGTTAGATATTGAAGAGATCAGATTGAAGCTTCTGTTTCCAGGTTTGGGAGCGTGTGTTGCTTGAGTTGTCTGATCATCTTCCTTGCTTGGATCTGTGTGTAATGTGCATATGTTGTTCTGATTTGTTAGTGTCGTGATTTTTAAGCTCTGATTGTTTAAAGTATGGCTGTGTATGTTTCGAAAATAAGTTTCTTTTCTCTCATGTTTGTGGTACTCGGCAGGAGACCCTTCATGACACGTGAAGTTCTTTACGAGTCACGAAGATTAACCTGCTTGGCAGGTTGTTTTCTAAGTTCATGATGCTTTATGGTATTTATGCCTGTTTTGAATGTATTTGAGCAGTAAGGTAAGAGTTTTGCATGTTTGGGTGTGGGTGTGTATTAGCTTGAAATCAGAGTAGGGAAGCACTGTTTCTGGGAGAAATACAACTCTATCACGAGAGAGATGTTCGTCCCGATCATGACCGAGCTGGATTTTTCTCAGTGCCCTCTCAGACGCATTGCACTTTGCTTCGAGACGTGATTGTTAGCCGCTCGGAATGCAGAGCTCGGCTCGACGTGAAAAGCCACTTAGCATGTAGAGTTTCGCTCGGCATGCAATGTGCTCGTCATGTAGAGTTCCGTTCGGCATGAAGAGTTCGGTCGAATTGTAAATGTTCCTTCAGTAACTTACTCTGCTTTGATTTCTCGCTAATGCATAACTCATGTTCTTATGATTGTCTAGATATGATAGTGTTTTGACCTGTATTTTTGAGTTAGTGAGTGTATTAAATTTCTTGAGAATGTGGTGAGCTTGAAGTGTCATAGTAGTGGATAGATAAGCATTGTAACACACTTCTTGTTTTAATTTTTACTCATTATATATATATATATATTATTGGTTATATTTATAAGACTAATCGCATTTAACAATATCTTTTGTTGGTTAAGCGGACCTAAATCACTATTTATTTAACCAAACTTTCGGCAGTGCAACGGCTTGAAAATTTGCTACCCAAACCTGCAATTTCAGATTTAAGCACTCCCAATATATATACTCCTCCTCCAATACTTCATAACATACATTGCACTTCTATATTTCTCATCAATTCATCAACATCACAACAATACAGCATAACATTCACCTTCATTACTTCACATTCACATACACGTTAACTTACACATAAGTAACTAGTAAAAGTTATTATTATTACAATATATTCCATAACTAATTTACAAAACTTAATTTACATCGGTCCTTTAAAATAATACAAAAACTACATAGTACGCAAATGTACATGCCATTGTCATCCTCAAGCGTCCTTAAATTCTTGAGCACCTGTACCTACGCGCAGTCAATAAACCACGCGCTAAGCAATCGTGTTGCCCAGTGGTGGATACTACTACACAAAATTTCATTTAACTCATTTTGTGGACTTAAATTAATTTAATCACTACTATTTTAATAAATTTAGATCAATAAATAAATTCCAAGTTTATTCCCTTTTTATCCAATTTCTTCTTTAATTATTCCAGAAATCTTCTTTCTTGTTTAATTTCATGAATTTCTCTGTTCAGTTGCGAAATTACCATTATAGCCCTAAATTGGACTTTTTCCTTAATGTTAACCAAATTTGACTCTTTGTTTGACTTTCCTAATTTCTGGTCAATTTAACTCCAGATTTGACCCAATTGATTTTTTTTTACACAATTACCATAATGCCCCTAGTAGTAGACAGTGGAAATCCTCGAACCGGATATGCGGGATGAGGACTGTCTGACTGTCTGTAATTGTGAGGCCTCTATACTAATTAACTGTCTGGATATTCAGTCAGTCTGTCTGTCTGATTTTACCGCGGTATAGAATCCCTATAGCTAGCCATTATATCCTAATGTCTTGGATTAACCACTGAATACTAAGGGCAATTTAATGTCACATGTTGTATTACACTTAAACTTTAATTACTGAAACATACCATTATGCCCACTCCGACCTTAGGACTGCCTAAACCTCGCTCTGATACCATAAATTATAACACCCTTCTTGTTTTAATTTTTACTCATTATATATATATATATTATTGGTTATATTTATAAGACTAATCGCATTTAACAATATCTTTTGTTGGTTAAGCGGACCTAAATCACTATTTATTTAACAAAAATTTCAGCAGCACAACGGCTTGAAAATTTGCTACCCAAACTTGCAATTTCAGATTTAAGCACTCCCAATATATATACTCTTCCTCCAAAACTTCATAACATACATGTCACACACCAAAAGTGGCCTAGTTGGAATTGCATGATAAGTCGAGAAATTAAGGGCAATTCGGTAATTTGTGTTTGTGATATTTGAGTAATAAGGACCTAATTGCAAGAATAAATAAAGTTTGAGTAAAAGAATTTATGTTAGTGAGTGAAATGTAAATGGCCAAGGACTAAAAGAGAAGTTGTAGGGATTGATTTGAGAAAAGCCAATTAGTGGAGTTTTTGGTCCAATGGGAGCTTGACATATGGGAAGGGTAGGTGAGAGCAATTAATGAAAAGTGGGTGAAAAAGAGAGGGAAAAAAAGGGCAGATATTTTTGGCTTCTCTCCCTCTCACATTTTCCTCTCCTTCTTCCCTTTTCTTTCATTTTTCTGCTCTCTCTATTCCCTTGTGTGCCCTAACGCGATTTCTTTAATATGGAGTTGGATTTCTGAGTTTGAGAGGGGATCTCGGAGGAGGTAAGCTTGGTTGGGTTTCCTTTCTTCTCTTTCTCACGGGTTTGATGGATTTTAGGGTTATATGCATGGGTTAATTGAGTTTTGGTTTGGATGTTTGCAAGCATATGAAGAAAGAAGGAAGGATAAAGGATAAAGGAAGTTAGTAGATTGAAGAAAGAGGAAGTTTTTGAGCTCCATACCAGGTTTGGGAGTGTTCTATCAATCCTCATTATGGACCCTATATTTGAGTTAAATGTTAATGTGATTTGTGTATTTATGGTATCTAAAATTGCATGAGTAAGATAGATTTATGTGTGTGATTTGTAGTGGTGAAGTTCTGATGTTTTGCATGTTAAAAATGGAGGTGTATATGCATGGATTTGAGAGATGAGATTCTGGGTTTAGAATCTCTGTAAAGTCATTTGATTGTGTGATAATATGGAATGATTTGAGTTATTATTGATGTAAATGCGTTATGGAGGCTAAAAAGGTACGTTTTTACATGAAATTTGCATGAAAAGTGGATTTGGGTGAAATTGGGTTAATTTTTCTTAAAACTGGAATTTCTGCATTTTCTGGAGGATGAGGAAGACCCGTCTCTGTCGTGAGCATGACAGAGAAGCTTTTCCTCCCTCCCGCTTTGGACTCTGCTTTGCAGACATTGAGAACAAGTCTCGGACAGCCAAGCATGACTCGAACGCTCGTGCATGACTCAGACAGAAGTGCACGAGTCGGATGAGGCGGGATGTCTTGGCTTCGGGCAGGCGTGCGTTTCAGGGAGAGAAGCACGAATGGAAGTTTGGAGGGACATGACTCGGCTTGCGGAGCACGAGTCGTGATCCTCTCTTTCGGATGGACACAAGTCGGACTGAGGCATCCGACTCGTGTCTTGGGGATTTTGGCCGAGCACGAGTCAGCTACAGGAGCACGACTCATGCTTAGTCACTTTCTTCTGCCTGCTTCATTGGCTACTGTCGCGATCGGGACTTCTTGTCGCGAGCGTGACAGTAAACCGCCTGTATGCCTCCCCTATTTTCAAAAATTAAATTTCAAGCTTGTTTTACATGGGGTTTTCATTACATGACACTTGATTGAATTTAAACTTGTAATATGATTTGATAATTGTTTAATTATGAGATGTTTATACATGATTAATAAGATTGTTATATGTGATTTATATGCCTATTATTTACATGCACATGGGTTGCTAATGATGAGATATATGTACATAATTAATAATATTGCACATGATTTAAATGCATATGATTTACATATTCATGGATTGTTAATTATGAATTAAATGTTCATATCGAGATTTGTATAAGATGCACATGTTTCCAAATTTGATTAACATACATGTATACGTGAATTATACGATTATACTTGAATTATCCTTCCATTATATGATAACGATATTAGGGTACATGTGAGTTGCTCTTCAGCTTGAATAGTCATTAGTAGTGGATAGATAAGCGCTTATCTAGGTCAGTGTGTATGCAGCTGCTATATGTGGGTCCCGTTTGGATCCTTGTTCGGCCCCGTTTGGACCAAGCGGCCGACCTCCGAGATGGTCATTCTAGTAGTGAAAATGTTTTGAGGCTTCGGTCTCCACACGAATATGACACGTTTGAGACCCATGTCTCCATATGCTTGGGATACTATGTCCTATCAGTATCCATATGACCGCATCCACTCCTAAAGTATATATTTTCCGGCTAATCAGGCTATATCTTAATATGTGTTGCATATGATGAGATGTACATTGACATGTTATATGAATAAGATATACAAGAAGTTATGAATATGTTATGATACATACCATGTTATTTGTGTATTTAGAATGGTGAGAAATATGTTAATCCTATGTATTGAGATGCATATGATAAGACGTGTTTTACATGCTTAAATTAATATGAATATTGTGTTATATAAGTTACGTAGGTAAGAAAGGATAAGCTAAGTTACAATACTTGAAGCTAAGCATGACTTGGGTGGTTAATTGCTTGTAATGTATGAATGTACATGACTTTTAGAAAATATGTTAATATGCTTATGATATGTATAAGTGGTGACAACGATTTCGAATAAGATATGGGTTATACGTTTTATGGATCAGTTAAGTTTATAATTTATTGCAATTATTGGTATACATGTTTCTGTCTGTTTTGTCCTCCCCACTAAGCATTATCGCTTAGCACGGGTTCTTTTTCCGTGCAGGTGGCGAGTAGAGTTGGAGTCGGACATCTGCAGGTCGGCCACTAGAAGTCTTTTGCTTGAGTTGTTTAGTCTTCCGCTATTTTTGTATATGGTTTTGATTTTGGATATGTAATTTTTGTAAAGGAACATTTATTTTGTATATGTATTTGGATACAAGCCTATTGTTGTAAAATGATATGATTATATGTATATATGGATTTGTTATCTTTTGATCAAATGCTTCTTAATATCATCGTTTTGTAGGAGTAGAGGTACGTGTTTGTAAGTAGTTACATGTGTTTGCGCTTGTGACATTCCGGCATCCTTCCAACGGGGGTATCGGGGTGTTACAATACATCGCACTTCTATATTTCTCATCAATTCATCAACATCACAACAACACAGCATAACATTCACCTTCATTACATCACATTTACATACACGTTAACTTACATATAAGTAACTAGTAAAAGTTATTATTATTACAATATGTTGCATAACTAATTTACAAAACTTAATTTACATCGGTCCTTTTAAATAATACAAAAACTACATAGTACGCAAATGTACATGCCATTGTCATCCTTGAGCGTCCTTAAATTCTTGAGCACCTGTCCCTGCGCGCAGTCAATAAACCATGCGCTAAGCAATCGTGTTGCCCGGTGGTGGATACTACTACACAAAATTTCATTTAATTCATTTTGTGGACTTAAATTAATTAAATCACTACTATTTTAATAAATTTAGATCACTAAATAAATTCCAAGTTTATTCCCTTTTTACCCAATTTCTTCTTTAATTATTCCAGAAATCTTCTTTCTTGTTTAATTTCTTGAATTTCTCTGTTCAGTTGCGAAATTACCATTATAGCCCTAAATTGGACTTTTTCCTTAATGTTAACCAAATTTGACTCTTTGTTTGACTTTCCTAATTTCTGTTCAATTTAACTCTAGATTTGACCCAATTGATTTTTTTTACACAATTACCATAATGCCCCTAGTAGTAGACAGTGGAAATCCTCAAACCGGATATGCGGGACGAGGATTATCTGAATGTTCTGTCTGACTGTCTGTAATTGTGAGGCCTCTATACTAATTAACTGTCTGGATATTCTGTCAGTCTGATTTTATCGCTGTATAGATTCCCTATGGCTAACCATTATTTCCTAATGTCCTGGATTAACCACTGAATACTAAGGGCAATTTAACGTCACATGTTGGATTACACTTAAACTTTAATTACTTAAACATACCATTATGTACTCAATTATTCATTGTCAAACTTATGAAATTTTATTCTTTTCGCACAGGAATTCACATATACATAATATATAACACATAAATATAAATTAAACCAAGCAAATTTCATGTGAGCACCATTCGGCCACCCACTCATTCTCACCCTATCATGCTTTTCTTTCCCTCATTTCATGTCATTTACCATATTAACATTAATTTATGCATGTATATGTTCATTAATGCATATTATTACTTATTTTCTTTTTATTCCTTAATTGTTCACTATTATGTAACATTTTCAAATTTATATATATACATTAATCTCATATCAAATTCATCTTCAGCTATCAATTTATTGTTCTAAGGCTAGAATTTCATTTAATACTTCACTACTTAACAAAATTCCTTTATTCCATCATTAGGGAACCATTTGGCTTCTTCAATATCTCACCCTAATTAATTATTTCCAATACAATTCCAACTTTATTTCACCTTAATTCATCATGCTACATGCTTCCCTTAAATTAATTTCAATTATTTCATAAAATTTTATAATTACATAATGTATAATTCATAGAAAAATTAAGATATATTTGAAATTAGGTGAAGATTTAGTATCCACTAACCTTTTTCAAGCTTGAGCACACCTAAGCTTCTTCCTCCTTGCTTTCTTCTTCTTTCTCTTTCTCCTTTCCTATATCTCCACCTATGGCCAAATATGGAAGGGGTTATTCCATGTGTTTTCTTTTACATTTCTAGCTTCTAATTAACATGTACTAATCCTACTTAACATGCCTAATCAAACTACACAAAAATTCCCTACCAAAATTCACAAAAACACCGTACTTTACCTACGGTGTGCAATCTCTTTCTTCCCAAATTTCTTCTTCTCAAGACTTCTTCTTGCTCTAACTTAAATTTAGGAGTGAAGAGGTTGTCTTAATGTGCATTGGGGTGAAATTTGAGCTGAATTGGTGAAGAGAGGAGAGAGAAATGGAGAGAAAATGGAGGAACCTTCATCTCAAAGGGCTGGCCGGTTTTTGAAGGGAAAAGGGGAGTTATTTATAGAATTTTTGGGAGAGAAGTAGAGGATTCCAGACCTTTTTCAGCTGTAAAAAAAAATCTCCCAATCCAATGGCTCAAATTCTTTCTCTAACTATTTGATCGAATGGCTTAATTTTAAGCCACTTATCACTCTCTCAAGGATTTCTACATGTCTCCAGCATGTGCTGGGTTTATAGAAGATTCTTGACTATTTTAAGTGAACAAAAATGCCCTTGGCTGAATTTATTAAGCCTATTATACCCCCTAATTGATTTTATTTCGGTTTTTCACCATTTTTCGGCCATTTTTCTGAAATTAATGTTCCCAATTTCAGAATACCATGAAATTTTTCCCCAAGTACACTTACATATGCAGTAGCTCATGGTTAAAAATTTGAAGTCATTCTGACATCATTTCGATGTACTTCTAGCTTTGACGGAAGATTAGCCCGTCAAAATTCAGAAAATTCCGGAATTGCCAGAAAATTTATTTTTCAGTTCCTGGGGTGTCTTTATGATATTTCCAAATGTCTATGTGATCGGAAAAATTTTTGAAGGTCGTTAGACCCCTCTAAGACCTGGTCAAAGTTGTGGTCACACTTTTCCGCGGTATCAGGTAAAACTTCTCTGTCTGATTTAAAGGTTTATTTAAGCTCAATTTCGCTTCAAATTGTACCGTTAGACTCTATTTAACACCTATTTTCATATTATGGTGTCAGGTTAAGCTGCCCATCGGGTCACCCATCCTAGGATTACCCCGTCCCGACCACATTTAACCTTTATGAACCGTTGTGTTTTACCGAGTTATCCTATCCCGATTTCTCTGAAAATTAACCTAGGGTTATCTTTCATGCCCTAGAATCTATCATACATGACAGATGCTATTTCTGGGGTGTTACAAGCATGCTTATAAAGGGATAGTGAGTGCAGCTGCCCATGTCAGCCCGCTCGGCTGTAGTGATACGGTTGACCTCCGTTAAGGGTCTAGTGAAAATGTTTTGAGACTCCGATCTCCCGTGTTGCCTCCGGGCTAGTGAAAATGTTTTGAGGCCTCGGCCTCCAGTGTAGTGTTTTCCCGTATCCACCACTAGTAAAGTCAGGCTTTTGTATTTTTGCTCGGTTTATATAGTGCTCGATAGTGTTCTGTTCGGATCTTGTGTGCCGTGAAATGTTATGTTCAGTTATATGTTTCTGGCTATAGCTTTCTGTTCGGATTATGTCCTGATTTAGTGAATGTGTTTTGTATATTTTCTGACCCTCTAGTGTATGCATGTGATATTTTCGTATAGTATTTTTTTTTTGTGTGGTTTTCTCCCCACTAAGCGTTATCAATTAGCACGAGATATTGTTTATTTTCCCGTGTAGGTGGTAGGTTTTGTTCCGGTTGGAGTCGCGCATCTGCAGGGTCGGCCACATAGGAGTTAGAGTTTTATTTTGTAATCTGCTCCTGTATCTTTTTGTATATGTTATTTTGATATTTTGTATTATGTTCGGATATTATAAACTTTTGGGGGTTTTTTACGTATATTGATAATTGTATTATTATAAGATTTTATTGCTGCTTCCGCGCATGTTTTGTTTATTAGTTTGTGCATTTTGGTTAGTGGCATTTATGTGGGTAATTGACTTGGAAGAGGATGTACCGTTTGCCCTTTCTTTCTTTTGCTTCCTTTTTATTTTGCTTTGCTTTTAGCCTTTATTCTTCTCTCTTCTCCTTGGTTTCTACCGTGCCTCTTTACTTGCCATTTCTTTTCCTTTTCTTCTTCATTTGCTTTGCTCTTTAAACGAGTTAGCCACTTGGATTGGTTTAAAGGAGTAAGATAAGGGTTGAATTAGCTCTTGAGAAGGTATATAGTGTGATTTTGTTAGTATTGGTCTTCTTCTTCTACTTTGGCGTTATGTTTTTGGTTTAAAGTGAAGAGCTTGGTTTAAATGTTCTCTTGGTTGATTTGTGCATGAAAGCTGTGGACAATAAGTTGGTTAAAGGCAAGGAGAAGATCGGAAATGAATAGAGAGCAGCGATCGAGCTACCTAGAGGTCGGGATCGTGTGCGATTTTGACTTTGTTCATTTTGATTGCTTGCGGTGTTCTTATGTTATATGTATTTATATATGTTTATGAGTATGTAATTTGATCATGTGCATGTGTGACGCGCGTAGAGCCAGCAAGGCCCTCATTGAACCCGCTTTTAGGATTCGAGGGATTGGCTCGCGTCTTTTGATCTTGGGCATCGCGAGACATTTTGGACACCTGCCTTCCAATAGAACATTGGAAATGATCATCTTGTCCCACAATGCCTTTAGGCACATTTTGAGGTATTTTGGAGTCGCCATCCAATTTACAAGAAATTGGGAAAGGTTTCTAACCTTTATTAGTCTAAACTAGAGATGGTGTTCGAAACTTCACTCTTATTAATGACTTAAGTTTTATAAATGAGTTTTTAAGAAATCAAAATTCCATCTCTCATCTCACACAATTGTGCATTAAATTTAAAGCGCATTTGCAAGCATATTAAAAGCGATAAATAAAACAGTAAATAAAACATTTAAATAAAGCGATAAAGAAATAAATAAATAAATTGGGACAGAACAATCCCCTAAAAATGAATAATAAATAAATAAAAAAATGGGACAGAACAATCCCCCCAATAAATAAAATAAAACAATACAAATAAATAAAACTTGCTCAAAATAAATAAGTAAATACAAAACAATCAAAATGCAACATACATAAATCGGGTCATTTATTAAATTTTAGGAACATTGGTTCCTTTTTATTCATTAGAAAATTTGGAGAACTATTTTTAGGATATTGATTGGAAAAAACCGGGATGAGTGATCCCATTTTATGAAAATTAGTTCTCCTTTTGAAAGTGAGATTTTATTGTTTAAAATGGGACATTGGTCCACTTTATTAAGAAAAATTCCAATTTATCAATTATTGTAAAAAAGCATGATTTTTTATAACGCGGAGAATATAAAATACATTTTACACAACACATAAAAATAATAATAATAGGAAATACAATAATTAAAATGCAAACTCTCAATTGAAGGTCTTTTGATCTCCTGATCTTCCGACCAGAGTACGAGTATAACTCGCGAAAATAAATAATTATTCAGAAAAATAAACAAAATGAATAAAACATTACTAAAATAAATTAAATAATTAATGAACAAATAAATTAATTTAATAACATAAGTAATTGAAATGATTAATAGATTAATCAAATACATAATCAATTAAACTAATCAAATATAAGCATTTAATTAAATAGAAATAATTAAAGATAAAACAATTGCATGGAAGAAAAATGAAGAAAATCAAGAGAATGGAACAGTGTGGAAAACACAGCTGTGTTTTCTTACGAAACACAGCTATGTTTCTCCAGCAAGGCGCCGGGCAGTGCAGAAACACAGCTGTATTTCTTGCGAAACACAGCTAGGTTTTTGCACTGTAAAGCAAAAACACGCCATTCCAAAGGAAAAAAAATGATTTAAATCAAAATACCAAAAATCAACAAGATCCAACTCCATAGAATGCAATTACAGAAATAAGACAGAAATGGACTAAAAAAAACAAATTAACATCATGCATTTACACACAGAACAGAAAATAGAAGAAACGAACAGGAGAGAATAGAAGTGCACGACTCATGCATGCCTCGCACGAGTCGTGCGATAGAGGCACGACTCATGCACCTACTGTACGGGTCGTGCAATCTGATCAGAAAACAGGGACAACGACGACCGAACTGGAGAAAGAAAGAGAAACAACGACCTTATCCAATCGGGAAACGTGAAATCCGATCGGGGCAACACAACTCAAGCAAGAATAAGAGTAAAATCTGATCGGAAACCACAAATCAAACAAAAACAAAATCGCTGCTCCAAGAACCAGGAAAACAGAGGTGAACAGAGGAACTAAACTGACAGACCAAAAACACGATTAAACATACATAAACAAGCAACAAACACACTTATTCGATCATCACAACAATGTACATGCAACGAGCAGATTAAAAAGATCAAACAATATGCATGTATAATATATACGATATACACAAAGAACAACACTTACTGGTTTAACGAAATGAAGAAGAAGAGGAGGTAAACAGAAAGAAAGAAAAGAAGAAATGTAACACCCTTGTCACCCTCGTTAGAAGGATGCCGGGTGCGCTATCGACACTCACTCATGACACGACAAATATACATGCATAACAATACATGCGTGCACTAAGCGGAAGCATTCACTAACAATAATAATAGAAAAATCATGTATCATATATAATCAAAATATAGTTATATACAATATCCAAAAGATTACATCTTAAATCCTTTACAAAAATAATACATATACAAAAAGAATTACAGGAGGAGACAAAAATAAATAACTCTACTCCTATGTGGCCAGTCTGCAGATGTGCGACTCGAACGGGAACCCAAAATCCTGCCGCCTACACGGGAAAAGAACCCGTGCTAAGCGATAACGCTTAGTTGGGAGGAAACAAAAACAACAGAACGCTATACAATAATATCATGCATTACTACATAAATGTAAACATGCATTAAGATACATAATTCACTAAGTATCAGAGGACAGAGATATATAAGTCAAAAATCACTATATGCAATTAGAATTGATAATAGAAAGCACTAAGCAATTATGCTAACTAGAATCACACAATATTCACAACACTTCACTAAACAAATACCCAACACTTCAAACAATAGCTTGAGTTTCACTGCTGGGGGATACGGGAACGCTACACAGGAGACCGAAGCCTCAAAATACGTTTTATACCCGAAGATAACACGTATCACTACACAGAGAATGACCATCTTGGAGGTTGGCCGAAGGACCCAAACGGGGCCAACACTGGCAGCTGCACTCACTAACCCTTCTTAAGCATGCTTAATTATCCACTACCTTGACACTTCAGGCTCGACAATTCACTCTTAATCACAACATTATAGAATCAAAGCAAGTCTTGAATCAAAACTCAAACATCATATTTATTCACGACTACGACACTATTACAATAATGTCAACTAGACATAAACACAAACATGTACCATGCAATAGTGAGAAACCATGCAAAGTGGGGCAAAATATCACATTCAGAAAATAGGGCAGGCAGGAAGGGCCTCTATCGTGATCGAGATAGGTGTCGCGCTCGCGACAGAGCACAGGGTACCTCATCGCGGGCTCGCGCTAGAAGGCGTGCTCGCGATGAAGCACGCGCGGCAGACTTACACAAAGTCGAGCTCTATCGCGATCGCGATGCTACAGAGGGCTCCTCAGCAACAAGGAGCCATTCCGCACTCTGTCGCGGTTGTGACAGACGTCGCGATCATGACAGAATCGCCCAGAATCGCCCAGAATCTATACTTTCCAGCTCTCCTACACACTCAACCCCCAAAACCACTCATTCAATCATGCACAAACACTTACCTCAGTGCTCCCATGCATATAAAACATGCTCATGATTAATATACACTTAACTTTACACTAACTTGAACAAGAAATTACAATTAATCATCAAGAACACACAAAACATACTTTACCCTAACACAACTATTTCACTACAACTAACATGCAAATCACTACAATTTGAATCATGCTAAATCTGCACTCCAATTAATCACATACATGCATTTACATATAAATTAATACTCAAGATCTCTAATAACATGCAACCACAAAGTACATCTGATCCAAGGATAAATTAGGGGAAAAACACTCCCAAACCTGAAATGAAGCTTCAATCCGACCTGTACTCTTCAAGGCACCACTTTATCCTTGCCCTTGCTCTTTCTTCTCTCCTCCGATTCTTGCACAAAACCCAGCCACAACACTCACTTAATCAAACCATACATTACTAAATCGCAAATCAGAAATAAGAAGGAGAAGAAGAACCCGAAGAAAATCAAGAAATCCAGGCCACTAAGCTTACAAACCCAACTCAAACCTTCAGAATTCCCACTCAAAACTCAAGGAAAACACAAGAGAGAGAAATTGAGAGCAGAAAATGGAAGCAAGAGAGAGAGAGGGGATGGGAAAATGAAACACAAGGGAGGAGGGGCAGCTTCCACGGGAAGTTTCAACAAAAACTGCCCTCCCTTGCCTCTCTCCTCCTTTTTCCATTCAACGCTCACCTACCCTATCCACTTGGCAAGGTCCTAATAGCCCAAAGCATCCCATTTGACTTACATAATCTAAGGCACCATACTTCTCTCACACCATACAACCTCTAATGCAACACTTCATATCCAAGGCACCACACGTACAATCCACTAGATTATTCCACAATAAATATCCTACATCCATAGTACCAAACACACAAACCACTAGATCAATTCTTCAATCACTCTTGTTACCAAACACTACACATACTAGATGATTCCTCTCTTAACCTTTTCAATTAATTTTTGCAATAAAATCCTTATTATCCAAAATCCTCAAACACAAAAATTACTAAAATACCCCTTTAACTTTCGACTTAGGATATAATTCCCGACTAGGCCCATTTTGGGTTGTGATAAGAAAAGAGAAAGAAAATAAAACAGAGGTAGCTAGTAAGTATTTACCCTCAGATATTTAATCTTTGATCTGCAAATGAAAGGTTCTGGTTTCCTCTTTGCTCCTCTTGAAAATGAAGTTAAAACAGAGACTCCATAACTTTTGGTGAAATGTTTATGGTGATAAGATAATAAAATAAAGCGTGATTGAATCCCAAACTCCAAGAATGGAGTTCCTGGATTTAAGATATAATCTCAGAAGCTATTTGAGAAAACCAGAATTATTTTCTAGCTCTCCCAGTTTTTCTTTTCTCTCTGTGTTCTTTTTTCTTTTTCGTTCTTGCTCTCCCCAATAATGCTTTCCATCCCCCTTTCTTCAGCTTTTTCTTCTCTTCTAATGTGCCAGACAAGATTAGTTGTTTTTCCCACAAAATCCCATGTAAAACCATACTTTCAAACAAAATCCCCTAAAAACAGGGAAGGGAGACATGCTGGAGCATGGGACAGGTGAGGCATTCCTCTCACCTGTGTGATGGGCCTCACGTGATGAGGCTTCATCTCACCAACATGAGATAGGCCTCACAAACGCGAGGCCCCATCTCACTTGGATGAGATGGGCCTCATCCCTCAAGCCCCTAGCAAACCCCTCAAAACCCAAATCTCTTTTTTTAAAATAAAGCAAAAATGAAAAATATTTTTTCGAGGAAACCATCACTTCCATTTGTCTATTCGCCCGTGAACAGGCATCATTCTCATCATTGGGTAACTTCGGCCTGGGCTACCTCAGGACCCGGTGTCTACAGTTGCCCCCAGTTTTGGGGAACGTAGTTCTTGGGTGCATAGGTGAGCCAAAACTCAAAGAAAGAGAGAAGAGATGCGTACCTGAGGCAGTCGTCTTCTTGAACTGGGTAGAACACTGAGTCTATTTCAGACTTACAAAATGTGAGGGTTGCTCTTCTGAGCGGAGTTGTTCTTCTGAACTGCACCGAGCCGAGGCTTACAAAGTGCAAGGGTTGCTCTTCTGAGCGGAGTTGTTCTTTTGAACTGCACTGGGCCGAGGCTTACAAAGTGCGGGATTGCTCTTTTGAGCTGATCTTCTGAGTGAAGTTGTTCTTCTGAACTGCACCGATCCGAGGCTTACAAAGTGAGGGATTGCTCTTCTGAGCGAAGTTATTCTTCTGAACTGCACCGAGCCGAGGCTTACAAAGGGCGGGATTGCTCTTCTGAGCAGAGTTGTTCTTCTGAACTTTACCGAGCTGCAGCTTACAAAGTTCAGGGTTGCTCTTCTAAGCGGAGTTGTTCTTCTGAACTGCACCGAGCCAAGGCTTACAAAGTGCGGGGTTGCTCTTTTGAGCTGCTCTTCTGAGCGGAGTTGTTCTTCTGAACTGCACCGAGTCGAGGCTTACAAAGTGCGAGATTACTCTTCCGAGGGAAGTTGTTCTTCTGAACTGCACTGAGCCGAGGCTTACAAAGTGTGGGATTGCTCTTCTGAGCGGAGGGTTAGATATTTCCTGCAAAATTACATGCTCAAGAGTATATACAAAAGATCATGTGTATGACATGGTATGCGGATGCTTGTAAAAATGAATGGACTATGTCCTAGATGGTCTTGGGTCCATTAGGGATACAGCTTGGCTGCTCCATCATGCCCCCAAGGAACTACCAGAGTGTCATCTTGGCTTCAGGGACTCTGGTCCAAAACCTGTTCTGAAAGATTCGTTAGGTGTGCATCTTCCTTTCATTAACGATCATATACCTGAGGTTTAGACTCATGTCCCTACCTCCGAAGTAATGCCGCCTTATCTCTCCGGGCATCGAAAGTCATTATTTTAAAGGTAGTGCATCCCTTGTGGATTTTCACACTAGCTTTTCTTAGCAGGAAATGCGTCTTTTCGGCTTTTCACATAACCCTGTGCCTTAATTTTTTGCCTGGAATGGACCCAACCGAATCCAGCAGCTTTTATTTTATTTTATTTATTTTTTTATAGGACAGTCTGCCTGTTGCCAGGTTTTCACCCTGCCCTTTAGCCTAACTTTTGCTTAGAGCGCCAATTACGATTTTCATCTCTAACGGCCTTCTTTTTCTTTTTTCTTTTTTCTTTTTCTCTTTTTCTCTTTTTTTTTCAAGAGAGGATTCTCAAACAATAGTCATTAGATAGATCAATGATATATTGCTTTGAAGACAGAATTACAAGACCAATGAAAATGCAAACGGAATTCTTCTATTCATTGCAAAATTGTGTACAGTTCTATATGATTTCATCATACATGATCTTCTTTTGGCAAGAATTCAAAAACACAAGACTACACCTAATCTCGCAATAGATCTCGTAAGCATCAAACTCATGTTATCAATAAGCCCTCTCGGGTTTTCATGATTGAACATTTTCTCTCGGCCCTTAATTTTTGCCCAGGATGCCTTTTTTCGATTTTCACCCTGACAGGGCACCCAATTTTAGCAAGGCCGCCTTTTTTTGGTTTTCGACCAGCGGGGCATTTATTCTCTTCTTTTTATTTTACCCTTTAGCCATGGAATATTTTTAATTTATCGACATTGACCGGTTCTTTGAACTCATTCCCATCACTGTCCGCTAAAATTGCTGCTCCCTTTGTCAGTAACTTTTTCAGCACAAATGGACCTTCCTAGGTTGGACTGAATTTCCACGTATGTCTGGTGCTCCTGGCCTCATCATCTTAAAGAACAAATCCCCTTCCTTCAATGGATGCTTTCGTACCTTCTTGCCAAAGGACCGAGCTAGCCTTTTTTGATAGACCTGATTGTGATAATATGCCCGCAACATGTCTTCATCCAATAAATTCAACTGCAATAGTCGTTGCTATGCCCATTTTGTCTCCGAAATCCCAGCTTCCATGACTACCCTTAAAGATTTCAGTTTGATTTCAACTGGCAGAACTGCTTCAGTTCCATACACTAGAGAGAAAGGCGTTGCTCTCGTAGAGGTTCTGACTGTGGTTCTGTAACCCCAGAGTGCAAAAGGTAGCTTTTTGCCAAGTCTTTATAGCTCTGAACCATCTTGGCTAATATTCTTTTAACATTCTTATTCGCCGCTTCAACCGCGCCATTAGCCTAAGGCCGGTAGGGAGAAGACTTGTGATGCTAAATTCCATATTTCTGGAGCATCTATTTAGTTTCTGCTAAGAATTGTACCCCATTATCAAACACAAGGTAGTGTGGGAGGCCATATCTACATATTAAATTCCGTTCAATGAACTCAGCCATGTCTCTAGCATCAACCTTTCTGAAAGACTCAGCTTCATCCCACTTAGTGAAGTAATCAATGGCGATCACAATAAATCTGTGCCCGTTGGAAGCTGTGGGACGTATCTCGCCTATGATGTCTATCCCCCAGGCTGCAAATGGCCATGGAGATATCAAATTATGTAGCTCTGAAACTGGCACATGCCTCAAATTCGCGTATTGCTGGCATAACTGGCATTGCTTCACATACCTTGAACTGTCCATATCCATTGTGAGCCAATAAAATCCCTGGCACATAATCTTCTTTGCTAAGGCTAGACCATTCATGTGAGATCCACAAACACCGGCATGAATCTCTTCTATAATCCTTTCGGTTTCTTTCTCTGCCAAACATCTCAACTGGATACCATTCGCTTGCCTCTTATACAAAGTTCCGTCCACACTGATGAACTGAGAGGATAACTTTCTAATCATTCTCTGGTCTTTGTCAGTGGCTTCTTCTAGAAAAACTGACCGTTCTAAGTAGTTTTGAATATCATAATACCAAGGCTTCCCATCAGCAACCTCAACATCCATTATCTGCTCAGTTTCAAAATAAGGCTTTTTCGCACTAGAGATCAGCACGGGTCTCATAGCAACCCCCGTTGGGTTATCCCACATAGACACTAATGTCACAAGAGCATCATCCAACTGATTTTCATCCCTGGGAATGAAGTGAAAAGTGTAGGTCCCAAATTGGCTACTCAACATTTTCAAGTGCTTCACATAAGGCGACAACCTCTCTTCCTTGACTGACCATTCCTCTCTAATCTGATGAATTACTAAGGATGAATCTCCGAAGACTTCTGCAGTCTTTGCCCCCAGGGCAAGCAACGCTTCCAATCCGAAGATGCAAGCTTCATATTCCGCTTTATTATTGGTCGCCTTGTACCTCAACTTTTTGGCTAATGGTAGCTTTTCACCATCCGGGGTTATAAGGATAATCTCTACTCCTGTCCCCTTTCTGTTAACTGCCCTATCAAAGAACATCTGCCACCCTTGTACTGTTATCGCCGCGACATCTTCATCTGGGAAATTATATTCTAACTGGTCTCCCTTAATAGAGTGTTCAACCAAGAATTCAGCTACAGCTCTTCCTTTAATAGTTTTCCTAGTAATGTATTCAATATCGAACTCCTGCAACAGTAATAACCATCTTCCCATCTTTCCTAGTAGAGAGGGTGCCTATTGAAGGTACCTCAGCGGATTATGCTTACCAACTGCTTGCACGCTGAAACAGTGAAAGTAGTGTCGCAACTTCTTAGAAACCCAGACTACGGCTAACCAAATTTTTTTCACTTCAACATATTTGGCTTCATATGGCAGGAATTTCTTGCTAAGGTAATAAATAGCAAATGCCACTCCAAATTCATCCTTCTGGGCCATCACGGCACCCACTGAGCTGTATTCTATTGCTAAATACAGGATTAGACGCTTAGCACGACATGGTGGTCTTAACACAGGTGGATTTAGAAGATAGTTCTTAATAGTATTAAAGGCCAGTTGGCAATCATCATTCCACAGCACCGGTTTGTTCTTCCTGAGAAGCTTAAAGATAGGCTCACATACTGAGGCTAGCTTGGCGATAAACCGACTGATGTACTGAAGTTTTCCCAGGAAACTCCTAACCTCTTTCTCTTTTTTGGGCGCTGGTATCTCTCTAATAGCCTTGACCTTATCAGGATCTACTTCTATTCCTCTTTGACTTACCACATGGCCCAATAGCTTACCTGAGGTAACTCCAAAAATGCACTTCTTGGGGTTAAGGCGCAGGTTGTACTTACTGATCCTTTGAAAGAACTTTTTCAGAGCTTCAAAGTGGCCTTCTCTAGTGGCTGACTTAATCATCATGCCATCTACATATACCTCTACCTCCTTGTGAATAAATCATCTAGGATTCTTGTTGCCATTCTCTGATAAGTTGAACCCGCATTCTTTAATCCGAAAGGCATAACCCGGTAGGCAAATATTCCCCATTCTGTGATAAAAGCTGTCTTAATTCGATCGATTATCTTGTTGAGGATCTGATTATAACCTACATAACCATCCACGAAGCTATACATCATGCAACCAGCTGCACTATCTACCAGTACATCTATGTGAGGCAATGGGAAGTCATCCTTTGGACAGGCTTTATTCAAGTCCTGATAATCCTTCAATACTCAGACTTTTCCATCCTTCTTAGCCATAGGAACAACATTAGCTAACCAAGTCGGGTATTGAACTTCCACTAGAAACTTAGCCTCAATCTGCCTAGGGATCACTTCTTTCACCTTTTGTGCCCATTCTGGCCTAAATCTTATAAGCTTCTGCTTGACATGTTTAGACTCTGGGTAAGTTTGAATAGCATGTTTGGCGACCTCTTGATCAATTCCTGGCATTTCCTCATAAGTCCAGGTGAAGACCTTTTCATATTTTCTTAAAATTCTCTCAAATTTTATTCTCTCCTCAGGAGTTACATCTGATGCTATCAAAATTTCCTTTGGGTTTTCCAAAGTTCCAAGATTAAACATAGTTGTGCTAGTTGAATTAATATCAAAAATAAATGCATCATGTTTATGATCATGAGAAATGAAATCATCAGAATCATGACACAAATAAGCGAAGTTGTTCATATTATTAATATAATCAGAAACATTAACATTGTCTTCATAAAAAAGTTCTGGCATAAACAGACTATCTAGATGACTATTGTCTTCATATTCGGTTGATGCTGATGTTGCAGCAGACTGTGCTTTGGCCTCTTGGCTTGACGAAGGCTTTGCAGCTATCTCTGGTGAAATCCTCAGATCTTCAATCTTTAAATCTGGCTCTACCATCTTCTCTTGCCCTTTCAATCGGGTGGCTAACAGCTTCTTAGTTATAATGTCCTCAGGCTCATCTTTGTCCCAGACACTGCACTGCATCAAAATCTCCTCGTCCCAGAAGTCCTCTGCAGACTTGATTACTCCAACATCCCAGTCAAAGACATCATTAAAAATTTTGAACCCTGGGACGATCTTTCCATTCACCCACTGAAGCTCTTCTTCTCTAGTATAAGCACATACTGAGGACGCAGGAACAAAAGTTTCTGAAATATGGGGGATCTTTTCTGACATCTTCTTCTTGTCGCATTCATCTTTATATCCCAAACCCTTTCGATCTTTCTGGCCTTGAGTAGTTATAGCAGATTGCAGCCCTTGTGAACTTTTACCCAGACCAGCTCCTAGAAGAAAGTGCATCTTTTTCATCATATTGACCACCTGAGGGGTGCCCGGTGAACCTTGCTCTTCTCCTATCATAGACACATGAAAGACACTAAATGGTTGGTTAGAAATCCCCAAAGCAGACACCTGGTTTTCTCTCGCCGCCTTAATAGTCACCACCTCTCCTTCATGTGGTATCTTAATCATCTGGTGTAGGGTAGATGGCACTCCTCCTAATTTATGGAACCATGGCCTTCCAAGTAGAATTGAGAAATTGGCAGGGATAGGCAAAACCACAAATTCTGCTTCCATCTCAATAGGTCCTGTCCTGACCAGAGCTCTAAATGTTCCTGAGGCTTGTCTTCTAGAATTATCATAGGTTGTGATGGTCAAATTAGACTTGCTAAGCTTGCTTTCATCTAACCCAAAAGCCTGAAGTGTGACCAAAGGACAGACATTTATAGATGATCCGTCATCCACCATGACACAAGCGGTGTGCTTGCAATTAATTTGTGCCTTGATGTACAGCGGCCGGTTGTGATTGCGGCCCTCAGTTGGTAGGTCAGCATCAGAATACACCAATATCTCTCCTGATCCCCCTTTGACTAGATCTAGCAATTTGGATGGAGAAATTGTGGTGGCCACGGTAGACTCACTCAATGCCTCAACTAACCTTTGTCTGTGTGAAGGAGATTGTCTTAAAAGGTCCCATATGGATATTTGAGCCGTTGTCTTCTTCAACTGCTTTACTATTTGATTCTCTTCTGGCTCTCTTTCTGTTGGTGCTTGCGCTGGTTCCTGCGACTTCTCCACCTCCGTGACCACTCTACCACTCCTTGTCACAACCTTTACTTCTTTCCCTTCTCCATCTGATTCCCATAAGTCCACATATTTTTCTTCTTTCTCCTCATCTTTATCTTCTTTGCCACTCTCACTGGTGGACCAACAATCTATTGCCCCCACGGACATCCTTTCTTCATCAACCCCATGGCGAGTAACAACAACATATTCATTCCCATACAAATCCTGCAAGACATACCATTCGGGTAGACTTGACACAATCATAAAAACGGGTGGTGGCACAGCATTATAGTTGGACTTTTTCTTACTCTCTCTCCGTTTTAGGTCGGTGATCTATTTGCTGTCGATTAGATCTTCAATCTGGTGTCTCAGCGTTACGCAATTATCTGTTAGATGTCTGGTATGCTGGTGATAGGCACAATATTCATTCTCTTTATGCCTCGGCTATCCTTGGTTCCTAGCTGGTGTAGACACCGGGTCTCGAGGCAGTCCAAATCAGAGTTACCCGATGAAGAGATCAATGTCGATTTCCGAGTAAGGGGATGAAATTCGGAGGTTTTCGTCTTTCGATCTCGCAAGGATTAAAATCTTTTTCTATAGCATGGAGTTTTAAAAGAGTTGGATAAATTTTACAGAATTTGGGTAAAAATGGGAGTTTTGCTTAACAGACGGGCATTCTGTCTGTGTAGGGACGCCCGTCTCTACTTGGGGAGATACCCGTCTCTAGGTGTAGTGGGGACGGACAGGTGACGATATAGGGACGCCCGTCCCTAGTTCACGCCCCGTCCCTAGTCAGTCTCCCGCATTTGCCCCTAGTAGGGACGGCCGTCGGTAGGCGCAGGGTAGCCCGTCGGTACGGTAACTGACCGGATCACTCGAGATTGGATAAAATTTGATCTCCTTCCTTTTCAAAAATAGGATAGAATTTATCTAAAACTTGAATTTTAAATTCCTTTTAAAATTCAAACTTTAAATAGAGATTGATCTTAATTATCTCATAAAAACCCTATAAATAGAGGATCAAATCAGTTTTAGGGGTTAGGAAAATTGGAGGAAATTTGGAAAAAGAGAGAGAAATTCTAAAGAGAGTTTTATTTAAAAAAGCTATCAAATATATTTTTGGAGAAAAATTGCTTTTTAGAAAAGGGTTTTTCTGTGAGCAGATCACACAAAAAGTTTATAAATCTCTATTCATCTGTAGAGTTTTATTTTGATAAAACTTCTTTTAATTAATTGATTTCCTCAATTCATTTTCTTACGAATTAAGTCAAATTGAGGTGACGAAATTCAGTCGTTTCCATCAATATAATTTCCCGATCGCCCTGAAGCGAGCTTTCGGGAGGATGCGGGGTTCGACGCGCGTCACAGTGGCGACTCCGCTGGGGACTTACTCGAGACTTCGATTCGAAAGTACCTTGATTAAAAATTATAATAGAGTTTTAGTTTAAAAATTTCACCTTCTTCCAAAATTGCATTGCATCGCATTAGAGCCTTAGATCTATGCTAGTTTGGTCCCTCTTTTATCCCCCGTGCGTTCCTGAAGCACGACCCTATTTTCACTCAATTTAGGGAAGTGTTAAGGATAATCACCAGCCCAAGCCTCGTACCATCATGGTATATTAAATGGTGACCCGATCGGTCGTTACGCTCGTGATGAGCTAGACCCGTTGGCAGGGACCATGCTTGGGTAGCCCTAAAGTAACACCACCTTTTGACTAAAGCTCATGTAAACGGAAATAGTTACTTCCCCTAAGTGGTATGAACCTTAATACGATGCTTACTGTATGGATCATTATGTATTAGACAAACCCTGATAGTTCGACTGGTCAACTAATCAAAGGCTTTCATGCCCCGATAGGCCCAGGACGCCTTATTCGGATTGCCTAAATACATAATGATCATAACCCATCCGCCTGTGCATTAGTTAGGAGAGGTTATGCTGCCGGATTTTCACCGTGCACCATACGCATTCATCGGGTCCCCAGGTTGACCCATGGGCCAATCCCACCGAGGAAAGAGACTATGACCTCGCGTGCAGGAGTAATAAGGTTGGAAGGACCTATGTGCTTGCATGTGGCTTATGAGTGTTGCATAGCACGACCATGCATTATTTTTTGCGCAATCATGCATCACCCTGACCCCTGTGTTTTTTAGCCATCATAGATTCGCCTAGGTTGACAAGAGGGTCCCGGGGACGGTTAAGCAGGAATCCATTTTTCGAGTTACCAGAAAGGATAGAGTATCCGGACAGTTCTTCTGAGACCAGTTACGCCACTTCAGATCAGTTTTCTATACCCGAAGAAATGGCAAACTCACCGAAAGGGGCAGAGGCCACCCGGGCAATGATAGCAGAGGAAGTGGGCCGAAGGTTGGAAGAGTTTGAGAACCGGATATTGGCAATGATAGCCGCAATGGGTCAACAAGCAGCCCCGCAGAACCCACAGCCTCCTCCTATGAGGAATAATGAAAGGGAAGAGGTCAGAGAGGACCCACAAGATGAAACTCGGCCGCCACTCGTGAACCTAAGAGCTACTACTTCGGGGGCACATAGGGGAAGACCTGTCCTGAGGCTGGATGATGATTGGGAAGACGAGCAATATGAGGAGCGCATGTCTGAGAAAGGGAAAGCCCCTCAAGTTGAAGAGGCCATCTGGAGAAAGGTGGAAGAAAGATTTGAAGCTATGAGAAGGATGTTGACGAAAGGCCAAGGAGTGAATCCTGAGGATAAAGAGTTAGAAGGAGAAGATCTAGTCCCAATGAACTTTAAAATGCCGGATGTGCCAAAGTTTGACGGTACTTCTGATCCCCTGGCACACATAAAGCAGTACTCATTGGTGATGAAAGGCACCACTTTGATGAGGAAGCAGAAAATTGAGTACTTTTGCTTGAGCTTGACGGGCCCGGCAGTGGGTTGGTATCATGGGCTCGACCGCTGAACTAAGGAAGATTGGGATTTATTGACAAAAGAATTTTTGAGGCAATATGATTGTAGCACAAGGATGGAGGTAACCCTGAAGGACCTGGAACTATTACAGCAGAGAGAAGGAGAGTCCTTCCATGAGTATCTAACCCGGTGGAGGAATCGGGTGATGGAAATGAAGAGGAAACCAGATACCCAGGATCAAATACGATTATTCATTAAAAATGCGAGCCCGTATTTGAGGAATGGATTAAGGATGAAAGGACTAAAAGATTGGGAGTCCCTGAACGACATCTCCATCGAGGCCGAAGGAGAGTACCTTGTTAGGAAAGCAGGAAATGAGAACTATCCTAAGAGAGGTAGTGGGAGTCAAGGGGCCAGCAGACCAACAAGTTCTGCTAGTGGTACAAGGAAGATTGCTGAGGTGTCAACTGCAAACGCCACTCCGAGACATTTTTCTAATCTCGGGAGGTCCTTATCATGGGTACTAAGAAGACTGATGAAAGAGAATAAGCTACAACCCCTACCGCCTAGACCTGCAAGAACTCAAGGCACGTCAGGACACAAAGACGATGAGTATTGTGCATATCATCAGCACACTGGACATGTAATGAATAACTATAGGACTTCGAGGCACGCAATTTAGGATTTGATCGACTCAAAACAGATCACAGATCCAGAGAAGAGAGGGGGTCAAAAGAAAGCCGGGTACAATAACATGCCTCCGCCAGTGAATATGATCGGGTCCAGTTTGCATGAGAACTTTGTGTTGAAGGAACTATACGGCAATGATATCCACACTGCTGTCACGAGCCTCTATGAGGGGAGTGAAGAAGGGCTTCCCGCTGTAGTGATCGATTGCTGGTCCACTGATGATAGTGGAATTGAAAATGATGATTTGGAAACATTTTCCGATCTTTGGGGTTCGGAAGAGGAAGGAGAAGAACCAAAGAGAAAGGAAGTGGGAGCTATGACCCGGAGTGGAAGGGTAGCCCCGGAAGTAGAGAAGCCACAAGAGCCGATTGAGGACAGAAGGGGAAAGGAGCTAGAGGAAGATCCGATTGTCAAGCAACTGAAACAGACGCCGGCTCAGGTTTCAATATGGGATCTTTTGAGACAATCGCCATCACATAGGCAGAAAGTGGTGGAGGCTTTATGCGAAGCAACCGTGGCTACGACCATTTCACCTACGGAACTTCTTGAGGTAGTAAAAGGAGGATCGGGAGAAAATGTTGTTTTTACCAGTGCGGATCTGCCGGCAGAAGGTTGCAACCATAATCGCCCTCTGTACATAAGGGCGCAGATTAACCAAAAGCATACCGCCTGTGTGATGGTGGATGATGGTTCTTCCATAAATGTATGCCCACAGGTAGCAATAGCAGCTTTTGGGGTAACAGAGGATATGTTGGTAAAATCTGATCTTACCATCACGGCGTATGACAACTCGCATAGGCAGGCTTCGAGAACCTTCACAGCGGTGGTGAAAACGGGACTGGTAGAGTCAGAAGTAGAGTTTGTGGTGTTGCCCATACCCGCTAATTTCTCAGCTTTGCTAGGCAGACCATGGTTTCATAGATTGGGAGGAGTCCCCTCTACACTGCATCAGATGGTAAAGATACCTTATGAGGGCCAAATCGTGACTATAAAGGCTGCACGAGAGAATCAGGTTTCAGTGCTGGAGATAGCCAGGCAGCCGTTTAATGGGTTTCATGTCACCATGATATTCAAAGAAGAGCAGAAAGAAGAAAGCCCCCAAGTATTGAATATGATGAAGAAAATGTCATTCCTCCCTGGTGCAGGACTGGGCAAGAATTCTCAAGGGATACCGACAGCCGTTACCACTAAGGGTCAAAAGGACAAGAGGGGTCTTTGATATACAGGTGCTGTAAAGAAAGACGAGAGGTCGAAGATGGAAGTTCCCCATATTTGGAAGACCTTTGTGCCAGCAACCGCAGCATGTGCCTATGCAGGAGAAAATGAACCGCAGTGGCTGGATGGAAGAATTATGCCAGGGTTCGAGGTTTTTAATGATGTTTATGACTGGGGCATTGGATTAATCAAGCCAGCAGAGGGTTTTTGGGATGAAGAAATCATGACCAGTAGGACAATTTGGGACCGCGAGACGCCGGAAGAAATAATTACTGAAAAGATGATAACCACCCAGCTGAAAGGAAAGGCCAAGATAGAGGAAGCTGTGCGGAAGATGGATGAGGAGACTCCAAAGGGCCAATGTGATGCCAAAACGTCGACTGCGGCAGATACACTAGCAGAGGAGGAAGAGGAAGATAGTTTAGATTTTCTTTTTGCTCCAGAACTTTTCAATGATGTTAATGACAATTTCAATCTTATTAATAAATCGAATGGTTTTGCTTACTTGTGTGATGTTTCTGATGATTTCATTATGCATGATCATGATCATTATCCATCCATATTTGATATTGATTCAACTGATGCTACTCCATTCAGTCTTGGAAACCTAGACAATCCAAAAGAAATTTTGATAGCATCAAATATAACTCCTGAAGAACGAGAAAAATTTGAGAGAATCTTAAAAAAATATGAAAAAGTCTTTGCCTGGACCTACGAAGATATGCCAGGAATCGATCGGAAAGTCGCAGAGCATGCTATCCCCACCTATCCAGACCATAAACCTGTTAAGCAGAAGTTGAGAAAGCTCAGGCCGGAATGGGCGGAGAAAGTGAAAGAAGAGATTCACCAGCAAATCAAAGCCAAGTTTCTAGTCGAGGTGCAATACCCAACATGGTTGGCCAATGTTGTCCCTGTAGCCAAGAAGAATGGCAAAGTAAGAGTATGCGTGGATTATCGGGATCTGAATAAGGCCTGTCCAAAAGATGATTTTCCATTGCCTCATATAGACGTACTAATAGACAGCGCCGCTGCTTGTGAGATGTATAGCTTCGGAGATGGTTACGCGGGCTACAATCAAATTCTCAATGAAATAATTGATCAGATCAAGACGGCCTTCATCACGGAGTGGGGAACTTACGCTTATCGCGTGATGCCTTTTGGCCTGAAAAATGCAGGGGCCACTTATCAGAGGATGGCAACGAAGATATTGGATGAATTGATTCATAAAGAAGTAGAGGTATACGTGGACGATATGATGATCAAGTCAGCCACTAGAGAAGGCCATTTCGAAGCCCTGGAAAAGTTCTTTCGAAGGATAGATAAGTACAACTTGCGGTTGAATCCTAAAAAGTGTATCTTTGGCGTTACCTCAGGGAAGCTCTTAGGACACATAGTTAGTAAAAGGGGGATTGAGATTGACCCGGATAAGGTTAAGGCCATCAGAGAAATGCCGATACCGCAGAAAGAGAAGGATGTAAGAAGCTTTCTGGGCAAGTTGCAATACATCAGTAGATTTATCACTAAGCTTACTTCGATCTGCGAGCCAATCTTTAAACTACTCCGAAAAGATCAACCAGTAGTATGGAACAAGAGTTGTCAAAAGGCTTTTGATGCTGTCAGAGAATATTTGTTGAATCCACCGGTACTGAGACCACCACGGCCAGGCAAGCCGCTGATCCTATACCTGGCCATAGAGGACAGTTCTGTAGGTGCTATGATGGCCCAAGAGGATGATTTTGGAGTGGAATTTGCTGTTTATTACCTCAGCAAGAAATTCTTAGCCTACAAAGTCAAATACACAGAGGTAGAAAAGATTTGCCTTGCAGTAATCTGGGCTTCTAAGAAATTGCGACATTACTTTCATGCTGACAAAGTGCAGGCAGTCGCGAGGCAGAATCCCCTGAGATATTTGCAAGAGGCCCCGTCTTTGCTTGGGAAAATGGGTAGGTGGTTGCTGTTACTTCAAGAATTTGATGTGGAGTATTTCACCCGGAAGACCATCAAAGGGCGTGCAGTGGCGGAATTTCTAGCAGAACACCCGATCCAAGGAGACTCATACGAGTTTAACTTTCCAGATGAGGATGTAGCAGCTATCGGGATTCAAGGTTGGAAGTTACACTTTGACGGAGCTGTAAATAACAAAGGGGCAGGAGTAGGAGTCATTCTGATAACCCCTGATGACGAAAAGCTTCCCTTGGCGAAAAAGTTGAGATTCAAGGCTACCAATAACGAAGCTGAATACGAAGCATGTGTTTTTGGATTGGAGGCGTTAATAGCTTTAGGAGCGAAGAATGTGGAAGTGTTTGGTGATTTTTCCTTGGTGGTCAATCAAATCCGAGGTGAATGGGCCGTGAAAGAAGAGAGGCTAATGCCATATATCCGGCATTTGAGAGACCTGAGCAGTCAATTTAAAGTACGCACATTCCATTTCATTCCCAGGGATGAAAATCAGTTAGCCGATGCGCTCGCCACGCTAGTATCAATATGGGACAACCCTGAAGGGGTGCACATGAAGCCAGTTTTAATCTATAGTTCTGAGAGACCTAGCTTCGAATCAAGATCAGTTATGGAAGTAGAAGTGGCGGATGGAAAGCCATGGTATCATGACATTATGAATTACCTAGAGAATGCGACATTTGCAGAGGAGGCTACCGAAAAGGATCAAAGGATGATTCGCAAGCTGTCTACCCAGTTCGTTTGTATAAATGGGATAATGTACAAACGGCAAGATAATGGTATCCAATTGAGGTGTTTGGATGAAAAAGAAGCCAGGAGGGTAGTGGAAGAAACACACGCCGGAATATGCGGAGCCCATATGAATGGGCTGACATTAGCCAAAAAGATCATGAGGCAAGGCTTCTACTGGCTTACGATGGATAACGATTGTTCAAAATATGTGAAGCAGTGCCAACTGTGCCAGCAATACGCAGACTTAAGGCATTTGCCAGTGTTAGAGCTACACAGCCTAACGTCACCTTGGCCATTCGCTGCTTGGGGAATAGACATTATTGGAGAAATCCGACCTACGGCATCCAACGGACACAGATATATAATAGTCGCAATCGACTATTTTACAAAATGGGTGGAAGCGGAGTCCTTTAAGAAGATCGACGCAAGAGACATGGCCAGGTACATTGAAAGAAATATGATATGCAGATATGGCCTCCCACATCACATAGTGTCTGATAACGGGGTGCAATTCATGGGGGAAACCAGAAAGATTCTTGAGAAGAACGGGATCGAGCACCACAAATCCTCCCCCTATCGACCACAAGCTAACGGGGCGGTAGAGGCCACCAATAAGAATGTGAAGAGAATCCTAGCCAAGATGGTCCAAACCTACAAAGACTGGGCAGAGAAGCTTTCCTTTGCATTGTGGGGTTACAGAACGATGGTAAGGACATCTACAGGCGTTACTCCGTATTCTTTGGTTTATGGAACAGAGGCAGTGCTGTCGGTTGAGGTAGAGCTCAAATCACTGAGAGTAGTCATGGAAGCTCAGATTTCGGAGGCCGAATGGATACAAGAGAAGTTACAGCATTTGAACTTATTAGATGAGAGCAGGATGAAAGCTTACTATCATAATCAGATCTATCAGAAAAGGCTGGCCAGATCATTTAGAAAAAAGGTGAAAAAGCATCCGCTGAAGGAGGGGGATTTGGTGTTCAAACAGATGAGACCAGGCGTACCAGATATCAGAGGAAAATTTAAACCAACTTGGGAAGGACCATATATCCTCAAGAAGCTGTTATCCAAAGGAGTTGCAATCTTATCGGATAGCGATGGTAACGAATTCAAAGAGCCGGTCAATATCGACAGACTCAAAAGGTTCCATGGCTAAAGACCAAAATCAAAAGAAGAGAATAAAAGCCCCGTGGGTTGAAAATCGAAAAAAGGCGGCCCTACTAAAATCGGGCGCCTCGTTAGTGTGAAAACCGAAAAAAGGCATCCTGGGCAAAAATTAGAGGCTTGAGAGAAAATATCCAATCATGAAAACCCGAGAGGGCTGATTGGAGACAGGAGTTTAATGATGTCAAGATTTAGTTCCATGAATGAATGTAGTCTTGCATAAGTGAATTAATGTCAAAAAGCGATCATGTATGCTGAAGTCGTACTGAAATGTACACAAATTTGTGAAATGAAATAAGTTTGATTTATTCATTTACATTATTGTCCAATTCTGCTTTAAAAAGAAACATACTGCTTAAAATGCATGTAAAGCTAAACTATGCCCTACTACTACCCTCGCTGGCTAAATGCCTCAGTCGTCGGGTTCGGTTATCAGCTGCCGGGCTAAGTATCCATCTCTTGTACGCCCTGGTAGAGATGGTAGAATGGTTCCCGAACAAAGGTATAACGGTTTTCAATGGAAGTCAGCTCCAAAGCTCATGATAGCGGGAGGCAAAGGCCGCAGAAAGGACTCCACCTCGAAAGGATAAAGGGAGTCTCACCACATCCTGAGTTACTCCGAGTTGACGGGAACAACGAGCTGTGATGTAGAAAGTCGCCTCACGGAGCCCGCATAAGGGAACACATCCTGAAGACCCATTAATAACTGCACTGGACAAGGGAAGCCAAGCGTGCGTAAAGCTAGTATAGGGACGCCCGTCCCTAGTTCACGCCCTGTCCCTAGTCAGTCTCCCGCATTTGCCCCTAGTAGGGACGGCCGTCGGTAGGCGTAGGGAAGCCCGTCGGTATGGTAACTGACAGGATCACTCGAGATTGGATAAAATTTGATCTCCTTCCTTTTCAAAAATGGGATAGAATTTATCTAAAACTTGAATTTTAAAGTCCTTTTTAAATTCAAACTTTAGATAGAGATTTATCTTAATTATCTCATAAAAACCCTATAAATAGAGGATCAAATTTCAGTTTTAGGGGTTAGGAAAATTAGAGGAAATTTGGAAAAAGAGAGAGAGAAATTCTAAAGAGAGTTTTATTTAAAAAAGCTATCAAATATATTTTTGTAGAAAAATTGCTTTTTAGAAAAGGGTTTTTCTGTGAGCATATCACGCAAAAAGTTTATAAATCTCTATTCATCTGTAGAGTTTTATTTTGATAAAACTTCTTTTAATTAATTGATTTCCTCAATTCATTTTCTTACGAATTAAGTCAAATTGAGATGACGAAATTCAGTCGTTTCCATCAATATAACTAATTCGAACACACGATCGCTATCAAATTATCAAGGAAAGAACAACATAAATTTTCTTTCTTTGATTTGATTCTTCTTTTGATCCTTGCGAGGCACACGGGCACAAAATCATTCGACATCCACCCTAAAAGGTAAAATTCGAGGGTAAACATTATGGATTAACATTTGTATGATTTAATTTGATTTACATTATTTTCTATATACATTTCATATTCTTTTTTATAAAAGATTTAAGAGGTTCTTTAATTTGTTTTTTCCCTCACTAGGGACGGCCGCTGGCACGATCCAAGTAGCCGTCCCTAGGCGAAATTCTCATTTTTTTATCTCATAAAATCCTATCTCTTAACTTGTTTCTGTCAGAATTTTCTCACTTTTAGTTTTTATTCACGTTTTTGCTAACATGTTTATCCTTGTGAGTTCTTTTCTGACCATTGAAAGTTGGAGTTGTGAGAGATGGTGGTTGGACAATCCTGAGGATCTCGATTCGGGTTCATTTTTCTACCCTTACCTTTTATTTATGTTGTTATAGAAATGGTTTTAATGTTGTTAAGGTAAAAAGGACCAAAAGCTTTTTAACAATTAAACCTGGAGATTTTCCCGAAAATGGTGGACCAATGTCCCATTTCAGCCAATAAAATCGACACTTCATAAAAACCATTTTTGTAATAAATATGTATGGTAGGACCAAAGTCCTCATTCCAATGAATATCCCGTTTTATGCATGTATCGCATTTTTACAAATGGGAGTTGTATTCTGCTCCTAGTGTTATTGTAATATTGAATGTTTTATCTTTTGGATTTATCTTCCATTTATCGCTTTTGATATGAATGATTGCGCCTTTAATTTAAATTGCATCATGTGGGAAGTTGGTGAAACAATAAACTCAAAACTCAATTATAATATCAATCAAGGTATAAATAAATGAGAAGTCCCGAACTCACTCTGGTCTTTGGGACTCAAAGAGGCGAGAGGTCTAGGACTTCCAAGACACCTCTTGAGTCCCACCAAAAGGCAAAAATATACAATCCTAGGCTCTAGGAGAGTAGAGGATGAGGCCTCCAAGATCCCTCTGGCTAGCTCAAAATGGATATGTATGCGCCGTCTTAGGCTCGATAAGGCTAGACGACCCTTCCCAATGTTCTATTGGGTGGCGACTCCAAGAAACCTTATTGTTGCCCAAAATAGACGCACTTGTAAATACCTTACAAGTTTTATGAACCTTTCCCGATCGCCCCGAAGCGGGCTTTCGGGAGGACGCGGGGTTCGGCGCGCGTCACAGCTGGCCTGGGTGGTAGGGGCTGTAGCTTCCCCTCTTTCATCAATCTTTTCAATACCCATGACAGAGGTCGACCCAAATTCAAGAAATACCTCTGACTCACACCCGTTGCTGATACCTTAGCTATCTTCCCACTTTGATTTCCACTACTGGAGCTCGCTAGCCTAGTTGCCCCCTGATTAGCATAACCCCTCTTAGCATAAGCTTCACTATTGGCCATTCTCAAAAGGTACTCTCCCTCAGCCTCAATAGCGATGTCTTTCAAAGACTCCCATTCTCTCAATCCCTTTATCTTTAATCCATCCCTCAGATACGGGCTCGCAATTTTGATGAACAGCCGAATCTGATCTTGAGTATCTGATTTGCACTTCATTTCCATAACTCGATTTCTCCAACGAGTAAGGTACTCATGAAAAGACTCGCTCGACTTTTGCTGTAACAGCTCCAAATCCTTCAGAGTTACTTCCATTGTCATACTACAATCATATTATCTGAGGAACTCCTCTGTCAACAAATCCCAATCCTCCTTCATCCTTCGATCTAGCCCATGGTACCAATCCACCGCCGGGCCGGTTAAACTCAGATAAAAATACTCAATCTTTTCTCTCTTATTTAAAGTAGTACCTGTGACGCGCGCCGGATCCCCGCGGCCGCCCGCTCGACCGCCCGCACGTGGGCGATCGGGGCAATTATGGGTCCGTCAACAGCTTGCGATAAATCGCAAGTGCGTCTATGTTGGGCAACAAGGAGGTTTCATGGAGTCGCCACCCAATAGAACATTGGGAAAGTTTTTCTCGCCTCGGAGAGCCTAAGACTTACGCATTTTATCCATATTGGGCCGTGAGGCCTAGGATTAACGTCTAAGTCTCGTGACACAAGAGGTGTCTTGGAGGATAACCTCTAGCCTCTTGAGCCCAAAGACCAGAGCAGAGTTCGGGACTTCTCATTTATTTATACCTTGATTAATATCATAATTAAGTTTTGAATTCATTGTTTCATCAACTTTCCACACAATGCAATTTTAATTTAAAGGCGCAATCATTCATATCAAAAGCGGTAAATGTAAGCAAAATCTAAAATAAAGCATTTAAAAATAAATTACAATAACACTAGGAGCGGAATACAACTCCCATTTATAAAAGTGAAATACATGCATAAAACGGGTTATTCATTAATAGTGAGAACATTGGTCCTCGCATGCATATTCATTATGAAACAATTTTGATGTGATGATTTATTTGAGTATGAAAAATTAGGACATTGGCCCCCTTTTATTTAGAAAAAATGTCAAGTTAATTAATAAAAACGTTTTTGTGATTTTCTTTATAGCGTGCCTGAATAAAGAATTTTACAAGAAAATTATATGGCAAAATTAAATAAAATATTACAAACCAAACGAGCCTTTTTTGGACCTCCCGATGTGCTCGCAAAAACGCCCAAGCGAAAAAATGAGTTTAGACATAAAAACAAAATACAAATAAAATAATGTTAGTGATTAAATCAATTCAATCAATTAAACATACAAAATAATGAATAAAAAATGATATGAAAAGAATGATAATGGAATCAAAATGTTAATAAACTAAAATAAATGAAAAACATGCATTATGTATGACAAATGATTAAATGATGTGAATAAAATAAAATATGACATGTTACTTAATTAATATATGTAAAAATATGAACATGATGAAAAATGATGAAGATAAACGAATCAAAGAATATATAAAATGATAAAGAAAAGAATAATAGATTAAAACAATTAAAGAATGATGAAAACAATTAACTAAACAATATGATTAATTAAATATGTTCACAAATGATATAAACCATTTTCATGGTAAAAAGATCAATTAAAATGAATTTATTAATTACATGTTAAAAATAATGATGAATTAAAGTGACATAAATTAATTACATGTTAAAAATTAATAAACAATCAATATTTATGTGAATAAAAATCATATCATGTATAAACAATTAAATAGAACGAATATAAAATCAATACAACAAATTGAATAAATTAAAACAATAAATAAATCAATAAAAATAATAAAATATACATGAATAAATAAAATGAAATAAAATAGAATAGGAATTGAAATTGAGCCTAGAATATTTACCCTCAGAATATTGGATTTGATGAAGGAAAAGTGATGGTTGATTTCTTTGTTTGATGATTCACAATATTAGAGTGAAATATTATGAAAATGTTGGAATTTTATTCCAAGAAACATGAAAATAAAAATGATCAAGAATTCTTTAAGAACAAAGAATTGATACCTTTGCCTAAAGAAATGATTTTGATCAAAAAAAGTTTTATTGATTAAAATAAAGAAAAATGATTTCAAGAACAATCAATCACTTTGTTCATATCAAAAAAAATGATTGAAGTTTTATTTAAGAAAATCAAATAAAAATTAGATTTTGATGACAAACAATTATTTTATTTGTCTCAAAATCAATTTTTTATCAAAAAGAGATTCAAAACAAAATCAATGAAAAGAGTTTTATTGAACCCAAAATAAAAGAAGAAAAACAATTTTGAGAACAAATAATTACTCTATTTGTCTCAAAAATTGAATCCAACAACAAAACTTCCTCTAAAAAATATGTTTAGAAGAAATTATGTTGGAAAAAGAATGAACATTTGATTTTTCTTTTTGATTTTTTGGTTGGGGAAAAAATCTGGAATTTTAGTGGAAGGAGAAGAAGATGAAAAGAAATTTTAGGTCTAAAAAATGTGTGGAGAGAGAGAGGCCCATTTGATTTCATCATAAACTATTTATAGGATAAAATAGGTTGCCCTAATTTAATTAAGGAAAAAACCTATTTTAACCCAAAATAATTTTATTTTTAATGATAAAATCAAGTTTTATTATTTAATTACCTAAAAAAATATTTTAGAATTTAATTTGAAGTCAAAAATCCCAAAAAAATGGGATAAAAAACGGATTTTTGGGTGAAAAAATCGGAAAAAAGGCTGAAAAAGAGGAAAAGGGTATCAGACCCTGTACCGACGGCCAGAAGCCCGTCGCCACAGAGGGACGCCGCCCGTCGCTATAGAGCGACGGGCACTCATGCGGCGAGGCGCGAAATCCGCGCGGAGCTCGGGCGAGAATCGCGCGCAGAGGCGCGCGGTGCGGCGCGCAGCGCGCAACGCTGCGCGTAGCTCTTTAGCGACGCGCAGCATTGGCGACGCTGCGCGTCGCCAAATCGCGCCCAGCGCGCTGGGCGCCTGGGCGTCGGCGTGCTGGGCGCCTGGCGCCTGCGAGCTGGGCGCCAGCGCGCCTGCGCGCTGCCGCAGGCGCGCTGCCGCGCCCGACACTCGCGGTCCGAAAAAATTTTTTTTTTTTTTATTTTTTCTATTTTTTTTTAAATTTTAAACTGACTAAAAAAACCATAATTTTAAGCCCCCATTTTTCAAAATTAATTTTTTACATATTTTTTTTATTATTTTCTAATTTTTCACTCTAAAATGCAAATTTGACGAGAAAATCATCACCTTTAACCTTTTAAGCCTGTGAAGGCAATTATCATCATTAGGTAACTTCGATCTAGGCTGACTCAGGACCCGGTGTCTACAGTTGCCCCCAGTTTAGGGGAATCTAGTACACTAGTGTCTAGGTGAGCCTAAACTCAAAGAAGAAAAGGAAAGAGACGTGTACCTGAGTCGGCCGTCTTTCCGAACTGGAGAATTCTGAGATGGTGGTTATTACCATGGTGTGTTTTTGTTTGTTGAAGCGGTGCTATCTGTGAGCCCTTCGGTTGTTTGCCCCCTGAGAGGTCTTCGGTTCATTGCCATTTGCCCCCTGAGAGGTCTTCAGTTCATTGGTTGTTTGCCCCCTGAGAGGTCTTCGGTTCATTGATTGTTTG
This sequence comes from Excoecaria cochinchinensis, assembly GCA_947683425.1. NCBI lineage: Eukaryota > Viridiplantae > Streptophyta > Magnoliopsida > Malpighiales > Euphorbiaceae > Excoecaria > Excoecaria cochinchinensis. The sequence continues at coordinate 3,503,114 of CANTUQ010000110.1, forward strand.
CCCCCTGAGAGGTCTTCGGTTCATTGATTGTTTGCCCCCTGAGAGGTCTTCGGTTCATTGATTGTTTGCCCCCTGAGAGGTCTTCGATATGCTGCTCCCTGAGAAGTCTTCGATTTTCTGCTCCCTGAGAAGTCTTCGGTTCGCTGCTCCCTGAGAAGTCTTTGATTTTCTGCTCCCTGAGAAGTCTTCGATTTTCTGCTTCCTGAGAAGTCTTCGGTTTGCTGCTCCCTGAGAAGTCTTCGATTTTTTGCTCCCTGAGAAGTCTTCGGTTTTCTGCTCCCTGAGAAGTCTTCGATTTTCTGCTCCCTGAGAAGTCTTCGGTTTGCTGCTCCCTGAGAAGTCTTCGGTTTTCTGCTCCCTGAGAAGTCTTCGATTTTCTGCTCCCTGAGAAGTCTTCGGTTTGCTGCTCCCTGAGAAGTCTTCGGTTTTCTGCTCCCTGAGAAGTCTTTGGTTTGCTGCTCCCTGAGAAGTCTTCGGTTTTTTGCTCCCTGAGAAGTCTTCGATTTTCTGCTCCCTGAGAAGTCTTCGATTGATTGCCCCCTGAGAGGTCTTCGGATGGTGCTTGGATTGATGATTAAGCTGGTATGTGTATTGATGATTTGATCAATGTCTGGATTGATGAATGAGTTGAGGTTTTGATTGATGATTTGACCGATGTCATCACTCGGCTTTTGCCGGTATCCGCCTCAAGCCTTTCTTTCTGCAAAATAAGGAAACTAAACTATGCAAAAATGGTGAGCATGCAAGTGAAATGCATGAGTAATGCAGGAATGCAGGATAAAAATTCATCTATGTGAACTTGAAGATGATAGCCGGGCTAGCTGCAATTTGCGATATAACTGATGCCTTTTAAGCTGCTTTTGAATTTTATGCCCTTTGGGATTGCGAGATTCTCATCCGGTACCTGTAGTCATTAATTGAAGGTAGTGCGTCCCTTGTGGATTTTCACACTAGCTTTTCTTTGTGGGAGATGCGTCCTTTGTGGATTTTCACACTAGCTTTTCTTAGTGGGAGATGCGTCCTTTATGGATTTTCACATAACCCTGTGCCCTTTTTTTTTTTTTTTTTTGCCTGGAATGGACCCAACCCAATCCAGCGGCTTTTCTCTTTCTTATTTTTTTTTTGAAGGACAGACTGCCTGTTTTCAGGTTTTCACCCTATCCTTTTGCCTAATTTTTGCTTAGAGCGCCAGTTACGGTTTTCACTCTAACGGCTTTTTTTTTTTTTTTTTTTTTTTAAGATTGCTGAAGTTGTTGGCAAGAACCTTTCGGGAGTCTTAGGACATGGTTGCATGAGCTTGATTCTTCTCATTTGATAGCAGGATGAATCGGCTGAAGCGCTTGAGCGGTGGACAATAGGCGACTTTGGTCACACAAAGAGAACTGCTCTGATCACATCATTGCAGAAATGCATGTGTTTCAATTTGATTTCATTAAGCATGATCATTATTTTGGCATTGACTTTAAAAAATACAAGACTTTAGCTAATCTCGAGATAGATCTTGAAAGCATCAAACTCCTGTTATCAATCAGCCCTCTCGGGTTTTATGATTGACGATTTTCTCTCAATTTTTTCTTGAATGCGAATTCTAGATGCAACTTTGGGGATGAGACTTAACTCGAATGCATGAATGCACTCGTGGCTCCTCGCTGGAAGCTCAAGAAACACCATAGGCCTCTTCTTACGTACCAAACCTCTTTAGAAGGTCATCTCCGCTAATTGGATAAGACTGAACCAAGAATCAAAAGGTCTTACTTTGGTTGTAATGTTAGGCTTAGGTAGATGGCTATCAATAGAGGATCAGGTCGCTAGAGAAAAATGGCCGCAATATTTTCTCGACTGGTGGATGAACCATTCTCAGCTCAGTTGTACATACAAAGGTATTCTTGAATTTGGATTTGATAACATTTTAGCTCCTTGAGATCAGAATAACAATAAAAGGGTAATTATTGAAACTAGTCAATTGGTTACTGTTTTGAGGTCTTTTTGTTTTGTTTTTTTTTCAAAGTGTAAACTCGCCCTTACCAAGGCAATTTTGATAACCCGCAAAGAAATTGTTAATTGTTAAAACGTTCATCTGTCCTTTTTAGAGCAGCCACTCTTCTAAGGGGAAGCCAAAATCATTTTAGGCGAGGGGATAGTTTTAACATGTGTAACAACAAAATTGGTACGCATTCAGCATACCTTCATAAAGGCTCAACGGGCTAACAAGCGATTGCAGAATAAGGGTAGGAAATGGTCATTTAGAGAGCTGTGCAAAGAAATAGTGCCTAAATCATTTTCTAGGTTCCGTCTTATCCAGGAATCGCTTCGACGGGTAATCAGAAAGGTTCTAGTGCTCTTAGTGAGTTTCCATCCAGTCCCCTAATTGCAACTAGTTTTTTTTTATTTTCAATTTCCCTCTCTACAGGAGTTATATTAGATGCTATCAAGATTTTCTTTGGGATTTCCCAAAGTCTCGAGATTAAATGCAGCCATATTATTTGAATTAATGTCAAAATAAATGTGTTATGATCATGCGAAATGAAATCAATAGAAATGTCATACAAATAAGCAAAAGTTGTTCTCTTTATTACAAATAGAAAATTGTAATATAAAAAGTTCCAGAAATAAAAAGATCTAAAAGCAATATCACTAGTGGGCCACAAGACACAATCATGTTCGCGGTGGAGGGACTGCATTGTATCCTGCCTTTTTCTTCTTTTCTCTCTTCTCAGGATCTGTGATCTGATTAGTGTCAATGAGATCCTGGATCTTGTTTCTCAGAATACGGCAATGGTCAGTCAAATGGCCGGTGTGCTGGTGGTAAGCGCAGTACTGATCACCTCTATGTCCTGGCTGTCCCTGACTCAAGGCTGGTCTAGGTGGCAATGGCTGCAACTTGCCTTCTTTCATTAGTTTTTCCAGTACCCAAGATAGAGAGCGGCCTAAGTTGGAGTAGTATCTCTGACCCTGCCCAACTCCAGTAGCTGAGACCTCTGCCGTCCTACTGTTTCTGCTGTTGCTGCCTCCGGCACCTCCTGATTTGAATCCCGACTGGTTCCCAAAGCCTTTCCCAGCAAAGTTATTTTGGCTTGCTTTCTTTGCCAGGTAAGCCGCCTCAGCTTCTATAGCGATATCCTTAAGCGACTCCCAGTCCTTGAGCCCCTTAAAACTGAGCAAGTCCCTTAAGTAAGGGCATGAGTTTCTGATAAACAGCCTGATCTGGTCTACAGTGTCAGGCTTCCTCTTCATCTCCATGACCCTGTTTCTCCATCTTGTAAGGTACTCATGGAATGACTCATCATTCTTCTGCTGTAGAAGCTCGAGGTCTTTTAGGGTGACCTCCATCCTAGTACTGCAGTCGTACTGCTTCATAAATTCTTCGGTCAAAAGGTCCCAATCCTCCTTGGACCTCCTATCCAACCCGTGGTACCAGTCAACTGCCGGGCCTACCAGACTAAGGCAGAAATATTCCACCTTCTGCTTCTTACTCAGCCCTGTGCCTTTCATGACCAGGGTGTACTGCTTGATGTGGGCGGATGGGTCAGAGGTGCCATCAAATTTCGGCAGCTCGGGCATCTTGAATCTTTGGGGCAGCAGCTCTTCATCCCCCAGATCTCTGTCTTCTGGGTTGATCCCCTTTCCAGCCGAGAGCATGCGGGTGATAGCTTCGATCTGTTGTCTCATACCTCTTAGAGCTTCATCCTCTACTCCGGGTGCTCTGGGCCTTGCAGCTTGGTGGACTATCGGCACCTCTTCTTCTTCCTCCTCCATTAGGAAATCATCGTTGGGGTTATGGATCCTTTCCCCTCTTGGCTCGATGGGTGCAGCAGCTCTGTGCTCATTGTTGGGTTGACGAGCAGCAACTCCAACGAAGGGAGCCTCCCCACCAGCAGGTGGTACCGCCCGCACGTGGGCGATCGGGGCAATTGTGGGTCCGTCAACAGCTTGCGATAAATCGCAAGTGCGTCTATGTTGGGCAACAAGGAGGTTTCATGGAGTCGCCACCCAATAGAACATTGGGAAAGTTTTTCTCGCCTCGGAGAGCCTAAGACTTACGCATTTTATCCATATTGGGCCGTGAGGCCTAGGATTAACGTCTAAGTCTCGTGACACAAGAGGTGTCTTGGAGGATAACCTCTAGCCTCTTGAGCCCAAAGACCAGAGCAGAGTTCGGGACTTCTCATTTATTTATACCTTGATTAATATCATAATTAAGTTTTGAATTCATTGTTTCATCAACTTTCCACACAATGCAATTTTAATTTAAAGGCGCAATCATTCATATCAAAAGCGGTAAATGTAAGCAAAATCTAAAATAAAGCATTTAAAAATAAATTACAATAACACTAGGAGCGGAATACAACTCCCATTTATAAAAGTGAAATACATGCATAAAACGGGTTATTCATTAATAGTGAGAACATTGGTCCTCGCATGCATATTCATTATGAAACAATTTTGATGTGATGATTTATTTGAGTATGAAAAATTAGGACATTGGTCCCCTTTTATTTAGAAAAAATGTCAAGTTAATTAATAAAAACGTTTTTGTGATTTTCTTTATAGCGTGCCTGAATAAAGAATTTTACAAGAAAATTATATGGCAAAATTAAATAAAATATTACAAACCAAACGAGCCTTTTTTGGACCTCCCGATGTGCTCGCAAAAACGCCCAAGCGAAAAAATGAGTTTAGACATAAAAACAAAATACAAATAAAATAATGTTAGTGATTAAATCAATTCAATCAATTAAACATACAAAATAATGAATAAAAAATGATATGAAAAGAATGATAATGGAATCAAAATGTTAATAAACTAAAATAAATGAAAAACATGCATTATGTATGACAAATGATTAAATGATGTGAATAAAATAAAATATGACATGTTACTTAATTAATATATGTAAAAATATGAACATGATGAAAAATGATGAAGATAAACGAATCAAAGAATATATAAAATGATAAAGAAAAGAATAATAGATTAAAACAATTAAAGAATGATGAAAACAATTAACTAAACAATATGATTAATTAAATATGTTCACAAATGATATAAACCATTTTCATGGTAAAAAGATCAATTAAAATGAATTTGTTAATTACATGTTAAAAATAATGATGAATTAAAGTGACATAAATTAATTACATGTTAAAAATTAATAAACAATCAATATTTATGTGAATAAAAATCATATCATGTATAAACAATTAAATAGAACGAATATAAAATCAATACAACAAATTGAATAAATTAAAACAATAAATAAATCAATAAAAACAATAAAATATACATGAATAAATAAAATGAAATAAAATAGAATAGGAATTGAAATTGAGCCTAGAATATTTACCCTCAGAATATTGGATTTGATGAAGGAAAAGTGATGGTTGATTTCTTTGTTTGATGATTCACAATATTAGAGTGAAATATTATGAAAATGTTGGAATTTTATTCCAAGAAACATGAAAATAAAAATGATCAAGAATTCTTTAAGAACAAAGAATTGATACATTTGCCTAAAGAAATGATTTTGATCAAAAAAAGTTTTATTGATTAAAATAAAGAAAAATGATTTCAAGAACAATCAATCACTTTGTTCATATCAAAAAAAATGATTGAAGTTTTATTTAAGAAAATCAAATAAAAATTAGATTTTGATGACAAACAATTATTTTATTTGTCTCAAAATCAATTTTTTATCAAAAAGAGATTCAAAACAAAATCAATGAAAAGAGTTTTATTGAACCCAAAATAAAAGAAGAAAACAATTTTGAGAACAAATAATTACTCTATTTGTCTCAAAAATTGAATCCAACAACAAAACTTCCTCTAAAAAATATGTTTAGAAGAAATTATGTTGGAAAAAGAATGAACATTTGATTTTTCTTTTTGATTTTTTGGTTGGGGAAAAAATCTGGAATTTTAGTGGAAGGAGAAGAAGATGAAAAGAAATTTTAGGTCTAAAAAATGTGTGGAGAGAGAGAGGCCCATTTGATTTCATCATAAACTATTTATAGGATAAAATAGGTTGCCCTAATTTAATTAAGGAAAAAACCTATTTTAACCCAAAATAATTTTATTTTTAATGATAAAATCAAGTTTTATTATTTAATTACCTAAAAAAATATTTTAGAATTTAATTTGAAGTTAAAAATCCCAAAAAAATGGGATAAAAAACGGATTTTTGGGTGAAAAAATCGGAAAAAAGGCTGAAAAAGAGGAAAAGGGTATCAGACCCTGTACCGACGGCCAGAAGCCCGTCGCCACAGAGGGACGCCGCCCGTCGCTATAGAGCGACGGGCACTCACGCGGCGAGGCGCGAAATCCGCGCGGAGCTCGGGCGAGAATCGCGCGCAGAGGCGCGCGGTGCGGCGCGCAGCGCGCAACGCTGCGCGTCGCTCTTTAGCGACGCGCAGCATTGGCGACGCTGCGCGTCGCCAAATCGCGCCCAGCGCGCTGGGCGCCTGGGCGTCGGCGTGCTGGGCGCCTGGCGCCTGCGAGCTGGGCGCCAGCGCGCCTGCGCGCTGCCGCAGGCGCGCTGCCGCGCCCGACACTCGCGGTCCGAAAAAATTTTATTTTATTTTTTTATTTTTTCTATTTTTTTTAAAATTTTAAACTGACTAAAAAAACCATAATTTTAAGCCCCCATTTTTCAAAATTAATTTTTTAAATATTTTTTTTATTATTTTCTAATTTTTCACTCTAAAATGCAAATTTGACGAGAAAATCATCACCTTTAACCTTTTAAGCCTGTGAAGGCAATTATCATCATTGGGTAACTTCGATCTAGGCTGACTCAGGACCCGGTGTCTACAGTACCCTTCATCACCAATGAGTACTGCTCTATGTGTGCGGTGGGATCAAAAGTGCCATCGAATTTAGAAATATCAAGCATCTTGAAGTTCTGAGGTATTAAATCATCACTATCTAGTTCTCGATCCTCGAGATTCATCCCACTTCCTACCTTCAACATCCTTGACATAGCTTCAAATTTTTCCTCCATTTTCCTCCACACTGCATCTTCCAGCTTGGGCTATTTTCCCTTCACTACCGCCTGTTCCTCTTGCTCCTCCCATAAGTCAACCACAGATTTAGGGCCTTCCCTCTGTTCAATAGGCACTGGCGCTCTTTGTTCAACCATAGGTGGATTGATCGTAGCTGGGGGATCCTCTCTAGCAACACCTTACTCATCTTGCTCTCTAATTGGAGAAGCAGCTTGTTGCCCAGCAAGTGGGGCTAAGGTAGTGGCAAGGTTGCCCATTATCGCCATCATCCTGGCCTCAAACACTTCCATTCGCTTCCCTACTTTTTCGGCAATCATTGCCCTAGTTGCATCAGAACCACCTACTGGATTAGACATATTTGTTTTAACTGATGATTCCGAAGACAATATCTCACTACCCTCTGAAAAGGAATTCAACCCCTGATTTGAAACCAGCTCTGATAATCCCAAAAGGGAAATCTTTCTTAACCGACTATCGGGACCTCTAAACCACTTGGACAAATCTATGATGGCTGTAAAACACATCTCTATTAGGATGATGCATGACTTGAAGTGCAATGCATGCAAGCAGATAGATCCTTCCGACCTTATTTCTCCCACACACGGGGTAGTGCGGTCCCTTTCCTAGGTGGGCTTTAATGGGGAACCCATTGGACACGTATAGTGCACGGTGAAAAACCGGCAGCATAACAATTCTTAACTAATGTACACTCGTATGGGTGTTTAGCCATTATGTATTTAAACAATTCAACTAAATTAAGATGGGCCCACCGGGGCATGAAAGCCTTTCATAAAGACCATTTAATTTGATTGATTTTGTTCAATATATGATGGCCCAAATAGCAGGCACGATATTATGGTACATTTTACCTAGGGACAGTATCTATTGCTGTTACATGTGCTTTGGTCAAAAGGTTGTGTTACTTTAGGGATACCCAAGCGTGGTCCCTGCCAACTGGTTAAGCTCATCATGAGTATAGCGACCAATCGGGTCTCTATTTGATATACCATTTGATGGCTTAGGTTGGTGATTATCCCAAACACTTCCCTACAATGAGTGAAAGTAGGGTTGTGTTTTAGGAACGCATCGGGGTAGATAAGGGACCAACTAACATATTCTAAGGCTCTAATATATGTAATGCAATTTCGATTAGAAATGGAATTTTTGATTCTTAACAACTTAATTATAATTTTAACTTAAGTCACTTTCGAAGGGAAGTTTCGATCACTGGTCTCAAGTGGAGTCGCTATTGTGACGTGTGTCGAGCCAGCAAGGCCCTCATTGAACCCGCTTTTAGGATTCGAGGGATTGGCTTGCGTCTTTTGATCTTGGGCATCATGAGACATTTTGGACACCTCCCTTCCAATAGAACATTGGAAAGGATCATCTAGTCCCACAATGCCTTTAGGCAACTTTTGAGGTATTTTGGAGTCGCCATCCAATTTACAAGAAATTTGGAAAGGTCTCTAACCTCTACTGGTCTAAACCAGAGATGGTGTTCGGAACTTCACTCTTATTAAGGACTTAAGTTTTATAAATGAGTTTTTAAAAAATCAAAATTCCATCTCTCATCTCACGCGATTGTGCATTAAATTTAAAGTGCATTTGCAAGCATATTGAAAGCGATAAATAAAACAGTAAATAAAACATTTAAATAAAGCGATAAATAAATAAATAAATAAATTGGGACAGAATAATTCCCCAAAAATGAATAATAAATAAATAAATAAATGGGACAGAATAATCCCCCCAAATAAATAAAATAAAAGAATGCAAATAAATAAAATTTGCTTAAAATAAATAAGTAAATACAAAACAATCAAAATGCAACATATATAAATCGGGTCATTTATTGAATTTTAGGAACATTATTTCCTTTTTATTCATTAGAAAATTTGGAGAACTATTTTTAGGATATTGATTGGAAAAAACCGGGATGAGTGATCCCATTTTATTAAAATTAGTTCTCTTTTTGAATGTGAGATTTTATTGGTTAAAATGCGACATTGGTCCAATTTATTAAGAAAAATTCCAATTTATCAATTATTGTAAAAAAGCATGATTTTCTATAACGCAGAGAATATAAAATACATTTTACACAACACATAAAAATAATAATAATAGGAAATACAATAATTAAAATGCAAACTCTCAATTGAAGGTCTTTTGTTCTCTTGATCTTCCGACCTGAGTACGAGTATAACTCACAAAGATAAATAATTATTCAGACAAATAAACAAAACGAATAAAACATTAGTAAAATAAATTAAATAATTAATGAACAAATAAATTAATTGAATAACATAATTAATTGAAATGATTGATATATTAATCAAATAAATAATCAATTAAACTAATCAAATATAAGTGTTTAATTAAATAGAAATAATTAAAGATAAAACAATTGCATGCAAGAAAAATGAAGAAAATCAAGAGAATGGAACAGTGTGGAAAACACAGCTGTGTTTTCTTACGAAACACAGCTGTGTTTCTCCAGCAAGGCGCCGGAAAGTGCAGAAACACAGCTGTATTTCTTGAGAAATACAGCTATGTTTTTGCTCTGTCAAGCAAAAACACGCCATTCCAAAGGAAAAAAAATGATTTTAAATCAAAATACCAAAAATCAACAAGATCCAACTCCATAGAATGCAATTACAAAAATAAGACAGAAATGGACTAAAAAAAACAAATTAATATCATGCATTTATGCACAGAATAGAAAATAAAAGAAACGAATAGGGGAGAATAGAGCAGTGCATGACCCGTGCACGGCCTACACGAGTCGTGCACGGCCTGCACGACTCGTGCATGGCTTGCACGAGTCGTGCAAGGCATGCACGACTCATGCATGCCTTGCACGAGTCGTGCGATAGAGGCACGACTCGTGCACTTACTGCACGGGTCATGCAATCCGATCAAAAAACAGGGACAACGACGACCGAACGGGCGAAAGAAAGAGATACAACGGCCCTATCTGATCGGGAACGTGAAATCCGATCGGGGTAACGCAACTCAAGCAAGAACGAGAGCAAAATCTGATCGGAAACCACAAATCAAACAAAAATAAAATAACAGCTTCAAGAACCTGGAAAACAGAGGTGAACAGAGGAACTAAACTGACAGACCAAAAACACGATTAAACATACATAAAGAAGCAACAAACACACTTATTCGATCATCACAATAATGTACATGCAATGAGTAAATTAAAAAGATTAAACAATATGCATGTACAATATGTACGATAAACACAAAGAACAACACCTACTGGTTTAACGAAACGAAGAAGAAGAGGAGGTAAACAGAAAGAAAGAAAAGAGAAAGAAAATAAAACAGAGGTAGCTAGTAAGTATTTACCCTCAGATATATTATCTTTGATCTGCAAATGAAAGGTTCTGGTTTCCTCTTTGCTCCTCTTAAAAATGAAGTTAAAATAGAGACTCCAAAGCTTTTGGTGAAATGTTTATGGTGATAAGATAATAAAATAAAGCATGATTGAATCCCAAACTTCAGGAATGGATTTCCTGGATTTAAGATATAATCTCAGAAGCTATTTGAGAAAACCAGAATTATTTTCTAGCTCTCCCAGTTTTTCTTTTCTCTCTGTGTTCTTTTTTTTTTTTTGTTCTTGCTCTCCCCAATAATGCTTGCCCTCCCCCTTTCTTCAGCTTTTTCTTCTCTTTTAATGTCCCAGAAAAGATTAGTTGTTTTTCCTACCAAATCGCACATCAAACCATACTTTCAAACCAAATCCCCTGAAAACAAGGAAGGGAGACATGCTGGAGCATGGGACAGGTGAGGCATTCCTCTCACCTGTGTAATGGGCCTCACGTGATGAGGCTTCATCTAACCAACGTGAGATGGGCCTCACAAATGTGAGGCCCCATCTCACATGGATGAGATGGGCCTTATCCCACAGGCCCCCAGCAAACCCCTTAAAACCCAAATCATTTTTTTAAATAAAGAAAAAATTAAAAATATTTTTTCAAGGAAACCATCACTTCCATTTGTCTATTCGCCCGTGAACAGGCCTCATTCTCATCATTGAGTAACTTTGGCTTGGGCTTCCTCAGGACTCGGTGTCTACAGTATGTGTGTTGATGATGTTAGATGATTGCAAGTGTAAGGTTTGATTTTGGGAAACTCTGCTCATTTCTCATCAGACCTCCGTGCAATATTTTTATCATAAGTAGAGTTATAGACCACTAAATGGAGTTATTGTTGAGCCATTAGAACCGTGTCTTCCATTCCTATAAAAGTTTCAGAAATAACCTTGAGCAAATCTTGCTCTAGGACCCTGAAAATTTACCAAAATAGTAGTGTTCTATTTGGGCCGGGTTACTAGAGCAGTATAGGTTGTTTAGCTCATATCTAAAGTTATATATGTTTAAACGACCTAAAATGTCCCATTTGAAAGCTAACATCCAGGGGAATAATTGTCTATAAGAAAGTTTCGCCTAAAAATATCTCTAACTATGAGTAAAATGCGGTACAAGTTTGGACCTAGAGTCTGTCTAGAGTCTGCCATGTGTTTTGAGGCAGAATAGGTCTACACGGCGGTGAGGAATTTCTCACCGCCGTGTAAAAGCATTCTGCCCCGTAAAAACCCATTTTTAGCATCCCACACGGCAGTATAGAATGCTTTACCATCATGTGACCTCATCCTTCAGCCTATGATGTACTTTTTCCTTCCCGAATCACACCTGAACTTCATCGAATGTTCTTACCACTTGTCCAACTTATATTTAACATTATAAAATGAGTATATGAATGTTTTTACAATTGAATTATATGTAAATGATGCCATAATACAAGAGTTTAAGAATGAAACTAAATGTTTACATGCTTTATAATTATTGAACATAATATGCCACGTGATATTGATCATATCTGATTGAATCATGATGTAATGCTTGAGTGACTATAATGCATATGATATAGTGTATAGAGTCTCTAAGTTATGCCTAAATGATCATAGTAATGGATAGATAAGCATGCTTATAAAGGCTTATCGCGCGGCAGCTTCTGTGACCTTAATTGTGTCAACTGGCGAATACCTCGAGTATTCAATTTTGAGTTAGGTGTCTACCTGTAAATTCAGATAGTATTTCACTGTGCCCGTATCCAACCCTAAAGGAATTTAGGCTGTTTTACGTTTGATGTGTACAAGAGTTGATGTCTAAGTACTGTTCTGTGTGTATAATTTTGCATGAGAATGTTATTTTGTATACATGATCAGTACAAAAGTAAGAGTGTATATGTATGTGAATATGTGATCTTGTTCAGTATTAAGCATGACCATGAATGTGAATCATGTGGTTTAGGTGTACATAACCTGTAAATGAATAAAAGTTTATATGCATGTGAACACAAGATTACACAGATTATATGATTATAGTTTGTATTGATTATATAAGTGATGCGTGTGATATGTGTGTGACTTCGGAAGAAGAAGTCCTTTGCTTTATTTTGTCCCCACTAAGCGTTATCGCTTAGCATGGAAGTTTGTTTCCGTGTAGGTTTACCGGATCGAATCTGGGAGTGTACATCTGCAAGTCATGGCCACTAGGAGCCAGATTTAAAGATCTTTTTGTATTAGATGTTTTGAGTAACATCATTATGTATAAAGAAGTATAGTTATTATGTAATAGTGTTAATCGGATGTATATGTACAGATAATGATCATGTAATATAATGGTTACTTTTTCTAATGAATATCTGTATATTAATAAATGTATGTATATTATTTATAATCAGATGTTGGCTCTCAGGTTGTGCTTATTAACTTAATGTTATTAGTTTATTTATGTTATTTCTTCCGCTATTGTTTATGTACGCGTTAGAGTTCTGTGTGGTGCTATGATATCCCCTTTGGGGGTATTGGGGTGTTACATTTAGTCGTATCAAAGCATAGATTAGAGGTTCTGGTCTATAAGATATAGGGTATAGATTAAATGTCAGAGTTTGTCTAGAGTTGTGGCCTAATGCAGAGGTCATTTTTGTAGAGTATAGATGGAGTCTGACTCGAGTGTGATCGTAGGAGGGACAACTGATAGTGGGAATCCGGTAAAAGTCGACCAGCCTATTCTGCAGCGTCAGTGAGATGATAGTTCCGTTATAGGGTATGAGAACTTAGAAATTATGCAATGGTTGATTCGAATTTTGGAAAGATTGACTGCTCCTTGAGTTTCTAAGGATTTTGTTAGGAAAAGAGGACAAGAGAGAAAAGCATCGGGTATAGAAACAAAAGTAAACAAGAGAGTACGGGAGATACCGAAATGTCAACATTGTCAGAGGCGACACTGGGGCAAGTGTAGGAAGATCACGGGAGCCTGCTTTAGGTGTGGTAGCAAGAATCATTTTCTTGCCAAGTGTCCTAAATCAAGAGAGAACCAAGTACTACAAGCAAGCAAGGATGTGAATGAATCCATAGGTTCTTCCGATAAGTTTTTGAATTGTTAAGTTTTTGCATGAGTTTGGTTTTGATGGTTGGGATGTAAATGATTACTAGGGAAATTTCGAGGATGAAATTTCTTAAGGGGCAGAGATTTGTAACAACCTGCTTTGGCCGTCAAAGAATTGCAGAATTTTTGTTCGGTAATTCGAGAGTTTATGTGTATAAGAGAGTGTATTTGAATGAGTTTCCTATTTAATTAAGATTAAAAATTTGGTGGGAAGTAAAACTGTTTTGAGAAGTGAAGATAGTGGCTTAGTGTGGGTTCTATCACGAGCGCAACAGTGTCACGGGCGCGACAAAATGCTTCACGGAAAGCCTATTTACGGTGGACTTTTCGGTTCATTAGATGTGTATCGGACATGTGGCAGTGTCGGAGATTGACAAGTGGCAACGTAGGAGATGGACACGTGTCATGGGACTTTTTGTTTTAAGTAAATGAATGTATTTATTTTTGGTAAGTGGCATTTATGTGAGGTGGTTAGTGGCATTTATGTGGGTAATTGACTTGGATGAGGATGGACCATTTGCCCTTTCTTTCTTTTGCTTCCTTTTTATTTTGCTTTGCTTTTAGCCTTTATTCTTCTCTCTTCTCCTTGGTTTCTGCCATGTCTCTTTACTTGCCATTTCTTTTCCTTTTCTTCTTCATTTGCTTTGCTCTTTAAGTGAGTTAGCCAATTGGATTGGTTTGAAGGTGTAAGATAAGGGTAGAATTGGTTCTTGAGAAGGTATGTAGTGTGATTTTGTTAATATTGGTCTTCTTCTTCTACTTTGGCTTTCTATTTTTGGTTTAAAGTTAAGAGCTTGGTTTAAATATTCTCTTGGTTGATTTGTGCATGAAAGCTATGGACAAGAAGTTGGATAAAGGCAAGGAGAAGATCGGAATCGAATAAAGAGCAGCGATCAAGCTACCTAGAGGTTGGGATCGTGTACGATTTTGACTTTGTTCATTTTGATTGGTTGCGGTGTTCTTATGTTATATGTATTTATATATGTTTATGAGTATGTAATTTGATCATGTACATGTGTGTTGAGGATGTTAGATGATTGCCACATAGGTTTAGAGTGTAAGGTTTGATTTTGGGAAACTCTGCTCATTTTTCATCAGACCTCCATGTAACATTTTTGTCATAAGTAGAGTTCTAGACCTGTAACATATTTGGGCTGGGTTACTAGAGTAGTATAGGTTGTTCAGCTTATATCTGAAGTTGTATATGTCTAAATGACCTAAAACTTGTTCCATTTGAAATATAACATCCTAGGGAAGAATTGTCTAGAAGAAAGTTTCGCCTAAAAATGTCTCTAACTATGCGTAAAATGCGGTACAAGTTTGGACCTGGAGTCTATCTAGAGTCTACCTTGTGTTTTGAGGCAGAATAGGTTTAAACGGCGGTAAGGAATTTTTCACCGCCGTGTAAAAGCATTCTGCCCCATAAAAACCCATATTTAGCAACCCACACGGCAGTATAGAATGTCTTACCACCGTGTGACCTCATCCTTCAGCCTAAGATGTACTTTTTCCTTCCCGAATTGCGCTCGAACTTCACTGAAAGTTCTTACCACTTGTTAAACTTATATTTAACATTATAAAATGAGTGTATGAATGTTTTTACAATTGAATTATATGTAAATGATGCCATGATACAAGAGTTTAAGAATAGAACTAAGTGTTTACATGCTTTATAATTATTGAACATGACATGCCATGTGTTATTGATCATATATGATTGAATCATGATGTAATTCTTGAGTGACTGTAATGCATATGATATAGTGTATAGAGTCTCCAAGTTATGCCTGAATCTTCATAGTAATGGATAGATAAGCATGCTTATAAAGGGTTACCGTACGGCTGCTTTTGTGACCTTAATTGTGTCAACTGGCGAATACCTCGAGTATTCAATTTTGAGTTAGGTCTCTACCTGTAAATTCTGATAGTATTTCACTGTGCCTATATCCACAACTAAAGGAATTCAGTCTATTTTACGTTTGACGTGTACAAGAGTTGATGTCTAAGTACTATTCTATATGTATACTTTTGCATGAGAATGTTATTTTTTATACATGATCTGTACAAAAGTAAGAGTGTATATGTATGTGAATATGTGATCTTGTTCAGTATTAAGCATGACCACGAATGTGAATCATGTGGTTTAGGTGTACATAACCTGTAAATGAATAAAAGTTTATATGCATGTCAACACAAGATTACACAGATTATATGACTATAGTTTGTATTGATTATATAAGTGATGTGTGTGATATGTGTGTGACTTCGAAAGAAGAAGTCCTTTGCTTTATTTTATCCCCACTAAACGTTATCGCTTAGCACAGAAGTTTGTTTCCGTGTAGGTTTACCGGATCGAATATGGGAGTGTGCATCTGCAAGTCATGGCCACTAGGAGCTGGATTTAAGGATCTTCTTGTATTAGATAGAGTTTTTGATGTTTTAAGTAACATCATTATATATAAAGAAGTATAGTTATTATGTAATAGTGTTAATCGGATGTATATGTACAGATAATGATCATGTAATATAATGGTTACTTTTTGTAATGAATATATGTATATTAATAAATATATGTATATTATTTATAATCGGATGTTGGCTCTCAGGTTGTGCTTATTAGCTTAATGTTATTAGTTTATTTCTATTATTGCTTCCGCTATTGTTTATGTGCGCGTTAGAGTTCTGTGTGACGCTCCGATATCCACTTTGGGGGTATTGGGGTATTACAAAAATATTTTCTTGAGCTAATTTATTTAAGAACATAAATTTTCATATTTTCTTCGGGTGTTTATCACCGTAAATTCGACAAGGACGGATCAAGACACCATTTTCTCCGATCTATAAATTCTGAGGGTAAATATTCTTGGACCCGTTTTCATTTAATTTTGTATATCATTTATTGTTGTTAATATTATTATTTCTTCTTATTATTACCACTTTTATCATTTACCTTTTAAGATTTTAATGTGATTGTTATGGTTGACATATTATTTATTTTTCTAATCCGACTTTCTTTGTGACTTTCGTTGCCATTATTCTTATTATTATTAGTATCATTATTATTATTACTATTGTGTTTGTGTTTACTATCAATATTTTTGCCATTACTCTTACTACTATTATTTGTATTATTATTATCTTTATCCCAATGTTGCCATTACTCCTCTGCCTCATTATTATTATTATTATTATTGTTGTTGTTGTTGTTTTATTGTTTCCTTTTGTTACTGTCAATGTTTTGTTATCCCTAGTATTGTTATTATCATGTTATTATTATCACTATTATTATTATTATTATTATTATTATTATTATTATTATTATTATTATTTTTATTATTATTATTATTATTATTATTATTATTATTATTATTATTATCCTATACATGCTCTGTATTATCATTATTTGTCCTTATCATTTTGTTTGTATTATTATTATTATTATTATTATTATTATTATTATTATTATTATTATTATTATTATTATTATTATTATTATTATTATTATTTTATGTTATTAGTACTGTTATTCCATGTTTATTTTCTGTTGTTATTATTATTATTATTATTATTATTATTATTATTATTATTATTATTATTATTATTATTATTATTATTATTATTTCTTTTGTTACTATCATCGTCTTTATTATTTTTGTCTTTGTTATTTTTATTGTTATTATTTTATTTTCGCATGATTAATTTTTCTTTATTTCTCCTTTGTCTTTGCATGCAAATTGTTTGTTTGTTAAATTAATATAGCCTATATTTATTTTGTATTTACTTGCTTAATTTTTCGAAATTATTACTAATGTTTTAATATTATTTCTATCTGAGATTAAAATATGACTTACATTATGTGGGCGTTCTCGTGACCACCCGGAGGGGTCACACACGTGGGAAATCGCGTCGTTTGGTGAGACCTCTCATTTCCTTCTCTTCATGTTGTGTTTGTTTGTAAATAAATATTTTATTTATGCATGCGTGAGATAAAAAAATCACAAAAATATTTTTATAATTAAATTGGAATTTTTAAAAATAAAATTGGGACCAATGTCCCTCATTTTAGCCAAGGAATGTAAAATGTCGCAATAAAACGAAGAGTTAATTTTCTCTAAAAATGGGATCACTCATCCCGGTTTTTCAAACTAACAATCAAATAACTCTTCGATCCCTTTTCAAAATATGCGCAAAGGAACCAATGTTCCTAAGCTAAACAAATGCCTCGATTTATGTATGTCTTCCTTAATGTTTGACTTTATTTGTTTATTTTAAACTTATATTCACGTATTTTCTTTTGGGCCTTGTAATTAATTTTTGGGCAATATTATTTCCATTTGGGATTGTATTCCATCCCAGTTTACATTTCCAATCTTCTTTTATTGGGGTTGTACTCCGACCCAATTTCCCTTGTAATTGTGTGCTTGGTGTGTTTACCGCTTTCCTTTATTGCTTTATTTATCACTTTCTTCATTGCTTTCCTTTATTTCCTTTAAGTGCTTGCAATGTGCCTTTAATCAAATGCATAATCGTGTGAGATAAGAGGTAAATTTTAGGAAGTTAAAAACTCATTTATAATTAACTAAAGCATAAATAAGAGTGAAGTTCCGAACATCAATCTCTGGTCTAGACCAATAAGAGGTTAGAGACCTTTCCTAATTTCTTGTAAATTGGGTGGCGACTCCAAAATACCTCAAAGGTGCCTAAAGGCGTCGTGAGGCTAGATAATCCTTTCCCATGTTCTATTGGGAAGGAGGCATCCAAGATGTCTCATAGCACCCAAGATCAAAAAGATGCGAAGCAATCCCTCGAATCCTAAAAGTGGGTTCAAAGAGGGCCTTTGCTAGGTTCTGCGCGTATCACAGTGGCGACTCCGCTAGGCACTTCGTGACTTTGCTATGAAAGTGTTTTGGTTAAAATGTATAATTGAGTTTTTAAAACCTAAAATTCTATCACTTCTCGAAATTTGCATTGCATACATTAGATCTTTAGAACTATGTTAGTTGGTCCCCTATCTTACCCCGGTGAGTTTTCGAAGCACGGCCCTACTTTCATTCATTATGGGGAAGTGTTAGGGATAGTCACCAGCCCAAGCCTCGTACCATTAAAGGTATATCATATGGAGACCCAATTGGTCGCTATGCTCGTGATGAGCTAGACCCGTTGGCAGGGACCATGCTTGGGTAGCCCTAAAGTATTATTGCCTCAGCCAAAGCTTATGTAATGACAAGTAAAAACTTCCACTAAGTGATATGCTCCTTAATACGATGCCTGTGATGTGGGTCATTGCATATTAAACAAAATCAAGCAAATTAAGTGGTCTTTTATCAAAGGCTTCTATGCCCTAATAGGCCCATCTTAATAAGATTGAAATGTTTAAATACGTAATGGCCAAAACTCATACGAATGCACATTAGATGAGGAATGTTATGCTGCCGATTTTTCATCGTGCACTTTGCATGTTAATAGGGTCCCCTGTTGACGCATGGACTAAGCCCACCTAGGGAAGAGATTGCACTATCCCCGTGTGTGGGAGAAGTAAGGTTGGAAAGATCTGTTGGCTTGCGTGTGATTGTGGATACTGCACCAACACGACCATGCCTTCTTAATGCCATCCATGCATCATTCTAACAAACTGGATTTTTTTCAGCCATCATGGATCCATTCAAGTGGTCCAGGGATCCTAGTGGAAGATTGGTCAGAAATTCAATAGCTGTGCTATCAGGGTTAACACTTACGCCGAATTCATATTGGGATAGTAATTAAGACTCTTATTCAGAATAATCCTCTAGATCAGTGATGGCAGAATTACCACAAGATTCGGGTGCTTTGACAACATAAGCTTTAGACAAGAGGCTTGAGGACTTCGAAAGGAAGATGCTGGCTATGATGGGTAACCTTGTTGCTCAGATGGCACCGAATGTTGGACAGCCATCTGTAGCTCCGGCTGTTGAGCCAGTTGAAACACCTGTTGTGGGGGAGGCTCCCACGCCAACTGTCATTGTGCAACAACCAGCTGTTAAGCCTAGAGCGGCAGGACTAGCTGTACAGAGAAGGGTTAGGATTTCAGATCCGAGGGATGACTTCTTAGAGGAAGAGGAAGATGAGTCGATAGTCTCTCAAGCTATGAGGTGTAGAGCCCCAAGGTAGAGGACGATGTGGTAAGAAAGATGGAAGAAAAGATGGAGGCTATCACGTGCCTGCTATCAGTCGAAAAAGGGGTTATCCCCGAGGGCATAGATCTGGGTGAGGAAGAATTGATACCCCAGAGGTTCAAGATGCCAGATTTACCAAAGTTCGACAATACTTCGGACCCCTCATCACATATCAAGCAGTACGCCCTGATCATGAAGGGCACGGGGCTCACAAAGAAGCAAAAGGTGGAGTACTTCTGCCTTAGTCTGACGAGGCCGACGGTCGATTGGTACCACGGATTGGATAGGAGGTCAAAGGAAGACTGAGATTTGTTAACGAGAGAATTTATGAGACATTACGACTGCAGTACCCGAATGGAAGTAACGCTAAAAGATCTTGAACTACTGTAGCTGAAGTCTGGTGAGTCTTTCCACAAATACCTTACTCGATGGAGGAATTGAGTTATGGAAATGAAGAGAAAACCCGACACCTCCGATCAAATCAGATTGTTCATTAGGAATGCGAGCCCATATTTGAGGAAAGGGCTTAAGATGAAGGGGCTCAAGGATTGAGAATCCTTGAAGGATATAGCCATAGAGGCCGAAGCAGAATATCTGGCAAGGAAGGCCAGCAATGATAATTTCGCGAGGAGGAACTATAGGCCCCAAGGAGGAGGAAAGTTGGGTGGCGCTGGAAGCAGCAATAATAGAGTGGGACAAACAGCGAAAGTTTCAGCCACCGATGCAAACCAGAGACATTATTCCAATTTGGGAAGGTCGTTATCTTGGGTTTTGGAGAGACTTATGAAAGAGGGAAAACTTCAACCATTTCCAGCTAGACCTACTAAGAATCATGGCCAGCCAGGCCACAGGGGGGATTAATATTGTGCTTTCCATTAGCACACCGGCCATCTCATTGACTATTGTAGAACCTTAAGGGATTGGCTCTCTCATTGACAGTAAACAAATTTTTGACCCTGAGAAGAGGAAAAAGAAAAAGACGGCCGGGTATAATGCTGTTCCCCCACCTATTTTTATAATAGGTTCAAGCCCGCCGGAATGGTATGTGTTAAGGGACCTTTATGGTAATGATTATGTGGCTATTATTCATCCCGAGCAGGGGGTTAGTGAAGAGGAGCCTCAAGTTGGCATGATAGAATGTTGGGACTCGACCAGTGAAGGCGAGGATGGAAAAGTTGATGAGCCAGAGGATGTGTGGAATTTCGAGCATGAAGAGAAGGTATAAGAGGTACAAGCTGTGACCCAAAGTGGTAGGGTGGTTCCAGAGGTAGAGAGGCCTCAAGATCCAATGCCTACGCCTGCAGAAAGGGAACCCAAAGAGGATGAGATAATGAGACAGTTGGGATTTGTTAAGACAATCTCCATCAGATAGGCAGAAGTTGGTGGAAGCCTTATGTGAGTCCACTGTTGCCACCACCATCTCCCCGTCTGAATTACTTGTTTTAGTCAAGGGGAGCTCGGGGGAAAATTTGGTTTATTTTGATGCGGATTTGCCACCAGAGGGCCGAAAGCACAATCGCCCTTTATACATTAAGGCACAGATCAGCGGCAAGCATACCGCCTGTGTGATGGTAGATGACAGCTCTTCTATAAATGTGTGCCCCTTGGTTGCGCTGACGGCCTTTGGTTTGGACGAAAGCATGCTCAGTAGATCTGACTTGACCATCACCACCTACGACAATTCAAGGAGGCAGGCTGCCGGGACTTTCAAGGCACAAGTGAGGACCGGGTTAGTTGAGATGAAAGCCGAATTTGTCGTCCTGCCTATCCCAGCTAACTTCGCGGGGCTACTTGGGGGGCCCTGGTTTCACAAGCTTTGAGGGGTTCTGTTCACCCTCCACCAAATGATCAAGATCCCTTATGAGGGCCAAGTCGTGACAGTCAAGGCAGCCAGTGACAATCAAGTGTCGGTACTCGGGATTTCCAATCAACCCTTCAGTGGGTTCCATGTGGCTGTGGTGAATGAAGAGGATGATCTGATAGGGAGCCCTCAGGTGGTCAAGATGATGAAGAAAATGAATTTCCTCTCGGGAGCCGATTTGGGCAAAGAATCGCAGGGGCCTCAGACGCCTGTCGCTACAAGTGGGCAAAAGGACAGAAGAGGTTTGGGTTACACCACCGAAGCCAAGAAGAACAAACTCAGGGAGAAGCCTGCAGGGATCCCATACATTTTAGAGAGCTTTGTGCCAGCTGCATCAGCATGTGCTTATTGTGGAGAAGCCAAGCCACAATGGATTGGAGGCAAGATCACCCCGAGTTTCAACATCTTCAATGACATTTTTGACTGGTCTGGTGGAATGGTTAAATCAGTAGAAGGCTTCTGGAATAAAGAGTTCTTCAACCAAAGTTTGGCTTGGGATCGAGAAGTTCCTGAAGAGATCATCACTGACAGTCTGCTAGCCACCCGGGTGAAAGGTAAAGGAAAAATGGAAGATGAGGTGGCAGTGCCAGAATTGGAGAAATTGAAGATCGCATGCAACCAAGACGACGGGCCATCTACTTCAGCGTCGGTGGCAATGGAAGATATTAATGATAGTTTTTCTGATGTACTTTTTATCCCTGAACTTTTTGACAATTATGCTTGTAACTCTAAATTTGTCAATGAGATGAATGACTTTGCTTACTTGTGCGATGTTTCTCATGATTTCATTATGCATGATCATGAACATAAATCATTTATATTTGACATTAACTCAACTAATACTACCTCATTTAATCTCGAGACTTTAGAAAATCTAAGGGAAATCTTGAGAGCATCCGACGTAACTCCTGGAGAGAGGATAAAATTTGAGAGAATTTTGAAAATATATGAGAAAGTTTTTGCCTGGACATATGAAGACATGCCAGGGATCGACCAGGAAATCACCGAACATGCCATCCCTACCTATCCCGAATGCAGGCCAGTTAAGCAAAAACTCAGGAGGCTAAGACCAGAGTGGGCAGAAAAGGTAAAGGAAGAGGTGCACAAGCAGATTGAAGCTAAGTTCTCGATAGAGGTTCAATCCAACGTGGTTAGCTAATGTTCTTCCAGTAGCCAAAAAGGACAGAAAGGTTCGAGTATGTGTTGACTACTGAGGCATAAATAAGGCCTGCCCAAAAGATGACTTTCCTTTGCCCCATATCAATGTACTAGTGGACAGTGCGGCTGCTTGCATGATGTACACTTTTATCGATGGGTATGCAGGGTACAACCAAATTCTCAATAAGATCGTGGATCAAATTAAGACAGCCTTCATCACTGAGTGGGGTACTGTGACGCGTGCCGGATCCCAAGCGCCGCCCTTTCGGACCTCCCGCACGTGGGCGATCGGGGCATTTGCGGGTCCGTTGACAGCTTGCAATAAATCGCAAGTGCGTCTATGTTGGGCAACAAGGAGGTATCATGGAGTCGCCACCCAATAGAACATTGGGAAAGTCGCTCTCGCATCGGAGAGCCTAAGACTGCGCTTGGTATCCATTTTGGGCCAGCTAGAGGGATCATGGAAGGTGAACTTCTCACCCTAAAGAGCCTAGGATTAGCGCTAAAGTCTCGTGACCCAAGAAGTATTTTGGAGGATAACCTCTAACCTCTTGAGCCCAAAGACCAGAGCTGGGTCCGGGATTTCTCATCTATTTCTACCTCAATTAGTTTATGATCAAATTTTAATGTCATTAATTCGCTCTCTCTCCACACTATGCAGTTGATTAAAAGGCGCATTTATTCGCATTCAGAAAGCCGTAAATGATCAAGTAAATAATGAAAGTAATAGATTACAATAAATACAAGGAGCGGAATACAACTCCCTTTTATAAATGTGCGAAGCATGCATAAATCGGGATATTGCTTATTTTGAGGACTTTGGTCCTCACATGCATCATTATTAAAATTGGGGATTTTTATTTGTGATGATCTTTTATTTGATGATGGACATAGGGCATTGGACCCTTGTTTTGTGTAAACCTCATTTTATTAAATATAAAACCATTGAGTCATTTTTATACATCAACGGGATATGAAAGGAGTACATCCATATGCATAAGATAATCAATAAAAGAAATGAAACAAGAGGATTAGGAAACTAAATCGGACGAGATCCTCCAAAAATGGTAGATAGCCGCTCAAGCTCGAGATAATCCAGGAGGACCGATGTACACTCACAGAAAGTTAAGAGAGGTTAATATACATAAAATTAACACATAAGGAGTCAAGGAGACTTGGAAGAGATAAAAAAAAGTTTAAAAGGAGGGAGACAGAACCCACCGACGGCCTTCCTTGTTTGACCGACGGGCGTCGGTTCGGGTATCCGATATGCCCGTTTGTCACTCAAGGAGGGGCGTCTGCAGGTGGGTGACCGACGGGCGTCGGTGATAAAGATAACCCGTCGGTCACCTCTGTCTCCGAAAAAAACAGAATAGAGAGGGAGAGAAAAAAACCTTTTCAAAGTCAAAAAAAGAATTTTATCCCAAAAAGATATAAGGGAGTCAAGATAAAAGAAAATAATGATAGATATTCAAAAATTGCACAAAATGAGAAATAAATATGGAGAAATAATCCGAAATATTTACCCTCAGATAATCGCTTCAGGTGAGATTCTTGTGTCGGTTAGAGCCCCGCGCGTTCCACGAGAAGCAAAGATGAAAGATTAAAGAGAGAAAATGAGATATTTCACCTTCAATCCCTCAGAAAATCGATTTTGGAGTTAAAATCTAAAGAAAACTAATTAGCTTTTAGTTCCCTTTGATTGATTTGATCCTTGATTCAAAAGATTTCTTTAGAAAAAGTGTTTTTGGAAGAGAGAGAAAATGTGCTTGAAATTGGGCAGAGTTTCCTCTTCTAAAAATTTTTCCCCCCTTTTTCAAATGAAAATCCGGAGCTTTTATAGCCAGACACGACCGACGGGTGTCGGTGTATAGAGGCGGGCGTCAGAAGAATCCTTCTGACACAAGGATTAGTCCGACGGCCCTGCCAGGCGGCATTTTGACAGGCGTCAGAAGGGTTGCGTGCTTCGGGAAACCAGGTGGCATTCTGACAGGGGCGGTGATTTTACGACGGGCGTCGGAAAATACCTAGAGCCGTCGGTGACTCAGAGCGACGGGCCGGCTCGACAGATGGGCTGGCCGTCTGTGGAGGACAAAAAGCCCTTTGACTCGAAAAAACCTCTGTTTTCCTCTCCTTCGGCCCAGGAATGATAAAAACCTCACTTCTCATGGAACGCGGGGCTAAAACCTCTAAATCCAACCTCCCATACAGGCTTGGACACTGATTTCATCACAGGGCAACCTCTGATCCGGACCGCTCCGGGACACGGTGCTTACAGTTGCCCCCAGTTTTGGGGAAACTAGTGCACAAGCGCCTAGATAAGCCAAAACTCAAACAAAGGTCAGAAAGGAAGCGTACCTGCGATGGCTTTTCACCCTCTTTGCCTTTGGCCGGGTGGATCTCATCTCGATCCGCTCGGCGATGCGAAAATACTCTCATCGGTCTTATCTCGACCTGCGGGTGTTTGGTGAGGTGCAGCAGGCTTTGGCCACGACCTCGATCTGGTGAGATGCAGCATGCTTTGGCTACAGTCTCGATCTGGTGAGATGCAGCATGCTTTGGCTATGGTCTCGATCTGGTGAGATGCAACATGCTTTGGCTACGACCTCGATCTGGTGAGATGCAGCATGCTTTGGCTACAGTCTCGATCTAGTGAGATGCAGCATGCTTTGGCTACAGTCTCGATCTGGTGAGATGCAGCATGCTTTGGCTACAGTCTCGATTTGGTGAAGGGCAGTGTTTCTTCAACTGCAGCTTCGATCTGTGAGATACAGCATGCTTTGGCTACGACCTCGATCTAGTGAGATGCAGCATGCTTTGGCTACAACCTCGGTTTGGTGAAGAGCAGTGTTTCTTCAACTGCAGCTTCGATCTGTGAGATGCAGCATGCTTTGGCTACAACCTCAGTTTAGTGAGATGAGGAAACCCCACCGGGTTCCTTGTTCCAAAGGAGATCTTCTTAATCGATGTCTGTGCTTAGATCGGTATTTCCCCGTACCTGTGTGATGAAAAATTTCGTTAGCTCATGCTTGAGTGGTCATCTTTTATCCTGTCTATTGATGGCATGATTTTGCTTTATTTGCTATGCCATGTTTCACCTTTTATTCATTCTTCTTATTGAGATGTTATTGATTATCATTTTTTGTTGTTTGTTTTTTTTTGTTGTTATATCATCATTTTTATCGACATATAAGTAAATATGAGAACATACACTTTCTGTGATGTGATTAAGCAATTAACAATCGAATGATCATGCAACAATGAAGCAAAAGTTTTCCACTAGAAATGTCATTTTTGTACAGTGCATATACAAAATATAAATATACAAAAGATACAAAGATAACTCCCTGAAGATCAGAGAGGTGTGTAGTCTGAGGGCTCATCGGGATCCTAGTCATCCGATATATGCACGGTCCCTGGAGGAGGTGGACATGCCGGAGGTGGTGGCGGAGCTGTGGAGGATCCTGCCTCGTGATCATAGGCCCGCCTGAAACGGATCTGAGCGTAGCCGTCCAAAAAGGGCTGGGTGCAGGTACTCATAAACCCTAAGGTCTCAGAAACCTTGTCTCCCAACTTCTTGAAGGCTTGGCTCAACTGAATGGTCTGCTCGCTGGCGGCCTTTCTCCCCTGCTCCAGGCTCTGCTCCGTCTGCTCCCTAAACTCCCTCATGGTCTGAGAAAGAGGGGGGAGAATCCCCTCCATCGCCTGGACGCGGGATCTCAGAGAGTCAAGTGACTCATCAATCATCTGTAGGGTCATATCGACCCTCTGAGACGCCTGGTCCTGTGACGTACCCAAATCATGAGTGAGCTGCTGCCTCAACTCCCTCTGCCCCTGAGCAATCTACTCAATCATCCTCATCTGCTCCCCTCTAAAAGCCTCTAGGACCCGTGTCTGCTCATCCCTAAAGGCGTCCATGGCCCGAGCCTGCTCCCTCGTCGTATGCTCAATGTAACCCGCCTGCTCCCGAGCCAAACGCTCCACCGACTGGGACTGCTCCTGAATGGCAGCCTGCTGGCGATCCAACCTCTCATGAATAGCCCTATCCCTCTCATCCTGCCGCCGCTCCAAGGCTGTGAACATGGAAGTGAGGAGCTGAGAAAAGTCCGGCTGCACAGGTTGCTGCGGTGCTGGCTCTGGTGGTGGTGCCGAGGAGGTGGATGCCCCTGGGTCGCCTCGGGAGTACGGATGGTATCTCTCGGAGGGCCCGTGGATAGACCTCTGTACCCTGGCGCTCGGTGATGGGACTGGAGTCGGCGCTCTGGATGCTGGCGAAGCAGCAAAGAGGTCGTCCATCGTGATCTCAAAGTCGAAGTCCGAGGGGGTCCTAGGTGGCTCCTGCTGTTGTGGTGGAGGCACCGTCTGCGGCTGAGGAGGCTGATGCTCTGGCTGAGGCTGGGGCTGTGGCTGAGGCTCTGGCAGAGGCTGAGGAGGCTGATGCTCCGGCTGATCAGGATCTGCCCCCAAGGGTGGAAGGTTGAACATCTGCCGGGTCTCATGGATGGTCAATACCCTGTAGGCCTCTGCCTGGCCAGATATCGGGGCGATCATCCCCATCTGCACTGCTGCCATGGCGTCTACATGGATCCCCTCCGGCAAGGGTCCTTTCAACCTCTCGGGGTTAACCCCCAGTCTCAAAAGCAAACGGGTGATGACTCCTCCTACCATCACCACCGGCGTCATCCCTCTGCTAACTCTGGTCAAGTTGGCCAAGATCTCGTGGCTAATGTTGAGATGCTGGCCTGCCACCATAGCCCAGAGGCTCCAGATCTCGGCCGCGTTAAGCGACCCTGGATTACCAGCTCGACCGAGGTACGAACTGGAAAGCACTCTGTGCAAATACCGGAGTGCCTGAGACACCAGTACGGTGCTCTTCGCTGTATCGTGATCGTACAGCACTCCTGGTATGGCAATGGCCGCCCAATGGGCGCGTCTCACCGCTCGCCGCGGGATCTCGACCCCCTCCTCTCTAGGGAGCCCCATGGCCTGAGTAAACCTCTGCCTGGTGATACTAAAATGGTCGCTATCAAACCAAAACTGAATCACCCCCGGGTCGGTATCTGCACTCTAAAAGCCAGCATAGCGGAGAGTGGCCAAGACCTGGCGGGTAGCCTCTGGAAATGTCTGGAAGGAGGGCTCAAGAAACTCCGTCCACCCAGCACCCTCGGCAAGTAGATCGAACTCTGGGGCCAATCCTAGGGCCTCTAGCAATGGGCGAGATACAAAACAGCTGGCCCGAAACTCTACCTGAGCCAGCGCTCTATACCTCTGAGCCGACTCATCATCCATCCAATCCGGAGCCACAAGCTCGGGCTGGGCCTGCGGTGCTCTACGTCTGGGAGGCATCCTGCAAAAGGGAAGAGATTAAATATCGGAAATTTGGCAAAACAAATATTTTTTAAACTTATTTCCGAGGTGAAGGCCGATTTAGGCCTCACTGGGGCAATAGCGGCCCAAACAAGATAAAGAAATGATAAAAAAAAAAATGAAAAGAGCAAACATCCTGTCTAAGGAAATAGCTTAAAGGGCCTCGCACGCATCATGGCAAAAGTAAACATGCAATCAGCATGGAAATAATTAAAGTGAATAAGAATGGGCTTTCTAGGTCCCGGGGCGTGCATTATACGCAAAAAAAACTCAATTCTAGAATAAATAATAAAAATTTGGGCAGCACCCCGGCAGGGATATGCCCAACCTCCTGCACGAAAAGATAAAAACATAGGCCTCAGGCCTCAACAATAGTGTACACATGTAAATGGGATGCACCCCGGCAAGAGTGTGCCCCAACAACACAAAATAATGGCCTCAGGCCGCAAAAGCAAAACATGCACAGAATGGTGCGCTAAAAAGGATGCAATTCTAAAGCACCAAGATTATGGAAAGATTCTACTTCTATGTGATCATGCAAAAAGTTCGGATTTAATTACAAAAATAATGATACAGAAAATTGGGCAGCATTCTCCCTAAATTCCTAAGGCATTTAAGGCATCCTAAAGTCAAAAGGAAAAGAAATGAAGAGATAAATTGAATAAAATTCAAAAAAAAGTAGTTATTTACTTACTTGTAGTCGCGGGAAGTGTAGAAACTTTAGAAAATATGAATATCAAAGTGCCCGGTGAGTAGAAAATGCGAAAATATGAAGAAATCGCGAAAAAAATATGAAGAAATGCTTGAAAAAACGCAAAAAAAAAACGCAAAGAAAACGGTTTAGGAGAAGAAATGAAAGGGACAGCAACGTTTAAACCGTCTGTCACTCGCCCTTATATAGAAATTCCTGACCGACGGGCAGGGCGTCTGTACAAGCGACCGACGGGCTGGCCGTCTGTCATGCAATAAATGCTAGTTAATGCGCGTGATGAATGCAATGCTGACGTATGCGTCTGCCAGGTGGATCTATACCGACGGTCAGACCGTCTCTGTGGGGAGGCGGGCTGGCCGTCCCTGTGTAAAGGCGGTTAGGCCGTCCCTGTGAAGAGACGGGCAGGCTGTCGGTGACGCTTGCCTATAAAATCTTGCAAAATTTTTGTCTCTTCATTTTCCCACATCTTGAGTCCTTCATCTTTCTCAAAATGTCCTCTCCTTTTGCCCAAAGGATGCACCGTATTTTAGATGACAAACACACTTGGGGAGAAGGCGTCCTCTCTTCTTTGTCTGGGCTGAAATATTTGTGCCGGGTGAAAATCGACCAGAACCTCCTCCTGGCGGCGACCCACTTCTGGAACCCCCGGTTTCATGTTCTCCAATTCACCTATCAGGAACTGTGCCCTTTGCCTGAAGAGTTAGCTTCCATTCTGGGAGCACGGTTCCCTCCTAGCGCTCTGCCTTGCGTCTCCCGCTGTGGCCTATTCCAGACCCAGGATGCAGCCCTGGCCCTGGGCATATCTTCCTCGGAGGCCAACCGGCTGATTCCTCTGGGCTCTTCCTTCTCTTTGGAGCCACTGATCGAGGCTCTGGATCGGTTCACTGACATCCCCACATATCGGGTAAGCATCACATTCTTATTCTGCATGGTGAACTTCCTTACCGTTGTTCCAGGAGGTTTGACAGGTGACTCTCGTCTGTTCGGAGTCCTGAGCGACTTTCATCTGGGACTGTCACCGCTACCACTTGTCCTGGCTGAAACTATCCTGGGTTTGGACGCTGTGAGCTCTGGGTCCACTACAACCTTTGCCGGCAGCCCCTTATTACTCCAGGTGCGTCATTATTTTAAAGGTAGTGCGTCCCTTATGGATTTTCACACTAGCTTTTCTTAGCGGGAGGTGCGTCCTTTCGGATTTTCACACAACCCTGTGCCTTATTTTTGCCTGAAGTAAACCCTACTTACCCCAGCGGCTTTTTTCTTTTCTTTTCTTCTTTTTTTTTTTTATTTTTTAATTTTTTTTTTTCAGATCTGGCTACAGGAAAAATTGAAGATGCTGTCTGAACCACCCCCTCGCGTTACTCACCAGTACTCGCCGAGCCATTTCTTGCCTCGTCGACGACTGCATGGGTGTGTCACTGCTGGTGAAGGCATTACCAGATTTGGCGAGCTGTCAGATGACGATATCAGTTTTACATCCGCCTAGCTCCCGCTGTCTCATGCAGTCATCGACGGGCCATCGGGTTGTGTTCCCCTCTGCGGCCTCCGTCAGGCCACCTTCTGCATCACCTCTCGATGTACACGACAGCTCGGGATGACCCAGGATATAGTGAGGGTTCCCCTGTCCTTCCGAGGAGGAGATCTCTCGGCCGCGTTTGCTTCTCGGTATCATGAGCTGTGGGGTAGACTACCCATGAAGACCGTTATCCCGAGGTTTGGCAATTATTCTGCATCTTCGACTAGCGAGTACAAGAAGTGGATCCTTAGTTCAGCCTCTGATAACAGGACCCGAGGGCTCAAGCATCTGATCGGCGAGAGCAGCAGCAGGACTTAGCTTAGCCTATATGTGTATTTCTTTTGGTGCTACATTTCTTTTTAATGCAGAACTAGAGAATGACGAAAGTGAAAAGAATAATATTCATCTTATTTCACGAGTTTTGTGTATATTTCCATATAATTTCAACATACATGATCAGTTTTGGCATTTTCTCAGCTGCTTACGTGCTGTCAATACATGAAACCAAATTTTAACAGCATCAACTCCTGTTACCAATCGGCCCTCTCGGGTTTTCACGATCGGACATTTTCTCTCACGCCTCTAATTTTTGCACAGGATGCCTTTTTTCGGTTTTCACCCTGTCAAGGCGCCCAATTTTAGCATAGCCGCCTTTTTTCGGTTTTCGACTTGCGGGGCATTTTATTCTCTTCTTTTTATTTTGGTCTTTAGCCGTGGAACCTTTTGAGTCTATCGACATTGATCGGTTCTTTGAATTCGTTCCCATCGCTATCTGACAAGATTGCAGCCCCTTTGGACAGCAGCTTCTTAAGGATATACGGCCCTTCCCAGGTAGGTTTGAATTTCCCCCTGATGTCTGGTATCCCTGGCCTCATCTGTTTGAACACCAAGTCCCCTTCTTTCAGCGGATGCTTCCTCACTTTCTTTCCGAAAGTTCTCGCCAATCTCTTCTGGTATATCTGATTATGATAATAAGCTTTCAGCCTACCCTCATCCAGTAAGTTCAAGTGCTGCAACCTCTGTTGCGCCCATTCGGCTTCCGGGATTTGGGTCTCCATGACCACCTTAGTGATTTAAGTTCTATCTCTACTGGCAATACTGCTTCTGTTTCGTATACCAGGGAAAATGGTGTAGCGCCTGTAGATGCCCTTACCGTCGTTCTGTATCCCCACAGGGCAAAGGGTAACTTTTCAGCCCGGTCCTTGTAGGTTTGGACCATCTTGGACAAGATCTTCTTCACATTCTTATTGGCGGCTTCTACTGCTCCATTCTCTTGCGGTCGGTAGGGAGAGGATTTATGATGCTCAACACCATATTTCTCGAGAAGTTTTCTGGTTTCTCCCATGAACTGCACCCCATTATCAGACACTATGTGATGAGGGAGGCCATATCTGCAGATCAAATTCCTCTCTATGAACTTGGCCATGTCCCTTGCGTCAATTTTCTTGAAGGATTCTACCTCGACCCATTTGGTGAAATAGTCGATCGCGACTATGATGTATCTGTGCCCATTGGACGCCGTAGGGCGAATCTCTCCAATGATATCTATCCCCCAAGCAGCAAACGGCCAAGGTGATGTCAGGTTATGTAGCTCTGATACCGGCAGGTGTCTCAGGTCTGCGTACTGTTGGCACAACTGACATTGTTTGACATACTTCGAGCAATCAGTGTCTATCGTAAGCCAATAAAAGCCTTGTCTCATGATCTTCTTGGCCAAGGTCAAACCATTCATGTGGGCCCTACAGACACCTGCATGGGTTTCTTCCATTATCTTGCGTGCTTCTCTTTCATTCAAGCACCTGAGCTGGATCCCATCTGACCGTCTTTTGTACAACACCCCTTCTAAGGATATGAACTGAGTAGATAACTTACGTATCATCCTCTGGTCTTTTTCAGTGGCTTCCTCTGGAAATTTATTATTTTCCAAGTAATTCATGATATCAAAGTACCATGGCTTCCTATCTGACGCCTCTACTTCCATTACAGGCTCGGTTTCAAAACTAGGCTTATCAGAGCTCGAAATTAGCACCGGCTTCATGGCCACTCCTTCAGGGTTATCCCACATTGACACTAAGGTTGCCAACGCATCAGCCAGACGGTTCTCATCTCTGGGCACAAAGTGGAAAGTGCAAGTCTCAAACTGCCCACACATCCCTTTCAGATATTGAACATAGGGGACCAGTCGTTCTTCTTTTACAGCCCACTCACCTCGGATCTGGTTTATTACCAAGGACGAGTCACCAAATACCTCTACGTTCCTTGCCCCCAACACAGCTAGAGCTTCTAACCCGAAGGTGCACGCTTCGTATTCAGCTTCATTGTTGGTTCCTTTGTATCTCAGCTTCTTAGCAAGAGGAAGTTTTTCATTATCTGGGGTTGTCAAGATGATCCCGACTCCGGCTCCTTTGTTATTCACTGCCCCGTCAAAGTGCAACTGCCATCCCTGTAACACCCCCATACCCCCGGTAAGGAATATCGAGGCGTCACGCGGACACTTACGTATACATGTACATGCATTAGCGGAAGCGATAGCACTATACACATTCGTATAAGAATAATAAAATACTACACTAGGGCCCACTTGCATTTCCTATTAACTATATATATACCTTTACATTACATCTGTTTTCATTTAGCTTTACATATACATTTACATGTGATTTTTCTACTTATATTACATAATGAGGTTACTCAAAATGTAAAAACTCTATCTCTAACTTATACAAAAAGGAGATCAAAATAAAACTCCTAGTGGCCTTGACCTGCAGATGTCCACTCACTGATCCGAACCTGTACCCTACACGGAAATAAACATCCGTGCTAAGCGATAACGCTTAGTGGGGATGAAAACAATGCAAAGGACTTCTTTGCGAAGTCACAAATAGCTCACACATATGTCATATAACAAAAAATCAAGTAGTTCATGCATATAGCTCTGATACTTGTATAGGTTTCATGTTCAAATATCAAATACTATGAGTTCACCTGCATATAACATCTACTCTTTTACTTATTCATATACACTACAACTTGTACATTTCGATTATTCAAATATACATTATCATGTAACCACATTCATGTCAATACACTTATGTAATCATGTACTTGTATACAGAACTGTAATGTACTTAAACATTACTTTCATGTACTATAGCTTTATTCAAAGCAACACTATAATCATCTCAAGTTCACTGCACAACATTTAACAAAACAAGCCTGAATTCCTTTCATGGTGGATACGGGTAACTCTGGATACTGTTTACAGTATCTTACATATGGAGAATTAACTCAAACTCTATAGAATACACGAGGTATTCCGAACTCTGGGCACAATTAAGGCCAACTCTAGCAGCTGCACTCTAGCCCTTTATAAGCATGCTTATCTATCCACTATAACGGTAATCAGGCTCAATACCAACTCACACACTATATACAGACATCAACTCATCAACTAAGGTTCAAGTGCATTTATCAAATTCAGAGGCATGTAATTCATATACAATCTTGTTCAACAATTAAAAGCATGTAACATTTAAATTCATTTCATGAACATATAAATCATGCAAAGCAAGATAGAAGAAAACACTCTCTTCAAAACAAATAAAACAAGATGCGAAGAGGTTCACTGTCGCGATCGCGACAGAAGTTTTGCTCGCGACAGAAGCTAAGTTCATTGTCGCGACAAGAGGTCGCGCTCGCGACAGAAGATAGATTACAAAAAGGCTCTATACTCTATACCAAATGCATTATATAACCATTTCTAAGTTCATACACCTTTATCATGTCATTTACTATACTTCCTACAACTATACATTGTTACTTTATTAGTTAAATTACTAACTTTAATCATACTCAAATGCATTTTTCCATTAACAACTAATTTGTAATCATTTAGGAGCCCTAATCATGTATAAAACGTTAAGGGGAAAGGCAAGGGGTTTACCCAAGCCAACCATGGGCTCAAAATGAAGAAAAAAGAGCTTAATATAGGTTGTTCTGTCGCGCGGTCGCGACATGTGTCGCGCTCGCGACAGAGGCTCTGCTTTGGTGCCTCCCAAGACTGCTTTTTTTACCCTAAACTTGTATCGTCTGAATGAACCTCTACACATCATTTTTAGGCAAAACTTTCTTCTTAACAATTGTTTTCTAGGATGTTAAATTTCAAATGGAACAAGTTTCAGGTCGTTTGGACATCTATAACCAAAAATATGGTCTATACAATCTATACTGTTCCAGTGAACCCGCCAAAACAGGGTCACCTACATTTTAATAACTTTTTGGGATACTTAGGGACAGAATTAGATCAAGCACCCTCTTAGAAATTTTTAGACACGAATCTTATCTTTCATATGCAATTGGAAGCAACACAATTGGAGTCCTATAACTCTACTTATGACAAATACAATACACAGGGGTCTAATGACAAATAAGCAGAATTTCGCAACATCAAATTCTTTTATCAACACAAACACTCAAATGATCAGGTTACATACTTATAAACATATATACACATGTCATGAATACTATAAGCAATCAAAATGAACATCTTGAGCTAATTAAAGCTCATCAAGCATCTCTCATATAAACACATGCAAAATTAACACAGTTACACTCGATCCCTACCTCTGAATAGCTTAATCTTGTGCTCTCTACTCAGCTCCAACCCCTTTCCTTTACTTAATCCCATATCTTGTTCATAGCTTCCACAAATCACATAGAAAACATTTTGAGTTAGACCTTTTTCTCACTTTAAATTAAAAACAGAAAGAAAAAGGAAGTCAGATCGGAAACTAACTAAACTTACCCTTTTCGATGATCAACTCTAGCTTTCTCAACTTTCTCTTTAGGAGCAAATGAAAAAGTGAAGAAAAGAGAGGAAGGTGGAGCACGGCAAAACCAAGGAAAAGAAAACAAAGAGGAAAGCCAAAAGAAAAAGGGCCAAAAGCTAAGAAATGCCAAATGTTGGCCGGTCAAACCCAAAGAAATTACCAAATTAATTGCCCACTAACCACATTAAAAGCCAACCTCTCTCATTAATACATCTCCATCAAAATATCCCATGCCACATGTCACTTTCTCTTGTAGCCATGTGTCACTTCCCTACAATGACACTTGGCACACTCTTACAATGCCACTTGTCACCCTCATATGCCGCCACTTGTCACTCTTCTATGATGACACTTGTCACTCTCATATACCGCCACTTGTCACTCTTCTATGATGACACTTGTCATGCTCCTACGCCGCCACGTGTCACTCTCCTACGGTGCCATATGTCCAAGACACATCTCACGGTCTCTTAAATCCCACTTGTGCAACCATCTCGCGAGAGGGTTCTGTCGCGCTCGCGACACTTGTCGCGGTCGCGACAGAACTCTCGCACACAACACTTACTTTTTCCGAATAAACTCCGTAATTCTTCTAGGGCCACTTTGGGGTGTGACAATCCCTGAATAGAAATCGTGCCTATGCTCTCATCAGGAAAGGTAAACTCGGGGGTGTCCCCTTGGATAGGATGTTCAGCAAGAAATTCGGCTACAGCTCGCCCCTTAATAGTCTTGCGGGTGATGTATTGCACATCAAACTCTTGTAGCAAGAGCAGCCACCTCCCCATCTTTCCAAGCAAAGACGGTGCCTCCTGCAAATATCTTAACGGATTTTGCTTGGCTACTGCCTGAACTTTGTATGAGTGGAAGTATTGTCTCAGCTTCTTTGATGCCCAAATCACTGCGAGGCAGATCTTCTCCACTTCAGCATATTTTATTTCGTAAGACAAGAACTTCTTACTGAGGTAGTAAATCGCAAACTCCACCCCAAATTCATCCTCTTGAGCCATCATGGCGGCCACAGAACCGTCTTCTACTGCCAGGTACAGAATAAGCGGTTTGACAGGTTGCGGAGGCCTTAGCACTGGCGAATTTAACAGATATTCCCTGATATTATCAAAGGCTCTTTGGCAGTCTTCGTTCCAGACTACAGGCTGATTCTTTCTAAGCAGCTTGAAAATAGGTTCGCATATCGAAGTGAGCTTGGCAATAAACCGGCTAACATACTGCAGCTTGCCCAGGAAACTCCTTACATCCTTCTCTTTTTGTGGCACAGGCATCTCTCTGATAGCTTTCACCTTGTCTGGGTCAATTTCTATCCCCCTCTGGCTGACGACATGTCCCAACAGCTTTCCTGAAGTCACTCCGAAAATGCACTTCTTGGGGTTAAGTCGCAGATTATACTTATCGATCCTGGTGAAGAACTTCTCTAGAGCTTCAAAGTGTCCCTCTCGGGTGGCTGATTTGACCATCATGTCATCGACATACACCTCCACTTCTTTATGAATCAGGTCACTTAAGATCTTGGTCGCCATCCTCTGATATGTGGCCCCTGCATTCTTCAGGCCGAAAGGCATGACCCGATAGGCATAGGTGCCCCACTCTGTGATAAAAGCAGTTTTAACCCGATCAGCTATCTTGTTCAGGATCTGGTTGTAGCCCACATAACCGTCCCCAAAGCTGTACATCGCGCAATTGGCGGCACTGTCTATCAATACATCAATATGGGGTAATGGAAAATCATCTTTAGGGCAGGCTTTGTTAAGATCTCGATAATCCACACACACCCTGACCTTTCCGTTCTTCTTTGCTACAGGGACCACATTTGCCAGCCATGTAGGATACTGGACTTCCA
Source organism: Excoecaria cochinchinensis (assembly GCA_947683425.1). Taxonomy (NCBI): domain Eukaryota; kingdom Viridiplantae; phylum Streptophyta; class Magnoliopsida; order Malpighiales; family Euphorbiaceae; genus Excoecaria; species Excoecaria cochinchinensis. Next base: position 3,540,024 of record CANTUQ010000110.1, read on the forward strand.
CGAGGAACTTGGCTTCAATCTGCTGTCGAATTTCCTCCTTAACCTTGTCAGCCCATTCTGGTCTTAGCCTTCTCAACTTCTGCTTCACAGGCTTGCAATCTGGGTAAGTCGGGATGGCATGCTCCGCCACGTCTCGGTCAATCCCCGGCATGTCCTCGTAGGTCCAGGCAAAGACTTTTTCATGTTTTCTTATTATTCTCTCAAAATTTTTTCTCTCCTCAGGAGTCATGTTTGATGCTATTAGAATTTCTCTCGGATTTTCCGAGGTTCCAAGATTAAAAGGCGTTGTGCCAGTGGAGTCAATGTCAAAAATTGATGGAATATGATCATGTTCATGCATGTTGAAATCATTAGAAACATCGCACAAATAAGTGAAATTGTTTATCTTATTAATAATATTATAGTTATCATTTACATCATAAAAGAGTTCTGGAATAAAAAGACAATCTAGGCTAGAGTCTTCTTCCGCCGCTCCCGAAGTTGCTGTTGCAGCTTGCTCACTAACTTTCTGATTTAGCAAAGGCCCTTCAGGCACGTCGGGGGAAATCCTCAAATCTTCAACTTTCAGCCCTAACTCTGCTATCTTCTCCTTCCCTTTTAGCCTGGCAGTTACCATCTTTTCAGTAACGACCTCCTCAAGCTCGCACTTGTCCCAAGTGATACCCTGAGTCATGACTTCCTCATCCCAGAAGTCTTCAGCAGTCTTGACGACACATGCCAGTCATACACATCATTAAAAATCTCGAAGCCAGGGACAATCTTCCCCTCTACCCATTGCGGCTCATCTTCACCGGTATACGCACAAACTGAGGATGCTGGCACAAAGCTCTCTGAAATGTGGGGGATCTTGTCTGCCACCCTCTTCTTGCCGAAGCCACCTCTATACCCCAGGCCTTTCCGGTTCTTCTGCCCTCGAGTGGTGATTGCGGTCTGCAATCCTTGGGAGTTTCTACCCAATCCAGCCCCGGGAAGATAATGCATCTTCTTCATCATATTAACCACAGCTGGGCTATCCACTGACCCATACTCCTCCCTTATCATAGACATGTGGAAGCCACTGAATGGCTGATTGGCAATATCCAGCACTGAGACCTGGTTTTCCCTGGCCGCCTTGATAGTCACCACCTCCCCTTCGTGTGGGAACTTTATCATCTGATGCAGTGTGGATGGCACTCCCCCTAATTTATGAAACCAGGGTCTCCCAAGCAAAGCTGAGAAGTTAGCAGGGATGGGCAGAACTACAAATTCAACCTCCACTTCGATAGGTCCTGTCTTGACCAAAGTCTTGAAGGTTCCTGAGGCTTGCCTCCTCGAGTTATCGTAGGCTGTGATAGTCAGATCTGATCCGCTGAGCATATCCTCGCTTAAACCAAAAGCTTGCAAAGCTATCAAAGGGCACACATTGATAGAAGACCCGTCGTCCACCATAATGCAAGCAGTGTGCTTATCGTTAATCTGCGCTTTAATGTACAAGGGTCGGTTGTGGTTGCGTCCTTCAACAGGTAGGTCGGCGTCAGAAAAGACCAATCTCTCCTCGGATCCTCGCTTAATTAAACCCAAAAGTTCCGACGGGGAAATAGTAGTGGCGACTGTGGCCTCAACCAAAGCTTCTACTACCTTCTGCCTATGAGAGGGGGATTGCCTCAACAGATCCCAAACGGATATCTGAGCCGCGGTCTTCTTCAACTGCCTAACAATCTGCCCCTCCTCTGGCTCTTTCTCTGCTGATGGCTGTACCGGCTCAGGTAGCTTCGTAATCTCGGGGATCACCCTTCCACTCCTCGTCACAGCGCTTATCTCTCCTTCGTCTCCATCGGAGCCCCACAAATCAAGGTTCAACCCTTCTTCATCCTCGGCTTCTCCACCGCTTTCACTGCTAGACCAGCAATCAAGGGTCGCCAAAACTGCTTTCTCCTTTTTATCCTCAGAAATACTAGCAGCGGACTTCTCACTCCCATACAGATCCTGTAGCACGTACCACTCTGGCAGGTTAGATTGGATCATAAACACGGGTGGTGGTACGGCATTGTAACCGGGCTTCTTCTCAGTTTCTCTCTTCTCAGGGTCAGAGATCTGCTTGCTATCAATCAAGTCTTGAATAGAGTGCCGGAGCACCTTGCATTTATCAGTGATATGGCCTGAGTGCTGGTGGAATGCACAGAATTCGTTATCCTTATGTCCTGGTTTCCCTTGTGTCAAAGCTGGCCTAGGAGTCAGAGGGCGCAATTTTCCCTCCTTCATCAACCTCCTCAGGACCCAGGATAATGGTCTTCCCAAGTTCAAAAACTTCCTCTGGGTGGTTACCTCAGTAGCAGACACTTCACCCATTCTTCTAGTGCTGTTACTGGGACCCGCCGGCCTGCTGGTTCCTTGACCGGGGTTAGCCCTTGTGGCGAAATTGTCATTGTTAGCTTTCCGGGTTAAGAATTCTCCCTCTGCTTCGATGGCTATATCTTTGAGAGACTCCCAGTCCTTCAACCCCTTCATCCTCAATCCCTCCTTCAAGTACGGGCTCGCGTTCTTAATGAAAAGATGAATCTGATCCTGGGTGTCAGGCTTTCGGCGCATCTCTATTACTCGGTTCCGCCATCGGGTAAGATACTCATAGAAAGATTCCCCGGTTTTCTGCTGAAGTAGCTCAAGATCTTTTAGAGTCACCTCCATTCTGGTATTACAGTCATACTGCTTCAGAAACTCCTCAGTGAGCAGATCCCAATCTTCTTTAGTGCGACGGTCCAAGCCATGATACCAGTCTATGGCATGAGAGGTCAGACTTAGACAAAAGTATTCCACTTTTTGCTTCTTGGACAATGTGGTCCCCTTCATGACCAGAGAATATTGCTTCATATGTGCGGTGGGGTCAGAAGTACCATCAAACTTCGGCACATCCGGCATTTTGAAGTTATAAGGGATCGGGTCCTCTCCGTCCAACTCCCTATCCTCCGGATTCATCCCATGAGCTCTGCCTATCATACGAGCCATAGCCTCGAACCTCTCTTCCATCTTCTTTAAAATAAAGTCATCAGCTTGAGGCGCCTTCCCCTTCTCAGATGCCATGATCAACCTATCATCCTCGATATCTCTATCGTCATCAATTCTCAACACTGGCCTTCTTCTCAACTCTCCCGAGGCCATTGATCTTAACTCTACCGGCGGCGGCCTAACGGGCTCTTCTCGCCTTTCAACCCTTCCTTCCTCAGGCTCATTCTGTCTCACTGGAGGAGGAGGAGGATTCTGTGGAGCGTTCTGCTGTGCCAAAGCGGTCAACATATTCATCATCCTGCCCTCGAATTCCTCAAAACGGCGGCCCACTTCTTCCGTAATCATGGCCCTGGTGGCGTCTTCCCCCCTAGGCGAGTTTGCCATCTGAGATACTGTACCACTGATTTCTGATAAGATCTCCGGTAGGCCCTCTCTATCTGACAGCTCAGGAGTAAGAACTCAGATCAGTCGCCCGGTTGGTGATCTAGTCCACCTGGGCAGATCTATGATGGCTGCAGGGACAAAAGTTAGAATGATGCATGAAATGCAGGTATAATGCATGATCGTGATATGCAACACTTACAGAGCACAAGCAGGCAAGTAGGTCCTTCCACCCTTATTTCTCCCACACACGTGGTCGTGCAGTCTCTTTCCTAGGTGGGATTAGCCCAAGGGTCAACGAGGGACCCGATGGACGCGTATGGTGCGCGGCAAAAAACCGGCAGCATAACACTCCTATGCTAATGTACAAGCGGATGGACAATGATCGTCACGTATTCGGACGCTCCATAAATTTCGACATGGCCTTACCGGGGCATGATAGCCTTTGGCTAGGTTACCAAGCGAGACATTTGGACTCATCCAATACATGAGGATCCATACAGTAAGCATGAGATTAAGGTTCATTTCACCTGTGGAAAGTAACTACAGCCATTACATGAGCTTTGGACAAGGGAGATGTTTCTTTGAGGCTACCCAAGCATGATCCCTGCCGACGGGTCTAGCTCATCACAAGCGTAACGACCGATCGGGTCACCATTTTGATATACCATTAAGGTACGTGGCTTGGGCTGGTGATTATCCTTAACACTTCCCCAAATTGAGTGAAAATGAGGAGGTGCTTCAGGAACGCACCGGGGCTAAAAGAGGGACCAAACTAGCGTATTCTAAGGCTCTAATGATATGCGAATGCAATTTTGAGAGAAAGCGAATTTATGAATTAAATTTTAATTATAAATGTTAAAAGAGGTATTTCGAATTGAAATCTCGAACCATAAACGTCCCCAGTGGAGTCGCCACTGTGACACGTGCCGGATCCCGCGCTCTGCCCCTTTCGGACCGCCCGCACGTGGGCAATCGGGGCATTTGCGGGTCCGTTGACAGCTTGCAATAAATCGCAAGTGCATCTATGTTGGGCAACAAGGAGGTATCATGGAGTCGCCACCCAATAGGGCATTGGGAAAGTTACTCTCGCCTCGGAGACCCTAAGACAGCGCTTGGTATCCATTTTGGGCCAGCCAGAGGGATCATGGAAGGTGAACTTCTCACCCTAAAGAGCCTAAGATTAGCGCTAAAGCCTCGTGACCCAAGAAGTATTTTGGAGGATAACCTCTAACCTCTCGAGCCCAAAGACCAGAGCTGGGTCCGGGATTTCTCATCTATTTCTACCTCAATTAGTTTATGATCAAATTTTAATGTCATTAATTCGCTCTCTCTCCACACTATGCAGTTGATTAAAAGGCGCATTTATTCACATTTGGAAAGCCGTAAATGATCAAGTAAATAATGAAAGCAATAGATTACAATAAATACAAGGAGCGGAATACAACTCCCTTTTATAAATGTGCGAAGCATGCATAAATCGGGATATTGCTTATTTTGAGGACTTTGGTCCTCACATGCATCGTTATTAAAATTGGGGATTTTTATTTATGATGATCTTTTTTTTGATGGAAATAGGGCATTGGACCCTTGTTTTGTGTAAACCTCTGTAGACACCGGGTCCCGAGTAGCCTTGATCAGGATTACCCAATGATGATAATTGCCTTCACGGGCTTAAAAGGTTAAAAGTGATGATTTTCTCGTCAAATTTGCATTTTAGAGTGAAAAATAAAAAAATAATAAAAAATATTTAAAAAATTAATTTTGAAAAGTGGGGGCTTAAAATTATAGTGTTTTTAGTCAATTTATAATTTAAAAACGAAAAAAAAAAAAAAATCGGATCGCGAGTGTCGGGCGCGGCGGCGCGCTGGCGCCCAGCTCGCAGGCGCGTGGGCGCCCGGCTTGCAGGCGCCTGGGCGCCCCGCGCGCAGGCGCCCATCGCATTGCGGACGCAAAGGCGACGCTCCGCGTCGCCGATGCTGCGCGTCGCTAAAGGCGCGCGCAGCATCGCGCACGCTGAGCGCCGCACGGAGCGCTCGTGCGCTAGCGCCAGCACGCGGATTTCGCGCGGAAGCCCGCCTGGTCGCCGCATGAGTCCCCGTCGCTCTATAGCGACGGCTCCCTGGCCGTCGGTATAGGGTCTGTTACCCTATTTTCCATTTTTTCAGCCTTTTTCCGATTTTTTCACCCAAAAATCCGTTTTTATCCCAAAATTAAGGGTTTTTGACTTCAAATAAAATTCCAAAATATTTTTTATAGATTATTAATTAATAAAACTTGATTTTATCCCCAAAAATAAAGGAATTTGAATAAGATTAGAATTGTTTCCCATAATTAAATTAGGGCAACCTTTTTATCTTTTAAATACTTTATGATGAAAAATCAAAAGGGAGCCTCCACTATTTTTTTTACATCAGAATTTCCAGCATTTCTCTTCCTCTTTGATTTTTCTTCTAAAGATTTTGAGATTTCTTTTTAATTAATAAGGTTTAATTGAAATTGAAAGGCCAATTTTCAATTGTTAATTATTCCAATTAATTTCTTTGTTTTTGCTCCATAAACACAAGAAATTAATCATCATTTTGACATCAATTTCCTTTTAATCTTAAGCATACAAATCAATTCCTTTGTTTTTCTTCATAAACAAAGAGAATTAATTTTATTGATTATTCTTTCAAGCAATTTTCCGGAAAATCATCACTTTTCCTTCATCAAATCCAATATTCTGAGGGTAAATATTCTTGGCTCCATTTCTATTTTATTTTATTTTTATTTAATTTATTCATATCTATTTTATTGATTTATTTATTGTTTTCATCTATTCATTTGGTGTATTGATCTTATATTTGTTCCATTTAATTGTTTATATATGATTTGATTTTTTATTCATGTGAATATTGATTTTTTTAATTCCTAACATGTAAATAATTTATTTTGATTCCTCATTATTTTTAACATGCAATTAATTAATTAATTTAAATTAATCTTTTTGCCATGTAAATAGTTTGTATTAATTATGAACACATCAATTAACCTTGTTATATATCATTATTATTTTCATCATTCCTTTGTTTACTAATTTTTATCATTGTTACATGATTTTATTATCATTTGTTTATTTATTCATTCATTATTTTTCACTTATCATCATTATTTTCATCATGTGTATATTTTCATGTACTAATTAATTAACATGTTTTATTTTATTTTCATCACATCATTTAATCATTTATCATATATAATCCATGTTTCTCATCTTATCTTGGTTTGTTAATATTTTTGATTCCATTATCATTCTTTTCATATCATCTTATTGTATTTTAATTTGTTATTCATTATTTTGTATGTTTAATTGGTTTAATTGATTTAATCACTAACATTATTTTATTTGTATTTGCTTTTATGTCTAAACTCATTTTTTCGCTTGGGCGTTTTTGCGAGCACATCGGGAGGTCCAAAAAGGCTCATTTGGTTCATAGGTTTATTTTCCTTTATTTGTAATATCTTATTTAATTTTGCCATATAATTTTCTTGTAAAATTATTTATTTAGGCTCGCTAGAAAGAAAATCACAAAAACATTTTTATTAATTAACTTGACACTTTTTTTCTAAATAAAAGGGGACCAATGTCCTAGTTTTTCATACCCAAATAAATCATCACATCAAAATTGTTTCATAATAAATATGCATGCGAGGACCAATGTTCTCACTATTAATGAATAACTCGTTTTATGCATGCATTTCACTTTTATAAATGGGCGTTGTATTCCGCTCCTAGTGTTATTGTAATTTGTCTTTGAATGCTTTATTTTAGATTTTGCTTACATTTACCGCTTTTGATATGAATGAATGTGCCTTCAATTAATTGCATCGTGTGGAGAGAGAGTGAATCAATGATATTTAAAATTTGATCATAAAACAATCGAGGTAGAAATAGATGAGAAATCCCGGACCCAGCTCTGGTCTTTGGGCTCAAAAAGGCTAGAGGTCTACCCTCCAAGACACCTTTTTGTGCCTCGAGACTTTAGCGCTAATCCTAGGCTCCTTAGGGCGAGAGGTTTACCTTCCAAGACCCCTCTGGCTGGCCCAAAATGGATACCAAGCGCAGTCTTAGGCTCTCCGAGGCGAGAGTAACTTTCCCAATATTTTATTGGGTGGCGACTCCATGATACCTCCTTGTTGCCCAACATAGACGCACTTGCGATTTATCGCAAGCTGCCAACGGACCCACAAATGCCCCGGTCGCCCACGTGCGGGCGGTCCGAAAGGGCGGCGCTCGGGATCCGGCGCGCGTCACAGTGACGACTCCGCTGGGGACATACTCGAGACTTCGATTCGAAAGTACCTTGATTAAAAATCATAATTGAGTTTTAATTTAAAAATTTCATCTTCTTTCAAAACTGCATTGCATCTCATTAGAGCCTTAGATCTATGCTAGTTTGGTCCCTCTTTTAGCCCCGGTGCGTTCCTGAAGCACCTCCTCATTTTCACTCAATTTGGGGAAGTGTTAAGGATAATCACCAGCCCAAGCCTCGTACCATCATGGTATATTAAATGGTGACCCGATCGGTCGTTATGCTCGTGATGAGATAGGCCCGTCGTGCAGGGACCATGCTTGGGTAGCCTTAAAGTAACATCTCCCTTGTCCAAAGCTCATATAATGGCCATAGCTACTTTCCACAGGTGATATGAACCCTAATTCCATGCTTGCTGTATGGATCCTCATGTATTGGGTGAGTCCAGATATCTCGCTTGGTAACCTAGCCAAAGGCTTCCATGCCCCGGTAGGGCCATGTCGAAATTTATGGAACGTCTAAATACATGACGATCACTATCCATTCGCTTGTACATTAGTATAGGAGTGTTATGCTGTCGGTTTTTCACCGCGCACCATACGTGTCCATTGGGTTCCACGTTAATCCATGGATCAAGCCCACCTAGGAAAGAGACCGCACTACCACGTGTGTGGGAGATATAAGGTTGGAGGGATCTATCTGCTTGCATGTATTTGTCTATGTTGCATCAGTACGAGCATGCATTGCATTTTAATCATGCACCATCTTAACAATTTTTGCATTTCAGCCATCATAGATTCTCCTGGGTGGTCTAGAGGTCCCGACGGACGGTTAAGAAGGACGCCACTTTTGGGGTTAACAGAATTAGTGTTGGATCAGAGTTCAGATTCAATCTCAGAAAATAGTGTGGGGTTTTCTCTCGAATCATCAACAAAAGTAAGCATGGCTAATCCATCAAATGAGTCTGATGCAACCCGGGCAATAATTACTGAGGAGGTAGGAAAGAGAATGGAGGAATTTGAAGCCCGCATGATTGCAATGATCAGCAATCTTGCCACCACAATAGCTGGGCAACAAGCTGCTGCTGCCCCTATCCGAGTACCGGCTGAACAAGAGGTTGTAAGAGAAGAGCGTCCTGCTATAGTTAACCAACCAGTGGTTGACCCACCTGTTGTTGAGCAAAGAGTGCCTGCACCTATTGAGCGCAGAGAGGGCCCCAGGTCTAAAGCTGAGTTTGGGGGAGATGAGCTAGAGGAGCATACAGTAGCTAAAGAGAAGTCACCGAAACTGGATGAGGCAATGTGGAGGAAAATGGAAGAGAGATTTGAGGCCATGGCAAGGATGATAACCGTGAGAAAAGGAATGAACCCGGAAGACCGAGAGCTAGATGGGGATGACCTGATTCCCCAGAATTTTAAGATGCCGGATATTCCCAAATTTGATGGCACCTCTGATCCTGCCGCACACATCAAACAATACTCGCTGGTCATGAAGGGAACATCCTTAACAAGAAAGCAAAAGATAGAGTATTTCTGCTTGAGTCTCACAGGAGCTGCTATTGATTGGTATCATGGGCTTGAGAGGAGGTCCAAGGAGGATTGGGACTTGCTAACCGAAGAGTTCCTTAAGCAGTACGATTGCAGTACCCGGATGGAGGTCACTTTAAAAGATCTCGAGTTGCTACAACAGAAGGCTGGGGAGTCCTTCCACGAGTACCTTACTCGGTGGAGAAACCAGGTTATGGAGATGAAACGCAAACCGGACACTTCTGATCAGATCCGGCTGTTCATTCGAAATGCCAGCCCCTACTTGAGAGATGGATTGAAAATGAAGGGACTGAAAGACTGGGAATCCCTGAAGGATATCGCCATAGAAGCAGAGGGAGAATATTTAGCCAAGAGGGCAAATAGCGAGTCCTATGCCAGGAAGGGATACAGCAATCAAGGGACAGCCAAGCCAGCAAGTTCCAGCAGTGGTAACAGAGTTGGGAAGACTGCCGAGGTGTCTGCAACCGGGGTAAATCAGAGGTATTTCTCCAACTTGGGTAGGCCTTTATCATGGGTACTGAAGAGGCTAATAAAAGAAGGAAAACTGCGGCCCCTATCACCTAGGCCGGCCAAGACCCAAGGACAGCCAGGGCACAAAGAGAATGAATACTGTGCATTCCACCAACATACCGGGCATTTGATGGATGATTGTATAACACTAAGACATCGGGTCCAAGATCTAATTGACAACAAGCAGATCACCGATCCTGAGCACAGGGAAAGCAAGAAGAAGTCCGGTTATAATCCAGTGCCGCCTCCAGTCTTTATGATTGGATCGAGCCTATCAGAATGGTATGTGATGCAAGACCAATATGGAAATGAGTATGTCGCTATTACTCGCCCTGCAGTGGATGGAGAAGGGGTTTCCGTGGCAGCAATAGACTGTTGGTCCACTAGTGAGAGTGGAGATGATGAAGATGAGAAAAATGGAGAGTTTACGGATCCGTGGGATTCAGAGGAAGAAGAAAGAGTAGAAGCAGTAACAAGAAGTGGGAGGGTCATTCCAGAAGCCGAGAAGCAGCAGGACCCAGCACAAGTAATCGCAGAGAAGGAGCCGGAAGAAAATTCAATACTGAAGCAACTAAAAAAGACCACGGCTCAGATATCTATTTGGGACCTCTTGAGACAGTCCCCCTCTCACCGACAGAAGTTAGTTGAAGCATTGAGTGTATCCACCGTAGCAACTACAATCTCTCCATCCGAGCTTTTAGACCTTGTAAAGGGGGGATCCGGGGAGAAATTGGTTTTTTCTGATGCAGACCTACCAACAGAGGGTCGCAGCCACAACCGACCTTTGTACATCAAGGCACAGATCAATGGTAAACACACCGCTTGCGTCATGGTTGATGACGGGTCGTCAATAAATGTTTGCCCTTTGGTAGCGCTTCAGGCCTTCGGGATGGATGAGAGTATGTTAAGCAAATCTGACCTGACCATCACTGCCTATGACAATTCTAGGAGGCAAGCATTGGGAACTTTCAAAGCTTTGGTAAAGACGGGGCCTATTGAGACAGAGACGGATTTTGTGGTTCTACCGATCCCAGCAAACTTCTCAGCTCTGCTTGGAAGACCGTGGTTCCATAAGTTAGGAGGAGTGCGATCTACCTTACACCAGGTAATTAAGATACCTCATGAAGGAGAGGTAGTGACCATTAAAGCAGCAAGAGAGAACCAAGTGTCTGCTTTGGAGATCTCTAATCAGCCATTCAGTGGCTTTCATGTATCAGTGATCGGAGAAGAGCAAAGCTTAGAAGGTAGCCCTCAAGTGGTGAATATGCTGAAAAAGATGCACTTCCTCCCAGGGGCTGGTTTGGGAAAAGAGTCACAAGGACTGCAGGATGCTATCACTACACATGGTCAGAAAGATCGAAAGGGATTGGGCTACCAAGGAATGTATGGTAAGAAGAAAGTGTCAGGGAAGATTCCCCATATTTCAGAGAGCTTTGTGCCATCGTCATCGGTTTGTGCTTACACCGGAGAAGAAGAGCCGCAGTGGGTAGATGGGAAGATTACCCCGGGTTTTGAAATTTTCAATGATGTCTTTGATTGGGAAATCGGAGTTGTTAAAGCTGTAGAGAACTTTTGGGATGAGGAGATTATGACCCAATGCAGCATCTGGGATAGAGGTGAATTCGAAGAGATTGTAACTGATAAGCTGTTAGCCACCAGACTTAAAGGGGAAGGAGAAGATAGTGGAACCAGAGCCGAAGAGTGAAGATCTCAAGATTTCACCAAGCCAGGAAGCCAAAGCACAGTCAGCTGCAGCATCGGCGTTGACTGAAGTTGATAATCATTTAGATTCTCTTTTTATACCAGAACTCTTTGAGGACAATGTTAATGTTTCTGATTATGTTAATGAGATGAATAACTTTGCTTACTTGTGTGATGTTTCTGATGATTTCATTTCGCATGATCATAAGCATGATGCATTCATTTTTGATATCAACTCAACTGGTACAACCACATTTAATCTCGGAACTTTGGAAAATCCAAAGGAAATTTTGCTAGCATCAGACATAACTCCTGAAGAGAGAATAAAATTTGAGAGAATATTAAAAAAATATGAAAAAGTCTTTGCCTGGACCTATGAGGATATGCCGGGAATAGATCGAGATGTTGCCGAACATGCCATCCCAACTTACCCAGAGTTTAAACCAGTCAAGCAAAAGCTTCGGAGGCTTAGGCCAGAGTGGGCACAGAAAGTGAAAGAGGAGATCCATAAGCAGATTGACGCTAAGTTCCTGATAGAGGTTCAATACCCAACATGGTTAGCTAATGTGGTTCCTGTAGCTAAGAAGGACGGTAAGGTTCGAGTATGCGTTGACTATCGAGACCTGAACAAGGCCTGTCCGAAAGATGATTTCCCTCTTCCTCATATTGATGTGCTAGTAGATAGTGCTGCTGCTTGCATGATGTATAGCTTTGTGGATGGATACGCAGGGTACAATCAAATTCTTAACAAGATAGTGGACCGGATCAAGACAGCCTTTATCACCGAGTGGGGGACATATGCCTACCGAGTTATGCCTTTTGGGTTGAAAAATGCAGGAGCGACTTATCAGAGGATGGCGACCAAGGTTCTCAATGACTTAATCCACAAAGAAGTGGAGGTGTACGTTGATGACATGATGATTAAGTCGGCTACCAGGGAAGGTCACTTTGAGGCTTTAGAAAAGTTCTTTCAAAGAATTAGCAAGTACGATTTGCGCCTCAATCCCAAGAAGTGCCTTTTTGGAGTTACATCAGGAAAGTTGTTAGGCCATGTAGTAAGCCAGAGGGGAATCGAGGTAGATCCCGATAAAGTCAAAGCCATAAGAGAGATGCCAGTGCCCAAGAAGGAGAAGGACGTCAGAAGTTTCTTAGGAAAGCTTCAGTACATCAGCCGATTTATTGCCAAGCTAACTTCAGTATGTGAGCCTATTTTCAAGCTTCTTAGGAAGAATCAGCCGATGATATGGAACGATGACTGTCAACTGGCCTTTGACACCATTAAGGACTATCTGCTAAATCCTCCGGTACTAAGACCTCCGCAACCTGTTAAACCGCTTATTCTGTATCTGGCAGTAGAAGACGGTTCAGTGGGCGCCATGATGGCTCAAGAGGATGAATTTGGGGTGGAGTTTGCAATTTATTACCTCAGCAAGAAGTTCCTGGCTTACAAAATAAAATATGCTGAAGTGGAGAAGATCTGCCTTGCAGTGATTTGGGCATCAAAGAAGCTAAGACATTACTTCCACTCATACAAGGTTCAGGCCGTAGCCAAGCAGAATCCTTTAAGATATTTGCAGGAGGCACCATCTTTGCTTGGAAAGATGGGGAGGTGGTTGCTCTTGCTACAGGAGTTTGATGTGCAATACATCACCCGCAAGACTATTAAGGGGCGAGCTGTAGCCGAATTTCTTGCTGAACATCCTATCCAAGGGGACACCCCCGAATTTACCTTTCCTGACGAGAGCATAGGCACGATTTCTGTTCAAGGATGGCAGTTGCATTTTGACGGGGCGGTGAACAACAAAGGAGCCGGAGTCGGAATCATCTTGACGACCCCAGATAATGAGAAGCTTCCTCTTGCTAAGAAACTGAGATACAAAGCAACCAACAATGAAGCTGAGTATGAAGCGTGCACCTTCGGGTTAGAAGCTTTGGCTGTGTTGGGGGCAAGAAACGTGGAGGTATTTGGTGACTCGTCCTTAGTAATAAACCAGATCCGAGGTGAGTGGGCTGTTAAAGAAGAACGACTGGTCCCCTATGTTCAATATCTGAAAGGGATGTGTGGGCAGTTTGAGACTTGCACTTTTCACTTTGTGCCCAGAGATGAGAACCGTCTGGCTGATGCGTTGGCAACCTTAGTGTCAATGTGGGATAACCCTGAAGGAGTGGTCATGAAACCGGTGCTAATTTCGAGCTCTGATAAGCCTAGTTTTGAAACCGAGCCAGTGATGGAGGTCGAGGCATCAGATGGCAAGCTATGGTACTTTGATATCATGAATTACTTGGAAAGCGATAGATTCCCAGAAGAGGCCACTGAAAAGGACCAGAGGATGATACGTAAGTTATCTACTCAGTTCATATCCTTGGAAGGGGTGCTGTACAAAAGACGGTCAGATGGGATTCAGCTCAGATGCTTGAATGAGAGAGAAGCGCGCAAGATAATGGAAGAAACCCATGCAGGGGTCTGCGGGGCCCACATGAATGGATTGACCTTGGCCAAGAAGATAATGAGGCAAGGCTTTTATTGGCTTACGATGGACACTGATTGTTCAAAGTATGTCAAGCAATGTCAGTTGTGCCAACAGTACGCGGACCTGAGACACCTGCCGGTATCAGAGCTACATAACTTAACGTCACCTTGGCCGTTTGCTGCTTGGGGGATAGATATCATTGGAGAGATTCGCCCTACGGCGTCCAATGGGCACAGATATATCATGGTCGCAATCGACTACTTCACCAAATGGGTCGAGGCAGAATCCTTCAAGAAAATTGACGCAAGGGATATGGCCATGTTCATAGAGAGGAATTTGATCAGCAGATACGGTCTCCCTCACCACATAGTGTCTGATAATGGAGTGCAGTTCATGGGGGAAACCAGAAAACTTCTCGAGAAATATGGTGTTGAGCATCATAAGTCCTCTCCTTACCGACCGCAAGCGAATGGAGCAGTAGAAGCCGCCAATAAGAATGTGAAGAAGATCTTGTCCAAGATGGTCCAAACCTACAAAGACTGGGCTGAAAAGTTACCCTTCGCCCTGTGGGGATACAGAACGACAGTAAGATCATCTACAGGCGCTACACCATTTTCCCTGGTATACGGAACAGAAGTAGTATTGCCAGTAGAGATAGAGCTTAAATCACTAAGGGTGGTCATGGAAGCCCAAATCCCGGAAGCCGAATGGGCGCAGCAGAGGCTACAGCACTTGAATTTACTGGATGAGAGTAGGCTGAAAGCTTATTACCATAATCAGATTTACCAGAAGAGATTGGCAAGGACTTTCGGAAAGAAGGTGAGAAAGCATCCGTTGAAAGAAGGGGACTTGGTGTTCAAGCAGATGAGGCCAGGCATACCAGATATTAGAGGGAAATTCAGACCTACCTGGGAAGGGCCGTATATCCTTAAGAAGCTGCTGTCCAAGGGAGCTGCAATCTTGTCGGATAGTGATGGGAACGAATTCAAAGAACCGATCAATGTCGACAGACTCAAAAGGTTCCACGGCTAAAGACCAAAATAAAAAGAAGAGAATAAAATGCCCTGCAAGTCGAAAACCGAAAAGAGGCGGCTGTGCTAAAATTGAGCGCCTCGACAGGGTGAAAACCGAAAAAAGGCATCTTGTGCAAAAATTAGAGGCATCAGAGAAAATATTTAATCGAGAAAACCCGAGAGGGCCGATTAATAACAGGAGTTTGATGCTGACAAAACCCACTCCGAGATTAGGTGTAGTCATATGCTTTTGAATTCTTGTCAAATGAAAATCATGTATGATGAAATCATATAGAAACGTACACAATTTCGCAATGAATAAAAGAATACATTTTCATTGATCTTTCAGTTCTGTCTTAAAAAGAAATATACCAATTGTTCATCTAATGATTATTGCTCAGTCCCTTCATTGGATATGTACTATTTGCTTTTAACAGAAGTTTTGGTGATAACCTAAAAAAAAAATAAAAAAAAAAAACAAAACAAAACAAAGAAGGCCGTTAGAGATGAAAACCGTAACTGGCTCTCTAAGCAAAAGTTAGGCCAAAGGGCAGGGTGAAAACCTGGAAATAGGCAGTCTGCCCTACAAAAAATATAAATATAAAATAAACAAAAGCCGCTGGATTGGGTTGGGTCCATTCCAGGCAAAAGTTAGGCAAAGGGTTGTGTGAAAATCCCATAAGGGACGCATTTCCCGCAAAGAAAAGCTAGTGTGAAAATCCACAAGGGATGCACTACTTTTAAAACAATGACGTTCAATGCCTAGAGCGATAAGGCGGCGTTGCTTCAGATGATCTTCTTTCAATCAGGTAACATACAATACAGAACATGAAACAGAATCCCGGGTAAATGATCATTGACCAGGGGGGCAAGGATATATACCGGACGTCTCTTTCAGAAAACTTGTCGACGATCTTCAGGTTTCAGGGGGCATTGTAGAGCAGGAAGGCTACAACCTCAGCGAACCATGGACCACCTAGGGCACAGTCTATACATTGTTGCAAGCATTTGCATTCCATATCATGCACACGTGATTTCTTGTATATTCCTATGCATACAATATTGCAGGAGAAATCGGCGGGGAACACCAACAAAAGCCGAGTGACGACACCAGTCCAAACATCTAAAGGAGCACAGTTCCAAAATTCATAGCGGTTAGCACGATGGCGGCACAACCCACAAGAGGTTGGCACGACCACGGCACTACCAAAATTCACAGCGGTTAGCACGATGGCGGCACAACCCACAAGAGGTTGGCACGACCACGACACTACCAAAATTCATAGCGGTTAGCACGATGGCGGCACAACCCACAAGAGGTTGGCACGACCACGGCACTACCAATTCACAGTGGTTAGCACGATGGCGGCACAACCCACAAGAGGTTGGCACGACCACGGCACTACCAATTCACAGCGGTTAGCACGATGGCGGCACAACCCACAAGAGGTTAGCACGACCACGGCACTACCAATTCACGTAGGTTAGCACGATGGCGGCACTACCCACAAAAGGTTAGCACGACCACGGCATTACCTGTTACAACCAAAAGACAGCAACAGCTATCATCATAACTCCATCCAGCAGGAAGATTGCCGCGTCAGGTACGCGTTTCTTTCCTTTTCCTGAATTTTGGCTCACCTAGGCACCCATGCACTAGCCTCTCCAAAATTGGGGGCAACTGTAGACACCGGGTCCCGAGTAGCCTTGATCAGGATTACCCAATGATGATAATTGCCTTCACAGGCTTAAAAGGTTAAAAGTGATGATTTTCTCGTCAAATTTGCATTTTAGAGTGAAAAATAAAAAAATAATAAAAAATATTTAAAAAATTAATTTTGAAAAGTGGGGGCTTAAAATTATAGTGTTTTTAGTCAATTTATAATTTAAAAATGAAAAAAAAAAAAAAATTCGGATCGCGAGTGTCGGGCGCGGCGGCGCGCCTGCGGCAGCGCGCTGGCGCCCAGCTCGCAGGCGCATGGGCGCCCGGCTCGCAGGCGCCCGGGCGCCCAGCGCGCAGGCGCCCAGGCGCCCATCGCATTGCGGATGCAAAGGCGATGCTCCGCGTCGCCGATGCTGCGCGTCACTAAAGGCGCGCGCAGCATCGCGCACGCTGAGCGCCGCACGGAGCGCTCGTGCGCGAGCGCCAGCGCACGGATTTCGCGCGGAAGCCCGCCTGGTCGCCGCGTGAGTCCCCGTCGCTCTATAGCGACGGGCAGCGTCCCTCTAGCGACGGCTCCCTGGCCGTCGGTATAGGGTCTGTTACCCTATTTTCCATTTTTTCAGCCTTTTTCCGATTTTTTCACCCAAAAATCCGTTTTTATCCCAAAATTAAGGGTTTTTGACTTCAAATAAAATTCCAAAATATTTTTTATAGATTATTAATTAATAAAACTTGATTTTATCCCCAAAAATAAAGGAATTTGAATAAGATTAGAATTGTTTCCCATAATTAAATTAGGGCAACCTTTTTATCTTTTAAATACTTTATGATGAAAAATCAAAAGGGAGCCTCCACTATTTTTTTTACATCAGAATTTCCAGCATTTCTCTTCCTCTTTGATTTTTCTTCTAAAGATTTTGAGATTTCTTTTTAATTAATAAGGTTTAATTGAAATTGAAAGGCCAATTTTCAATTGTTAATTATTCCAATTAATTTCTTTGTTTTTGCTCCATAAACACAAGAAATTAATCATCATTTTGACATCAATTTCCTTTTAATCTTAAGCATACAAATCAATTCCTTTGTTTTTCTTCATAAACAAAGAGAATTAATTTTATTGATTATTCTTTCAAGCAATTTTCCGGAAAATCATCACTTTTCCTTCATCAAATCCAATATTCTGAGGGTAAATATTCTTGGCTCCATTTCTATTTTATTTTATTTTTATTTAATTTATTCATATCTATTTTATTGATTTATTTATTGTTTTCATCTATTCATTTGGTGTATTGATCTTATATTTGTTCCATTTAATTGTTTATATATGATTTGATTTTTTATTCATGTGAATATTGATTTTTTTAATTCCTAACATGTAAATAATTTATTTTGATTCCTCATTATTTTTAACATGCAATTAATTAATTAATTTAAATTAATCTTTTTGCCATGTAAATAGTTTGTATTAATTATGAACACATCAATTAACCTTGTTATATATCATTATTATTTTCATCATTCCTTTGTTTACTAATTTTTATCATTGTTACATGATTTTATTATCATTTGTTTATTTATTCATTCATTATTTTTCACTTATCATCATTATTTTCATCATGTGTATATTTTCATGTACTAATTAATTAACATGTTTTATTTTATTTTCATCACATCATTTAATCATTTATCATATATAATCCATGTTTCTCATCTTATTTTGGTTTGTTAATATTTTTGATTCCATTATCATTCTTTTCATATCATCTTATTATATTTTAATTTGTTATTCATTATTTTGTATGTTTAATTGGTTTAATTGATTTAATCACTAACATTATTTTATTTGTATTTGCTTTTATGTCTAAACTCATTTTTTCGCTTGGGCGTTTTTGCGAGCACATCGGGAGGTCCAAAAAGGCTCATTTGGTTCATAGGTTTATTTTCCTTTATTTGTAATATCTTATTTAATTTTGCCATATAATTTTCTTGTAAAATTATTTATTTAGGCTCGCTAGAAAGAAAATCACAAAAACATTTTTATTAATTAACTTGACACTTTTTTTCTAAATAAAAGGGGACCAATGTCCTAGTTTTTCATACCCAAATAAATCATCACATCAAAATTGTTTCATAATAAATATGCATGCGAGGACCAATGTTCTCACTATTAATGAATAACTCGTTTTATGCATGCATTTCACTTTTATAAATGGGAGTTGTATTCCGCTCCTAGTGTTATTGTAATTTGTCTTTGAATGCTTTATTTTAGATTTTGGTTACATTTACCGCTTTTGATATGAATGAATGCGCCTTCAATTAATTGCATCCTGTGGAGAGAGAGTGAATCAATGATATTTAAAATTTGATCATAAAACAATCGAGGTAGAAATAGATGAGAAATCCCGGACCCAGCTCTGGTCTTTGGGCTCAAAAAGGCTAGAGGTCTACCCTCCAAGACACCTTTTTGTGCCACTAGACTTTAGCGCTAATCCTAGGCTCCTTAGGGCGAGAGGTTTACCTTCAAAGACCCCTCTGGCTGGCCCAAAATGGATACCAAGCGCAGTCTTAGGCTCTCCGAGGCGAGAGTAACTTTCCCAATGTTTTATTGGGTGGCGACTCCATGATACCTCCTTGTTTCCCAACATAGACGCACTTGCGATTTATCGCAAGCTGCCAACGGACCCACAAATGCCCCGGTCGCCCACGTGCGGGCGGTCCGAAAGGGCGGCGCTCGGGATCCGGCGCGCGTCACAACCTCATTTTATTAAATATAAAACCATTGAGTCATTTTTATACATCAACGGGATATGAAAGGAGTACATCCATATACATAATATAATCAATAAAAGAAATGAAACAAGAGGATTAGGAAACTAAACCGGACGAGATCCTCCAAACATGGTAGATAGCCGCTCAAGCTCGAGATAATCCAGGAGGACCGATGTACAGTCACAGAAAGTTAAGAGAGGTTAATATACATAAAATTAACACATAAGGAGTCAAGGAGACTTGGAAGAGATAAAAAAAAAGGTTTAAAAGGAGGGAGACAGAACCCACCGACGGCCTTCCTTATTTAACCGACGGGCGTTGGTTCGGGTATCCGATATGCCCGTTTGTCACTCAAGGAGGGGCGTCTGTAGGTGGGTGACCGATGGGCGTCGGTGATAAAGATGACCCGTCGGTCACCTCTGTCTCCGAAAAAAATAGAATGGAGAGGGAGAGAAAAAAAACCTTTTCAAAGTCAAAAAAAGAATTTTATCCCAAAAAGAGATAAGGGAGTCAAGATAAAAGAAAATAATGATAGATATTCAAAAATTCCACAAAATGAGAAATAAATATGGAGAAATAACCCGGAATATTTACCCTCAGATAATCGCTTCAGGTGAGATTCTTGTGTCGGTTAGAGCCCCGCGCATTCCACGAGAAGCAAAGATGAAAGATTAAAGAGAGAAAATGAGATATTTCACCTTCAATCCCTCAGAAAATCGATTTTGGAGTCAAAATCTAAAGAAAACTAATTAGCTTTTAGTTCCCTTTGATTGATTTGATCCTTGATTCAATAGATTTCTTTAGAAAAAGTGTTTTTGGAAGAGAGAGAAAATGTGCTTGAAATTGGGCAGAGTTTCCTCTTCTGAAAATTTTTCCCACCCTTTTCAAATGAAAATCCGGAGCTTTTATAGCCAGACACGACCGACGGGCGTCGGTGTATAGAGGCGGGCGTCGGAAGAATCCTTCTGACACAAGGATTCGTCCGACGGCCCTGCCACATCCACCGACGGGCGTCGAAAGGGTTGCGTGCTCCGGGAAACCAGGCGGCATTCTGACAGGGGCGGTGATTTTCCGACGGGCGTCGAAAAATACCTAGAGCCGTCGGTGACTCGGAGCGACGGGCCGGCTTGATAGATGGGCTGGCCGTCTGTGGAGGACAAAAAGCCCTTTGACTCGAAAAAAACCTCTGTTTTCCCCTCCCTCGGCCCAGGAATGATAAAAACCTCACTTCTCATGGAACGCGGGGCTAAAACCTCTAAATCCAACCTCCCATACAGGCTTGGACACTGATTTCATCACAGGGCAACCTCTGATCCGGACCGCTCCGGGACACGGTGCTTACAATTGCCGAAGAAGTAGGGAAGCGAATGGAGGAGTTTAAGGCCAGGATGATGGCGATAATGGGCAACCTTACCACTACCTTAGGCCCACTTGTCGGGCAACAGGCTGCTACTCTAGTTAGAGAGCAAAATGAGCAAGGGGTTGCTAGAGAGGATCCCCCAGCCGCAGTTGACCCACCTGTGGTTGAGCCAAGAGTGCCAGCGCCTATCAAGCAGAGGGAAGGCCCTAAATCTGTGATTAACTTATGGGATGAGCAAGATGAACTGATGATAGTCAAGGGAAAATTGCCCAAGCTAGAAGATGCAATGTGGAGGAAAATGGAGGAAAAGTTTGAAGCTATGACAAGGATGTTTAATGTAGGAAGAGGGATGAATCCCGAGGATCGAGAATTGAATAGCGATGATCTAATACCTCAGAACTTCAAGATGCCTGATATTTCTAAATTTGATGGCACTTCCGATCCCACCGCACACATAAAGCAGTACTCGTTAGTAATGAAGGGTACTACTTTAACAAAGAGACAGAAGATTGAGTATTTTTGTCTGAGCTTAACCAGCCCAGCGGTGGATTGGTATCATGGGCTAGACCAAAGGACGAAGGAGGATTGGGATTTGTTAACAGAGGAATTACTCAAACAATATGATTGTAGTACAGGAATGGAAGTAACCCTGAAAGACCTGGAATTATTGCAACAAAAGGCAAGCGAGTCTTTCCATGAGTATTTGACCCGATGGAGAAACCGGGTTATGGAGATGAAGCGCAAACAGATACTCTAGATCAGATATGGCTCTTTATCAAAAATGCGAGCTCGTATCTGAGGGATGGATTGAAGATAAAGGGATTGAGAGATTGGGAGTCTTTAAAAGACATCGCTATTGAGGCTGAGGGAGAGTACCTTTTGAGAAAGGCCAATAGTGAAGCTTATGCCAAAAGGGGTTATGCTAATCAAGGGGCAACCAAGCCAGCGAGCTCCAGTAGTGGAAATCAAAGTGGGAAGACAGCTGAGGTATCGGCAACAGGCATGAGTCTAAGGTACTTCTCGAATTTGGGTCGGCCTTTATCGTGGGTGTTAAAAAGATTGATAAAAGAGGGGAAGCTGTGGCCCCTATCACCCAGGCCAGCTAGAAACCAAGGACAGCCAGGGCATAAAGAGAATGAATACTGCACTAATCACTAGCATACCGAACATTTAACAAATAACTGTGTGACACTGAGGCACCAGATTAAAGATCTGATCGACAGCAAACAGATCACCGACCCAGAACGGAGAGAGAGTAAGAAAAAGTCTAACTATAATGCTGTGCCACCACCCGTTTTCATGATTGGGTCAAGTCTACCCGAATGGTATGTCTTGCAGGATTTGTATGGGAATGAATATGTTGTTGTTACTCGCTGTGGGGTTGATGAAGAAAGGATGTCCGTGGGGGCAATAGATTGTTGGTCCACCAGTGAGAGTGGCAAAGAAGATGAAGATGAGGAGAAAAAAGAAAAATCTGTGGACTTATGGGAATCAAATGAAGAAGGGAAAGAAGAAGGGGCTGTAACAAGGAGTAGCAGAGTGGTCCCAGAGGTGGAGAACTCACAGGAACCAGCGCAAGCACCAGCAGAAAGAGAGCCAAAAGAGAATTAAATAGTAAAGCAGTTGAAGAAGACAACGGCTCAGATATCTATATGGGACCTTTTAAGACATTCTCCTTCACACAAACAAAGATTGGTTGAGGCTTTGAGTGAGTCTACCATGGCCACCACAATTTCTCCATCCAAATTGCTAGATCTTGTCAAAGGGGGATCAGGAGAGAGATTGCTTTATTTAGATACTGAACTGCCAACTGAGGGCCGCAATCACAACCGGCCGATGTACATCAATGCACAAATTAATGGTAAGCACACCGCTTGTGTCATGGTGGATGACGGGTCATCTATAAATGTCTGCCATTTAGTGGCACTTCAGGCTTTTGGATTAGAAGAAAGCAAGCTTAGCATGTTTGATTTGACCATCACAGCCTATGATAATTCTAGCAGACAACCCTCGGGAACATTTAAAGCTCTGGTCAAGACTGGACCTATTGAGACGGAAGCAGAATTTGTGGTTTTGCCTATTCTAGCCAATTTCTCAGCTCTACTTAAAAGGCTGTAGTTCCATAAGTTAGGAGGAGTGCCGTCTACCCTATACCAAATGATCAAGATACCACATGAAGAAGAGGTGGTGACTATTAAGGCGGCGAGAGAAAACCAAGTATCTGCTTTGGGGATTTCTAACCAACCATTTAGTGGCTTTCATGTGTCTGTGATAGGAGAAGAGCAAGGTTCAGCGGGTACCCCTCAGGTGGTAAATATGATGAAAAAGATGCACTTTCTTCCAGGAGCTGGTCTGGGTAAAAATTCGCAAGGGCTGCAGTCTGCTATCACTACTAGAGGCCAGAAAGATCGAAAGGGTTTAGGGTATAAAGGTGAACGCGGCAAGAAGAAGTCAGAAAAGATCCTCCATATTTCAAAAACTTTTGTTCCTGCGTCCTCAGTATGTGCTTATACCAGAGAAGAAGAGCTTCAGTGGGTGAATGGAAAGATCGTTCCAGGGTTCAAAATTTTTAATGATGTCTTTGACTGGGATGTTGGAGTAATCAAGTCTGCAGAGGACTTCTGGGATGAGGAGATTTTGATGCAGTGCAGTGTATGGGACAAAGATGAGCCCGAGGAGATTGTAACTGAGAAGTGTTAGCCCCCCAGTTGAAAGGAAAAGAGAAGATGGTAGAGCCAGATTTAAAGATTGAAGATCTGAGGATTTCACCAGAGATAGTTGAAAAGCCTTCATCAAGCCAAGAGGCCAAAGCACAGTTTGCTGCAACATCAGCACCAACCGAAGATAAAGACAATAGTCATATAGATAGTCTTTTTATGCAAGAACTATTCGATGAAGACAATGTTAATGTTTCTGATTATATTAATAATATGAACAACTTTGCTTATTTGTGTGATTTTTCTGATGATTTCATTTCTCATGATCATAAACATGATGCATTCATCTTTGATATTAATTCAACTAGCACAACTGCATTCAATCTTGGAACTTTGGAAAACCCAAACGAAATTTTGATAGCATTAGATATAACTCCTGAGGAGAGAATAAAATTTGAGAGAATTTTAAGAAAATATGAAAAAATCTTTGCCTGAACTTATGAGGACATGCCGGGAATTGATCGAGAGGTCGCCGAGCATGCTATTCCAACTTACCTAGAGTCTAAACCTGTTAAGCAGAAGCTCAGAAGACTTAGGCCAGAATGGGCACAAAAGGTGAAAGAAGAGATCCATAGGCAGATTGAGGCTAAGTTTCTAGTGGAAGTTCAATACCCGACCTGGTTAGCTAATGTAGTTCCTGTGGCTAAGAAGGATGGGAAGGTCTGCGTATGTGTGGATTATCGGGACTTGAATAAGGCTTGTCCAAAAGATGACTTTCCATTGTCTCTCATAGATGTACTGGTAGACAGTGCAGCTGCTTGCATGATGTACAGCTTTATGGATGGTTATGTATGTTATAATCAGATGCTCAACAAGATAATCAATTGAATTAAGACAGCCTTCATCACAGAATGGGGGACATTTGCCTACCGGGTTATGCCTTTTGGTTTGAAGAATGCAGGTGCAACTTATCAGAGAATGGCAATGAGAATCCTAGATGACTTGATTCACAAGGAGGTAGAGGTATATGTAGATGACATGATGATTAAGTTAGCCACTAGAGAAGGCCACTTTGAAGCTCTGAAAAAGTTCTTTCAAAGGATCAGTAAGTACAACCTTCACCTTAACCCCAAGAAGTTCATTTTTGGAGTTACCTCAAGTAAACTATTGGGCCATGTGGTAAGTCAAAGAGGAATAAAAGTAGATCCTGATAAAGTCAAGGCTATTAGAGAGATGCCAGCGCCCCAGAAAGAGAAAGAGGTTAAGAGTTTCCTGGGAAAACTTCAGTACATCAGTCGATTTATCGCCAAGCTAGTCTCAGTATGTGAGCCCATCTTCAAGCTTCTCAGAAAGAACCAACCGGTGGTGTGGAATGATGATTGCCAACTGGCCTTTGATACTATAAAGAACTATCTTTTAAATCCACCTGTCTTAAGACCACCATGTTGTGCCAAGCTACTAATCCCGTATTTAGCAATAAAAGATAGCTCAGTGGGTGCCATGATGACCTAGGAGGATAAATTTGGAGTGGAGTTTGTTGTTTATTACCTTAGCAAGAAATTCCTGCCATATGAAGCCAAATATGTTGAAGTAGAAAAAAATTTCTTAGCCGTAATCTAGGCTTCTAAGAAGTTGCGACACTACTTTCACTGTTTTAGCGTGCAAGCGGTTGCTAAGCATAACCCGCTTAGGTACCTTCAATAGGCACCCTCTCTGCTAGGAAAGATGGAAAGATGGTTATTATTGTTACAGGAGTTTGATGTTGAATACATTACCAGGAAGACCATTAAGGGTAGAGCAGTGGCTGAATTCTTGGCTGAACACTCTATTGAGGGAGACCAGTTCGAATACAATTTTCCAGATGAAGATGTCGTGGCCATAACAGTACAAGAGTGGCAGATGTTCTTTGATGGGGCAGTTAACAAAAAGGGGGCAGGAGCAGGGATTATTCTTATAACCCCGGATGGTGAAAATCCACCATTAGCCAAGAAGTTGAGATACAAGGCAACCAATAATGAAATAGAATATGAAGCTTGCATCTTTGGATTGGAAGCATTGCTTGCTCTGGGGGCAAAGACCGCAGAAGTCTTCGGAGATTCATCCTTAGTAATTCATCAGATCAGAGCGGAATGGTCAGTCAAGGAAGAGAAGCTATCGCCTTATGTGAAGCACTTGAAAATGTTGAGTAGCCAGTTTCAGACCTGCACTTTTCACTTCGTCCCCAGGGATGAAAATCAGTTGGCTGATGCTCTCACGACATTAGTGTCCATGTGAGATAATCCAATGGGGGTTGCTATGAGACCTGTGCTAATCTCTAGTGCGAAGAAGCCTTGTTTCGAAACTGAGCAGATAATGGATGTTGAGGTCGCTGATGGAAAACCTTGGTATTATGATATTCAGAACTACTTAAAACAGTCAGTTTTTCCAGAAGAAGCCACTGAGAAAGTGCAGAGAATGATTAGAAAGTTATCCTCTCAGTTCATCAGTGTGGACGGAACTTTGTATAAAAGGAAAGTGGATGGTATCCAATTAAGATGTTTGGTGGAGAAAGATGTCGAAAGGATTATAGAAGAGATTCATGCCGGTGTTTGTGGAACTCACATGAATGGTTTGGCCAGGGATTTTATTGGCTCACAATGGACACGGATTGTTCAAGGTATGTGAAGCAATGCCAATTATGCCAGCAGTACGCGAATTTGAGGCATGTGCCAGTTTCAGATCTACATAATTTGATGTCTTCATGGCCATTCGCAACTTAGGGGATAGATATCATGGGTAAGATACGCCCTACAGCTTCTAATGGGCACAGATTTATTGTGGTCGCCATCGATTACTTCACTAAATGGGTTGAAGCTGAATCTTTCAAAAAGGTTGATGTTAGGGACATGGCTAAGTTCATCGAGCAGAATTTGATATAAAGATATGGCCTCCCGCACCACATTGTGTCTGATAATGGGGTACAATTCTTAGCAGAAACTAAACAGATGCTCCAGAAATATGGAATTCAGCATCACAAGTCTTCTCCTTACCGACCTCAGGCTAATGGCGCGGTTGAAGTGGCGAACAAGAATGTTAAAAGAATATTAGCCAAGATGGTTTAGAGCTATAAAGACTGGGCAGAAAAGCTACCATTTGCACTCTGGGGTTACAGAACCATAGTCAGAACCTCTACGGGAGCGATGCCTTTCTCTCTGGTATATGGAACTGAAGCAGTTCTGCCAGTAGAAATCGAACTAAGATCTTTGAGGGTAGTCATGGAAGCTGAGATTCCAGAGACAGAATGGGCACAACAGCGACTATTGTAGTTGAATTTGTTGGATAAAGATAGGTTACAGGCATATTATCACAATTAGGTCTATCAGAAAAGGCTAGCTCGGTCTTTGGCAAGAAGGTAAGGAGGTACCCATTGAAGGAAGGGGATTTGGTCTTTAAGATGATGAGGCTAGGAGTGCTAAACATACGTGGACAATTCAGGCCAACCTGGGAAGGTCTATTTGTGCTGAAGAAGTTACTGATAAAGGGAGCAACAATTTTAGTAGACAGTGATGGGAATGAGTTCAAAGAACCGCTCAATGTTGACAGATTAAAAAGATTCCATGGCTAAAAGCTAAAATAAAAAGAAGAGAATAAATGACCCGTGGGTCAAAAACCGAAAAAAGGCGGGCTTGCTAAAATTTGGCGCCCTGTCAGGGTGAAAATCGAAAAAAAGGCATCCTGGGCAAAAATTAAGGGCCGAGAGAAAATTTTCAATCGAGAAAACCCGAGAGGGCCGATTGATAACAGGAGTTTGATGCTTACAAGATCTATTCCGAGATTAGGTGCAATGTAACACCCCGAAATAGCCCTAGAAGAATTATAGAATTTTGGTGCAAGAAGATTAGTGTTGTGTGTGTGAGTCCTGTCGTGAGCGCGACAAGTGTCGTGGGCACGACAGAACCACTTCGGTGATAGGGTAATTAATTGGCCTTTGTAAATTGTAGCTTTGTAGGAGAATGACACATGGCTTTGTAGGGAAATGACAAGTGGCAATAGATTAACTTATGTTAAGAGTGATTAAGAGTTAAAAAGAGGATGAGGATGTAATTATTTGGGTAGATGGCATTTATTACCATAGTTAATTGTTGGATTGACTTGGACTATCTGTTTCTTTCTTCTTCTTTCACGTGGGTTTTCTTTCTTTTCCCTTATTCTGCTCTTTCTTTCGTTCCTTCTTCTTCTTCTTTACACTGTTTTGAGTGATTCATTTGGGTTGGCTTTGAGAGGGGCTAGTAGAGCTTGATTAGATATCCTACGAAGGTAAGTAATACTATTTAGTTAGTATTGGTCTTCTTCTTTTATTTTATTTCTGTTTTTGATTTAAAGTAAGAGAGAAGAGTAACTTTGTTATTTTGAATGGTTTGTGTATGGAAGCTGTGGACAAGAGGCCCAATAAAGGCAAAGAGAAGGTCGGAGCCGAGTAGAGAGCGCGGTTCAACGTCCTAGAGGTAGGGATCGTGTGCGGTTTTTCCTATTTTGCATGTGTTGTGACTTTGAATGTGTTAATAGAGATTTGGTTGTATAAAGAAATGTACTTGGAGCTTAAATTAGCTCAATTGTTTTTGAGTGTCTGTAAAATCATTTTGATGGCTTGTAGTGTTTCAATGTCTAAAGTGATTGTGTGATTTGAGTGAAAACTTAGTTATGAGCATGATTTATAGGGTAATTACATGTTAAAAGAGGAGTGGTTGCATGTGAAAATAAAAGAGTTGGTTTGGGTTTTGTTTGAGTTTAACTGTGTGTGGTTTTTGCCTTTGGAATTAGGGAACACGCTTCTGTCGCGAGCGCGACACAAGTAGCGATCGCGACAGAATCGCGTCTTTCATTTCCGTAGGAAGCGAGTTGGAAATTTGATTTTCAGAGTTGTGAGGAGAGAGTCACGAGACGTGAGGGTAGGTCACGACTCGTGACCCTTGGGCGAGCCTCGTAGTGAGGCGTGAGATGGCATCACGTCTCGCAATGCCTCTCTCAATTGCTGTGAGAGTTCAGTCACGAGACGCGACGAGCAGTCACGCCGCGTGACCTTCCTCCGGCGAGGTGTAAGATGGCATCACGACCCGTGATGCCCTCTCTCTGTTGTGAGGATCCTGTCACGAGTCGTGATGGGCAGTCACGACTCGTGACCCCTTCCTTCCTGGTGGGCGTGAAGTGAAGCAGATCGTCACGAGCCGTAATCGCATGTACGACTCGTGACGGCCCTATTTCCTTAGGCTACTGTCGCGAGCGTGACACAAGTCGCGATCGCGACAGTGAGCCTTTTTCCGCCTGTTTTGTCTTGTTTTGGTCTTTTGCTCCTGTTTTGAGTTATTAAAGGTCTAAATGGGTCTTGCATGTTATCATTTAGCCTGTGTTTGGTTTAAATTATCTTTTAAACCTCTTAGAAGATTAGTAATAATTAAATGTACATGATTAGTAAAAGTTATACATGAATTAAATGTATTTGAATTACAGTAAATGAGTTGATATCAGTGTACAGTATATGAGTTGTTAGAGCCTGATTACCGTTATAGTGGACAGATAAGCATGCTTATAAAGGGCTAGAGTGCAGCTGCTAGAGTTGGCCTTAATTGTGCCCAGAGTTCGGAATACCTTTTGTATTCCATAGAGTTTGAGTTAATTCTCCATATGTAAGATACTGTAAACAGTATCCAGAGTTACCCGTATCCACCGTGAAAGGAATTCAGGCTTATTGTTTTATCCCCGTTATTGTTAGTGTATAGTGAACATGAAATGATCATATGTAGTGTTATAAGTAAATGTTTAAAGTATATAAGATGAATGCTACAGGATAGTTATGTATACCAGCACATGTTTATATGAATTAGAATCCATGATTAATATGATTGTGAAATTATATGCATGAGTTGTTTGAGCAGCGCATGGGACATGTATACTTTATTGCTGACTTCGAAAGAAGTCCATTGCATTATTTTTCATCCCCACTAAGCGTTATCGCTTAGCACGGATGTTTGTTTCCGTGTAGGTACAGGTTCGAAACAGTAAGAGCGTGCATCTGCAGGTCAAGGCCACTAGGACTTTTGTTATGACTTTTTTTGTATAAGTTAAAGATAGATATAGAAACTTTTGAGTAAAATCATGTGTAGATGTATATGTAAATGACTACAGTAAATATGTACAGAAATGAATATGTAATATAATAAAGATAACAGTTTTGTAACTTGTATATATGTAGTTAATGCGAATCACATGTTGGGCCCTAGTGTAGTATTATTTCATTATTCTTAGATGAATGTGTTTATGCTATCGCTTCCGCTAATGCATGTACATGTATAGGTAAGTGTCTGCGTGGCGCCCCGATATCCCTTACCGGGGGTATGGGGGTGTTACATGCAGTCTTGTGCTTTTGAATTCTTGTCAAAAGAAGATCATGTATGATGAAATCATATAGAATTGTACACAATTTTGCAATGAATAAAAGAGTTCCATGTGCATTTTCATTCATCTTGTAATTCTGTCTTCAAAGCAACATATCATGGATCTATCTAATGACTATTATTTGAGAATCCTCTCTTTAAAAAAAAAAGTCATTAGAGATAAAAACCGTAATTGGCGCTCTAAGCAAAAGTTAGGCCAAGGGGCAAGGTGAAAACCTGAAACCACAAGAGTGTTCAGGGATTCTCAGTGTTAGCGTCTCCTTTGACCAAGCTACTTCGGAAGGATGTCAAGTTTGTATGGACTGAAAAGTGTCAAGCCAGTTTTGATCGTTTAAAAGAGTTATTGGTTAAAGCTCCTGTGCTTACACAGCCTGTTTCGGGTCAAGAGTACACTATGTACAGTGATGCTTCGGGAATTGGGTTAGGTTGTGTTCTGATGCAAGGGAATAAAGTAGTAGCTTATGCATCGAGACAGTTGAAGCCTCATGAGCGGAATTACCCGACTCACGATTTGGAGTTGGCAGCGGTAGTGTTTGCGCTTAAGGTTTGGAGACACTACTTGTATGGGGAGACGTGCAGAATTTTCACCGATCACAAGAGTCTTAAGTATTTGTTAACACAGAAGGAGTTAAATTTGAGACAGCGGAGATGGTTAGAGCTCTTCAAGGATTATGATTGTATCATTGACTATCATTCGGATAAGGCTAATGTGGTGGCGGATGCTCTTAGTAGGAAGTCTTTGTCTGCGTTACTGGCTAGTCGAGGCAGATGGAGATTTGATTCTGAAGGTGCTCTGATTGCTCAACTTAAAGTTAAGCCTAGTTTGAGATCGGAAATTATAAAGGCTCAGTTAGATGATCATGTGTTTCAGCGTGTTTGTCAAGCAATGAAAGAGGGCAAGCGGACTGAGTACTTATTAGACAGTGAAGGAGTGTTGAGGCACGGTAATCGGTTATGTGTACCTAATGTGGGTGAGTTAAGAAAGAAGCTCATTCGTCAGTCTTCACTATGCATCCTGGTGGAGACAAGATGTATCAAGATCTGAAGCAATTTTATTGGTGGCCGGGAATGAAAAGAGAGATAACAGAATTTGTTTCAAGGTGTCTTACTTGTCAGCAAGTGAAAACCGAGCATCAAGTGCCATCGGGATTGCTTCATCCCTTACCCATTCCTCAATGGAAATAGGATGACATCACGATGGATTTTGTATCTGGTCTTCCTATGACTCAGCGTAAGCATGATTCTGTATGGGTTATAGTGGATCGATTGTCAAAGTCTGCGCATTTTCTACCAGTGCGAGTGGATTATTCGATGGACAAGTTGGCAGAACTTTATGTGAATGAGATAGTTCGATTGCATGGAATTCCGTTATCCGTTGTATCAGATAGAGATCCCCGTTTTACATCTAAGTTTTGGAAAGAACTTCAGGTAGCCTTGGGAACACGGTTAAATTTCAGTACTGCTTTCCATCCGCAGACTGATGGTCAGTCAGAGAGGGTTATCCAAATGTTAGAAGATATGCTCTGGGGTTGTGCTTTAGAGTTCTCAGGAAGCTGGGATCGGTATGTGTCTTTGATGGAATTCGCATATAATAACAGTTATCAGGTAAGTATTGGTATGGCTCCTTATGAAGCACTGTATGTACGAAAATGTAGAACACCAGTATGTTGGACTGAATTGTCAGAAAAAGCTATGATTGGTCCGGATATAGTACGGGATACCGAAGAGAAAGTGAGGGTTGTGCAACAGAACTTGAAGGCAGCTAAGGACCGACAGCGTTCTTATGCTAACTTGAAGCGCAGAGATATTCAGTATGAAGTGGGTGATAAAGTTTTCTTGAAAGTGTCACCGTGGCGTAAGGTTCTCCGTTTTAGAAAGAAAGGCAAACTAAGTCCACGCTTTATTGGCCCATATGAGATTCTAAGGAAAGTAGGTCCAGTAGCATATCAACTAGCTTTGCCTTTGGAGTTAGTTAGACTACATGATGTTTTCCATGTGTTTATGCTCAGGAGATATCGGTCAGATCCTTCGCATGTGTTACCGGTGCAAGATATTCGGATTCAGTCAGACTTTTCTTTTGATGAAGAACCAAAAAGGATTTTGGATAGGGAAATCAGACAGCTTCGGAATAAGCAGATACCGTTAGTCAAAGTTCTATGGCAACATCACGGTATTGAAGAAGCTACATGGGAACCAGAAGAAGCTATAAGATTGCAGTACCCTCAGTTATTTAGAACAGGTAAGAATTTCGAGGACGAAATTCTGTTAAGTGGGGGAGTATTGTAACACCCCAAAACCACCCCAGTAGTTTGAGCCTGTCCGTGTCTGTATGTGTGTATTTGTATGTGTTACATGTATGTGTTTAATTGGATTATTTATTTAATTTATGTATATTAATTTGAGAAGAGGAGTTAGACTATAGTATAAGTGGGTGTATGGAAATAAAATGTGATTAAGAGATGAATTAGTGGGTATAGTAAAGTATGGGAGTAGGGTGTGATATGGGACATGTGTCTTATGGGGAGAGTGACATGTGGCATAGTGGATGGGTTAGCATTTAATGAGTTTGGTGAGAAAGAGAGAAGGCAGCTCTTCTTCCCTTTGATTCCCGTTCTTCTTTCTTCCTCACGCCGTTCTTCTTTTCTTCTTCTTTCTTCTTGTTCTTTCCTTCTTCTTGGCCCGATCTTGCTCCCTCTCCTTTCCCTTGAGAAGATTTAGTTGTTTGGCTTTTGATTTTGAAGCTCAAAGGTGAGTTGGGGTTATGGGTGTTTTAGATTCTTCTTCTTCCTCTTCTCTAGGTTTTAGTTTATATGTATTTGTTTATGGGTTGTTTTAGAATTGATCTTGGTTATGGTGGATTTGTGGTTCAGAGGAGGCTCCTAGGCCGGATAAAGGAAAAGAAATCGCTAGCGAGAGCGGAGCTCACGAAAAGGAGCTAAGGAGAGAAGGTTTGGGAATGTTCATCTTTTATGTATATATGTGAATTGGGTTGGATAATTATGCTTTTGGTTTTGATTGTGGTTGTAAGTTGTAATTTAAATCACATTAATTATGATATGAGATGCTAGAGAATGAATATTGTTGAAGGAATTGTGAGAAATTATGTGAATAGTGATAATTGTTGTTAAATGTGCTGTTTTGGAAATTCTTAGAATTGGACATGTAATTGACTTGATTTAATTGAGATAATTGGTGATAAAGCTGGGTTTTTAATTATGTTATGAGTTGTGGATGCTTGGATTGCTGAATTTTGATGTTTGGAATCAATTTTGGAAGTTTGGATGTGAATATTGTGTGAATTCTGCAGATTTTGGGCGTAAGAGTTGAAAAACCCGTGTCTGTCGCGATCGCGACACTGTCGCGAGCGCGACAGAATGCGGAGGTTTCAACCCTCGCGCCGGCGCGAGAGATGTCAAGCCAAAGAACTCAAGGGAGCTCTCTGTCGCGAGCGCGACAACTATCACGAGCGCGACAGAGTACTCGAGCTCCGAACTTGTGCAAGGCTTCCTTCTGTCGCGAGCACGACAATCCTCGCGAGCGCGATAGAAGAGTAGCACCTTCATCCTCTCGCGAGCACGAGATCCCTCACGATCGCGAGTCGAGGCGAGGAGGTGTAGCTTGGCTTCTGTCGCGAGCGCGACAGACGTGACTTCCAAATTTGATTTCTTCTCCTTTTTGCTTAATGACTTAACTTCTTTTGCATGCTGTTCTATTAAAGAGTTGACTATCTATTTATATGGATAATATGTATGTAAACGTGATAAGATTTTTGCATAACCTGCTAATGTCGGATAAGTGGATAGTTAGGCATGCCTAATAGAGTTATGTGCCGCTGCCGCTATGTGTACGACTTTGGACCCTGATCAGGTCCCCCGATTGGATCCTCGCGATCCTTCTGTCTGAATCTTTCTTAAGATTCTATGTGAAAACATTTTTGGAATAAAGCAAATAGAATATTTTGATACCTTCGGGTATCTATGTATTTGAATTATGATACCGATACTCTCAAGTATCTATGTGTACTCGTTATCCACTCATTATGATTAAGCAGGTGTCATTGTATTTTGTACAAGAATCTTTGGATGAGAATGCAAATATCTGAATTAACTATGTATGATTATATGCCCATAATTATATTGTTATCATATGTTTTCTGTTATCGTCACTGTGAGTGGCGGTTATGCATTTTGTGTTTTCCCCACTAAGCGATTTCGCTTAGCACGGGTGTTTATCCGTGCAGGTGTGGAAGGTTTTTGATTGCCTTGGGTGGGGCGTGTCGCATCGGGAAGGCCAACGCAACTAGAGATTGGAAGTTTTATAGTATAGGCTTTCCTTTCTTTTGTAATGGATGTAATATTTTGTTAGCCCTTGGAACAATGTATCTTGGGCTTTTGTAAATTGGTTCTTTTTGTAACCTTTTGTAACATGTAAAGACTTTCTTTTTAAATATTAATAAAAAGAATCCATTTTGTTCTGTATCCCTCTTCTTTCTCTTAAAGTTTTTATTTATACGAATATATGATTCCTATGTGATGTTTGCATGTTTGTACTAGTGGGGTGTGACACTCCTATCTATCTTGGGTCCTTCTCGCTCTAATCACGAGTAGAAGTATCCATAATATAGGTTGGGGTGTGACATCATGAACATTCATTCTCATGTTGTGCCATATTTTGCACTTATACCTTCATTATATGCTGCTTGCATGAACACTGCAAATCTATGCATGCACATCATTTATTATGCAGTGTTTACACACTCACTTATAATTTTTTGTAGGTGTTTTGCGCACACACGTCCTTGCACATATTTCATGTGCACATTCCTACACAATATGTTTTTACACATATTTCGCACATATAGTTCCTTACACGCATTGCTAATATGCATGACACTATTGCATGCATCTTTCCTTGTACATGATTCTTAGCACATAGTTTGCACATATTTTACAAATAACTCTTTGTATACCTATATGATTCTTGGGTATATAAATTTTGATAGAATAAAAATTTTTTTGTGTTAAGTTGTTCCCTAAAATGCTGACATGTTTGCACCTTATTAAGGTACCTATGATTCAAAGTCTGACTCTGCCTAAGTAGTTCTCAACTATGAATGGCTTTGATCTCAGTTCTAGAAATCTGCATTTCATTCCATTTCGAATTAAGCAAAGAATAAATATGTTTGATCTCTGAGTGCTGGATCACATGAAAACATTTAACTATACCATGTAATTTCTAAGTTCAGAGTACTTCTGGCCCATTTTGGAAACAAATTGAAAAAAACTAGTTTCAATTAGGGGATTGGATGAAAACTCACTAAGAGCACTAGAACCTTTCTGATTGCCCGTAAAAGCGATCCCTGGATAAGGCTGAATCTAGAAAATGATTTAGGCAACCATTCTTTATATAGCTCTCTAAATGACCATTTTCTACCCTTCTTTTGCAATCGCTTGCTAGCCCGTTAAGCCTTTATTTTGGTATGCTAAATGCGTACCGATTTTATTATTACACATGTTAAAACTACCCTTCGCCTAAAATAATTTTGGCTTCCCCTTAGAAGAATGGCCACTCTAATAGGGATAGATGTACATTACGACATTCCTTCGGGCTATCAAAAATCACCGTGATAAGGATGGGTTTACACTTCGGAGAAAAGAGTTTCAATCATTGATAATTCCCTTGGGTTATCAAAAATTGCCCTAATAAGGATGGGTTCACACTTCGAGGAAAAGAGTTTCAATCATTGATAATTCTTTGGGCTATCAAAAAAATCGTCCTGATAAGGATGGGTTTATACTTTAGGAAGGGGGTTTAATCATTCTCCTTGTGTAATTAAAGATGTGAGCTTGCAAAAAAAAAAGAAAAAAAAAAGAAGCGATAAAAAAAAAAAGAAAAAAAAAAGAAAAAGAAGAAAAAGTAGAGCTCAGGATAATACCCCTTGATGAGTTTCAGTGGTCATTTTTTTTTAACTTAATTGTTATGCTGAGTTTGATGAGCAAAAGTACTACCAAGTCCTAATTCAAGAATTCTTGAACAGTATGCAATTGGGCTAGGAATGGTCCTTTCATCCGTCGAGTGAATGTTGCGGCCATTTTTCTCCAGAAACTTGATCCTTTCTTGGTAACCATCTGCCTAAGCTTAATGTTACAACCGAAGTAAGTCCTCTTGATTCTTGGTTCAGTCTTATCTAATTAGCGGAGATGACCTTCTAATAAGGTTTGGTACGTAGGAAGAGGAATATGGTGTTTCTTGAGCTTTAAGCGAGAAGCCACGATTGCATTTATTCATTCGAGTTGAGTCTCGTCCCCAACGTTGTGTCTAGAATTTGCTTTCAAATGGTGAAAAAAATCCTGTTTTGGCCTTTTGCACAAACGCACAGAGATTGCATGGTATGCATTGTATTTACGTGTTGGTTAAGTAAATATTTATATTTACATGTTTATCCCCTTGCCCTTCATTGGGAATGACTCCTGAATTCTTTTGCTAAGATTGAATCAGTTGAGAATGTGGTTCATTCAATGCGTTCAAGGGTAGATAAAAGCTCGAGTTTGTGGTACCTAATAGGTTGCAATCATTTTACAATCTTGGGGTATTTCTTATCACTACTCATGAAAGTGATACTTTGCATATACTGCCAGCAATATTCTTTGTACATATGCTTTCTACAAATGTTTTTACACATAACTGTATCAATCATTCTTATAAATAGTTTTACATGTATAATTCTTAGTGCATCTCTTTTGTTATTAGATCTTTAGCGAGCATATTTCATAGATACTTTTACGTACATATCTCTCTAAACTTCATTTTTATAATCGATTATTTTCACGCATTTTGTGGGCATATCCTTTGTATGTATATCACATGCACATCTTTCGCATGCATTTTGTACACACATATGATTTTTTTCTGCATTTGTTTCATATGCATAGTTATCAATGTACACATCATACACACTCAATTCTTTACATAGCCTTCATGTACATAATGACTTTCCACCTATCTTGGCATATGATTCTTTACATCTATGCCAATTAATGACTCTTTACCGCCATCACATGCATGAGTATTTGCATATATTTCGCATACATAAATCCCCCTTCATTTATTTCTCATGCCTGATCCTTTGCATATATTTTCCATTCATGATCATTGGCAAATATTTTGCAGAATATGATTCTTCGCACACATTCCATAATCTTTTACATATGTACAAGCCATGCACGTGACTGTGGCATATGCATAATCCTCTGCATGCATTTCATCTTCGTAGTCCATACATAGTACGCACAGTACACACTTCACATACACAACTCTTTATAGTTGTCTCATGTCGCATTTTAAGCATCCCACAGGTATAATCTTTTGCATATGTTTAATATTTCGTATGAATGATTCTGTGCCTAAATTTCACACATGCATAACTTTGCATGTCATTTCATACATGCATAACTTTTCATAGGCATTCCCTGCATACATGGTGCCCAGCGCCTACTAGCTGGTGTTTATCAGTCGCTCAGCCGTGGTTTCATACACCAACAAGCTGGTGTTTCATCAATCACGTTCTTCAAAGTCTGGAGGCTTCACACACCGACAAGCTGGTGTTTATCAGTCGCTTAGCCGTGGTTTCACACAACGTCAAGTTGGTGTTTCATCAATCACGTTCTTGAAAGTCTGGAGGCTTCACACACCGACAAGCTGGTGTTTATCAGTCGCTCAGCCGTGCTTTCACACACCGACAAGCTGGTGTTTCATCAATCACGTTCTTCAAAGTTTGGAGGCTTCACACACCGACAAGCTAGTGTTTATCAATCGCTCAGCCGTGGTTTCACACACTGACAAGCTGGTGTTTCATCAATCATGTTCTTGAAAGTCTGGAGGCTTTACACACCGATAAGCTGGTGTTTATCAGTCGCTCAGCCATGGTTTCACACACAGACAAGCTGGTGTTTCATCAATCACATTCTTCAAAGTCTGGAGGCTTCACACACTGACAAGCTGGTGTTTATCAGTCGCTCAGCCGTGGTATCACACACCGACAAGCTGGTGTTTCATCAATCGCGTTCTTCAAAGTCTGGAGGCTTCACACACCGACAAGTTGGTGTTTATCAGTCGCTCAGCCGTGGTTTTACACACCGACAAGCTGGTATTTCATCAATCATGTTCTTCAAAGTCTAGAGGCTTCACACACCAATAAGCTGGTGTTTATCAGTCGCTCAGCTGTGGTTTTCCACAACGGCAAGCTGGTGTTTCATCAATCACGTTCTTTAAAGTCCTCTAAGGAGGCAAAATTCCAAGTCCTCAGAGGAGGCAAACTTCTAAGTCCTCTAAAGTCCTCTGAGGAGGCTGACTTCCAAGACCTCTCAGGGGGAAATCAACCAAAGACCTCTCAGGGGGCACTCAGAAGGCATCACTTTAAATCTGAAACAGGTTAGATATCGACCCGACTGAGGCTAGATACCGCACAGGTTAGATGCAAAAATGAGGAAGGTTAGACACCACACGAATAGGTTAGACACCGACCCGGCTGAGACTAGACACCGCACAAGTTGGATGCCGAAATGAGGAAGGTTAAACACCACACCAATAGGTTAGATACCGACCCGGCTGAGGCTAGACACTGCATAGGTTAGATGCCGAAACGAGGAAGGTTAGACACCACAGCAACAGGTTAGATACCGATACGACTGAGGCTAAACACCGCATAGGTTAGATACCGAAACGACAGAGGTTAGACACCGAAATGGCTGAGGCTAGACACAGCACAGGTTAGATGCCGAAACGACATCGGTTAGACACCGAATAAAGGGCTAGACACCGCACAGGCTAGATGCCCAAAACGATGAGGGTTAACACGTCGACAGGTAGATGATAAATACCCCGGTGACTTCATCCAGATCAAAAATGACAACTACTTCAGGTACGCGCCTCCTCTTTCTTTCTTCTCCGAATTTTGGCTCACCTAGTCGTCTAGGCACTAGTTTTCCCAAAATTGGGGGTAACTGTAGACACCGGATCCGTAGTCGAGGGTAATATCTATCCAAAAAATGGCCATTTTGGCTCTCCAGACAAACTTGATAATTTCTCCAAAAAAAAAGAGAGTAAGAGAAAAAAGAAAAAAAGAAAAAAAAAAGAGAAAAAGAAAAAAAATATATACATATATGTAAAATTAAAAAATTAAGATTAGGTTAAATTAATTAATATTATGAGATAATTAAAGTTGGAAAAGAAAATAAATATAGTGTTTAATTAGGTAAAATATGTGATAATTTAAGCAAATTAATTAAATTAAAAGTGTCAAAATTATGGAGAAAATCAATGAATGCCATTAGGGCCAAACTTACCCTACTTTAGGGGTATAAATAGAAAAAGATGGACCAAAGAAAAGGGAGTTCGGCTGAAAAATGAAAGCAAGAAAATGAAAAGGAAAAAGAAAAAGAAAGAGCAAGAATAGAGGAGAGGAGCCGAAGCCAAAGAGAAAAGAAAAATAAAAAGAAAATGAGAGCAAGAATAGGAGGACAGAGAGCAAGAAACAAACCTAATGAAAAACAAATAAAAAGAAAGAAATAAGAAAGGAATGAGGAAGATCAGCCAAACGGGGAGACCAAAAATGCAGGAAAAGAGAAATGAGAGGAAGAAAGTGGGGGCGCTGCCGGCCACCCGCGACGCCGGACCACCGGACGCGCCCCATCGAAGGAACGAGGAGGCCCGGACGCACCAGGAAGTGGCCACTGGTCTCCCCCACTCGCCGGCGGGAAGCAGATCGGTGAGGAAGGACCCGCGGCGTTCCAAGGCATTTTTCGACCAACTCCGGCATCCTTCCGGCGCGTGACCGACGGCGACGAGCTCCGGGCGCGGCGATCTGTCTTCCAGCAGTGGAGGTATCGACCATCGGCGGCTCCGGTAAGGAAAAACCGATAAGGGGTTATATTTTTTATTTTTAGTTTATTATTATTATTATTATTATTATTATTATTATTATTATTATTATTTGTTTTAGTATTATTATTATTATTGTTATCATTATTATCATTGTGGTGATATTGTCATTGTTGTGATTATTATTATTATTATTATTATTATTATTATTATTATTATTATTATTATTATATGTTTATTTATTTTATATTATTATTATTATTATTATTATTATTATTATTATTATAGGGATTATTGTAATTGTTGTTGTTATTATTATTATTATTATTATTGTGATTGTGTAATTATTATCATCATTATTATTGTTGTTCATGTTATTATTATTATATTGCATTATTGCTATTATTGTTAATTATTGTCATTAATATTGCTAGTTGTTTTATTATTATTATTATTATTATTATTATTATTATTATTATTATTATTATTATTATTATGTCATTGTTTTTATTGTTGTTATTATTTTTGTCATCGTCATGGTTATTATTATTATATTCTTGCATGATTAATTTTTTTTTATTTTTCTCTTGTCTTTATGTGTATGTGTTTAATGTTAGAAATATCACTAATGTTTTTACCATTGCTTTTCTTGTGTCAGGACTTAATTGTAATTTGCCTCGCGTGAGCATTCCTGTGACCATGAGGGGGGTCACGTCACGTAGGAGACCGCGTTGTCTGGTGAGATCTTCCCTAGTCCCTCTCTTTGTTTTGTGTTCGTTTGCAAATAAATATTTTATTTATGCACGCGTGAGATAAAAAATTACAAAAATATTTTTATAATTAAGAAAAGTGGGACCAATGTCCCTCATTTTAGCCAAAAAAATGTAAAATGTCACAATAAAATGAAGAGTTAATTTTCTCCAAAAATCGGATCATTCATACCGATTTTTAAAACTAGCAATCAAATAACTCTTTGATCCCTTTTCAAATAAGTGCGAAGGAACCAATGTTCCTAAACCAAACGAATGTCCCGATTTATGTATGTTTTTTATGTTTGATTTTGTTCGTTCATTTTAAATTCATGTTTATACATTTTGCACCCTTGTAATTAATTTTGGGGCAACATTATTTTCCATTTTGGATTGTATTCCATCCCAATTTATATTTTTAATCTTCTTTCATTGGGGTTGTATTCTGCCCCAATTTCTCTTGTAATTGTATGCTTGGCATGTTTACTGCTTTCCTTTATCGCTTTATTTTACTGCTTTCTTTACAGTCTTTTATTTATTGCTTTCTTGATGCTTGCAATGCGCTTTTTAACTAAATGCATTAATCGTGTGAGAGGAAAGATAGAATTTTAGGAAATTAAAAAAACTCATTTATGACTAAACAAAGCATAAATAAGAGTGAAGTTCTGAACACCAATCTCTGGTCTAGACCGATAAGAGGTTAGAGACCTTTCCCAATTTCTTGTAAATTGGGTGGCGACTCTAAAATACCTCAAAGGTGCCTGAAAGCGCTGTGAGACTAGATGATCCTTTCCAATGTTCTATTGGGAATGAGGCATCCAAAATGTCTCATGGCGCCCAAGATCAAAAAGATGCGAACCAATCCCTTGAATCCTAAAAGCGGGTCTCGTTAAGAGGGCTTTTGCTAGATTCGGCGCGCATCACAGCTTTAATCTCTCATAAAAAAAAGAGAAAAAAAAAGAGAAGAAAAGAATAAATAATAAAATTAAAAATAAGAGCCGCTGGATTGGGTTGGGTCCATTCCAGGCAAAAATTAGGCAAAGGGTCATGTAAAAATACCTCAAGGGATGCATTTTCCACAAAGAAAAGCTAGTGTGAAAATCCACAAGGGACGCACTACCTTCAAAATAATGACTTTTGATGCCCGGAGCGATAAGGCGGCATTACTTCAGATGCAGGGACATGAGTTAGAATTCTATGTATATGATCATTGATCCGGGGGGCAAAGATACACGCCCAATGAGTCTTTCAGAATAGGTTTTAGGCCAGAGTCCCTAAAGCCAAGGTGACACTCTTCTGGATCCTTGGGGGCATGGTGGAGCATTCAGGTCGCATCCTTAACGGACCCTTGACCGCCTAGGAAGTGGTCTATCCGTTTTTTTTCAGCTTTTACATCTCATGTCATATACATACAATTTCTTGTATATACTTCTGTGCACATAACTTTGCAAAAAATATCTAAGTAAAAAACCATCGCCATCAGAAGATGAAACCCTCGAACTTTGTAAGTCTAGAGCAGACTCAGTGCAGCTCAGAAGAGCAATTCTCGCATTTTGTAAGTCTAGAGCAGACTCGGCGCCTCACCATCTGAAGATGGAACCCTCGCACTTTGTAAGTCTGGAGCAGACTCGGTGTAGCTCAGAAGAGCAATTCTCGCATTTTGTAAGTCTAGAACAGACTCGGCGCATCACCATCTGAAGATGAAACCCTTGCACTTTGTAAGTCTGGAGAAGACTCGGTGCAGCTCAGAAGAGCAATTCTCGCATTTTGCAAGTCTGGAGCAGACTCGACGCATCATCCAGAGGGATGGAAATCGCTTCACAGTCTATACGGTGGCTTAAAGAGACGATTTCATTCTCGTGACCAAGAAGACAGCT
The DNA here is from genome assembly GCA_947683425.1 of Excoecaria cochinchinensis. Lineage (NCBI taxonomy): Eukaryota > Viridiplantae > Streptophyta > Magnoliopsida > Malpighiales > Euphorbiaceae > Excoecaria > Excoecaria cochinchinensis. The sequence goes on from CANTUQ010000110.1 coordinate 3,582,309, forward strand.
ACCTCAGATACGCGCTTCTTCTTTCCTTCTTTGAGTTTTGGCTCACCTAGGCACCCAGGCACTACGTTCCCCAAAACTGGAGGCAACTATAGACACTAGGTCCTGAGACAGCTCAGACCGAAGTTACTCAGTGATGAAAATGATGCCTGTTCATAGGCAAGAGACAGATAGAAGTGATGATTTCCTTGAAAAATATGTTTTTTCATTTTTTATTTAAAAAGAAAAAGAGGAGGGAGTTTTTGGAGGGCCTCTGGTGTGAGGCCCATCTCACGTTGGTGAGATGCAGCCTCACTGCGTGAGGCCCATCTCACTTTTGTGAGGGGTAACATGAGACAGGTCTCACCTGCCTCACGCACCTCACTATCCCCAGCATCCCCTCTACCATTATTTCAAGGGATTTGGTTGAAAAATGGAGGATTATGGATGATTTGGTAGAAAAAGAAACCTAATCCTTCAGAGGGAGTATAAAAGAAAAAGTTAAAGAAACTGAGGGGGGGGGGTGGATTATTTTTGAGAGGAGGCCAAAGGACTCAAAGAGAAAAAAAAACAAAGAGAAAAGAAAGCTTTGAAAGCAAGAAACTGATTTTTATTCTCAAAGCATTCTGAGATTGTTTCTTGAATCCAGGAAATTAATTGCTGTTGTTTGAGATTCAATCGTCTTTGGTTTTTTACTTTAACGTAACCTTCATTTTAAGGTTTTTATCAGTCATTGTTTTATCCTTTTCAAGAAAAGCAAGGAGGAAAACTAGAACTTCTTTATCTGCAAATCGAAGATCATATCTGAGGATAAATACTGGGATAAACCTGCTCTTCTTTCATTCTTTCTTTTTATTTCTTATTTTTCTTTACTGAGTTTCCTATGATGTACACACCGTATATATATTTGTCGTTTTATTTCATTAACATATATATCGTATGTTTTGTTGTTGTTTGTCATCAGATATGAACTTTAAATATTTGTCATGGTTGATCGGCATGTCTGTCATTATATTATGCATGTTTTGATGGCATATTATCATATTTGTTAGCCTGTTGATATTCCTCTGTTCGTCTCTATTTTTTATTCATTTGAGTCTTGCCTGTGTTTCTTCTGTCCGAATCGTTTTGCCTGATCGGATTTTGCCTTTGTTCTGTTCGTATCGTGTTTTGTCCGATCGGATTATGCATTGAGTCTGAGTCGTGCTTCTGGTTTTTCGATCGAGTCGTGATTTTCTGTCCGAGTCGTGTTCCAGATTCATGTGTCGTGCTTCTGTTTGCCCCGATCGCCCGTGAAGTCATTGCACAACTTATGCACCTCTGCACGAGTCGTGCACTCATCGCATGACTCGTGCAATGAGTGCACGAGTCGTGCACCCACTGATTCCCATTTTTAGTCTTTGCGTGCTTTCTTTTTTGCATTACATTTTCATAATTTGGGCCAATCTACAGTATCTTTTGTCTTTTTCTTTGCCTTTTTTATGATTTTGTGTGGCTTCTCTTCCTTTTTTGTGTGAATCTTTCTTTTATCCTTTAATTTGTTTGGTTATTTTGCATGATTTTCATTGTTCTTATTTTGCATAGTTTTCATATGTGGGCCCCTTGCATGTGTATATTTTTAATTTATTTCTTGTTTTGCTGTTATATAATTTTTTAGTTATTTGTCTATGTTACTTCATTATTTTATTATTATTACTATTTGGCTTGATATTATTATTATTATTATTATTATTATTATTATTATTATTATTATTATTATTATTATTATTATTATTATTATTATGTTTTTTTTATTAACGAATTTCTCATTATCGTTAGGTAATTATTGTTATTATTTAATTATAACTATTATTCTTGTTAATTCATTTGTCAAATTCCATTTCTGCATGTATATTCTATGTCTTGTGCCATTGCTACAGTGATTTTTGTCCTTTAGTTTTGCCTTTCACGTGATTCACTTAGTTTATTTATTTTAGTTTTCATCATTTATGGGTATTTTGTTCTCTTTTGATTAATTGTCTTATTTTATTTCATTTTACTATTATCGTTATCTTTATTTAGCCTAACTATTATCATTATTTTATATTAATATGTTTTCAAAGATTATTATTATTAATATTTTATTAATATATTTATTAGTATCGTTATCATCTTTCTTATTATTATTATTATTATTATTATTATTATTATTATTATTATTATTATTATTATTATTAAAACATATTTATTGCATTGTCAATTGTTTACTTATAATTTATTTGTTTACTTTTAGCTTTTATTCAATTTATCTCTATTAATAATTATTAATGCTATTGTTGTATTATTTGTCAAGTTTTAATTATTTTTATTGGTTTACTTAATTAGTTTATTTATTAGTTTTTATTTAATTGTTTGTTCATAAATTATTCATTTAATTACTTTACTAACATTTATTTTATTTGTGTTTTGTCGTCTCAAAATTATTTATCTATATGAGTTATATTTGTGCACGGGATGGAGGATCGGGAGGCCAAAGACCTTCAATTTAGGGTTTGTATTTTTTAATTGTTATATTTTCTTTTATTATTATTATTATTATTATTATTATTATTATTATTATTGTGTTGTATGTAAAAATGTATTTTAGATTCATCCGCATTATAAAAAAATCATGTTTTTTATAATAATTAATAACTTGGAATTTTTCTTAATAAAATGGACCAATGTCCTATTTTAACCAATAAAATCTCACTTTCAAATGAAGAACTAATTTTCATAAAAATGGAATCATTCATCCCATTTTTGTTAATCAATACCCAAAAATAGTTCTCCAATCTTTCTAAGTTAGTAAAAATGGAACTAATGTTCCTAAAATTCTATAAATCTCCCGATTTATGTATGATATATTTTTAATTATTTTGTATGGGTTCATTTATTCATTCAGGCCCTTGTAATTAATTTTGGGGCAAATTTTATTATGCTTTCTTATTTTTGGGGATTGTTCTGTCCCAATTTTTACATGTAATTTATTTATTTTTTTATCGCTTTATTTAATTGCTTTTCAATATGCTTCCAATATGCTTTAAATTCAATGTATAATCGTGTGAGATGAGAGATGGAATTTTAATTTCTTAAAAACTCAATTATAAACTTGATTTTAGTCATTAATAAGAGTGAAGTTCCGAACACCATCTCTAGTTTAGACCAATAGAGGTTAGAGACCTTTCCCAATTTCTCGTAAATTGGGTGGCGACTCCAAAATACCTCAAAGGTGCCTAAAGGCGTCATGAGACTAGATAATCCTTTCCAGTGTTCTATTGGGAAGGAGGAATCCAAAATGTCTCATGATGCCCAAGATCAAAAAGACGCGAACCAATCCCTTGAGCCCTAAAAGCGGGTTCAAGGAGGGCCTTTGCTAGGTTCGGCGCGCGTCACAGGGCTGCTATGTATGCATTTGCATGCATATATAAGGAGGGATTGATGGTGGATTTTGGCTTCTTTCTAACACATTTGGCTGGCCCTTCCATGTCTCAATCTGTGAAGTAATGCCAGTTATGCCAGCAGTACGTGAATTTGAGACATATGCCAGTTTCAGAGCTACATAATCTGACATCTCTATGGCCATTTGCAGCCTGGGGGATAAATATCATAGGCGAGATATGCCCTACAGCTTCCAACGGGCACAGGTTCATCGTTGTCGCCATCGATTATTTCACTAAATGGGTTGAAGCTGAGTCTTTCAAAAAGGTTGATGCTAGGGACATGGCTAAGTTCATCGAGCGAAATTTAATATGCAGATATGGCCTCCCGCACCACATTGCGTATGATAATGGGGTACAATTCTTAGCAGAAACTAAACAGATTCTCTAGAAGTATGGAATCCAGCATCACAAGTCTTCTCCTTACCGACCTCAAGCAAATGGCGCGATTGAAGCGGCAAACAAGAATGTTAAAAGAATATTAGCCAAGATGGTTTAGAGCTATAAAGACTGGGTAGAAAAGCTACCTTTTGCACTATGGGGTTACAGAACCACAATCAGAACCTCTACGGGAGCAATGCCTTTCACTCTGGTGTATGGAACTGAAGCAGTTTTGCCAGTTGAAATTGAGCTAAAATCTTTAAGGGTTGTCATGGACTCTAAGATTTCGGAGATAGAATTGGCACAACAGTGACTATTGCAGTTGAATCTGTTGGATGAAGACAGGTTGCGGGCATATTATCACAATCAGGTCTATCAGAAAAGGCTAGCTCGGTCCTTTGGTAAGAAGGTACGGAAGCACCCATTGAAAGAAGGGGATTTCGTCTTTAAGATAATAAGACCAGGAGTACCAGATATACGTGGAAAATTTAGACCAACCTGAGAAGGTCCATTTGTGCTGAAGAAGTTACTAACAAAGGGAGCAGCAATTTTAGCAGACAGTGATGGGAATGAGTTTAAATAATCGGTCAATGTCTATAGATTAAAAAGATTCCATGGCTAAAGGCTAAAATAAAAAGAAGAGAATAAATGCCCCACGGGTCAAAAATCGAAAAAAGGCGGCCTTGCTAAAATTGGGCGCCCTGTCAGGATAAAAATCGAAAAAAGGTATCCTGGGCAAAAATTAAGGGCCGAGAGAAAATATTCAATCGAGAAAACTCGAGAGGGCCGATTGATAATAGGAGTTTAATGCTTACAAGATCTATTCCGAGATTAAGTGTAGTCTTGTGCTTTTGAATTCTGGTCAAAAGAAGATCATATATGATGAAATCATATAGAACTGTACACAATTTTGCAGTGAATAAAAGAGTTCCATTTGCATTTTCACTGGTCATGTAATTATGTCTTCAAATAATATATCAATGATCTATCTAATAACTATTGTTTGAGAATCCTTTCAAAAAAAAAAAAAAGAAAAAGAAGGCTGTTAGAGATGAAAACCGTAATTAGCGCTCTAAGCAAAAGTTAGGCCAAAGGGCAGGGTAAAAACCTGAAAACAGGCAGTCTGTCCTATAAAAAAATAAAATAAAATAAAAGCCGCTGGATTGCGTTGGGTCCAATCCAGGTAAAAAAAAATATAAGGCACAGGGTTGTGTGAAAATCCGAAAGGACGCATTTCCTGCGAAGAAAAGCTAGTGTGAAAATCCACAAGGGACGTACTACCTTTAAAATAATGAATTTCGACGCCCGGAGCGATAAGGCGGCATTACTTCAGAGGTAGGAATGTGAGTCAGAACCTCGGGTATATGATCGTTGACGGATGGAAGATGGAAGCATAACGAATCTGTCAGAACAGGTTTTGGGTCAGAGTCCCTGAAACCAAGATGACACTTTTGTGGACCCTTGGGGGCATGATGAAGTAGCCAAGCTGTATCCTTAATGGACCCTTGACCATCTAGGGCATAGTTCATTCATTTTTAGAAGCATTCGCATACCATGTCATGCACATGATTTTTTGTATATACTCCTGTGCGTGTAATTTTGCAGGGAAATATCTAAATGAGAACTCCACACTTTGTAAGCCTAGAATGGGCTTGGTGCAGCTCAAAAGTGTAGTTCAAAAGAACACCCCGCTCAGAAGAGCAGTTCAGAAGAACACCCTGCTCAGAAGAGCAGTTCAGAAGAACACACAGCTCAGAAGAGCAGTTCAGAAGAACACCCAGCTGATAAGAGCAGTTCAGAAGAACAACCAGCTCAAAAGAGCAATTCAGAAGAATACCCAGCTCAGAAGAGCAGTTCAGAAGAACACCCAGCTCAGAAGAGAAGTTCAGAAGAACACCCAGCTCAGAAGAGCAGGTCAGAAGAACACCCAGCTCAGGAGAGCAATTTAGAAGAACACCCAGCTCGGAAGAGCATCTCAGAAGAACACCCAGCTCAGAAGAGAAGCTCAGAAGAACACCCAGCCCAGAAGAGCAGTTCAAAAGAACACCCAGCTCAGAAGAGCAGTTCAAAAGAACACCCAGCTCAGAAAGAGCAGTTCAAAAGAATACCACGCTCAGAAGAGCAGTTCAAAAGAACAACTCCCGCTCAGAAGAACAACAACTCTGCTCGGAAGAACAACCTCGCGTTTTGTAAGTCCGTAACAGACTCGGCGCATCACCCGCTTCGAGAAGGACAGCTACCTCAAGTACGTGTCTTTTTCTCTTTTCTTTGAGTTTTGGCTCACTTAGGCACCCGGGCACTACGTTCTCCAAAACTGGGGGTAATTGTAGACACCAAGTCCTGAGGCAGCCCAGGCTGAAGTTACCCAATGATGAGAATGATACCTGTTCACGGGCGAATAGACAAATGGAAGTGATGGTTTCCTCGAAAAAATATTTTTCATTTTTGCGTTATTTAAAAAAAAGGGGGGGGGGGGGGGGGGGGGAAGACAAGGTTTTGGGGGCCTGTAGGGTGAGGCCTATCTCACCCATGTGAGATGGAGCCTCACGTTTGTGAGGCCCATCTCACGTTGGTGAGATGGCTGCCTCACCACGTGAGGCCCAGCTTACGGGAGGGATGGGACTCTCACCTTCCTCACGCGCTCCTACTCTCCTCCATTTTTCATGGAGATTTGGTTTGAAAGTATGGCTTTACGTGGGATTTGGTAGGAAAAATAACTAATCCTATCAAATAACATAAACAGAGTTGAAAAACTGAGAGAGAGGGGGAATTATTTGAGAGAGAGGAAGAAAAATGAAGAACGGGAAAAAACACAGAAAAAAAGAGAACTGAGAGAAAAAGAAGGAACGACTGAGAGAAAAGGAAAAAAGAACGACTACGGAGTGATTCTGAGATTATTTTGAGAGAAAAAAAAAAAGAAGAAAAGAGTTTCTAATATTGAAAATCCATCATTTTTGGTGTTGGTTTTTTTTTTTCTAAAACGTATTTTCTACTAGAGCTTTTAAGTCTCTGTTTTTTTTAACTTCCATCCCAAGAAAAGCAAAGAGGAAATCAGAAACTTCATTTGCCAATCAAAGATCAAAAATCTGAGGGTAAATACTAAATAACCGCCTCTCCTGTTTATTTTCTTTCTCTTCTCCTTTTTTTTTTCTTTTTTTTTTCTTTTCCTTGTTTTGCTAAGCTAGTAAGCTCTGTTTGTTATATATATTGTATGTATTGTATATATTATTTGTTGATCTTATTAACCCGTCGATTGTGTGTTTGTGGTTTTTATGAATATATTAGCATGTTAGTTGTAGTATTTTGCATGTTTCAATCTTTTTTTGTCATATCTGATGGCCTGTTCTTCTTCCTCTGTTCACCCTCTGTTTTTCCATTTCTTTGAGTTAGTGATTTTGTTTTGCTTGCTTTTTGTTGCCGATTGGATTTTATCTTTGTTTTTGCTTGAATCGTGTTTCTCCGGTCGAATTTTGTGTTTCCCGATCGGATTGAGTCGTTGAATCCCTTCTCCCAATCGGACACGTCAGAAAACCTACGCTTCCCGTTCAGATTGCACAAGTCATGAGTACATTTCACGACTCGTGAAAGGCATCCACGCGTCGTGAATGCCTTGCACAATTCGTGAATACTCGTGAATGCCTTTCACGACTCGTGAATGGCATTCACGAGTCGTGCATGCCCAGTCCGGCCCCCCATCTTTCTTCGTATTTTTTTCTTTTGTTTGTTCAAGTCGTGCCCCTGTCCTCCGAGTCGTGCATCGTTCCCAGTGTCATTCTCCTCTGTTGTCCTTGTTCATCTCTGTCCGAGTCGTGCTCCTTTCGCGTGACTCATACAATGATGCACGAGTCTTGCACACCTGGCTCCCTTTTTCTTCTTCAGCGGTTCTGCTTATCTTTCATCGGTTGTTCTTCATCAATTGTCCTATTTTATCTTGCATGTTTCTTTCTTAATTCACTCCGTTGATCCTTAGCTTTTTTATTCATTTTGTTTCTCGTAAATAATTGTGATTAACCTCCTTTGTTTGTGTTTTCAGTTGTGGCTTAATCTTCCATTTTGATTCCTTTAATTCTTTCGTTTGCTGGTTTCCATCAGTATGTGTGTTCATGTTTGTTGATCATTTAATCTAAGCTGTTTTATCCATGTTTTTGCATGCCATATAGTTTGGATTTGTTGTTTTTGGCATTTTAAATTTGAAATCAGTGTTTTTCCTACGGTAGCTATGGGTTTTTGCGTGACAGAGCAAAAACACAGCTGTGTTTCATAGAAACACAGCTGTATTTCTGTGTTAGCGAGCAACCTTAGTTGAAAAACATAGCTGTGTTCCTTTGGAAAACACAGCTGTGTTTTTCACACCGCCTCGCTCCATCATTTTCTTTCTTTCTCTGCGCTTCCCGTCGTTCCACTGAAGAAACACAACTGTGTTTCTAAAGAAAACACAGCTGTGTTTTCTTCTCCCCTCCATTATTTTAATTTTCTCTCATTTTCCAGCATGTTATCTTTGTTCCATTTATTTTCATCTCTTGTTAATGCATCCATTTTATAGTTAATTAGTTCTATATAATTAGTTGTCCATATTTAATTGGTTTATTTAGTTATTATTTAATTGATTTATTAATTATTTTAATAAATTATCTTGTTCAATTAATTTTAGTTAATTAATTTGTTAATATTATATTAATTACTTAATTTATTTTACTAACATTTTATTTTATTTGTGTTTGTTTTATCGCCTCTATGACGCGCGCCGAACTTAGAAAAGGCCCTCTTAGGCGAGACCCGCTTTTAGGGCTCGAGCGATTGGTTCGCGTCTTTTAATCTTGGGCAACATGAGACATTTTGGAATTCCTTACACAATAGAACATTGGAAAGTTCATCTAGTCCCATAAAGCGTTTAGGCACCTTTGAGGTATTTTGGAGTCGCCACCCAATTTACAAGAAATTGGGAAATATAATCGAACCTCTATGGTCTAATCCAGAGAAGGTGTTCGGAACTTCACTATTATTTATGCCTTGGTTAAATAAAAGGCAGTTTTTAGATTATAAAATTTTATCTCTCTGCTCACGCGATTCGATGCATTTTATTTAAGTCGCACTTCAAGCATTGAGAAAATGGTAAAAGAAAGCTGTAAATAAAGCGATAAATAAAACGGTAAATAAAGCGGTAAACACACAAAGCCACGCCATTTACAAAAGAGAAATTGGGACAAATACAATCCCCCAAATGAAAGAAAAGCGGAATAAGATTAAAAATAAAAATCGTGACAGAATACAATCCCCAGGTGAAAGAAAATAAAATTGCCCCAAAAATAATTAATTATAAGGGCCCACAAGATATAAAATTAGACAATCACACAAAATCAATCAAAAGGGTAACATACATAAATCGGGATATTTATTCGGTTTACAAACATTGGTTCCTTCATGCTCACTTAAAAAGGGATCGAAGAGTTATTTTGGTATTTGTTGTGAAAATTGGGATGAGTGATCCCATTTTTAATAAAATCAACTCTTCATTTTAGTCCGTGATATTTTTGCATTTCTTGGCTAAAATCTAGGACATTGGTCCCAATTTATTAATAAAAATCCCAACTTTGTCGTACAATATATTTTTGTGATTTTTTATTTGACGTGCGTATAAAATAAACTATTTTATTTACAAACAAATACAATCATATAAATAGAGATAGGGAAGGTCCCACCCAAGTGATGTAAACTCCTACGTGTCGCAAGGAGTTTTGGTCACGATAAATGCTCAAACAAGTAAACACGACATTTTAGCCCCAACAAAAAAACAACAAAAAAAATATTAGCAATAATTCCAAAATCAATTAAAAATAAAAGTAAAAGAAATCTAGTATAAAATTAATACACCAATAGAATATAAAATAAGTCAAATCAAAGACATTAATTTAATATACAAACATCACACATAAAAAACAATAATTAAAAATCATGCAAAGTATGGTAATAATAATAATAACTAAATCATGAAATAACACCATGCAAAATATAATGACAATAGTGAAAATAATAATAACAATAATAATACCAATAACAACAACAACATAAATAATAATAGTAAAAATAATAATAATATTGATAATGAACTAGTAAAATTAAATGAATAAACAAGAGGAAAGCAATCAAACATGTAATATAAAATAATAATATTTAAGCATACAAAAAAAATCATAAGAAATAATACTAAAAGAGAAAATCATGTAAATCTTATTTTTCATCCTCTAACATCATGCATGTTTATCAATTTTCATGCAAAACAAAGATTGAAAACTCATGCTAAAAAATAAATCTCAACTCAAAAGGAACAATACACATTCATCAATGCAAAATAAAATCAAATAAAATAAAGTAAACTAACATAAATAAAATGAAAAGAGATAAAAAAAATGGATCCAAGAATCTTTACCCTCAGAATTAAGTAATATGGAAGTGTAGACACCGGGTCCCGAGTAGCCTTGATCAGGATTACCCAATGATGAAATTAAGTGCGCCGATTTATAGGCAAAAAAAATGAAAGTTGGAAGTGATAATTTCCTTATCGTTTTGATTTGTTAGGAATGAAGAAAAATATATTTTAAAAATATTTTAAAAATGTTTTAAAAATTATTTTGGGATAAAAAGTTAGTTTTTAAATTATTGTGTTTTTATAGAAATTTAAAAAAAAATAAAAAAAAATTTCTGCCTGAAAAGCACGGCTGTGCTTTGCGCTGCACTGCGTGGAGCGCGCGCGAAAGCACTGCCGTGCTTTTCTCGGAAGCACAGCTGTGCTTGTGCGTGCAGCGCGCCCCTGACGCCCCATTTCGCTCCAATGGCCTTTTTAGTCATATTTTCTTCATTTTAAATGCTTTTTAACTCATTTTTTTTGCATAATTTAATTCAAAAAGCCTTTTATCTTCCAACCCTCCAAATTCAGTTGTTTTTTGTAGTTATGGGAATTAAATTAATTTAATTTCTTAATTAAAAAATCTGAATTTTGGAGAGGAATAAAATGAATTTTAAAAGGAAAATTTTAGAGGATTTTTTCTTTGGAAAATTTTGCTTCTTCTTCTTTCTTCTCTCAAGCAAATTCTCTCAAGTCTTCTAAAGAATTTTTCCAAGAAAATTATCAAGGCAAAAAATAATAATTTTTGTTCTTGGTGACTTCCTTCTTTTCAATTAACAATTTTTATTTTAAGACAAATAAACTAATTGTTTGTTCTTGAGTAAAATTCATCTTTCAATATTTTTTTTTTCTAATCAAACTTTTCAAATCAAGACAAGGAATTGGATCTCTCTACCTTCATTTTTTCAAGATAAATTTTGAGGGTAAACATTCTTGGCTCAATTTCTTAGTTTAATTTTTTTATTTCATTTTTTTTGTTTCCAATTAATTAGTTAACATGTGAATTCTTTTAGTTCTATCATTTTCTTCTTATTTCCTTATTTTTTTTATTTTATTTAATTAATTATCATGTAAATTCTTTTAGATCTATTATTTAATTGTTCATATTTCTTATTTTTTTTATCTAATTGTTCATACTATTATTTCTTGTTCTTATTTCTTCTTTAATTGTTCATGTTCATATTATTTGTTCATGTTCATATCATTGTCATCATTTTTGTATATATATTATTAGTATTATCATTTAACATGTTTAGCATAATTGGCTTATTTTTATTTTCATTTTATTCTTCCATGTTTAATTGGATTGTTTCATCTTCTTTAATGTTGTTGTTGTTGTTGTTATTATTATTATTATTATTATTATTATTATTATTATTATTATTATTATTATTATTATTATTATTATTATTTGCCATGTTTTAACATGTTTTATTAGTTTGCCATATATTATTTTATTCTTGCATGCTTAATTTGGGTTGTTTAATATTTTTTTTGTTTCATAATGTTTATTATTATTATTATTATAGTTGCAATTGTTAGTTTTATTATTATGATTTTTATTATCCTTGTTTATTGCTAATATTCGATACTAGTATCATTATTATTGTTAATATTATTATTTATATTTCTTATGCATGCTGATTTTTATTATTACCTTTGCTTTTTACACATGTTGGATATTGTTGCTATTATTTTATGTTTTTACACATGCTGAATTTTATGTTTGTATTTTCTATTCATGTTTTTTGCATGTTGAGTTTTATAATTATTATTTTATGTTTGCTTATGCATGTTGGCTTTATCAATATTATTAATATGTTTTATGCATGCTGATTTTTATTATTTCTTTTGCTTTTTATGCATGATTGGATGTTATTGATGTTATTTTATGCTTTTATGCATGTTAAATTCTATCATCACTATTATTATGTCATCTTTTATACATGCTAAATTGTTAATTAATTAGATTGCATGTTTTTATTATGTCATTTTAATTGGCTTGTCATACATGATGCAATTTTGATTGCTTTAATTTAATTGCTTTCATGTTATATGTTTAATTAATTTTTTACTAACTTCACTTTTATTTGTTTTTTTTCTTTTATTTTTAATATTTATTTTTATGTGTGAGTCTTTTCCATACCAAGTGAGAGCCTATGAAGATTTGAAGATCCATTTGGGATTTGATTTGTTAATTTTTATTGTTTTCATTTTTTTTGCTTTCATTATTTTATTTCTAATATGTAATTTGTAATAAGTTTATTTAATTTTATCTTTATGCACGTTAATTAAAAAAATCACAAAAATATTTCTATTTAATTAATTTGGTTTTTCTAAATAAAAATGGGACCAATGTCCTAGTTTCTTCCATCCAAAATAAATTGTCATTTTAAAATTATTTTCTTTAATTATGCATGAGAGGACCAATGTCCTCATTTTAATAAATTGCCCGATTTATGTATGAATTGTATTTTATTTACAAGTGGGGGTTGTATTCCGCCCCTAGTTTTGTTGTAATTTATTTTGCTTTCATTTACTTTATTTATCGCTTTTATTATATGATTGATATGCGTTTAATTAAATTATATGATTGATATACGTTTAATTAAATTGCATTAAAATTCAATGAGAAATGGGATGAAACGCTAAATTCAAAACTTGATTATAAACTTAGCCAAGGTATGAATAAATGGGAAGTCCCGAACCTGTCTCTGGTCTTTGGGCTCAATGAGGCGAGAGACCAATTTTAATGGGATCTCCAAGACACCTCTTGTGTCCCATAAAAAGGCTTTAACTTGCATAGTCCTAGGCTCCACGAGGCGAGAGGGCCCTCCTAATGTTCTATTAGGATAGGACCTCCAAGACCCCTCTGGCTTGCCCAAAATGGACATAGCAGCGCCGTCTTAGACTTACTGAGGCGAGACAAACTTTCCCAATGTTTTATTGGGTGGCGACTCCATGAAATCTCCTTGTTGCCCAAAAAAGACGCACTTGTAAATACCTTACAAGTTTTAATGAACCTCTCTCGATCGCCCTAAAGGCAAGCCTTCGGGGGCCACGGGGTTCGGCGCGCGTCACATGAAGCAAGATGTCTCAATCTATTCTCCTTGTCAAGATTCAAGAATAAACTCGAAAATGTTCAAGAAAATCTTGAGTTTATGTCTCAAAAAACTCAAGAACAGTAAAATTCAAAAATGATTTGATTTTTTTCTTTTGTATTTGCTGTTTGATGAGAAAACTCAAGTTAAGAAAATTAATTTTCCTTTCTCAAAGTTTTCAAGTTCAACAAATAATTTTAGATATAAGAGAAACTAGAATAAAATTAAAGGAGAAAATTTTTAGATTTAAGAAAAGAAAATTAAAAAGATTAAAGGTAATGATTTTAAACTTTAAGAAAAAGAAGAAATGAACTCCAAGAACAAGAAATTTCTTGTTTCTCTAGAAAAAAAATGGCCCTTCTTTCTCAAGAAGACCTCCCTAAAATTCCTTAGAAAAAATCAATTTTCTTAGAAAATTTTTCTTAGCCAAAACAGATGAATTTTTTCTCCCTCCTCCACCAAATGAAAAAACTCCCATAAAAACTCATTCCCTTCTCCATTTTGTCCACCTTCAGATTTTTCAAAGGTAAATCCTTCCCCAATTTCAAGAAAAAACACCCAAAATTCAAAATAAAATCCTAAAAGTCAAATTTTTACAATTAATATTTTAATTATTTTTTTTAATTATATTTTATTTCTTGACTTTTCACACCCACAAAACTTGACTAACATTTTTCAAAATTCAACAAAATCCGGAAAAATCCCGTAAAAAAAGTCATTTTTTACCAAAAAAATGTCAAAAATTCGATTTTCGGCGGAATCGGGCGGAACTGGGCAAGACGGGCGAGGATCGGGCGAGCGCGCCCGCTGTGCACGCGCGATCTGCGCACACAAAGTAATGCTAGCGCTGCGCGCTCCGCACACGTGGAGCAGCGCGAGCGGCCTGCGCGCACGCTAGCGCACAGGCATCCCACGCGGGCGACGAATTTTTTTTTTTTTTTTTCAGAAAATACAATAAAAAATTACAAATAAGGATAAAAATAAAGATACAAATGAAAATAAAATAAAAATAAAAATAAATATAAGCATTTTGAAAGTATTTTGAGACAAATAAAAGAATTTGACAAAGAGATGATCAATTCCTACTTTCTTGCTTATGAATTAGTCTTTATGTTCATCATTGGATAATCCTGATCTTGGACCGTCTCGGGACCCAGTGTCTATAGTTGCCCCCAATTTTTTGAAAACTAGCACGCAGGTGCCTAGATGAGCAAAAATTCAGAAAAAAAAGGAAAGAAGCACGTGCTTGAGGCGGCCGTCTTTCCAGACTGGATGATGTTGTTGTGATGGTTATTGCCAGCTTGTTGGCATATTGTTTTTCGTTAAAACGAGTTACCGTGATCGTGTAAATCCTCGTTGAGCTGGTATTTACCGTCAGCGTATATGTCTTTGTTCAAGTGGTAGTGCCGTGGTCGTGCTAACCTTCCGTGGAATGGTAGTGCCGCCATCCTTGTGAGATTTGAAGTGGAAGTGCCGTGATGGTGCTAACCCTCCGTGGAGTGGTAGTGCCGTCATCGTGCTAACCCTTCTGAAATGGTAGTGCCGTGGTCGTGCTAACCTTCCGTAGAATGGTAGTGCTGCCATCATGCTAACCGTTCTGAGATGTGAAGTGGTAGTGCCGTGATCGTGCTAACCCTCCGTGGAGTGGTAGTGCCGTCATCATGCTAACCCTTCTAAAGTGGTAGTGTCGTGGTCGTGGTAACCTTTCGTAGAATGGTAGTGCCGCCATCGTGCTAACCCTTCTGAGATGTGAAGTGGTAGTGTCGTGATCGTGCTAACCCTCCGTGGAGTGGTAGTGCCGTCATCGTGCTAACCCTTCTAAAGTGGTTGTGCTGTGGTCGTGCTAACCTTCTGTAGAATGGTAGTGCCGCCATCGTGCTAACCCTTGTGAGATTTGAAGTGGTGAAGTAGTGCCCCCTAAGAGCCCTTTGGCTGTTTTGCCCCTTGAGAGGTCTTTGGTTGATTGGCTGCCCCCTGAGAGGTCTTCGGTTAATCGCCCCCTGAGAGGTCTTCGGTTAATCGCCCCCTACGAGGTCTTCGGTTCGCCGCCTCCTGTGAGGTCTTCGGTTGATAGCCCCCTGAGAGGTTTCGGTTAATCGCCCCCTATGAGGTCTTCGGTTCGCGGCCTCCTGTGAGGTCTTTAGTTGATCGCCCCCTGAGAGGTCTTCGGTTAGCTGGCTGCTCCCTGAGAAGTCCTCGATTGATTGCCCCCTGAGAGGTCTTCTGTTTGCCGCCCCCTGAGATGTCTTCGGTTGATCGCCCTCTAAGAGGTCTTCAGTTCGCTGGGTTCTCCCTGAGAAGTCTTCGGTTGATTGCCCCCTGAGAGGTCTTCGGTTCACCGCCCCCTGAGAGGTCTTCGACTAGCTGCCCCCTGAGAGGTCTTCGACTAGCTGCCCCCTGAGAGGTCTTCGGATGGTTGTCCCCTGAGAGGTCTTCGATTAGCTGGCTCCTGAGAGGTCTTCGGATGGTTGCCCCCTGAGAGGTCTTCGATTAGCTGCCCCCTGAGAGGTCTTTAAATAGTTGGATTAGTGTTTTGATCGATGTGGTCACTCACCTTTTGTCAGCGTTCGCATTGATTCTCTCTTTCTACAAGACCTCAGAAAGCCAAATATGTAGGAAAAATAGTAAGCATGCACGTGAGATGCATATGTATGCAGTAATGCAGGACAAGAATTCGTCTAAGTGGATCTAGAGGCAACAGTCGGTTTGGTCGTAATTTGCAGTAGGATCGGTGCCCCCTGGAATTGCTTTTGAATTTTATGCCTCTAAGGGATTATGAGGTTCTCATCTGAAACCTGTAGTCATTTTTTGAAGGTAGTGCGTCCCTTGTGGATTTTCACGCTAGCTTTTCTTAGCGGGAAATGCATCCTTTTTGGATTTTCACATAACCCTGTGCCTTATTTTTTGCCTGGAATGGACCCAACCCAATCCAATGGCTTTTATTCACTTTATTTTTTTGTAGGACAGACTGCCTATTCCCAGGTTTTCACCTTGCCCTTTGGCCTAATTTTTGCTTAGAGCGCCAATTACGGTTTTCATCTCTAACGGCCTTTTTTTTTTAGATGCTAAAGTTATTACCAAAGATCTTTCAGATATGATTGGCATGTACTTATGTCTCAGATTATGGTTGTATGAGTTTGATTCCTATCATGAGGATGCTGTAAAATTGGCCTTACAGTTGATAGCTGGATAAGTCGATTGAAGTACTTGAGTAGTGAGAATGGTAGAGGGTAGACAGTAATAATATGCTGATTCTATGCCGGACCCAAACAACTTTGAGCATGCAAGATGAACTGCTCTGGTCATACCAATACATCTTTGCATAAATGCATATATTTCAATCTGATTTCATAACGCATGGTCACTATTTGGCATTAACTCAAAAAATATGAGACCTCATCTAATCTCGGGATAGATCTTGAGAGCATCAAACTCCTGTTATCAATCAGCCCTCTCGGGTTTTCATGATTGAAAATTTTCTCTCAGCTCTCTTTTTTTCTATCTTTTTATTTTTTTTTAGCCTTTGCCATGAACTCTCCTTCGATCCATTAGTGTTGATTAAATTTGCTTTCATCTTCATTAGCTTGGGAGACTGCTCCTTCTGATGGTGATTCTTTTTAGCATCAAAGTCTTGTTCTTGGTCCTTATGCAAACTGGCTAAGGTGGTGAATTTCCTTGCTTGAATCTTGGCCGTGAAAGTCTGTATCTTTCTTTTGTTGGCTTTGGTGACTTAATTTCTGGCGCAACCTTTAATGATTGAAATGGAGTTGATAGGTTAGGCATTAGTGGTTGGGATTGGGTTACAGTTTAGGCTCAGATGGTTTAGGATAAAACTGCGGGTTTGTTTCTTTTCTTTTTTTTTTTGGTAGAGATAATGAGCTCTCCTTCTAAATTTGGCTATAAGTGTTCACGCTTTGCTTATCTTGGCCTTATATGATTAGAGTTCAATCTAGATTGGCTTTGGGGTACACATCTAAAATGGTTGGGAGGAAAAAACTCCTATGCGCTTGGTTCTAATGAGCTATATATTTCTTGTGAATGCCCAAAGTTTCATCTGTCTAACTTCTGATGTAGCCTTTAACGATCGGAGTTTTATTTTGCTTGGTTGCACTGTGTGTATCTTGGATGTTGAGGAGGTAAAGGAACGGCTTTACTCGTCGTCATGTTGGCATATTGAAGCAGCATTATCCCAACAATGTCCTTATCAATTGTTAACATATCATTCCAGGTCCAGGCAAAGGCTCTTTTGTTTTTTTTTTATTTTTTTTTACATTATCTCTCAAAATTTTCCTCTCTTCAGGAGTTATATCAGATGCTTTCAAGATTTTCTTTGGGTTTTTCAAAGTTCCGAGATTAAATATAGTCGGTATTAGTTGAATTAATGACAAAGTGAAGGTATCATAATCATGTGAAATGAAATCATTAGAAACACCATACAAATAAGCAAAATCATTCATCACATTAAAATAACCAACATTGTCATAAGAAGTTCTTGGAATAAAAAGGCACAAAGCATCTAAAAAAAACATAATGTTCTTCTCCACTCTCACTAGTGGATTATCAATCTACCACCGCCATGGGGATCCCTTCTTCAATAATCTCTTGACGGGTGACAGCGACGTATTTATCTTCTTATAGCTCTTGCAAAACATGCTACCCGAGTAAACCAGACCCCGATCATATATATGGTGGGGGAACTGCATTATAACCTTCCTTTTCTTCTTCTCTCTCTTCTCAGGATCCGTGATCTGTTTGGAGTCGATAAGATCTTGGATCCTGTTCCTTAAGGTCCGGCAATAATCTGTCAGGTGCCCAATGTGCTGGTGGTAGGTGCAATACTGGTCATCTCTGTGCCCTGGCTGTCCTTGATTCATGGCTAGCCTAGGTATCAAAGGTCGTAGCTTACCCTCCTTCATCAGTCTCTCCATTACCCAGGATAGAGAGCGGCCTAAATTAGAGTAGTACCTTTGACCCTGTCTAACCTCGGTAGCTGAAACCTCGGCCATCTTACCATTTCTATTATTACTGCTTCCGGCACCACCTGATTTATACCCTGACTGGTTCCCATAACCTTTCCCAGCAAAGTTATTTTGGCTTGCTTTCTTTGCTAGGTAAGTCCCTTCAGCCTCTACTGCATTGTCTTTAAGTGATTCCCAATCTTTAAGCCCCTTAAAGCTGAGCAAGTCCCTCAAGTAAGGGCAGGAGTTCCTGATAAATAGCCTGATTTGGTCAGCAGTATCAGGCCTTCGCTTCATCTCCATTACCCTATTCCTCCATCTGGTGAGGTATTCATGGAATGACTCATCACTCCTTTGCTGTAAAAGTTCAAGGTCCTTTAAGGTGACCTCCATTCTAGTGCTGCAGTCGTATTGCCTGATAAATTCTTCAGTCAAAAGGTCCCAATCCTCCTTGGACCTCTTGTCCAACCCATGATACCAGCCTACTGTCGGACCCACCAGACTGAGGCAAAAATATTCTACCTTCTGCTTCTTGCTCAACCCTGTGCCTTTCATTACTAGGGTATACTGCTTGATGTGTGCAGATGGGGTCCAAAGTACCATTGAACTTCGGTAGCTCAAGCATCTTAAACCTCTGGGGTAGCAGCTCTTCATCCCCTAAATCTATGTCCTCAGGGTTGATCCCCTTTCCAGCCGATAACATGCGGGTGATCGTCTCAATTTGTTGTTTGATCCCTCTTATTGCCTCATCTTCTACTCTGGGTGCTCTGGCCCTCACAACTTGAGGTGCTATTACCTCTTCATCTTCCTCCTTCATCACAATATCTTCATTGGGATTGGGGATCCTTTCCCTTCTTAGCTCAATAGGCTCAGCAGCTCTATGCTGATTGATAGGTTAACGGGCGGCATTACCAATGAGGGGAGCCTCCCCACCAACAGGTGGTTTGACTTGCCCCCGAGGAGGGACTGTCGCTGGTTGTGGAGCAACAGGTGGTTGTGGAGCAATAGGTGCTTGTGGAGCAGGGGGATGAGCAATCCTGTCAGCCATGGCGCCCATCATATCTAACATCCTCTGTTCAAAGTTCTCTAGTCTCCTAGCAAGGTCTTGTGTGGTCAAAGCTCCGGTCTCTTTTGCCATCGATGATTCTAGAGATGATTCGCTGATCGATGAGAGAGACTCAAAATCCCAGTCAGACACTAATTTCGGTAATTCAAAGAGCAAATTTGTCCTTACTAGCTGACTGTCGGAACTTCTAATCCACTTAGATGAATCTATGATGGCTGAAAGATTTAAATTGTTAAAATGATGCATGAATGACATGTACAATGCATGATCGTGTGTTATGCAACATTTACAACCATATACCAGCAAGTAGACCCTTCCAACCTTATTACTCCCACACACGAGGTAATACGGTCTCTTTCCTAGGTGGGCTTAATCCATGGGTTAACAGGGAACCCAATGGATACGTATGGTGCTCGGTAAAAAATCGGCAGCATAACATCTTTTAATTAATGCGCATACGTATGAATTTTGACCTTTATGTATTTAAACATTTTAACCATATTAAGATGGGCCCATCGGGGCATGAAAGCTTTTGATATAAGACCATTTAATTTGGTTGATTTTGTTCAATATATAATGGCCCACATAGCAAGCATCGTATTAAGGTACATTTCACCTAAGGGAAGTATCTATTGCCATTACTTGAGCTTTGGTCAAAGGTGATGATACTTTAGGGCTACCCAAGCATGGTCCCTACCAATTGGTCTAGCTCATCACGAGCATAACGACCGATCGGGTCTCCATTTAATATACCATGATGGTACGAGGCTTGGGCTGGTGATTATCCTTAACACTTCCCTAGATTGAGTGAAAATAGGGTCGTGCTTTGGGAATGCACTGGGCTAAGAAGAGGGACCAAACTAGCATAATTCTAAGGCTCTAAAATGATGCAATGCAATTTTTAAAGAGATATAGAATTTTAGGTTTTACAGACTCAATTATATGTTTTAACCAAGAAACTTTCAGAGGAAAGTCACAAAATCTGCAGTGGAGTCACCACTGTGACGCGCACCGAACCTAGCAAAGGCCCTCTTAGGCGAGACTCACTTTTAGGGCTCGAGAGATTGGTTCGCGTCTTTTGATCTTGGGCAACATGAGACATTTTTGAATTCCTTACCCAATAGAACATTGGAAAGTTCATCTAGTCCCATGAAGCGTTTAGGCACCTTTGAGGTATATTGGAGTCGCCACCCAATTTACAAGAAATTAGGAAAGGTCATCTAACCTCTACGGTCTAATCTAGAGAAGGTGTTCGGAACTTCACTCTTATTTGTGCCTTGCTTAAATATAAGGGAGTTTTTTGATTATCAAATTTTATCTCTCTCCTCACGCGATTCGATGCATTTTATTTAAGGCGCACTTCAAGCATTGAGAAAATGGTAAAAGATAGCTGTAAATAAAGCGATAAATAAAACGGTAAATAAAGTGGTAAACACATAAAGCCACGCCATTTACAAAAGAGAAATTGGTACAAATACAATCCCCCAAATGAAAGAAAAGCTGAATAAGATTAAAAATGAAAATTGGGACAGAATACAATCCCCAAGTGAAAGAAAATAAAATTGCCCCAAAAATAATTAATTACAAGGGCCCACAAGATATAAAATTAAATAATCACACAAAATCAATCAAAAGGGTAACATATATAAATCAGGATATTTATTCGGTTTAGGAGCATTGGTTCCTTCATGCTCACTTAAAAAGGGATCGAAGAGTTATTTTGGTATTTGTTGTGAAAATCGGGATGAGTGATCCCATTTTAAATAAAATCAACTCTTCGTTTTAGTCCGCGATATTTTTGCATTTTTTGGCTAAAATCTAGGACATTGGTCCCAATTTATTAATAAAAATCCCAACTTTATCGTACAAAATATTTTTGTGATTTTTTATTTGACGTGCGTATAAAATAAACTATTTTATTTACAAACAAATACAATCATATAAATAGAGATAGGGAAGGTCTCACCCAAGTGATGTAAACTCCTACGTGTCGAGAGGAGTTTTGGTCACGATAAATGCTCAAACAAGTAAGCACGACATTTTAGCCCCAATGAAAAAACAACAAAAAAAAATTAGCAATAATTGCAAAATCAATTAAAAATAAAAGTGTGATGCGCGCCGGACCCCGCGGCCGCCCCTCTGACCTCTCGCTTGAGGGCGATCGGGCAATTGAGGATCTGTTGGCAACTTGTAAAGATATTTACAAGTGCGTCTATTTTTGGCAACAAGGAGGTTTCATGGAGTCGCCACCCAATAGAACATTCGGAAAGTTTCTCTCGCCTCGGAGAGCCTAAGACTGCACTTAGTATCCATTTTGGGCCAACCAAAGGGGTCTTGGAGGGTAAACCTCTCGCCCTAAGGAGCCTAGGATTAACGTCAAAGTCTCGTGACACAAGAGGTGTCTTGGAGGTCATAGTTCCAATGAGTGATCGGATAGACCTCTCGCCTCTTTGAGCCCAAAGACCAGAGCTGGGTTCGGGACTTCTCATCTATTTCTACCTCGATTATTTTACGATCAAGTTTTAAATTTCATTAATTTGCTCTCTCTCCACACGAAGCAATTGAATCAAAGCGCATTTAGTCATATTTGGAAAGCGGTAAATGAACGAGTAAATAACGAAAGCGATAAATTACAATAACACAAGGAGCGGAATACAACTCCCTTTTATAAATGTGCGATACATACACAAATCAGGGCATTGCTTATTCTGAGGACTTTGGTCCTCGCATGCATCATTATTAAAATGGATATTTCTATTGTGATGATTTTATTGGATAAAAATAGAACATTAGGTCCTTGATTTCATGAAGAATTCAGTTTATTAAATATAAAATGTTTGGCCGATTTTTTACATTAGCGAGAAATACAACAATTTTGTCATATACAGGAGAAACAATAAATAAATACATGAAATACAAAAGAGAGGAGGATAGGGAACTAAACCAGGCGAACTTTCCATATACGGGAGAACCCCCTCAGGCTCCAGCCAGTCCAAGAAATAAGGACATACTCTCACAAAACAAGCCAAAAGGATGTTAAAATATGGAAGAAAAGCTATAAATAAACATAAAAACTTGAGTGAACAAAAAAGGAAAAGAGAAAAAGATTTAAAAATGTGGGACAGAACCCACCGACGGGCTATGCTGAATGACCGACGGGTGTCGGTTAAGGTGACCAACAGCCCGTCGCTCACTCGAAGGGAGCCGTCTGTGAGGGTGACCGACGGGCTATGCTTAAAGGTAACCGATGGGCGTCGGTCGAAGCAGATGACCCGTCGGTCACCACTGTCCCAGAAAAATAGAAACTTTTCAAAAGGCAAATTTTACACAGACCCAAGAAGAATAGAAGCAAGAAATAAAAAGGGACAAGAGCAAAGATAATATCAAAAATGAAGGTAAAAAAAAAAACTGAAAATGGTCCAGAATATTTACCCTCAGAACAACCTTTTGGTTGGATTCCTTGTTGTTGTCTAGCTTCCCACATGCTCCACGAGAAGGGCCGAACAAAAAGATCAAATGTAGAAAATAGAGTGTGTCCTCAACAGTTTGGCGAAAATTGAGTTTCGAAAATCAAAACGTGTGAAAAAATCAACTAGATCCTCTTTCTTTTGAAGATTTGATTCTTGAATTAGTTAGATCTTTTTAGAAATGTGTTTGTTGGAAGAGAGAGAAAACACGCATGAATTTTGGCAGAGTTTCCCCTATTTTTGCAAATTTTTCCAACCCATTTTTTGAGAAAATTCAAAGCTTTTGTAGGCCAGGGGTGACCGACGGGCGTTGATTTTTCCTCGACGGGCGTCGGAAGAATCCTACTGACACAAGGATTCATCTGACGGCCCTGCAACCTGACCGACGGGCCTGCCATTTTGACCGACGCACGTTGGAAGAATCCTTCTGATACAAGGATTCATCCGACGTCCTGCCACCCGACCGACGGGCTGGCCGTCCGTCGAGGAAAACATACTTTTTTGGACTTTAAAAACTCCCCGTTTTCTCCCCTTCTGCCTACGAAAGGTAAAAAGACTTGTTTCTCGTGGAGCATGGCACTAAAGCCTCCGAATCCAAACTGTTTGTACAGGCTCGGATGCCGATTTCATCATAGGGTAATCTCTGATCCGGACCGCTCCAGGACACGGTGCTTACAAAAAGTAAAAGAAATCTAGTATAAAATTAATACACCAATAGAATATAAAATAAGTTAAATCAAACACATTAATTTAATATACAAACATCACACATAAAAAACAGTAATTAAAAATCATGCAAAGTATGGTAATAATAACAATAACTAAATCATGAAATAACACCATGCAAAATATAATGATAATAGTGAAAATAATAATAACAATAATAATACCAATAACAACAACAACAAAAATAATAATAGTAATAATAATAATAATAATATTGATAATGAACTAGTAAAATTAAATGAATAAACAAGAGGAAAGCAATCAAACATGTAATATAAAATAATAATATTTAAGCATACAAAAAAAAATATAAGAAATAATACTAAAAGAGAAAATCATGTAAATCTTATTTTTCATCCTCTAACATCATGTATGCTTATCCATTTTCATGCCAAAACAAAGGTTGAAAACTCATGCTAAAAAATAAATCTCAACTCAAAAAAAACAATACACATTCATCAATGCAAAATAAAATCAAAGAAAATAGAGTAAACTAACATAAATAAAATGAAATGAGATAAAAAAAAAATGGATCCAAGAATCTTTACCCTCTGAATTAAGTAATATGGAAGTAAGATTTCTCAATTTATTCTCCTTGTCAAGATTCAAGAATAAACTCGAAAATATTCAAGAAAATCTTGAGTTTATGTCTCAAAAAACTCAAGAACAGTAAAATTCAAAAATGATTTGATTTTTTTTTTGTATTTGCTATTTGATGAGAAAACTCAAGTTAAGAAAATTAATTTTCCTTTCTCAAAGTTTTCAAGTTCAACAAAAAATTTTAGATATAAGAAAAACTAGAATAAAATTAAAGAAGAAAATTTTTAGATTTAAGAAAAGAAAATTAAAAAGATTAAAGAAAATGATTTTAAACTTTAAGAAAAAGAAAAAATGAACTCCAAGAACAAGAAATTTCTTATTTCTCCAGAAAAAAATGGCCCTTCTTTCTCAAGAACACCTCCCTAAAATTCCTTAGAAAAAATCAATTTTCTTATAAAATTTTTCTTAGCCAAAACAAATCAATTTTTTCTCCCTCCTCCACCAAATGAAAAAACTCCCGTAAAAACTCAATTCCTACTTTCTTGCTTATGAATTAGTCTTTATTTTCATCATTGGGTAATTCTAATCTTGGACCGTCTCGGGATCCGGTGTCTACAGCCTCGAATTTTGCCTATTTGTGCAAATTATATATTTGAGCCCGGGATGGAGGATCAGAGAATTGGAGGCCGTCCGGTTTAGGGTTTGCATGTCAATTATTTTATTTTTCATTTTTATTAGATATATTATTTTGTTATATAAAAATATATGTTTTAATTATCCGCATTATAGAAAGGCATGTTTTTTTAATAACTAATAATTTGGGATTTTTCTTAACAAATTGGACCAATGTCCTATTTTAACCAATAAAATATCACTATCAAATAGAGGACTAATTTTTATAAAATGGGATAACTCATCCCAGTTTTCTCAATCAATACACTAAAAATAGTTCTCTAATTTT
Organism: Excoecaria cochinchinensis; assembly: GCA_947683425.1. Taxonomy (NCBI): domain Eukaryota; kingdom Viridiplantae; phylum Streptophyta; class Magnoliopsida; order Malpighiales; family Euphorbiaceae; genus Excoecaria; species Excoecaria cochinchinensis. The sequence goes on from CANTUQ010000110.1 coordinate 3,607,346, forward strand.
CTAATCAATAAATAGGAACCAATGTTTCTAAAAATTCAATAAATAACCCGATTTATGTATGTTGCATTTTGATTGTTTTGTATTTACTTGTTTATTTTGAGCAAGTTTTATTTTATTTTATTTTTGGGGGATTGTTCTGTCCCATTTTTTTATTTTTATTTTGTAATTCATTTATTTATTTACTTATTGCTTTATTTAATGCTTTCTAATATGCTTGCAAATGCGCTTTAAATTTAATGCATTATCGCGTGAGATGAGAGATGGAATTTTGATTTCTTAAAAACTCACTTATAAACTTAAGTCATTAATAAGAGTGAAGTTCCAAACACTAATCTCTGATTTAGACCAATACAGGTTAGAGACCCTTTCCCAATTTCTTGTAAATTGGGTGGCGACTCCAAAATACCTCAAAGGTGCCTAAAGGCGTTGTGGGTCTAGATGATCCTTTCCAATGTTCTATTGGAAAGGAGGCATTCAAAATGACTCATGATGCCAAAAATCATAAAAGACGAGAACCAATCCCTCGAATCCTAAAAGCGGGTTAAATGAGGGCCTTGCTGGTTCGGCGTGCGTCACAGACTCTTATATATAATTCTTGATATGATGTCGTTCAGACCTAATCCTAATTTCACATGAATTTTATGGACCAATTTACGAAAAGTTGGCTTATTTTTCAATCTCAATCTTCTCGTTCTGGCATTTGCACCGGATATATCATATTGAAAGCCTCTGACTCCATAACTTATTTCTCCACCGATATGCAAATAAAAATCGGTATACGCTGCCATCTTGGATTTGCCTGTACGTAAATATATGTGATTAATAATTTTTTTTAACATTCATATGTTTTATCCATTAATTAACAAAATATTTACGTCTATATAATATTTTTCCTAATTTTGCATTTTCAACCAACATAGCACAATAAAATGAACAACAATAACAATACTAATAATAATAGTAATGGTAAAAATAATAATCGTATAAATAAATAAATAAGTATTAATAGCTAAATATTATTTTAATGCATTACGTACAATAATATAAAAATATTCATAATATCAAATAATTATTTGACTACTCACTATCTACATACTGATAATAATAATATAAAAAAATATTATTAATGCCGATATAAATAATAATAATATATGATCAACATCAAAAATATTAAAACTATTTATCACCATGCATATTAATGTCTAAATAATATTTTACTTACTTATGTATTATAAACCAACGGAACAAAATAAAATTAACAACAATAATAATAACATACAATAATCATAAAAATAAATAGCATTGCTTAAATAGCAATATTTTCACACATTACTTACAATAAACCAGCAATAAAAATAACTGTAATATTATTAATACTAATATAAATAAATATAATTTTTTAATTTATCTTCTATCTAAATACATAATATAAACCATTAAAATAAAATAAATTTAATAATTATACTACAAACTTATATATTTATAAATTAATATAATAAAACTTAATAAATACCTTGGTTGAAGTATAGCAATATTATTTTCTTCCACCGACAAAACAGGAACGACAACTATTGAAGTTTTGTGTATACAATTTTATTTGATGCGTAAGAGAGGGAAGTAATTGCAGCATTTATAGCCGTGACAGACCACTGAAACCGCATGTCCCACCTGCAAAATTTGAATCAGAAACCGTAGGTCCCACCTGCGATTTTTGACACGAATTCCACAGGTCCCACTTGCAGAATTCGTGTAAAATGCATCCCAGACATGTGGGGCCCACAATCAGAAATCGCAACTGTCAGTTGCGGTTTCTGACACACACCAAACCAAGAATTATTTCCTAAAGCACACCAAATCCGGAATTACTTATCCTAAACACACCATATAAATCTTTGTCCCAAATTTCAGAAATTATACTAATATAGAGTCCTAAAAAAGAAAGATTTTGAACGCAATCAAGTGAACATCTTGAAAAAAAAAAGATACTTGATTAGATAATCATAATTGATAGTGGTGGGAGATTTTGCCGTTATTTTATTGGGAAAATTTATTCGTATTGGTAATCTTTAACCATTAGAGAATAATTAAACTAATAATACTAGAATTATTCAATAAGAATTGAATGGATATTATTTTAATGACCTTTTACTTTCATATTATTAGCAAGTATTTGTTACAGAAATGGATTCAAATTTCGCAACCCCAGGTTGCAGAATTGACAAAAACCTCCAATTACTTTTTAAAACATCTCAAAATTCAAAACTTTTCTCCAAAACACATTATTCATAAAAAAAAAGTCCCCTGACGTGGATTTCTAAAAAAAATTGGGATATGAGACTCACAGTTGGTGACGCTAGGGGTAGGGGTGAGCAAAAAAATTGATGGACTCGTTTAACCGAAAAAAAATCGAAATCGAACCGATGGACTGGTTAACCGATTGTAATGGACTGATTAATGGTTAGTATTTTGAAAAAATCGATATTAATGGACTGGTTAATAGTTTTGACTCATGTGACCGGTTAACCGAACCGAAACCGAATTTTTAGTTAATTTATTAATTGTTCAATATGTCCATATTTATTATTTTTTATTATTTCTTGTTTTATCAAATTTTTAATAAAAAAAATCAGAATATATTTGAAAAGTTATATAACAATTTATCCTAATTAAAGGTAGTCATGTACTTTTTTTTTCATTATACTAATTATTTTGAAGATTTTAATTTTTTTAATTGGCGATTAGTAAGTATAACAATTTATCTAATTAAAAGTAATTATGGACCGCTTAATTTATTTACTTATTAAATATTAATTTAAAAAAACAAATTTGCTTATATCCACCAAATATTTTTATTTTAATAATAATGATGTTATATTATAGTGAAAAAATTTTAATTTTTAAGTACCTTTACCTTTACCATTTTAATTTTATTTATATATATATTTTATAATTGTAGTAGTTAACCAAAAAATATTGGGTAACAGGTCCAAAAATTCGAAACCGATAGACTGATTAACCGATAATAACGGACTGGTTAATGGTTAGTGTTTTGAAAAAACCGATATTAATGGACTGATTTTTTTTTGTGCTCATGTGCCGGTTAACCAGTCCATGCTCACCCTTAGCTAGGGATGGAAAAAAAATAAAAAAAAATGTTAAACCGATTTTAAAAATTGAATTTAAACCAATTTTAGCGATTAACCAATCTAATTGAACGTAAATCTGGACTTTAATTTTTGAGATTGGTTAATGGACTTAAATTTAGATTTAAGCATTTGGTTAATCGGTTTATATATAATTTTATACATATATTGACATGATTTATATTCTATTATAATATCAGAAAGATGGGTGGCCTTTTATTATTTGCATTTATTGTCCTGAAATGTGCATCTTTTAAAAAAAAATAAGATGCATTTCTTTGTTTATATTTTTTGTATTATTGTTAACAAATATGATTTTCTTTGGAACCTTTTATTTCTTTATTTCATTTATTTCTTTTTATTATATTATTACTCTTATTATTATTATTTGAAACAAATTATTATCATTGTCAGTGCAAGTGTCAGATAAAGGATTCTAGGCCATTCTATTATTTTCCTTTTTTTATATTATTGTTGTCATAAATAATTTTCTTTGGCCCCATAATTTCTTTTTTTTTTTATTATTTTGTCATTATTATTATTATTGTTGGTGTTATATAGTTATCTATGCATGAATTAATTTGGGCAGATATTTATTACTAAAATGGCTGTCTTTTGTGAAATTTGTAATAAAATTCCTGAGAGAGTTTGCTATCCCCATAAACTGTTAAATCTGCTTGTGAGTGAGAAGTTTTTCTTCAATGTGTTCTCGTGGTAAGCTCGTTTTCTATATTTTGTCGGTGTGGGATATTGTCACGCACTTTGCTCCCGCCACGTGGATGACACGTGTCATGCCACGTGGCGATGACATGTACCCTGTTGCCACATGGGCGCCAGGTGGACCAGTAGGAATCGGACACGTGGCGCGCTGTGGTGTTGACACGTGTCTGGTCGAGTGGGAGGTGGCGCGTGAGCGCGTCTTTCACTCCCTCGTCGGAGCGTGTTGGCGCGTGCGGCGTCCTCCAACCACCATTTCAGCTCCGATTTTTGCGAATTAATTTTTCAAATTATTTGTGAATTTTTGGTCATGTTTTCAAAATTTTTTAATGACCAGAAAATATATTTTGTAATTTTTGATATTTAAATGTGTTTAATTTCAAATAAAATATTAAAAGTTTGTAGAAAATGTGTTTTCTGCTTTCGAAAATTTTTGAAAATATTTTGAAAATTTTTTGGAGTTTTGTTCTTATTTATTGATTGATATGCATTTCAATCATGTGTATTTATACATGAGTGTATAAATTTTTCCTGTAATATATTACAGAAATATTGAATAAGGACAGCCGGTTCTTCCTTAAGAAACGCATAGGTTGCTTTGAGAATTGCAAAAGTGCAATCAATAAGCAAAATGAAAATGCGAAGGAAGATTTGAGCTGATGACATTGATGCAATAGTGCATCATAAAATACATGTGTGAGAACAAATGCAAGAGTGCATTTGAACTGGTGGTCTGAGTATGAAAATAAAATTTTGGTTTGAATTACCAAAAGAAAAGTGTTGAGAAGTAACACTAAAATTCTGTGATGGTGTTGAGAAATGGACGAGCATGAATTGTCCATGGCTTCATCAATGGACTTATGAGTCGCTTGATGAATTGATTAAATCAGTCAAACAAATAATCCCAATATCAAGAAAGATTTTATAAAATCTGGACTTCTACAATAGTTGACATAAGTGTCAATTTGAGTTGCCGTTTGTTGTTATTAAAATAGGATTTATGTTTCCTATTAATATTTGACATGAGTGTCTTATTTTGGAATTATTGGATTTTAATTATTGGTTAGATAAATGTGTTTATTTACTTATTATGTCGGCATTTAACTTTATAATAAATGAGTTTATTTTAATTGTTAATTGCCTTGCGATATTTTATGAGTAAAATGATTGCAAACTTATTAAGTAAAGGCTTAATAAAGATCCCCTCATAAGTTTGAGAACTTGATAATCCAATAATTCAGATTTATTATGTATGAAATTTTAACCTGTAAGGTTGGACATTAGGACTTAGAGGGTAATTGGATACTATTAGTAGCCTTTTCGAATTTGAGCCTAATAGAAAATTTTACTAGGTTATTATTTCAGGTGCATAATAAATTGCATGTATTGCTTTATCTCTTTTTAAATATGTGCAACATTGTTCCATTTGAGATCAGAGGATTTTAATGGATGCTGCTTCCAAGTTATAATTATGAAATCTGGAATACAAAAATCCAGTATGTGCTTGAAGAGCAAGAGGCTCTTAAACCCTCAAGTTCGGTTATGGCTGAACCTGAGGATGGCACTATAACCCACCATAAGCAGGACCAGGATGACTATGTTGCATCACATCACTAAGCAATTTCGCAAGTATCAAAATGCAATAGATTTGTGGATCGGTTTGCAGGAGAAATTCAGAGATGTGACTTTGAATAAGCTCCAATCATTGAAGATCAAATTTGATACATATCAGAAAAGTCTGATTATTCGATGCGAAAACATCTAAGAGAGATGAAAAAGAAAAGTGAGCTTAGTGAACTTAGCCATAAGTGACTGATAAGCAGAAGGTCCAAACTGTTATCCGTTCTTTACCCAAGAGTTTGTAGCATGTGAGGATGCAACTAACTCACATAGATAAGCAAAAAGATATTTGAGGATGTCACTTGTTATTTGAAGCTTAAAAGAGGCCGTCTGACAGTGATTAAGGTCAATGTCATATGGCATAGTCCTGTTCTAATAGAATGAGTTCTCATTAGAATAAGATAATAAGTTTCATCAATAGGGATAAAGAAAAGGTTTGAGAGCCTGAAAAGTAAAAGGAATAGAATCACGTACGGTCCAAAGGCAAAAAGGAGATAAACTTTTCAAGAGTGAAATGTTTCAATTGCCTAAAGAAATGACATTACGCAAGAGATGCATTATGCCTAAAAAGATACACTATTCTGACTCAAGAGTGAGTGGAATTTATGTATCTAGTTCTGAATTTCATCCTTTGTGGGTGATAAATTTAGAACCAATGGACCGTATAATAAGGGATAGGGATACCATTGTTATGAAATTTAGGTTCTATTATTACTTTATTGAAATTTGTTTTCAATTTATATTGAGGATAACAGTGCACGCTTATGCTTGAATGATTTTATTGTTATGGATGTGGACCATAAGTATTTGAGTAAAACTATTTTTCCTTTAATTTATTATTTTTCACATAGTTATGAGGACAATGTGAAATTATGGCATGCTAAATTAAATCATATTTAACAAGACCGAATGAGTCGGTTAGTTAAAATAGGTTTAATAAGTGATTTAAATAAGTTTAAATTGCCTACGTGTGAGCATTGCCTAAAAAGGAAAAACTAGTTAAAAAATCATTCGAATAAGGAACTAAAGCCAATTTTCATTGCAGTTAGTCCATTCTAACGAATGTGGTCAAATGAATGTGAGGGTGAGGCATGAGGCCTACTATTTCATCACATTTATAGATGACTGTACTAGGTATGGTCATGTCTATTTGATTTCTCACAAGTCAGAAGCATCGAGTTGCTTCAAGACTTATATGAGTATAGTTGAGAATCAATCAGATAAAAAGATCAAAGCTTTAAGAACTGACAGAGGTCAGTAATGTCTTAAAGATAAATTTAAAGCTTCATGTGATGAAAATGATTGAACATTAGTTGTTCATTCCTATAAATCCACAATAAAGCGATATTGAGGAAAGGAGAAATAAGACTCTCCTATATATGGTTAGATCTATGATGACAGAGGCAAATTGCCTATCTGCTATTGGGGAGATGTTTTATTGACTGTCCCATATATTCTGTACTATATGCCCTCTAAATCTGTCATTATCATAACTTATGAGTTGTGAACTGGTCGACAAGCTGACCTAAGCCATTTACAACCTTTGGGTTGTAATGCTTACATCCATGATACCTCAATTTGGTAAATTTGAGACCAAGAGGTAAAAAGAGTATCTATGTGAGATATTCTAAAGTATCAAGAGGATACATTTTCATGGGTCAGTAAGAAAATGGCATAATGATAGAATTTGGATCACTAGACGTCATATTCTTAAGAGAATGCATTTTTCAAAGTTGGGCGAAGTGAATTAAGATTTCACTTTATATTTCAGGAAGAGACCATCAGGATCACTCCATCCGAGTGGGAGGGAGTTAGAGGAGTTAATACCTTCATCCTCCAAACGATCCGGATGTTCGAGACCTGATATGAATGGGAGTATTCTTGACTCCTGTGGGAGGAAAGAATACGGTATTCCTGACTCTAGTGGGAGTATGGAACATAGTCCCAGTGGGAGCATTATGAATCACGATGAATATATGAGACATGTTTATTAAGATTCAGAACTGCACAAATCTAAAAGGATAAGTGTTTCGTGCCGACGATTTAAAATCAAAAGCTGGAATGAACCCCTTTTAGTTATCCCACAAGACAAGAGAAAGCATAAAAATATTCAAAAAGCTTTTTCATGCCCATCTAAAGTAAAATGGACTAAAGCAATAGAAGAGGAAATGGCATCCATGAGATCAAACCATGTTTGAGAACTAGTTGATCTACTGGAAGGACACAAATTGAGAATAAATGTATTCTCAAAGTAAAGCGAAAGGCTGATAGAGGTATCGAAAGATATAAAGCTCGGCTAGTCGCTATGGGGCTCATACAATAGAAAGAGATTGACTATGAGTAGACTTTCTTATCTGTTGTAAGATTTACGTACATAAGGTTGATTCTGGCCATAGTGGCAAGTTTGAACCAAGAGCTTCATCAAAAGGATGAAAAGACTGCTTTTCTCAATGGAGAAATGGATGGACCAACCTTTAGGTTTCATCGAAAAAGGCAGCAAACATAAGGTTTGCTGATTGATGTGTTCAATCTATTGCTTTAAATAGTCTTCAACACAATAGTATTTGAGACTTCATCATATAATCATGTCGAATGTGTTCAATATGATTGATGAAGATCATTGTGTTTATAGTAAAAGCTCTGAAAATGAATTTATCATTTTGGCATTGTATGTATACGACATACTTAAAACTGAAAATGATAAATGGTACGTAAATGAAATCAAAGATTGGTTATTGTCCAACTTTGAGACAAAGGAAATGGGTCATGCATATTACATTCTTGAAGTTAAGATTTCAAGAGATCATTCGAGAAGATTGTTGTCTGTTTCTTGAGAGAAATATGTCAACAAAGATCTTGAGCGATTTAATATGCAAAACTGTAAACTCATACATAACCCCATTGCCAAGAATTAGTTTCTTAGCAAAGATGTGTGTCCCATGAAGTCAAAAAAAAAAAAAAGAATGTATGAGGAACGTTCTATATGACAGTGCCCTGGGTAGTCTTATCTATGCGATGTTGTATACAAGACATGATATATACTATGCAGTGAGCATGGTTAATAAATATCAATCTAACCCAGGCAAAGCACATTAGAAGCAATTGAAAGGATACTTATATACCTTAAAAGTACTGCAGAATATTCTCTCTATTTTCAAGAAAATGATCTGCATTGAGAGAAAACAGAGACATTGATTCGGTAGGAGATGTGAATGAGAGGAAATCCATTCCAGGCTTCATATTCTTGTTTGGCAAGAGTGCCATCTCGTGGAGTAACAAGAATTAAGCCTGTGTAGCCCTATCAATAGTGGAAGTTGAATTTGACACTTCCTCAATTGCAGTAAAGGAGACAGTTTGGATAAAATGGTCCGTGAGCCATTTAAGAGTAACTGTCTTAGAGGTATTAATGACAGTCTATAGTGACAGTCAGTCGTTGATAGCTTATAGTGGAGCTAAGCATATCGACATTAAGCATCAATACGCGAGAAATATTGTTGCACAAGGAGAGATGTGAACTTACAGTACGTTTCTACGCATGCAGATCCATTGAGTAAACCTATAACGAGAGATATGTCTTAAGAGACACATTAGATCTCGAGATTGTGTAGAATTTAATTGGTACTGTTATATTTTATATAATCCCTTAACGTTATTATTTGCGAATAATAACTAAAGTTCATTATTGGCAATACATGAGTGTGAATGTTTATGTGTAAACATTTAGTGTTATTGATATGAGATTGAGCATGTCGGATAGAGAAGTGGCCCACTCACAAGGGTGTTTACCTTAGTTTTGTCAATGAGTTGGCAAAGACTAAGATGAGGCGATTTTTGAACATATGAGAATGCTTGAGAGCCTGTTCAAAATAAAAGTGCCGTCTTCTAGAAATTATAAGATGAGTCTTATTAAGGCGCAAGATAAAGACATACATAAAGTTGTATGCTTTGGATTGAGATCCAAAATAAGGATTGTATGGAATCCGATGGTAAGTTATATGTAACTACCATATTCTGTCTAAAAAGCCAGAAGCAGTCCTTAACACTACAAGAAAATTGACTTTTAACGACCAAAATTTAACGAAGGGATAAAAATCCGGTCGTTAAAATATACAAATAACGAAGGGAAATTAATCCGGTCGTTAGTTCTTAAATTTTATTGTTATATAACGAGTGGATTAAATCCGGTTGTTAAAGCAATAAAAATTCGGTCGTTAAAATATACAAATAACGAAGGGATATTAATACGGTCGTTAATACTTAAATTTTATTATTATATAGCAAAGGATTAAATTTGATCGTTAAAACAATACAAATCCGGTCGTTAATGGTGTGAATTAGTGGGAATTATGAGAAGTAGAAAAAGAAAAGAGAGGTAAAGTCACGGAAGGGAGGCAGAACGGGAAAGAGACCGAGGAAGAGAAAGAGAGAGAGAGACGGCGGCACGGCGGAAGGGGCGAGGAGGCTTGCGACGGTCGACGGCGAGCAACCGGCTCCTCGCAACGCCGATCTCGGCGTATTATTCCCCGTCGCGACGTCGCCGTTCCAGGAGAGCGGGAGGAAAACGGTGAACTTCTTCTGCGTTTTTCGGCCAGATCCGGTGGCGAACGACGACACAAATTGCACGACGGGACTCCTGGAGGGCAGGCGAATCTTCCGGTACTCCTGGGTGGTCCTCAATCGCCGGCGATGAGCAGATCGGCGTTGGGAAGAACCAAGATCTCCGACGTCGATTCCGGCAAAATGAAGGGCAGTCATGGCGCGTGACCTCCGAAAAATCAACCCCGAGCCTTGAGCTTCCTTTCGGTGGTTTCGGTGCCTCCGGTGGAGCTCCGGCGAGGCTCCGGCGATGGTGAAGGGACAAAAAATAGCAGAAAAAGTTGTAAGTGGATACCAAATTTACTTTTCCAAGTGATTTTTACATGAATTAAATTCGTTAAGGTGTGATTTTATAGTTACAATGTGTGTTGTTATGGTTTACTGAATTGATTGATAAATTGGCTATGTTATTTGAGTATTTGGTTTGATTAAAATGCTCCGTCTTGTTGTTAAATCACTGTCTTTCACTGCTAGTTATGAATGATTGTGATAGCAAAGAAGCTCAATTAATCCTAGTAGTGATTGCAACAAAGTTATGTTCATTTTCAGGAATCCTAGTTGGTTTTCTACATCCATTATGTAAATATTCAGGCCTACACCGATGGCACTGTTTTTGTTCAGGTGGTTCCTCTCTCTTTAGGTTTTGACTTTTAAGTTTCTCATTTCTCTATTTATTGCTTTCGTTTATGATCTCTTTGTTTTTGTTTGTCAGTGCTGTGGATGCAATATCTTTCATAAACTAGTGGATAATTTGAACCTGTTTCATGAGATGAAGTGCTATGTGAACCCGAGCTTCAATTATAGAGATGCCAGGTGGGACAGCAGCGGATTCAAGTTGTTTGATACGGATGACAGTGATGATAGAAATGATTCGTTTCCATTCTAAATAGGTGAAATTTTTATTTTAATAAGACATGATACATTTCCTGGAACTTATATGTATTGCTTTTGTATATAGGGTCTCTCTGTTTTAATTGATGAGTTAGCGTAATTAATAAGACATGATACAATTGAAGCTGGATAATCTTTCATACGTTTATGGAAAATATGGAAATATACTTGCTTCATGTTGAGAATTCTGTTATAGCCGTAATGATGGAATTCAAATTTTTAGAAATCATTCTTTGCTTTTGATATTATTTTGAGTTTGCTTGAAATTGCGGCATATTATTTTTGAATTGCAAAATCAGAATGTATATAAGCAGTTGGTTATTGTTCTTCCGTGAAAATAGAAGATCATGGAATGGCGGATCTCATGAAACTGATTAATTATCTTGATATGCATTTGTGGAGTGCAAAGCTGTTTTTCAACTGCATCTTTTTGTACAAACTACATCCAGCATTCGGGTTATAACAAGTGGAGAGCATTGTTAATACTTTTTTGAAAGAATCAATTATACTTTTTTGTTGGAACTTGATAGTGATTTGAATGTCTAATTGAGAAATTAAATTGAATGCAGCTTGAAGGGACAGATAATTCTCCTTATCTTGGTTTGCTTTTCTTTTTGGTTTACGTTCCAAGTAAGCTCTCTCCTTCTCAGTATTTTGTTTTTACTTACCTTTGATTTTTTTTTATTGCTGAATTGCTGATTTCTTTCTCTATGAATTTTTTGTGAATTGCTGATTGGTTTCTCTATGATTTTTTTGTGAATTTCTTTCTCAATGCTTCTGAATTGCTGAATAAGGCAGCCTATAATTTGAACTGTAGGCATTTTGTAAACTTAATATAAACTGAAGCTGTAGTGGAATGGATTGCAAATACAAATAAAAAAAACAAACACACAAATTCAGCTTAGGATTCTCTTTTGATCCCATTGAGGATCAAACTGATTCTTTCCGATCTCAAGTTTTTTGAATCCTATAATTTTCAATTTGGAAGTGCTAAGTCTGGGAGGACTTGAAATATGGAAGGAATCAATTACATGTGGTGCGTTGCATATCATCTTCTTTTAGTCTCCTTATATCTTGCATTGACTGGAATTTAAGGAGCTTGTCAAAAATTGGCAGGATAGTTTACAAAACTCATGATATGAAGTGAAAATAACGTGTAACCTGTGCATGAGGTTTCATATAAGATCATCTATAGGGCTAGGACTGTTACACCCACAAAAGTTGTTTGAAATATAGCAATATACTTATCATTTATGTCCAAGATATAAAAGTTGTTTACATACTTTAGTTAAATCTAATAAAATGATCTTCTGGAACTTGTTAACATTATTCCGGTTTTGAAGTACAAATCCAAGATCCTATTTGCTCTTATGCTGTGGTTTCTGTATGCAACTTTCGAAAAGACCAAATGGTAAATAGTAGATAATTGTGTTGTTTGGCTTTGTTTTCCATTTTTTTTCTTTTGGAATCTTACTATGCGGTTGTTATTATAGATTAGAGACATGCCAATTGATTTCTTGCAATTAATTTGGCTGCCCACAGGATGTGATGGTGCTCCCCTGCTACCTGTATTGTTTGTTCTTTTGTGATTCCAGTAGGGGATGAACTTGGTCTCTTTTGTACAATCATACAAATTAATTAATTAAATATTAAACCAAAATAATTGAAATATAAGCTTTTATTACTAATATGATATAATAAATTATTCTTGCTGTAAATAATATTTTAATACAGAAATTAAGATCCAGATACCTCTCATAAATAACCAATAAAGTTTTATTTTATAATAACGTAAATAAATTTTATCCTTAAGTTCTAGTATTTTTTTTTCTTTTTCTTAATTGGATGTGATGGATACACCCAGCCATGATTCCTGGTTTGGAATGTGCTTCATTCTCTTATTTTTTGTTGTTCTGTGGGCTGTAAATGAGTTTTAATGCCTTGGCACACACAGCAGATGTGCTTCATTCTCTTCATGTTCATGTGTAAATGTGCTTCATTCTCTTCATGTTCGAAGTTTTCTTGCTTTATGCCTTTCAATCACTGTATTATTTGTTCTGCTTTATATTCGCTGGCCACATTAGCTTTTGGCCTGCTATAGGGATATGAGCTGTTCTTTAGGTGGACTTCTTCTTCTCTTCTTCTCTTCTTCTTCTTTTATATTTTTTTCTTAGAGTTAATTAGCGTAATTTAGTCCATTAACACAACAATATCTAGTTTTTCTTTGTCTTTTACGTGGTTCCTTGCATGTCTTTTTGCATGGCTTTATTTCTTATTTTGGCCTCCCCTGTTTTGTTTTCCTTTCTGTCTTTGTTCGTGTGGCTTTGGCGTGATATGCATGCCATGCACGCCTAATCCTCTGTTTCGGCCAACTTGGTTTAACATCACATGTGCATCTGTTATTTACTCCATTCACTTTATTTATTTGTTTATTTGTGTTTGCTTAGTTATTCATTTACTGTTATATATAGGGGAATTAATATTAAAATTTTAACTACATATTGTTGTGTGTCGCAGGAACTTAACTACATGGTGTTTTATTCTTTGAATTTACAGTATACTGTTATAAGCCTACATTTAATTCATTTAGAAAAACAAAACAGAATGATAAAAGTACAAATCAGAAAATAATTTATAGATAACTGGTTTCGTGATAATTGTATTGTTCACCCTTGCAGAGCAAGTACTGAATTTCAGAAGCTATGCAAACATAACAGCTTGAAGTAATTACACTTGTTGGAAGATTTTGGATATTTTGAAGTGTATATATAATTACACTTTTTAGAAGATTTTGGATATTTAAGGTAAATGATATTTCAAATTAAAAATATTAAATTATTTTGCCATTTGATTTATTGCCTTTGTGCATGAATATTAATTATAAATTTGTATTTTAAATTCTACAGGTCTTCAAAACAATGGACAACGAAGATATGAGATTCATTATGCATTCTTTTAAAGATTCTAGTTCAATAGAAAATAGTATAGATAGGGGTTGTTTTTCTAGACAAACTTGTATATGATAAATACAATTTCAAACAATTTTGAAATATCGATATATTTTGTAACTTGTATCTTGCAATCTATGAAAATACTATTTATTATAATTTTAAATTTATATGTGTGAATGGTGTGTACATGTAATATTCAAATAAAATATTTTATTTATTTTAAAGTATTTTTAACGATCGGAAATTTTTTCATTGAAAGTGAATATAATTAACGAAAGGAAAATTTGGTCGCTAAAAGGTATCTTTCACGACAAAAAATCCCTTCGTTAAAAGTGAATATAATTAGCGAAGAAAAAAATCGGTCGGTAAAAGATATTTTTAACGACCGGAATTCCTTTCGTTGAAATTGAATACAATTAGCGAAGGGAAAATCCGGTCGCTAAAAGGTATATTTAACGACCGGAAATCCCTTCGTTAAAATTGAATACAATTAGCGAAGGGAAAATTCGGTCACTAAAAGGTATCTTTAACGACCGGAAATCCATTCGTTAAAATTGAATACAATTAGCGAAGGGAAAATCCGGTCGCTAAAAATCACTTTTCAACGACCGGAAATATTCCGGTCGTTAAAGACATTAACGACCGGATGCATTATCCGGTCGTCTATACCTTTAACGAAGGAGCTTTTACCGACCGGATTTTCCGGTCGTTAAAAGTTTTTAACGACCGGATTTTAACTTTTAACGACCGGATTTCCCTTCGTTAAAGAGTATTTTTCTTGTAGTGTAAGTAAGCGGACTAAAGTTGGGTGCTTCGGTGCATCGCAACCTTACGCTTCTGTATGGTGTTTGAAATACACATTATTAAAATGTGAGACATGCGCTCCTTTAAGGGAAGGAAAGAACACCCCTAACACATGTTTTATACTGTGTGTGCTTATGTGACCACAGGGATGGGAATTTAATAATATTATTGATCTCAACTTTCCCTATTGTGAGACCCTATTTATATTTCGACCCTTAGAACCCTTAACTTATCCCTGAAGTATGGTTCAATGTGGCTAGCTTAGTTAATTTCCAAGAGGTCCGGGAAAAATTTAGGCCTGGCGGATCTAACTAGAAAAGCGAGTTGAATCATGATGGATGGCATACGGTAAGATGGGAAGATAGCCTTTGGATCACTTTCATAATGTTTCATGGTTCACCGGCATGCCTATTATAGTTTCTATGAGTAGAAACATAATAGTGAACACGAAAATTGTTTTATGAGATCATGAGTTAAAATAATGAATGTGAGAAGGCAATCTAGGGTTAGGCATACATGAAGAAGGGGATCTTGTTTTAACGAGACGCTATATATCCCTAACAGGTGTATAGTACTAGTGCTCTCGAGGTATGCTGGTCACACAATCTATTTGCCAGTATAACTGAAGATTAAGACTGGAATGCGTTCCGTCATGTGCGAGTGGGAGATGATAGAGTTTGGGTACGCCCATGACTCTATAATGGATTAAGTTCCAATCCAGATTAAATTGAGACCAGCATACCTCGAGAGCACATTTTCTATACACCTGTTAGGGATATATAGCTTCTCGAAAAGGCAATCCTTTTATTTCACGTATGCCTAACCCTAGACCACCTTCTCACAATCACCGTTTTAACTCATGATCTCATAAAACGTTATTCGTGTTCACTATTATGTTTCTACTCATAGAAACAATAATAGACATGTCGGTGAACCACGAATTCTTATGAATGTGATCAAAAGGTTATCTTCCCCTCTTACTATATGCCATCCATCATGATTCAACTCGCTTTTCCAGTTAGATCCGCTAGGCCTAAATTTTTCCCAGACCTCTTGGAGAATAACCAAGCTAGCCACATTGAACCATACTTCAGGGAGAAGTTAAGGGTTCTAAGGGTCGATATATTAACAGGGTCTCACAATAGGGAAAGTTGAGATCAATTGTATTAAATTCCCATCCCTTTGGTCACTTAAGCACACACAGTATAAAACATGTGTTATGGTGTTCTTTCCTTCCCTTAAAGGAGCGCATGTCTCGCATTTTAAATAATGTGCATATAAAACACCATACAGAAGCGTAAGGTTGCGATGCACACCCAACTTTAGTTCGCTTACTTAAGAACTACTTCTGGCTTATAAGACAGAACATGGTGGTTACACATAACTAACCATCGGATCCCATACGATCCTTATTTTGGATCTCAATCCAAAGCATACAAACTTATGTATGACTTTATCTTGCGCCTTAACAAGACATATCTTGTAATTTCTGCAAGACGGCACTTTCATTTTGAACAGGCTCTCGAGCATACTCATTTGTTCAAAAGTCGCCTCATCTTAATCTTTGCCAACTCATTGACAAAACCAAGGTAAACACCCTTGTGAGTGGGCTACTTCTCTGTCTGACATGCTCAAACTCAAACAATTAACAGTAAATGTTCACATAGTAAACATTCACACTCATGTATTGCCAACAATGAGCTTTATTATTATTCATAAATAATAATGTTAAGGGATTACTAAAATAAAGTCAGTGCACATCAAATTCTTCACAAACCCTGAATTCTAATGTGTCTCTCAAACACATCTCTAGTTACAGGTTTAGTTAACGGATCTGCTATCATATCATGCGTAGATATGTACTGTAAGTTCACATCTCCCCGTGCAACTACATCTCTTATATAATGATACTTAATGTCGATATGCTTAGTCCTACTATGAAATTTCGGATCTTTTGTGTAAGCTATCGATGATTGACTGTCACTATAGACTGTCACTTGTCCCTCCGAGGTAGTTACTCTCAAATGGTCCATCAACCGTTTTAGCCAAACTGCCTCTTGTACTGCAGCTGCGGAAGCTACGAATTCAGCTTCCATTGTTGATAAGGCTACACAGGTTTGTTTCTTGCTACTCCACGAGATGGCACCCTTGCCTAGCAAGAATATGAAACCTGAAGTGGATTTCCTCTCGTCCACATCTTCATCCCAATCAGCATCAGTGTATCCTCTCAATTGCAGATCCTTGCCTTCATAACAGAGAGAATAATCTGCTGTACCTTTGAGGTATCTAAGTATCCTCTTAACTGCTCTCCAATGTGCTTCGCCCGGGTTAGATTGATATCTACTTGCCATGCCCGCTGCATAGCAAATGTCCGGTCTCGTACACAACATAGCATACATGAGACTACCCACAGCACTGGCATAGGGAACGTCTCTCATACGCTCCACTTCATCTGGCGTTTTAGGACACATCTCTTTGCTAAGAAACTGATTCTTGGCAATGGGGCAGGCTATGGGTTTACAGTTCTGCATATTGAACCGTTCAAGGACTTTGTTGATATATGTCTCTTGGGAAAGGGACAACAACCTTCTCGAACGATCTCTTGAAATCTTAACTCCAAGAATATAATCTGCATTACCCATATCCTTCATTTCAAAGTTGGACGATAACCAATCTTTGATTTGATTTATGTACGCTTTGTCATTTCCAGCTATTAGTATGTCGTCTACATACAATGTCAAAATGACAAAGTTATTTTTAGAGCTTTTATTATACACGCAATGGTCTTCATCAATCATGTTGAACCCATTCGACATGATTGTATCATGAAATCTCAAATACCATTGTCGCGAAGACTGTTTCAGGCCATAGATTGATCTTTTCAATCGGCAAACCTTATGTTCGCTGCCTTTTTTGATGAAACCTACAGGTTGTTCCATGTAGATTTCTTCATTCAGTTCTCCATTGAGAAAAGCAGTCTTTACATCCATTTGATGTAGCTCAAGGTCTAAACTCGCCACTATGGCAAGAATTAACCTTATAGACGTAAATCTCACAACAGGGGAGAAAGTCTCCTCATAGTCAATCCCTTCCTGCTGTGTAAACCCCTTAGCGACTAGCCGAGCTTTGTATCTTTTGATACTTCCATCAGCTTTTCGCTTTACCTTGAGAATCCATTTGTTCCCAATCGGTTTGCGTCCTTCCGGTAGATCAACCAGTTCCCAAACATGGTTTGACCTCATCGATGCTATTTCTTCTTCCATTGCATTGATCCATTTTTCTTTAGCTGGGCATGAGAAGGCCTCTTTTATGTTTTTAGGCTCTTCATCATCTTGTGGGGTAATCAAAAGGGCTTCGTTCAAGCCTTCGATCTCAAATCGTCGGCGAGGAACACTTATCCTTTTAGATTTACGCAGTTCCGAATCTTGATAAACATGTCTCATATATTCATCGTAATTCGGAATACTCCCACTGGGGCCATGCTCCATACTCCCACTGGAGTCAGGAATACTCCCACTCAAATTAGGGTCTCGAACATCCGGATCATGTAGAGGACGAAGATCTTGACCTTCTTCCTCTAATTCCCTCCCACTCGGATGGAGTGATCCTGATGGTTCATCTTCCTGAGTTTCATAGAAAGTGAAATCTTGATTCACTTTGCCCAACTTTGGAAACTCATTTTCCAAGAATATGACGTCTCGTGATTCAAATTCAGTCACTGAACCATTCTCTTGCTCACCCATGAATACGTATCCTTTTGATACTTCAGAATATCTCACAAAGATACTCTTTTTACCTCTTGGTCCCAATTTACAAAATTTACTTGAGGTATCATGGACGTAAGCAGCACAACCCCAAGGTCGTAGATGGCTTAGGTCAGGCTTCCGACCAGTCCACAACTCATAAGGTGTGGATGCGACAGATTTTGAGGGCACTCGGTTTAGAACGTATGTGGCAGTTAGTAAAGCATCTCCCCAATAGGAGATAGGCAAATTTGCCTCTGCCATCATAGATCTAACCATATCAAGGAGAGTCCTATTTCTCCTTTCCGCAACACCGTTTTGTTGTGGAGTTCTGGGAATGGACAACTGATGTTCAATCCCTTTTTCATCACACAAAGCTTTAAATTCATTTGAAAGATATTCCCGACCTCGGTCAGTTCTTAAAGCTTTGATCTTTTTATCTAATTGATTCTCAACAAAGTTCATAAAAGTTTTGAAGCAACTCAATGCTTCTGACTTGTGAGAAATCAACTAGACATAACCATACCTTGTATAGTCATCTATAAATGTGATGAAGTAGTAGGCCCAATGCCTTGCCCTCACATTCATTGGACCACAAATGTCAGAATGAATTAATTGCAATGGAAATTTAGCTCTAGTTCCTTTTCCGAACGGTTTTCTTATTAGTTTTCCTTTTAGACAATGCTCACAAGTAGGTATTTCGACCTCATTCAAATCACCTAGTAAACCAACTTTGGCTAACCGACTCATTCGATTTTTCCCAATATGGTTTAATCTAGCATGCCACAATTTCACATGATTCTCATTATTATGTGAAGTAGAAGAGATTAAAGAAAAACTATTATTATTCATAAAGTTAAGATCGATATCCAAAACAATGAAATTGTTAGAAATAAAACCAGAACCATAATAGACATCATTTAAACATAAGTTCACACTGTCATCTTTAAAGTGTAAATCAAAACCAAGTTTTAATAACACAAGAACAGAAACTAAATTCCTACTAATATCTGGAGCATAAAGCACATCATGTAGGAGTAAGGTTCGGCCTTTGCGTAGACTAATCTACACGCGCCAATCCCTCGAACCGGCACTCTTGCGTCGTTTCCCACATATACATATTTTGCTCCATATGGTATTTATCGGAACTCTACAAAGGCATCTCGATCCTTTGCTACATGGTCCGTTGCTCCTGAATCAACCACCCACAAAGGATGAAATTCAGTTAGAAATACAGAACTAGATACACAAATTTCACTCACTCTTGAGTTAGAATAGTGTACCTGATTGGGCACAGTGCAGTCTCTTGCATAGTGTCCTTTCTGCTGGCAGTTAAAACATTTCACTTTTGAAATGTTTATCTTTTTCTTGCCTTTGGACCTTTTAGAATTTTGCTCCTTTTTCTGCCTTTTGTTTCTCTTAGCAGGTTCCTTATCCCGACCTTTGAAGCCCTTCCTTTTGTTCTGGTTGGAGCTCATTCCACCAGAACGGGACTGTGCCACATGCACCTCGGCATTGACCTTAATCGATGCCAATCTGTCCTCTTCTAGCTCCAAATGTCTTGCGACATCCTCAAATGTCTTCACACTATCCATATGAGTCAGTTGCATTTTCATATGCTCCCAACTCTTGGGTAAGGAACGGATGACAGCTTGCACTTGCTGCTCGTCGGTCAACTTATGACCATATTCACTAAGCTCGCTCATCATATTTTCCATCTCCCTGAGATGTTTTCTCATTGAATGATCAGCCTTCTTCTGATAAGTATCAAACTTGATTGGCAAAGATCGGAGTTTTGTTAGAGTCACTCCTCCAAACTTCTCCCGCAAAGCGATCCACAGATCCATTGCGTTCTGATACTTGCGAAATTGCTTAGTCATATCATCCTCCATAGCACTCAAGAGAATAATACGAGCAGTGGAATTCTTTTTCTTCCATGCCAGATATACATCTCGGTCCCGCCTATGCTGGTCCGTGTTGCCATCCTCGGGTTCAGCCATAACCGAACTCAAGGTTTCGAGAGCCTCTTGCTCCTCTAGCACATACTGGATCTTCATGCTCCAGATTTTATAATTGTCGCCATTTAATTTCAAGTCTTTATTCAATTCAGCGATAATAGATTTGGAAGCAGATGCCATTTGTATCCTCTGATTCAAATGGAACAAAGTTGCACGTTATTAGTGGGAGATAAGGCAATACATGCAATTTACTATACACCTGAAATAATAACCTAATAAAGTTTTCTATTAGACTTAAATTCGAAAAGTATACTTAGAGTACCAATTACCTTCTAAGTTCTAATGTCCAACTTTATAGGTTAAGATTTCATGCATAGTAAATCAGTATTATTGGATTACTAAGTTCTTAAACTTATGAGGGATATTTTATTGGTTTTATTTTATTAAGTCTCTACTTAATAAACATGCAAACATTTTACTCATAAAATATTGCAAGGCAATTAACATTTTAAAATAAACACATTTATTAAAAATAATTAAAAGCCATAAAGAATAAACTCATTCATTTAACCAATAAATAAATCCAATAATCCTCAAATAAGACACACATGTCAAATAATAATAATAATAATAATAGGAAACATAAATCCTATAAAATCAAACAAACGCTAACTATAATTGACACTCATGTCAACTAATCTAGAAAACTAGATCTCCTCAAGACCTTTACTGACACTGGGACTGATTCTTTGACCAACTTCATCAATTCATAAGGGAACTCATAAGTTCGCTGATGAAGCCATGGACGATACACTTCACGTCCGCTTCTCAATTTCATCACAGATGGAATGTTGCTCCTCAACACTCCTCTTTTGGCAACTCTAGCCAAAAAATGGATGATAGATTTCTTATAAACTCTATCTCCTATGTACCAAGTAGTTTCCAAAATCTCTCTTAGGACTGGATGATATGCAAAAGAATTAACCAATGCTTTGATTTTATCTCTGTCATCCCTTCCTAAGCTTAAGCCTCCTATCCAAATACACTCCTGCATTTGTTCATGCATAGTCAATATATGACGCACAATAGCATCAATATCATCAGCTCGATAGGTCCTCCGCATTCTCATTTTGCTTAATGAACGCTCTCTTGCATTTCTCAAAGCAATCCCATGCGGGGTTTTCGGAATCATAGGTGTCCTTATCATCATTTCTGGAACACATTACAGAAATTCAAATGGTTAATACACTCATGTATAAACACATATGATTGAAACACATTTCAATCAATAAATAAGGACAACAAAAAATTTCAAAATATTTAAAAAATATAAAACACATTTTCCATAAATATTTTATAATATTTATTTTCAAAAATAAACAAAAATATTCCATGGTCGTTAAAAAATTTTGAAACATAGGCCAATAAATCAGAAATATTTTGAAAAATATTTTTGCAAAAACAACGAGCTGATTTGGAGGCCAGAAAAGCCCCCACGCGCCGACGAGAGGGAGGGGTACGCGCTCACGCGCCCCCACGTGCCACACGTGTGTTTTCAACTGGCCGAACATATGTCAACACTACAGTGTGACACGTGTCCAACTATTACTGGTCCACGTGTTACCCACGTGGCAACAGGTGGACACGTGGCAGCCACGTGTAATGCCATGTGGCAGTGACGTGGCTTGACACGTGGCGGACTCTGATTGGTACACGTGGGTCCCCCTGACACGTCATCATGACACGTGGCAAGCCCCAGCTCTACCACGTGTCGACCCTTTATTGGTCCACCTGGTGCCACGTGGCACCCGGTGGACACGTCCGAGCCACATGGCACGACCTCAGTCTGCCACGTGGCTCTTTCCTATTGGACTCCGGATTTCGGCCGGCCTGGGGTTTTCGGGGTCTGTGAATATAGTGGAATGGTCAAAAATAAAAATCCCAATTTCTAGACTAGCGTTTTGAATATTCAATTTTATCCCTCGGGTTTCGGTGTACACAAACACGAAATTGAGCCAAAATATACACGTATATATATTTTTAACACAAAAAACAAATTTTTGTTGCGTTTCATGCTTCCTAAATCTATAAATTTTACTCATAAAATTTTAGATTGATTTTAAAGCCGCATGCCAGGACGCAATAAAATGATGGCTCTGATACCAATGATGGAAAAATAAGTAAATAAAGGAAAATAAAACGTACTTGTTTGTAGCGCGGTAATCACGTTGCGGAAGCGGTACAAGGATCTTCCTTTATTGGTCACCGGTCTGGCTTTTACCCACTCGGGATAATAGCAGCTAGATCACAATCTAGAAGTCCCTGAAAGATTAACACAAAATAATGGTGAGTGGGAACGAGCAGCCTTGCGGCGTATAAGTTTTCTCGTTACCAAATTATGAGGACCTCACCTCTATTTATAAAGGTCCTAAAGGCTAGAGTCTTAACTCCAGTCTAACTCAGAATCCTTTCTGAGATAGGATTTGGTAATTTAATTTAGATTAAATAACTCAATTTAATATGAATAGGAACTCAATCCTATATAGAGTCATGGGTGTATCATAACTCTATCAATTTCTATTAAAAATTAATCTTAATAAAATATTTAAAATTTTAAAATTTTTTTATCAGTGATAATTGTTAACTCCACTAACTTCAATTCCTGGCTACACCTCTGCTAGCATATAAAGGATTTTATATCATTGTTTGTGGTAGGAAATAGCAATTGATGTAAAAAGTATTGTAAGCCAATACTTGATTTAAGTGGTTAAAGTTTGTCCCGTTATATCTTGAATTCGAGTTTGTAAATTGAAAAATTATTGTTGAAAAAATTCATAATGCATTTTTATAAGTCAGTTAAGTTTTAACTGGATTAATGGACCATATGAGCTTCTAAACAACAATAATCTAACCAAAGAAAAACAAACTGTTGTAATATTAATTATTTCTGTATATCCAAATTAAGAGTAGACTGGTTTTTTAACTATATTGTGACAAACTATAGTTTTAATATAGCCATAATTTCAAAATTTCAGCCATAACTTTTTTTTTTTTTAAAAATATTCATTTTACCTCTAAAAACCTTTATGTTAACAAAATGCCCATTAATCTATAAAAATAGCTCATATTTGTCTTTTTCTTATTTTTTAAAACTTCCGCGCACGTCCTTTAATAATTTTTATTTCATTATTAAACTACTGATTTAGGCAAATGTTAAGAAAAGGTCAAATTAAAACCATCTTTTGTCAATTTGATTTTGAATTTGGATAATTTTTGCTATTTTATAGATAGTTTTTGACAAAAATTTATTTAGAAGTATAGTTATTATTTTAAAAAGACTAGGGGTAAAGTTTGTTAGTCAAATATGGTAGGAAGAAACGAAAAAAAAAAAAAGAAAGAATCCCACATCGGGAAACTTAGAAAGAGGAATGATTTTTGATATGTATAAATATAGCCCCTTACCTTTAGGTTTAATTATCTCTTGTCACTTAACTAGTCAATTAGTTAAGCATATTTTTTCTCTCTTATATTATTTCACTTTTCAGTTTTAGTGAAATAATATTCTTAGTTTCCGAGGATGTAGGCAATATTGGCCGAAACTCATTAAATCTTTTGTTCTTTATTATCTTTATTTTAGCTGTGGTTTTTGCTCTAATCCGGTCCTTATTTTTATAACGAGTGGTATCAGAGTCAAGATTCTGTCTTATTATGCTCAGTGGTTGCATCATAGATTGATCTTTCACATCAGAAAAGACTTTTTCTTGGATATTGTTCACATATACGCTACTGTTTATGTATATGGTCACTGTTCATCTATATGGTTACTATTCACGTGTATGGTTACTATTCAATGAAATAGTGGGACCTGGTTTTTGAGCAGAGAAGTTCGTGATAGAAGCAATGGCGATAAAATATGAGATCGAGAAATTCAACGGGAGTAATTTCTCACTGTGGAAATTGAAGATGAAGGCTATTTTGAGAAAAGATAATTACCTAGCGGCTATAAGTCAAAGGCCAGCTGATTTCACAGATGATAATAAGTGGAACGAGATGGATGGAAATGCTATGTCAAATCTTCATCTGGCACTAGCAGATGGGGTGTTGTCAAGCACAGAAGAGAAGAAGACAGCAAAGGAGATCTGGGATCACCTCACTAAGTTGTACGAGGCCAAATTACTCCACAACAAAATTTTCTTTAAAAGAAAACTATATCCTCTTCGTATGGAGGAATCTACTTCAGTGACAGAGCACATTAATACTTTGAATACTCTATTTTCTCAACTCACTTCTTTGGGTTATAAAATAGAGACAGTAGAACGTGCTGAGCTTCTACTTTAAAGTTTACCAGATTCGTATGATCAACTCATCATTAACTTAACAAATAATATTCTTACGGATATTCTAGTCTTCGATAATGTTGCAGCTGCTGTTCTAGAGGAGGAAAATTGACGCAAAAATAAAGAAGACAGGCAGGCAAGTTCACATCATGTGGAAGCCTTAATAGTTATGAGAGAGAGATTAAAAGAACACGGCTCAAGTGGGAGCCATAATCATGGTAGTTCAAAATCAAGAAGTAAGGACAATGTTAAATGCTACAACTGTGGCAAGAAGGGTCACTTGAAGAAGGATTATTGGAGTTTAAAGAAAAGTTCTGATTCTCAAGGAAATGTGGCAAGCTGTTCCAATGGCGGAGATGCTCTATTTTGTGAAGCAGCAATGACTAATGAAGGCAGAAAAAGATTTGCTGAAGTATGGTTTCTTGATTCAGTAGCTATATTTCACATGATCTCTCGAAGAGAATGGTTCCATTATTATGAACCTATCTCTGGAGGATCTATGTACAGTCGTAATAATCATGCCTTAAAGATCGTTGGCATTAGAATTATTAAGCTGAAAATGTATGATGGTATAATTTTTACTATTCAAGACGTACGGCATGTGGAAGGCCTAAAGAAGAATCTGTTGTCTTTAGGACAATTGGATGATTTGGGGTGCAAGTTCAGTGATGAGAAGGGAATTATGAAGATAGCAAAAGGAGCGTTTGTACTTATGAAGGGAGAAAAGATAGTTGCAAATTTATACATGATAAAGAAGAATCTATTGTCTTTAGGATAATTGGATGATTTGGGGTGCAAGTTCAGTGGTGAGAAGGGAATTATGAAGATAGCAAAAGGAGCGCTTGTACTTATGAAGGGAGAAAAGATAGGTACAAATTTATACATGATAAAATGAGAGACTTTGCAAGAAGGAGAGGCATCTGTCATCACGAGCAGTCCAAGTGAAAAATGTGCAATGACCTGGCATAAGAAACTTGGGCATATGTCTGAACAAGGAATGAAGATTCTTGCAGAGAGAAATCTACTTCCAGGTCTCACAAAGGTCTCGCTACCCTTTTGTGAGAATTGTATTGTAAGCAAGCAGCATCGGTTGAAGTTCAACACATCAAATTTCAAAAGCAAAGCCTTTCTGGAATTAGTTCATTCTGATGTATGGCAAGCACCAGTGTTATCCCTAGGAGGAGCAAACTACTTTGTGTCGTTTATCGATGATTACTCCAAGAGGTGTTGGGTGTTTCCTACCAAAAAGAAAGCAGATGTGTTTCCAGTCTTCAAAACTTACAAAGCGTGAGTGAAACTTGAATCTGGCCAAAAGATCAAGTCTATGAGGACAGATAATGGAGGAGAATACACCAGTAAAGAATTTGATGAATTTTGTAAACAAGAAAGCATCAAAAGACAATTCACTACAGCATAAACTCCTAAAAAAAATGGAGTAGCAGAGCGGATGAACAAAACTCTGTTGGAAAGAACAAGAGCAATGATGAGAACTGCAGGTTTAGATAAGAAATTCTGGGCGAAAGCAGTCAATACTACCTGTTATGTGGTGAATAAAGCTCCATCAACTGCAATTGAGTGTAAGACACCAATGGAAATGTGGGCTAGAAAGCCGGTGGATTATTCAAACTTCCATGTATTTGGAAGTCCTGCTTATGTGATGTATAATGCCTAAGAAACGACAAAACTGGATCTAAAATCTAGAAAATACATATTCTTGGGGTATGCTGAAGGAGTAAAGGGGTATCGCCTGTGGGATCCCACTACCCACAAGGTTGTTGTCAGCAGGAAAGTTATCTTTGTAGAATATAAAATTCAAGAGCAAGCAGAAAGTGAAGAAAAGTCAGAGACTACAATAGTATGTGTAGAAAGAGAATAAAAAACTAGTAATTCTTCTGAAACTACACCAGAGCACGAGGAAAAAGAGCCAGTCGAAGCTGAAGTTTCAAATAATAGGCAATCAACTTGCACAAGAAGGCCGCCTAATTGACACACAAATAACATTGTGGAGGGTAATGTTGCATATTGTCTTCTAACTAAGGATGGGGAGCCATCAACTCTCCAAGAAGCAATGAATAGTTCAGATGCATCTCAGTGGATTGCAGCAATACAATAGAAAATTAAAGCTCTTCATAAAAATAAGACATGGGAACTGGTGTCATTACCGCAAGGGAGAAAACCTATAGGCAATAAATGGGTCTACAAAATCAAGTGGAATGGTGATAATCAAATTGAGAGATATCGTGCTAGATTGGTGGTAAAAGGATATGCTCAGAAAGAAGGGGTGGACTTTAATGGAATTTTCTCACCTGTGGTTCGTCTCACTAATCCGAGTAGTCCTTGCAATATGTGCAAATTTTGACTTGCATCTTGAGCAATTAGATGTGAAAACTGCATTTCTTCATGGAGATCTTGAAGAAGAAATTTACATGCTCTAACCAAAAGGTTTTGAAGAAAAAGGAAAGGAGAACTTGGTTTGTACGTTGAACAAATCTCTGTACGGTCTAAAACAGGCGCCAAAGTGTTGGTATAAGAGATTTGATTCTTTCATTATGACCCTTGGATACAGCAGGCTAAATGCAGACCCTTGTGCATATTTCCAGAGGTTTGGTGAAAATGATGTCATTATCTTGCTGTTGTATGTAGACGATATGTTGCTAGCAGGCCCCGACAAAAATCGCATCAAGGAGTTAAAGGCTCAGTTGGCTAGGGAATTTGATATGAAGGACTTGGGACCAGCAAACAAGATTCTAGGGATGCAAATTCACCGAGACAGAAATAATAGGAAGATTTGGCTTTCTCAAAAGAATTATTTGAAGAAAATCTTGCGACGTTTCAACATGCAAGATTGTAAGCCAATTTCTACCCCACTTCCTGTTAATTTCAAGTTATCCTCAAAGATGAGTCCTAGCAATGAAAAAGAAAGGATGGAGATGTCTCGAGTACCATATGCATCAGTAGTGGGGAGTTTAATGTTCGCTATGATATGTACAAGACCAGATATTGCACATACAGTGGGAATGATTAGTCGATACATGGCGAATCTTGGTAGAGAGCATTGAAATTATGTTAAGAGGATCCTAAAATACATTAAGGGAACCTCAGATGTTGCATTATGTTATGGAGGATCAGACTTTATTGTCAGCGGATATGTTGATTCAGATTATGCAGGTGATCTTGATAAAAGCAAATCTACTGCAGGTTATGTGTATAAACTTGTAGGTGGAACTGTAAGCTGGGTTTCAAAACTGCAATCAGTTGTGGCCACATCAACAATAGAAGCAAAATATGTAGCAGCTACACAAGCCAGTAAAAAAGCAGTATGGTTGAAAATGCTATTGAAGGAACTCTGGCACAAGCAAGAGAAAATTTCTTTATTTTGTGACAGTATGAGTGCCTTGCATCTTGCAAGGAATCCAGCATTTTATTCAAAGACCAAACACATAAGGGTATTGTAGACACCGGGTCCTGAGGCAGCCCATATCAGAGTTACCCAATGATAATAAGATGCCTTGTCACAGGCAAAAAGGTTAAAAGTGGTGATTTCCTGTTTAAATTTGCATTTAGAGTGAAAAAGTAAAAAATAATAAAAAATATTTTGAAAATTAGATTTGAAAAATGGGGTTTAAAAATTGTAGTATTTTTAGTTAATCTTTAATAATAATAAAAAAAATATTTTCTGAGCGTCGGCCGCGGCGGCGCCTTGCGGCAGTACGCAGCGCCTATTCACGCTGCGAGGGCGCGGAGCGCCATCTCGCAGCGCTCAGCGCGACGCGCGCACGTGCTCGCCCAGCGTGCTCTACGGATGCCCGTCGGGCGCGCCGACGGGCGTCCATAGGCCCTGATCCGCCGCAAATGGCTATTTTCGCCCCAAAACTTATTTTTTCCGATTTTTTTCCACAAAATTCGATTTTTTATCACTTTTTTTAAGGGATTTTCAGGTTTTTTTCACTTTTTAAAATTTAAAATAGATAATATCTGATTTTATTAGGTTTTATCCCTTTAATTATTCTTTTTTCTTATTTTCTTCATATAATAAAAAAAAGATAAAAAAATAAAAAGAGGGGATTTTTTCTTAGATTTTTATCATTTTTTTCTCTTCTTCTTCCTTTCAAACTCTCTCAAAAAAATTTCAGATTTTCCCCAAGCAAAAATCAAAAGAAAAAAGGTTCATTTTTCATTCTTTTTCCAACACAATTTCTCCTAAACTTATTTTTGGGTGGAATTTTGTTGATGGATTCAATCTTGAGACAAATAAACTAATTATTTGCTCTCAAAATTCAGATTTTTAATTTGTTATTTGTTTCAATTAAATCTTCTTCAATGATTTCTTCTTGGAATCCATTTTTTGATGAAAATTAGATTTTAAGACAAATAAAATAATTATTTGTCCTTAAATTCTAGTTTTTCATTTGATTTTTCTAAAAATTAGTTTGTTTTCATAAATGATTTTTTTCTTTTTTTTCTTGAGACAAACAAAACAATTGTTTGTGCTTGAGAATATTTTTTTTTTATCTTTTAATCAATAAAAATCATTTTTTTAAACCTATTTTTTTCAGAATAAAATTCCAACATTATCGTATTTCACTCTAATATTGCACACCACAAACAAGGAAATCAACATCATTTTTACCTTCATCGAATCCGAAACTCTGAGGGTAAACATTCTGGGCCTAAACTTTTATTTCTATTTTTATTATTATTTTGTTCATATTTAATTTATTAACATTTATATTATTATTATTTTTATTATTTTCATTTATTTATTTATTTGTTCTATTGCTTTTATATTTGTCTCATTTAATATGTTAATATATTATCATTTCTAACATGCAAATATTGATTTCTTATTATTGCTCACATGTAAATAATTTATTTTTTCTTTTATTTCTCATTATTTTTAACATGTAATTAATTAATCTGTTTTGATTGATTTTTTTTAACATGTAAATGTTTTATATTAATTGGGATGACATTAATTAATCATATCATTTATTTAATTATTTTCATCATTCTTTTATTCATTTTTATCATCCTTTTTCATTGTTAACATGTTCATATTTTTACATATTAATTCATTAACATGTTATATTTTATTCCAATTACTTCATTTAATCCATTTGTCATTCATAACACATTTTTCTAATTCACTTTAAATTGTTAACATTTTAATTCATTTGTTATTTTGATATCGTTTCATTTTATCTCATTTTATTTTAACTTATCATTTATTTTATATTTAATTGATTTTGATTGATTCAATTACTAACATTATTTTATTTTTGTTTTATTTTTATTTCACATCTCATTTTTCCTCTTGGATAATTTTTGCGAGCACACGGGGAGATTCAGATGGCTCGTTTGGGATTAAGTATTTATTTATTTCATTTGTAATATTTCATTTGTTTGGCTTTTTCATTTATTTTGCCATGTAATCTTTAATAAAGTTATTTATTTTAGGCGCGCTAAAAAGAAAATCATAAAAACATTTCTATTAATTAATTTGGTATTTTTTCTAAGTAAAAATGGGACCAATGTCCTAGTTTTTCATACCCAAATAAACCATCACCTTTAACATTTTATAAAGTATGCATGCGAGGACCAATGTCCTCATCTTTAACAAATAGCACGTTTTATGTATGATTTGCACTTTATTTTCTATGGGTGTTGTATTTTGCCCCTAGTTTTGTTGTAATCTATCTTTAGATGCTTTATTTTAATGCTGCTTTTATTAATTGTTTCCCTTGGATGGATAATTTGCGCTTTAATTTAATTGCACCGAATTGAAAGAGAAATGGGATGAAACGATAAATCCAAAACTCGAATATAAACTTAATTAAGGTATGAATAAATGGAAAGTCCCGAACCTACTTTGGTCTTTGTGCTCAACGAGGCGAGAGGGCCACCTTGGCATTTTGTTGGGGTGGAAACCTCCAAGTCACCTCTTGTGACCCGTAAAAAAGGCTCAAACTTGCACAGTCCTAGGCGCCACGAGGCGAGAGGGCTATCTTAATGTTCTATTAAGGTGGATACCTCCAAGACACCTCTAGTTTGCCCAAGCGTGAGGCTAGAGGACCACTCTATCATTAGGGTGGAAACCTCCAAGACACCTCCGGCTTGCCTATGATGGACATAGCAGCGCTGTCTTAGGCTCACTGAGGCTAGACGACCTTTTTCAATGTTCTATTGGGTGGCGACTCCAAGAAACCTCCTTGTTGCCCAAAATATACGCACTTGTAATTTGCTACAAGTTTTAATGAACCTCTCTCAAAAGCCCTACAAGCGGGTCTTCGGGGCGCCCCGAGGTTCTGCGCGTCATAGTGGCGACTCCACTGGGGATAATACTCAAGACTTCACTTCGAAAGTGTCTTGGTTAAAATTTACAATTGAGTTTTAATTTAAAAATGCCATCCTTTTTTGAAACTGCATTGCATCTCATTAGAGCCTTAGATCTATGCTAGTTTGGTCCCTCTTTTAGCCCCGGTACGTTCCCAAAGCATGACTCTACGTTCACTCAATGTAGGGAAGTGTTAAGGATAATTACCAGCCTAATCCTCGTACCATCATGGTATATTAAATGGAGACCCAATAGGTCGTTACGCTCGTGATGAGCTAGACCCGTTAGCAGGGATCATGCTTGGGTAGCCCTAAAGTAACATCACCCTGGCCAAAGCTCATGTAATGGAAATAAATACTTCCCCTAGGTGGTATAAACCATAATACCCTGCTTGCTATATGGATCATTATGTATTGGACAGACCCAAATAGTTTGACTGGTCATCTAATCAAAGGCTTTCATGCCCCGATAGGCCCACGTCAACTTATTCGGATTGCCTAAATACACAATGATCATAAATCATGCACCTGTGCATTAGTTAAGAGAGGTTATGCTGCCGATTTATCACCGGGCACCATATGCACCCATCGGGTCCCCTGTTGACCCATGGGCCAATCCCACCTAGGAAAGAGACTATGACCTCGTGTGCGGGAGTAACAAGGTTTGAAGGAGCTATGTGCTTGTATGTGATTTGTGGATGGTGCATTGCATATTCATGTCATTCATGGACAAATAAAATTTTTATTTCCTCCCTATGTATACATCCTATTCTTTACATATAATTATTACATGTACATATCATCCTGTGCATAGTTTTTCACATGTCTCACATGTACCATTATAATCTCTTTTAGCCATTGTATACCATTTGTTACACAACACGACCATGCATTGCATAATATTCATATATCATTCTAACTCTTTGCCTTTTAGCCACCGTAGACCATTTGCTTGGGTGGTTTAGGGATCCCGATAGTTATCCATAGAACGATCAGAGTTCGGATTGGCTGACAGAAACCTAGCATCCTTACTAGAGCATCTGAAAGTATTGGAAATGGCTGGCCCTTCACAACATAATGCAGAGACTCGTACCCTGATTGCTAAAGAGATGGGTAGAAGGTTTGAAGAGTTGGGAAAAAGGCTATTGGCCGTGATCAAAGAAAGAATGGATGCCATAGCATTGGTTCTCCAAGCTCAACTTATGGCAACATCTCTTAACCAAGTGAAGTCGGCCACGATCGAGAAGGGTCATACAGTGACGGCTCCAGTACCTCCATTTCCTTCTGAGACCAGAGGTAAGAGTTCACTTGATTCACCAGTTGAACGAGGAAGAGGCAAGAAGCCTGCTCTAGAATACGACTGTATTCCTGAAGAAGAAGACATTTCAGCAGTGATGCAAGTTCTAAATAGTAAACCGTTAGGGGCAGGATATGATTTAAGGTCAGGCTCAGGTCCGCACTTAGGTGAAACATTAGAGGGGTCTTTGATGCGGTTATAAGAACAAGTAAGAAGGCCAGAAGGAATAGAGCCTTCACAGTCAATAGACATCCCTAGGTCCTCGGGCACGAAAAAAGAGACAGCCGATCATGGAAAAGAAATTATGAAGTCCAAGCTTACAACTACCCGAGTGCCTCTCAATCAAATTATTGTTGGCCCCGTAAGACTAAGAGAGGGTTGTTATGATGGCAGCAATGGCCGAAGGATAGGAAAGGTGCCAACCACGGAAGTAAAGCAAAGGCATTTTTTTAATTTGGGTAGATCTTTGTCCTGGGTCCTCAAGAGGCAAATGAAGGAGGGAATATTACAGCCCTTGCCGGCTAGGCCCTCTAGAAGCTAGGGGCAACCCGATCATAAAGGGGATCAGTATTGCACCTTCCACCAGCACACCGGGCATACCACGGACGATTGCAAGACCTTGAGACATGCCATTCAAGATCTGATTGATTCCAAGAAGATCTCTGACCCAAAAAAGCGAGAGGAAAAGAATAAGACGAACTAAGTGCCTAAGTGGAAAGGCAGGACGTTTCTTAGGGATGATGATGGACCATCAACTGCAACAGCTGTGTTGGCAAGAACGAAAGTTGATTAGCTATTTAGAATGTTCTTTTTATTTTTGAATTGTTTAATAATGACATTTTCGCTTCATTAATAAGATGAACATTTTTGCTTACTTGTGTTATGTCTCTTATGATTTCACTATGCATAATCATGAGCATGACTCATTCATATTTGACATTGATTGATGCTACTCCATTTAATCTCGGAAACTTTGGAAAGTCCAAAGAAAATTTTGATAGCATCTGTTATAACTCCTGAAGAAAAGTCAAAATTTGAGAGAATTAAAACAAAAGGTGAAAAGGTCTTTGCCTGGACATATGAAGACACGCTAAGAGTTGATCGTGGAATCACTAAGCACATCGTTCAAACACACCACAATCATGAACCGGCCATACTTAAGCTCAGAAGATTGAAGCTGGAATGGGCAGAAAAGGTCAAAAAGAGGAATCCACAAGCAAAAATGAAGCCAAAATTTCTAGTCGATGTTCAATGCCAGTATTAGTTGGTCAATGTCGTACCAAATCGAGAAGATGAGGAGTGCATGTATGTGTAAACTATTAGGATTTGAACAAAGCTTATCCTCAAAAGAACAAAAAGAAAAAAAAAAGAATAGAAAAAAAAAGAAAAAACAGAGAAAAATAAAATACAAAAAAAGAAGAGAAAAATAAAAGAATCAATATGTAGATCGGAAAATCATCATGGGGGGGCAAGTTTTGTTGAAATCCCGTTGATCTACACATGCCCGTACTTTGCCCATTTTTCTTGACTTCCGAAAAGGACCACAAGAATTATATTGACTTATAATAGACACGGGTTGCTCAAGCATAGGAATAGATATCATAGGGAGGTGCACCCTATGGCCTCCAACGGACAAGGTCATCAAAGGAAATCCAATATATCGATATGGCCTCCCACACCACGCAGGGTTCAAGGACAGAAGGATGATTTATGTCTAAGGCCAGGAAGTTGCTACAGGGGTATAACATTAAAGACCACAAGTCTTTCCGATATTGCCCTCAAACCAATGGGGTAGGAAAGGATGCTAACAAGAAGATCTTGGCCAAGATGGCTCGAAACTACAAGGATTAGGCAGAGAAATGGCCTTTTGCACTTTGAGGCTGGAGAACCACCATGAAAATCTCTACAAGAGTCACCTTTTATTCCTCGATACATGGGGGCAGGAGCAGTATGACCGATCAAAATAAAGCTCAAATCCTTAAGAACAGTCATAAAAGCCTAAATTTTAGAAGCCGACAGGGCACAACAATAAAAAATGTCAGACAAGGACTGGTCATGGGATTATTACCACAGTCAGGTCTATCAAAAGACACTCTGCTCGATCATCTTGGAAGAAAGACAGAAAGCACCACTAAAGGAGGGAGATTCAATCTTTAGGCAAGTGAGTCCAAATATTCCAGACAAATGAGGCAAGTTCAAACCAGTGCAGGAAGGCCTATTTGTTCTTGGGACAGCGATGAAGATAACTTCAAAGAACCAGTCAACATCAACTAACTCAAGGAGGTCCATGGCTAAAGACTAAAAATCAAAAGAAGAGAATAAAAGCCCCGTGGGTCAAAAATCGAAAAAGGTGGCCTTGCTAAAAATGGGCGCCTCGTCAGGGTGAAAACCGAAAAAAGGCACCCTGGGCAAAAATTAGAGGCTGGAGAGAAAATGTCCAATCAAGAAAACCCGAGAGGGCTGATTGGAGATAGGAGTTTGATGCTTACAAGATATACTCTGAGATTAGATATAGTTTTGCATTTTGAATCGATGCTAGATAATAATCATGTGTAGAGAAATCATACTGAAATGTACACAATCTTCGCAAATACATGTGTTCATTATTTTCTAGTTCATTTATAAAAAGAGAAATGTTGTTCATTGCTGAACGTATGAAATCTAAACGAGCACACTCTGCTCCTACTCTCACCATCCAGATGTCTAAGTCGATGAGTTCTAGTATCGATTGCGGGACTAAGCACCTACCTCTTGAGTGCATTAGTGGGAGTGAAAGAACAACCCTTGATAGATGGCCTAATAGTCTTCACCGACAGCTCACCTAGAGGCTATGATGTATGGAGGTAAAAGCCATAGCTAAAGGTCCATCTTGGAAAGATAGGGATGCCTCACTACATCGTTAATCCCTCTGAACTATCGAGCATAATGGGCGGTAATGCAAAAAGTAGCCTCATGAAGCTCTAAAGAACCCAATCCTCATTCGCTACCGCACCTAATCTGGCAAGACATTTATCCAAAAAGTCAAAGGAATGCAACTGATGCCTAGAGAGAAATACCTCAGAGAATAACTGCTGATTACCCTAGGAAGAGGCTCTGATAGTAGCTTCAACTTTTCTTGCAGCCGTACCTGAAGGGCAAGAGAGTCTAAAAAAAATAAAAAAAAAATAAGGCCGTTAGAGATGAAAACCGTGACTGGCTCTCTAAGCAAAAGTTAGGCCAAAATACAAGGTGAAAACCCGGGAACAGGCAGTTTGTCCTTCAAAAAATGAAAATGAATAAAAGTTGCTAGAATGGGTTGGGTCTATTCCAGGCAAAAATTAGGCACAGGGTTATGTGAAAATCCCTAAAGGGACGCATTTTTCGCTAAGAAAAGCTAGTGTGAAAATCCACAAGGGACGCACTACCTTTAAACAATGACTTTTGACGCCTGGAGCGATAAGACGGCATTACTCCGAATGACTTTCCTTTAGGCAGAACTTAATTCAGAGTCCTAGGGGCAAAATCCTCATTGATCGGGGGGCAAAGATGCGCACGGGTCAGTTCTCTTTGAAAAGATTATGGGTCAGAGTCAGTAAAACCAAGACAATATTTTTTTAGATCATTGGGAGCATCAGATAATGTGAGCAGCCGAGCAGTACCGTCAATAAATCCCTTAACCACCTGGGATGTTGTGACGCGTGCCGAACCCCGGGGTGCCCCGAACGCCTGCCTTTAGGGCGATCGAGAGAGGTTCATAAAACTTGTATGAAATTATAAGTGCGTCCATTTTGGGCAACAAGGAGTTTTCTTGGAGTCGCCACCCAATAGAACATTGGGAAAGGTCGTCTAGCCTCAATGAGCCTAAGACGGCACTACTATGTCCAATTTGGGCAAGCCAGAGGGGTCTTGGAGGTCCCATCTTAATAAAACATTAGGATGGCCCTCTCGCCTCGTGGAGTCTAGGACTATGCAAAGTTAAAGCCTTTTTATGGGACACAAAAGGTGTCTTGGAAGTCCCATTCCAATGAAACATTGAAATGGTCATCTCGCCTCGTTGAGCTCAAAGACCAGAGATGGTTCGGGACTTCCCATTTATTCATACCTTGGATAAAGTTATAATTGAATTTTGAATTTAGCGTTTCACCCCATTTCTCATTCAATTTAAATGCAATTTAATTTAACGCGCATGTCAATCACATAATGAAAGCGGTAAATAAAGTAAATGAAAGCAAAATAAATTACAACAAAACTAGGGGCGGAATACAACCCCCATTGGTAAATAAAATACAATTCATACATAAATCGGGCTATTTATTAAAGATGAGGACATTGGTCCTCTCATGCATAATTAAAGAAAATAATTTTAAAGTGACAATTTATTTTGGGTGAAAAAGCTAGGACATTGGTCCCCTTTTTATTTAGGAAAAATCCAAATTAATTAATATAAATATTTTTGTGATTTTTTTAATTAACGTGAATAAAAATAAAATTAAATAAACTTATTGCAAATTACATGATAAAACAAACGAGACAAAAATAATGAAAAACAATAAAAAAATAAACATCCAAATGGTATCTTCAAGTCTCCATGGGCTCCCACTTGGCAAAAACTCACACATAAAAACGAGTATCGAAAATAAAAACAAATGAAAATGAAGTTAGTAATAAAAAATGAATTAAACATATAACATGAAAACAATTAAATGAAGGCAATCAAAATTGCATCATGTATGACAAGCCAGTTAAAATGACATAATAAAAATATGCAATCTAATTAATTAACGATTTAGCATGCATAAAAAAAATAACATAATAATAATAAAATTCAACATGCATAAACAAGCATAAAATAATGATGATAGAATTTAACATGCATAAAAACACAAAGTAACAACAATAACATCCAATCATACATAAAAAGTATAATATACAAAAAATTCAGCATGTATGAAAATATAAATAATAATGCTAACAATAATGATACTAGTAACAAATTATGGCAAAAGTAATAAAAATAACAATGGTGATAATAATAATAACAAAACACAATAACAACCAAGGATATGAATAGTCATATAAACATATAAGAACAATAGGAAATAAAATTAACATAGCATGTTTAAAGCATGATAATAATAATACCAATAATAATATGGACAATCACATAAGCACATGGTAATAATAATAATAATAATAATAATAATAATAATAATAATAATAATAATAATAATAATAATAATAATAATAATAATAATAATAATAATAATAATAATAATAATATATGAACAATTCAATATGAACAATATGAACAATTAAATAAGAAATAAGAATAAAAATTAATAATAGTAATAATATAATATATGAACAATTAAATAATAGATCTAAAAGAATTTATATGATAATTAATTAAATAAAAAACAAAAGAATAAGAAAATAAGAAGAAAATGATAGAACTAAAAGAATTTACATGTTAACTAATTAATTGCAAACAAAAAAAATGAAATTAAAAATTAAATTAAGAAATTGAGCCAAGAATGTTTACCCTCAAAATTTATCTTGAAGAAATGAAGGTAGATGATCCAATTCTTTGTTTTGATTGTAAGAATGTAATTAGAAAAATAAAATATTAAAAATGAATTTTTACTCAAGAACAAATAATTGATTTATTTATCTTAAAGTAAAAAATTGTTTGATTAAAAAGAAGAAAATTTCCAAGAACAAAAATTGTTCTTTTTTGTCTCAAGAATTCACTTGGAAATATTCTTTAGAAAAGTTGAGAGAATTTGTTTGACAGAAGAAACAAGAAAAAAATAGTTTTCTAAAGAAAATCCCCCCTCAAATTCTTTCAAAAATTCCCCTTTTATTTTTTCCCTAAAAAACAGGTTTTTAATTAAGAAATTAAATTAATTTAATTCCATTAAACACAAAAAAAAACTGAATTTGAAGAGTTTGGAACTTAGAGAGTTTTTTCATTGAAATGAAGAAAAAAAGGCCAAAATGGCCAAAAAGGCCATTGGGGGCGAAAACGGGTGCACAGGGGCGAGAGATGCCCGTCGGGGGGCGTCTCCTGCACGCGGGGCACGCCCCCAACAGTGCGCGGCGGGCAGGCCGTCACCCGCGCGCAGGCGAGCTTGCCCCGCGAGCACGCTGGGCGCTGCGCATCGCCCAGCACGCAGGCGAGCGCGCGCGGCACGCCGGGCGCTGCCGCAGACCGACATTCGCTCGAATTTTTTTTTTCTAAAAAAACTTTAATTTCAAAACATACCCTTTTTGTCTCAAAATAATTTTTAAAACACATTTTTATTTATTCATAACAAATCAAAACGACAAGGAAATCGTCACTTCCAACTTTCATTCTTTTTGGCTATAAATCGGCACACTTAATTTCATCATTTGATAATTCTAGACACCGGGTCCCGAGACGGTCCAAGATCAGGATTACCCGATGATGAAAACAAAAGACCGATTTTCGGCAAGAAAGGTGAGAATCGATTGTTCCCTTATCAAAAGTGCATTTTTCGGAAAATAATTAAAAATATATATTTTAGAAATTAAAAATGAAAATAGGGTAGAAAATATTAATTTTGTGTCCTCTAGGTTTTATTTAAAAAAAAAAGGGTCGCGAGTGCCACCTGCGGCAGCGCGCAGGCCCCCCAGCGCGTAAGGGGCCTCTGCGGCGCGCAGCTGTGCCGCGTGCACAGCCGTGCAGTGCGCGCACTGTCGAGTCACTGCGCGCGCCTCTTGGCGCATGCAGCCCTCTCTCCACCTGGGCATGCGTACCCAGTTTGCCTCGACGCGTCGTTTTCCTGCGTTTTCAGCCTGTTTTCCAGTCCGTTTTCTTCAATTTTTCACCCTTTCATGCTAATTTTGATTAACTAAAAACTAAAGCTATTTTGTCCCTTCCTATTTTTGGCCAAAACTGAAAATTAAAGGGAAATTTCCCTTCATTTTGAAAAAAAAAGGACGGCAAGATTTACAAGGGATTTTCTTAGGCTTTCTTTTCTCTCCAGCATTTTACTCTCCAAGAAGCTTGCTAAAAGAAAATTGGTGAGGAAAAAAAAACAAAAAAACAAAAAAATAAAAAAACAAAAAAAAAACAAAAAATAATAATAATTTAAATGAAAAAAAGAAAAGAGAGAAGAAAGAGAGAATTGATCAGGGGGCCAAGGGAATGCTATTTGGGGGCAAGTTTTGCTCAAGTCCCGTTAGTCTACACGTATCTGCGTTTTGCCGCTGAAAAGGACCTAAAGACTGAACCACAAGCCACCCAATCGGTTCATCAATATAGAGGATGCGCAATGCGAGGGATATTCTTATGTGGTTACTACTCATGCCTGCCACTAAAAAGACCTGAAGACTAATCCATGAGTCATTCACCCAGCCCGTAAGTATAAAGGGTGTGCTGTACGGGAGATGAACTGATGACATACAACTGAGATGCCGAACGACAAGAAGGTTATGGAGTAAACCCATTATGGGATCTGCAATTAGAACCCTTACGAGAGTCACGAGGCGAAAACATTACTGCCCGTTGAATCACGTCAAATCCTTATGGGGTAGTCATGGAAGCAATAACTACAGCAACTGAACACGTCAAGCGAAAATAGGCTTCGGGATTGCTACCAGACCTATCAGAAAACACCTTATCCGATCATTTGGGAGGAAAGTTAGAAAGCGCTCGCCGAAAGAATAAGATTGGGTCTTCGAGCAAATAGCTCCGGGTATCCCAGACGGGCGGAGTAAATTCAGACCAGTATATGAAGACCCAAGGAAGCAACATCCCGATAGACAGTGAGGGAAGCAAGTTTAAAGAGCCAGACCGACATCAACAGATCTAAGAAGGTCCATGGCTAAAGGCTAAAGATCAAAAGAAGAGAATAAATGCCCCGCGGGCCAAAAATCGAAAAAAGGAGGCCTAGCTAAAATTGGGCGCCTCGTCAGAGTGAAAACAGAAAAAAGGCACCCTGGTAAAAAATTAGAGGCTCGAGAGAAAATATCCAATCAAGAAAACCCGAGAGGGCTGATTTGAAACAGGAGTCTAATGCTTTCAAGATCCATTTTGAGATTAAATGTAATTTTGCATTCTGAATCTGTGTTAAATGGTGATTATGTATGAAGAAATCATTCTAAAACATACACAATTTTTGCAAATACGTAAAATAAAAGCAGTTTAACTCATACAGTCATCATTTTCCAGTTCTTTTATAAAAAGAAGGATGCCGTTCATTATTGAATGTGTGAAATCTAAATGGCTATACCTCACTTTGCTCTTGCCGGCTAGATGCCTAAGCCGATGGGCCCTGTTATCAATTATGGAATTTAATGCACACTGGTTATGCGTACTAGTGGAAACGAAGGCGTAATCTTTGACCTACAATACAATGATCTTTATAAGTGGAAACGAAGGCATAATCTTTGAACTGCAGTACAATGATCTTTATAAGAAGCCGTGTCTAGGGGCACCCATTCGAGCGCATCAACCAGGCTTATCCCGCTATCAAATTCTAGGGCACCTTCATCATGGGGATCAAGTTTATATAATCACAATCTGAGACGTAAGTGCAAACCGACTATATCCGAAAGATCTTTGGTAACGACTTCAGCACCAGTATACAAAAAAAAAGGAGTCCGTTAGAGATGAAAACCGTAATTGGCGCTTGTGACGCGCGCCGAACCCCATGGCCTCCCGAAGGCCCGCTTTAGGGCGATCAGGATGGGATTCATTAAAACTTTTAAGGTATTTACAAGTGCATCTATTTTGGGCAACAATGAGGTTTCTTCGAGTCGCCACCCAATAGAACATTGGGGAAGGTTGTCTAGCCTCAGCGAGCCTAAGACGGCGCATACATATCCATCTTGGGCTAGCCAGAGAGATCTTGGAGGCCTCTATCTCTACCCCCTGGAGCCTAGGATTGTAAGTTTCAGTCTTTTGGTGAGACTCAAGAGGTGTCTTGGAAGTCCTAAACCTCTCGCCTCATTGAGCCCCAAAGACCAGAGTGAGTTCGGGACTTCTCATTTATTTGTACCTTGATCAATATTATGATTAAGTTTTGAATTCATTGTTTCACCAACTTTCCACACGATGCATTTAATTAAGGCGCAATCATTCACGTCAAAAGCAATAAGTAAAGCATTATTAAAATAAACATTCTCAAAATAAATTACAATAAAACTAGGGGCAGAATACAACTCCCATTTGTAAAAGTACAACACATGCATAAAACGGGGTATTCATTGGGATGAGGACATTGGTCCTACCATGCATATTTTATTACAAAAAGTGATTTTTCATGAAGCGTCAATTTTATTGGCTAAAATGGGACATTGGTCCACAACTTCTGAGAAAATCCCAAAGTTAGCTGTTAGAAATCTTTTGGCCTTTTTTCCTTTAACGACATTAAAACCGTTTCCATAATAACATGAATAAAAGATAAGGGTAAAGAAAGAACCCGAGTGGAAGTCCTCAGACTGACGCAACCCCCATCTTTCAGAACTCCAACTCCAAATGGTAAGAAAATAACTCATAGGGATAAACACGTTAGCATCAAAAGCGTGGATAAAAATAAAAATAAAAGAACGAGAAATTCTAACAGAAATGAGTTGAAAGATAAAATTTATAAATTAAAAATATGAGAGTTTGCCTAGGGACGGCCCCCTGTTACTGTAACGTGGCCGTCCCTAGTATAGGGAAACAATTAGAAGAGAAAAACTTTCAGTTCTTTGTAAAAGATTATAAAAGAGAATAATAAAAAATATATATATAATTAATGTAAATCAAATAAAATTATACAAATATTAGTCCAGAATATTTACCCTCGGATTTTACCTTTTAGGGTGAATGTCGAATGACTCTGATTCCCGTATGCTTCGCAAGAATCAAGTAAAAAAAAAATTCAGAGAAAGAAGATTTATACTTCTCTTCCCTTGAAAATCTGATGGCAATTGAGTGTTTGAATTAGCTGTATTGATGGAAACGAATGAATTTCGTTACCTCAAATTGGCTTAATTCGTAAGAAAAATTTGAAGGAATTAATTAATTGGAAGAAATTTTATCAAATAAAATTTTGCAAATGAACTAAGATTTTATAAACTTTTTGAGTAAATTGCTCACAAAACCCTTTCTAAAAATGATCTCTCGAAAAAAAAAATTAATAATTTTTCTCCAAAGAACTTTTCTTATAAAAAATAATCACTTTTCTCACCAAAAATTCTCAAAACTTCTAACCCCTAAAAATGGAATTTAATCCACTATTTATAGGATTT
Source organism: Excoecaria cochinchinensis (assembly GCA_947683425.1). NCBI lineage: Eukaryota > Viridiplantae > Streptophyta > Magnoliopsida > Malpighiales > Euphorbiaceae > Excoecaria > Excoecaria cochinchinensis. The sequence goes on from CANTUQ010000110.1 coordinate 3,649,978, forward strand.
TAGGAAAAAAGTCAGATAAGCCTCAACCCAAAATTTGAATTTTAAAAGGACTTTATAATTCAAATTTTTAGTAAATCTTATCCCCATTTTGAAGGAAAAGAGATTAAATTTTATCCAATCCGGCGTGATCTGATCAGTTAACGTGCCGACGGGCTTCCCTGTAGATACCGACGGCCGTCCCTACTAAGGGCACACGCGAAAAACCGACTACAGACGGGGCACAATACTAGGGACGGGCATCCCTATACTGCCACGCGTCCGTCCCTACTACTCCTAGAGACGGGGATCACCCCAAGTAGGGACGGGCACCACTACACAGACGGGAATCCCGTCTGTGGAGCAAAACTCTCAATTTCAACCAAAATTTATCAAACTCTATTAAAACTCCATGCTAACGAAAAAAGATTTTAATCCTCGTGAAACATGAAAGACGAAAACCTCCGAATTTCACCCATTTATCCGAAAACCAACGTTGATCTCTTCATCGAGTAACTCTGACCTGGACTACCTCAAGACCCGGTGTCTACAGCGCTCTAAGCAAAAGTTAGGCCAAAGGGCAGGGTGAAAACCTGGGAACAGGCAGTCTGCCCTACAAAAAAACAAATAAATAAAAGTCACTGGATTGGGTTGGGTCCATTCCAGGCAAAAAAATAAGGCACAGGGTTATGTGAAAATCCGACAATGACGCATTTCCTGCTAAGAAAAGCTAGTGCGAAGATCCACGAGGGACGCACTACCTTAAAAAAAAATGACTACAAGTACCAGAGGAGAACCTCATAATCCCCCAAAGGCAAGAGACCCAAAAGCAATCCCAAAGGGCATCGATCCCGCGGCGTGTTACGACCAAATCGGCCATCGCCTCCAAATCCACTCAGATGAATTCTTATCCTGCATTGCTGCATATACATGCATCTCACATCATACATACAGCTTTTTGCGTATACTTCTGTACATATAATTTTGCAGAAAATATCTAAATGAACACCCAGCTCAGGAGAGCAATCCAGAAGGACATCCTGCACTTTTTATAGCCTTGTCAGCCGGCTCGGTGCATTCCTCTGTGGAGGACATCTCTTGCGCTTCTTGTAGCCCTGTCAGCGGCTCGGTGCATTCCTCTGAGGAGGACATCTCTTGCGCTTTCTGTAGCCCTGTCAGCGGCTCGGTGCACTCCTCTGCGGAGGATATCTCTTGCACTTTTTGTAGCCTTGTCAGCAGCTCGGTGTCCTCCTCTGCGGAGGATATCTCTTGCACTTTTTGTAGCCTTGTCAGCGGCTCGGTGCATTCCTCTGCAGAGGACATCTCTTGCACTTTTTGTAGCCTTGTCAGTGGCTCGGTGCACTCCTCTGCGGAGGATATCTCGTGCACTTTTTGTAGCCTTGTCAGTGGCTCGGTACAATCCTCTGAGGAGGATATTTCCTGCACTTTTTGTAGCCTTGTCAGCGGCTCGGTGCAGTCCTCTGCGGAGGATATTTCCTGCACTTTTTGTAGCCTTGTCAGCGGCTCGGTGCAGTCCTCTGCGGAGGATATTTCCTGCACTTTTTGTAGCCTTGTCAGTGGCTCGGTGCAGTCCTCTGCAGAGGATATTTCCTGCACGCTTTGTAGCCTTGTCAGCGGCTCGGTGCAGTCCTCTGCGGAGGATATATCTTGCGTTTTGTAAGTCTGGAGCAGGCTCGGCGCACCACCACCAGTTTAGAAGAACAATTTCGCACTTTGTAAGTCTAGAGCAGACTCAGTGCAGTCCAGAAGGGCAATCCTTGCATTTTGTAAGTCTGTAGCAGGCTCAGCGCATCACCCAGAAGGATGAAAACTGTCCCTCAGTCTATACAGCGACTTAAGGAAATGATTTCACTAGGGATCCGGGAAGACAACTGCCTCAGGTACGCGCTTCTCTCCTTTCTTTTCTGAATTTTGGCTCACTTAGGTACCTAGGTTCTAAGTTCCCCAAAATTGGGGACAACTGTAGACACCGGGTACCGAGGCAGTCCAAGATCAGGATTTCCTGATGATGAAAACAAAAGACCGATTTTCGGCAAAAAAGGTGAGAATCGATTGTTCCCTTGTCAAAAGTGTATTTTTCGGAAAATAATTAAAAATATATATTTTAGAAATTAAAAATGAAAATAGGGTAGAAAATATTAATTTTGTGTCCTCAAGGTTTTATTTAAAAAAAATAAAAAAAAAGGGGGTCGCGAGTGCCACCTGCGGTAGCGCGCGGGTGCGCCAGCGCGGCAGGCCCCCCAGCGTGCAGGGGCCTCTGCGCGTGCAGCTGTGCCGCGCCGCGGTGCCGAGGCAACTCGTGCGTGCGGTGTCAGGGAAACACGCGCGCCTGGCACACGCAGCCCTCTCTCCACGCGGGCAAGCGTACCCAGTTTCCCTCGACGCGTCGTTTTTCTGCGTTTTTAGCCTGTTTTTCAGTCCGTTTTCTTCAGTTTTTCACCCTTTCATGCTAGTTTTGATTAACTAAAAACTAAAGCTATTTTGTCCCTTCCTATTTTTGGCCAAAACTGAAAATTAAATTGAAATTTCCCTTCATTTTAAAAAAAAAAAGACAGCAAGATTTGCAAGGGATTTTCTTAGGCTTTCTTTTCTCTCCAGCATTTTACTCTCCAAGAAACATTTTTCTTCTTCTAAAAAAATTTCTTCTTCAAAAATCTTTAAGTTTTTCTTCTCAAATTTTAGTTTTTGCTACTACAAAATATTTAATCTTGGGTTGATTTGAGCAAGAGAAATTAATTTTCTTGGCTTATTCATCCCACCAAAAATATTTTCTTAAACTAATTTGTTTAAAACACAAATCTTTACACTAGTTTCGAATATTATCATCATCAAAAAATCGATAAGGGGAACTGTAACACCCCTTACCCATACGTAGGCGATCCCATCTGATAAGGAATGAGATGACGTATGAGTAAAGGTGCCACCACACAGATACAGAAAACACATACAATTATACATAAACATACATAACGAAATACAGGATAATTTAAAACTTTACAACACCATTCATGGAATAAGTTGATCATGCATTAATATAACGGAGGCATTACATTACTGTTCTGATCAACTGAGAGATACAAAAGATAATTACAAATCCCAAGATTTCATATACAAAAGCGGAAGCTGATACATAATCAAAATATGAGAGTTCTATACAAAAATAATCCTAAAGCTACAAAAATAAGCCCTACACTAAGACCCTGCTGTGTTGGCTACGATGGCGGCGACTCTCCCAAGACAAAATTCCTTCCGCACCTGCACGGGTAAACACACCGTGCTAAGTGATAAACGCTTAGTGGGGAAATAAACACATAGCATAAGGACAACCATTCACAACGGTCGTCAAGGCAGTTCACATGCGTACATACATATAGCCATTCATCAGAAGGTTCATAACAATAATCATATTCTCATAGCAGATTATACTTTTCATCATTGAATCCATAAGGATAAAACATATGTTTTCTCATATAACAATTCATACAAACACTTTAACCATTGAAACACCTGCTGACTCAAGATAGTGGATAACGAGTGAACAAAAAGTACTTTACGGGTACCAACCGATTACGAATCGAAAACCATTTGAATATTCATTCACAAACATTTTCAGAAGGACCTTAAACAAGATCCATACATATTACAGAAGTTCGCGAGGAACCAGACAGGGACCTGATCAGGGTCCAAACGGAAAACAGAAGCTGCAGCAGAGACTCTATTAGGCATGCCTAACTATCCACTGACTAGACTCTAGCAGGTCATACACAAACCATTCAATCCATTTCATAATTTCCAAAATCATCATCATAAATGAACATAACCATATCATAGTTGCACTTGCATATTATTCATAGAATACCCAGCATAAATCTCATAATTGATAAAGAAAACTGAAGTTCAAGCCACACACGATGAAAGAAAACTCATTCAGCATACAAGGGACTGTCGCGCTCGCGACAGAGACCAAAGTCTCTTCGCTGCGCGCGCGCGACGGATCTCGCGACCGCGAGAAGGACGGAAGGGCCGGGCTCTGTCACGCTCGCGACAGAGGACAATTGATGCTGTCGCGACGGGTCACATGCTCGCGATAGCACCTGACCAACAATACGCTCTGTCGCGATCGCGACAGTTGTTGCGGTCGCGACAGAGGGTACACATCACTTCGGTTGTCGCGGGCTCGCGACAGCGAAGCTCCCAACACCACTCTCTGTCGCGATCGCGACAGCGTCGGGACTTTGAAAATCTGCAGATTTTCCTCCTCCCAATCCACATCCAACCACACAAAACTCATTCCAAGGTTATTTACCTCAAATCCAGCCATCCATTAACATCAACAACCATAATACAACATTTATTAACAATAAACTTCATCCAATCCATTAATTTACACATTCAATTTCAAGAATCAATCAAAAACCCAATTTATGCATCAAACCACATCAATTCCAAAATTACCATAATTAACTCATGCTTTTACAAGATTCACACTTCAAAGCAAATACCCATATCATATACATCAAGATACAGAACATCTAACAATCAAATTCCAAGAAATCATCAAAACACATACATGAACATTTCTCATGCAAAAGTAAGAAAGTTCCCAAACCTTCAAAATCCTTAGCTCCTAGTGCTTAGTTCCACTGGATCCAACAACTTCCTTGCCTTTAGGATCCCGGGGAGGCTCAACTAAGAAACCCAATCAAAACATACAAACCAAACAAATCCAAATCAACCCTAACTCCAAATCCAAAACTAGAGAATAGAAGATGGGAAAAACTGAAACAAAAGCAAAATGAATGCATAAAACTTACCAATGGACACTAAGAGATGATCAAACCCCACTAGTAACCCTTGAATCTCAACTAAGGTTCAAAAGAGAAGAAGAAGGAGAAGAAGAGAAGAAAGGGGCGGTGATGAACAAGAAACACAAAAATGAAAATCTGAATTCCCCTTTTTCCTTTCTTTTCCTTTTTCTTTTCTTAACCTAAGACAAGTGTCAATCTCCAATTAGTGGGGTTTGGCCACTCACACCCTAGATGCTTAGGTTACACACACACAAGATTCTCTCAACTAAAGCATACCCTACTCCTGTGTGAGCAACACACACAAGTGCAACTCCCTAAACACACCCTATAACCATATGCATGCCCACATACTAAATCAATCCCACTAGTGCATATCCTACTATGGTGCACTCAACCACACATGATGAAACTCTCATGAACACACACTACAATGGTGCACTTGAGCACACACAAAACTAACCCAACTAACTCACACCATGGCACCATGCATGCACCCACATGCTAGCAAAACTCTTAAAACATGCAAGATTACCAAAATGCCCTTATGTTATGCCCAACAAATGCAAATGCACATACATACACCCGGCTCATTCAACTAGGGGGCAAACGGGGTGTGACAACTCTCCCCTAATAATAAGAATTTCGTCCTCGAAATTCTCACCTGAACTGAATAACTGCGGGTACTGCAATCTCATCGACTCCTCCGGCTCCCAAGTTGCTTCCTCAACCCCGTGGTGATTCCACAAAACCTTGACCAAAGGAATCTGCTTATTCCTCAACTATCTTACTTCCCCCGCTAAGATAGCTCTAGGCTCCTCATCGTAGGAAAAATCTGACTGCACCTGAACTTCTTGAATCGACAAAACATGGGAAGGATCCGATCTATATCGACGGAGCATCGAAACGTGAAACACACCATGAAGCTTCGACAATTCCATCGGCAAAGCTAATCTATAAGCCACTGGACCAACTCTTGCCAAAACCTCATACGGACCAATAAAGCGAGGACTAAGCCTTCCCTTCTTTCCAAAGCGAAGTACTTTTCTCCAAGGAGATACTTTAAGAAAAACCTTGTCCCCAACTTCAAACTGCACATCCTTTCTCTTCAGATTGGCATAAGACTTCTGTCGATCCTTGGCCACCTTCAGATTCTGCTGCACAACTCTAATCTTTTCTTCTGTATCTCTAACCAAATCTGGCCCAATCACTGACCTCTCAGACAACTCTGCCCAACAAACCGGAGTCCTACACTGACGTCCATACAGAGCCTCATACGGTGACATACCAATGCTCGACTGGAAACTATTGTTGTAGGCAAACTCCATCAATGACACATACTTGTCCCAACTACCCGGAAAGTCTAAAACACAAGCCCTCATCATATCCTCTAAGATCTGAATCACACGCTCGGACTGACCGTCTGTCTGAGGATGAAATGCTATACTGAACTTCAGCTTGGTACCCAAAGCTCGCTGCAATTCTTTCCAGAACTTGGATGTGAACCTTGGGTCCCTATCCGAAACTATGGACAAAGGCACTCCATGCAACCGAACTATCTCATCCACATAAGTACTGGCCAATCTACTCATCGGATAATCCATCCTAACCGGCAAAAAGTGAGCAGACTTCGTGAGTCGATCCACAATGACCCAAATAGAATCATGCTTCCTCTGAGTCAATGGCAATCCGGAAACAAAATCCATGGCGATGTCATCCCATTTCCACTCAGGAATGGACAAAGGCGTAAGCAATCCAGAAGGAACCTGGTGCTCAGCCTTGACCTGCTGACAAGTCAGGCACTTAATGTTCTTCTTCATACCCGACCACCAAAAGAACTGCTTCAAATCCCGATATATCTTCACACTGCCAGGATGCATGGTGAAAATTGAACTATGTGCCTCCTCCAAAATCTGTCTTCTTAACTCTTCGCTATCCGGTACAACCAAACGGTTTCCAAACAGGAGAACCCCATCCTGAACCGAAAACTCTGACTGCTTGCCCAAACTGACTTCTTGCACAATCCGCTGAAGCTTCTCATCAACCTTCTGAGCATCAACTATCCTCTGTCTTAAAGTAGGCTTGACCCTCAACTGAGCTATCAAAGCCCCATCTGAACCAAACCTCCATCTAAACCGTCTCAAAAATAAGGCAGAAACTGACTTCCTACTCAACGCATTTGCGACTACATTGGGCTTACCCGGATGGTAATCCACAATGCAATCGTAGTCCTTAAACAGCTCTAACCAATGACGTTGCCTCATATTCAGTTCCTTCTGAGTCAGGAAGTACTTCAAACTCTTGTGGTCTGTAAAGATCCTGCACTTCTCCTCGTAGAGGTAATAATGCCAAATCTTTAAAGCAAAAACAACCGCTGCTAACTCCAGATCATGCGTCGGATAATTCCTCTCATGAGGCTTCAATTGCCGAGAAGCATAAGCCACAACCTTACCTTCCTGCATCAGAACACATCCCAAACCAACACCTGAAGCGTCACTATACATAACAAACTCCTTACCCGAAGTGGGTTGAGTTAGTATAGGAGCTTCAACTAACAACTGCTTCAACCTCTCAAAACAGGCTTGACACCTACCTGACCATTCGAACTTAACTCCTTTCCTCAATAACTTGGTCATCGGAGCAGCAATCACGGAGAAACCTTTAACAAACCGACGGTAGTAACCTGCCAGACCGAGAAAACTCCTTACTTCCTGAACATTTCTAGGCACTTTCCAATCTACTATCGCCTCAATCTTAGCTGGATCTACTTGGATACCCTTAGCTGAAACTATATGGCCCAAAAATGACACTTCCCGAAGCCAAAAGTCACTCTTACTCAACTTAGCAAACAACCGATGCTCTCTCAAAACTTGCAAAACTAACCGAAGATGCTTTTCATGCTCGGTCTCATCCTTGGAATACACCAAAATATCATCTATAAATACTACTACAAACTGGTCTAAGTATGGCCTAAACACTCTATTCATCAAATCCATGAATGCCGCTGGAGCATTAGTCAACCCAAACGGCATAACAAGGAACTCATAGTGGCCATACTGAGTCCGGAATGCAGTCTTAACCACATCCTCGTCCTTAACACGAAGCTGATAATACCCAGACCGAAGATCAATCTTGGAAAATACACCTGCACCTCGCAGCTGATCAAACAAATCCTCAACTCTGGGCAACAGATACTTATTCTTCACTGTGACCTTATTAATCTGTCTGTAGTTGATACACATCCTCAAGGACCCATCCTTTTTCTTAACAAACAGAACTGGAGCTCCCCAAGGAGATATGCTGGGTCGAATGAACCCCTTATCCAATAGCTCTTGTAGTTGAATTTTAAGTTCTCTCAACTCCACAGGAGCCATCCGATAAGGTGCTTTCGATACCGGTGTGGTACCCGGCATAATCTCTATGGCTAGCTCAACTTCCCTCTCCGGAGGGAAACCCGGCAAGTCACTCGGGAAAACATCACTAAACTCTCGGACAACAGGGATGTCCTCAATCCTAACTTGATCCCTCCTGGAATCCAAAACCATAGCCAGAAAAGCCTCACAACCTTTTCTCAAAAACCTCTTGGCTTGAATAGCAGAAATCACATTGTGCATGGAACTCGCACCCAAACCTCTAACAAACACTGGAGCTCGGTTCCTATCCCGAAGTACGAAAGTCTTCCTATGACAATCAACCACGGCTCTATGCTTGCTTAACCAATCCATACCCAAAATCAAATCATACTCTCTGAAGGGTAACTCTATCAAATCCACAGGGAACTCAACACCCTCAACCATCAACGGACAATTCCTATAAACTCTACTCACACTGACACTATGTCCTAATGGATTGGTCACACAAATCTCATAGTCTAACTGTTCTACCACATGCAACTTGTCAATAATCTTATGCGTGCACAAATATGAGTGTGTGGAACCAGGATCTATTAGAGCATATAATTCAGTGTCATGGTGTAGGAACTTACCAGCAATCACATCGGGGGCATCCTGCTCCTCTCTGGCTCTAACTGCATACGCTCTAGCGGCCATTGGGGGAGGATGCTCAACTGTCTTAGAACCAGCTCCTTCTCTAGGTCGACCACCTCGACCTCTACCTCTACCTCTACCTCTCGCAGCCTGAGAAGCATTCGACCCAACTCTGCTAGCTCCTCCCTGAGGACCCGAATCTTCACCCATCTGAGGACAATTAGCCACACGGTGCTCGGTGCTCCCACACCTGAAACACCCATCTTGCGTCCTTATATGCCTGAGTCACATACTTCTTAGTGAACTGCTCATCAAAGAAATCCCATGTCAAAGGATCAGGCATCTGAGGTTGCCTACTCACCAACTCCCACCATTCATATGCTAGACCTTGAAGCAAAGCTACTGTACACTCAGCTTGCTGATCAGGAGGACACCTAACTTCCCTCAAAGCTCTCTTAACTTTATCCAGCCACTTCTCGGCTAACTCAGATTCATTAAGTCCGGTCCCATAAAAATCTTCCACACCAGCTCTTCTCAGACTCACTATCGGAGCTTTCGGGGCAGTCACCCTTTCTAAAACCCGAGCCATGTCCTGATGCAATCTGAGCATCGCCTCAAAAGGCATGGCAGCGGCCTCGGGCTGAACCCTAGCACGTTGAGCCGACACCGAAACAGAGACAGACGGATCTATTACTGGAGGGTTCACACTTTCAGCGGACTCCTCGAGCGCACCGTGAGCAGAATCAGAATCCATCTAACAAACAAGAGGACAACCGCATCAGCCAACACAGCCCTAGACATAGACATATGCACACATAACATCATGTAAACAATTGCCCAGAAACGCCTAAACCGGGGCTCTGATACCACAACTTGTAACACCCCTTACCCATATGTAGGCGATCCCATCCGATAAGGAATGAGATGCCGTATGAGTAAAGGTGCCACCACACAGATACAGAAAATGCATACAATTATACATAAACATACATAATGAAATACAGGATAATTTAAAACTTTACAACACCATTCATGGAATAAGTTGATCATGCATTAATATAACGGAGGCATTACATTACTGTTCTGATCAACTGAGAGATACAAAAGATAATTACAAATCCCAAGATTTCATATACAAAAGCGGAAGCTGATACATAATCAAAATATGAGAGTTCTATACAAAAAGAATCATAAAGCTACAAAAATAAGCCCTACACTAAGACCCTGCTGTGTTGGCTTCGATGGCGGCGACTCTCCCAAGACAAAATTCCTTTCGCACCTGCACGGGTAAACACACCGTGCTAAGCGATAAACGCTTAGTGGGGAAATAAACACATAGCATAAGGACAACCATTCACGACGGTCGTGAAGGCAGTTCACATGCGTACATACATATAGCCATTCATCAGAAGGTTCATAACAATAATCATATTCTCATAGCAGATTATACTTTTCATCATTGAATCCATAAGGATAAAACATATGTTTTCTCAAATAACAATTCATACAAACACTTTAACCATTGAAACACCTGCTGACTCAAGATAGTGGATAACGAGTGAACAGAAAGTACTTTATGGGTACTAACCGATTACGAATCGAAAACCATTTGAATATTCATTCACAAACATTTTCAGAAGGACCTTAAACAAGATCCATACATATTACAGAAGTTCGCGAGGAACCAGACAAGGACCTGATCAGGGTCCAAACGGAAAACAGAAGCTGCAGCAAAGACTCTATTAGGCATGCCTAACTATCCACTGACTAGACTCTAGCAGGTCATACACAAACCATTCAATCCATTTCAAAATTTCCAAAATCATCATCATAAATGAACATAACCATATCATAGTTGCACTTGCATATTATTCATAGAATACCCAGCATAAATCTCATAATTGATAAAGAAAACTGAAGTTCAAGCCACACATGATGAAAGAAAACTCATTCAGCATACAAGGGACTGTCGCGCTCGCGACAGAGACCAAAGTCTCTTCGCTGCGTGCGCGTGACGGATCTCGCGACCGCTAGAAAGACGGAAGGGCCGGGCTCTATCGCGCTCGCGACGTACGTCGTGATCGGGATAGAGGACAATTGATGTTGTCGCGGGCTCACGACAGGTCGCGTGCTCGTGATAGCACTTGACCAACAATACGCTCTGTCGCGATCGCGACAGTTGTCGCGGTCGCGACAGAGGGTACACATCACTTCGGCTGTCGCGGGCTCGTGACGGCGTCGCGTGCTCGCGACAGCGAAGCTCCCAACACCGCTCTCTGTCGCGATCGCGACAGCGTCGGGACTTTTAAAATCTGCAGAAATTCTGCAGATTTTCCTCCTCCCAATCCACATCCAACCACACAAAACTCATTCCAAGATTACTTACCTCAAATCCAGCCATCCATTAACATCAACAACCATAATACAACATTTATTAACAACAAACTTCATCCAATCCATTAATTTACACATTCAATTTCAAGAATCAATCAAAAACCCAATTTATGCATCAAACCACATCAATTCCAAAATTACCATAATTAACTCATGCTTTTACAAGATTCACACTTCAAAGCAAATACCCATATCATATACATCAAGATACAGAACATCTAACAATCAAATTCCAAGAAATCATCAAAACACATACATGAACATTTCTCATGCAAAAGTAAGAAAGATCCCAAACCTTCAAAATCCTTAGCTCCTAGTGCTTCGTTCCACTGGATCCAACAACTTCCTTGCCTTTAGGATCCCGGGGAGGCTTAACTAAGAAACCCAATCAAAACATACAAACCAAACAAATCCAAATCAACCCTAACTCCAAATCCAAAACTAGAGAATAGAAGATGGGAAAAACTGAAACAAAAGTAAAATGAATGCATAAAACTTACCAATGGACACTAAGAGATGATCAAACCCCACTAGTAACCCTTGAATCTCAACTAAGGTTCAAAAGAGAAGAAGAATGAGAAGAAGAGAAGAAAGGGGCGGTCATGAACGGGAAACACAAAAATGAAAATCTGAATTCCCCTTTTTCCTTTCTTTTCCTTTTTCTTTTCTTAACCTAAGACAAGTGTCAATCTCCAATTAGTGGGATTTGGCCACTCACACCCTAGATGCTTAGGTTACACACACACAAGATTCTCTCAACTAAAGCATACCCTACTCATGTGTGAGCAACACACACAAGTGCAACTCCCTAAACACACCCTATAACCATATGCATGCCCACATACTAAATCAATCCCACTAGTGCATATCCTACTATGGTGCACTCAACCACACATGATGAAACTCTCATGAACACACACTACAATGGTGCACTTGAGCACACACAAAACTAACCCAACTAACTCACACCATGGCACCATGCATGCACCCACATGCTAGCAAAACTCTTAAAACATGCAAGATTACCAAAATGCCCTTATGTTATGCCCAACAAATGCACATACATACACTCAGCTCATTCAACTAGGGGCCAAACGGGGTGTGACAGGAACGGATTGAAGCATCCTATTTCCGATCTAAAAATTCTGAGGGTAAACATTTTTGGGCTTGGTTTCATTTTTGTATATTATTTATTGTTGTTAATGTAATTTTTCCTATTATTATCATGTTTATTATTTATTTTTAGTATTTTAATGTGTTAATATTACTGTTAATATGTTATTTGTTTGCTTTAATTTGATTTTTATGTTCATTTACCATTATCATCATTATTATTACTATTATTATTTATTATTATCATTGTTGTGGCTATTATCCCATTATTATTATTATTATTTTTATTATTATTATTATTATTATTATTATCATTCTTGTTCCTGTTGCTTTCATTTCCAAATTTATTATTATTATTATTATTACTATTATTATTATTATTATTATTATTATTATTATTATTATTTTTATTATTATTATTATTATCATTATTATTATTATATTTGTATTTATGTTAATCATTGTGCTACTGCCATGTTCATTATTATTATTATTATTATTATTATTATTATTATTATTATTATTATTATTATTATTATTATTATTGTTATTATTATTATTATTGTTAACATTAATATTATTATCCTTTATTTTATTTATTATTGTTATTATATTAGCACTATTATTGTTATTACCATTACTTTTTGGGTTGTTTACTGTTAATATTATCATGTTATGTTCACTTTGCTTTATGCTATTAGTAGTGCTATTATGCCTATTGCTTGATTATCATTTCTATTATTCTTATTGTCATGGCATTTATTCATCATTATCTATCATTTTGTTTTTGGCATATCATTCCCATTACTGTTATTTATTGTTAGTATTATATATTTGTGTTTAATACCTATTTCATTTTTGATTAATTTTATTCAGGATTATTACTAATATTCTCAACATTATTTTTGTCTGAGATTTATTTTGAGTCACAATATGTGAATGCCCAGTGACTCCCCGGATAGGTCGCGATGCGCGGATGAACACGCCGCTTTAGGTGAGATCCCTTCAACTCCCTTTTTATGTATTTTGTGTTATTTGTAAATAATTATTTTATTTGTGCACGCGTGTGACAAAAATCACAAAAATATTTCTATAATTAAATTGGAATTTCTACTAATAAAATTGGGACCAATGTCCCTCATTTTATCCAAACAATAAAAATATCACAATTAAAATGAAGAGTCAATTTTCTTCAAAATGGGATCACTCATCCCCGTTTTGATCAAACAACCAAAATGGCTCTTCGAACACTCTTTAAATAAACGCGAAGGAACCAATGTTCCTAAACCTCCAAGCAAGCGCAAAGGAACCAATGTTCCTAAAATAAATGTCCCGATTTATATATGTCTTTTTATTCCAATCTTTTGTGAGTGTTTTAAATTTATGTTTATTTCCTTTTGGGCCCTTGTAATTAATTTTTGGGGCAAATTTATTTTTGGGGATTATATTTCGTCCCCACCTATATTTTCAATCTCCTTTTTGGGGGTTGTTTTCTGCCCCTATTTTTCTTGTAGTTGTGTGCTTGCGTGTTTACCGCTTTTATTTACCGCTTTCTTTATTTATTTCATTTATCGTTCTTTATCGCTTTTCTTTACATGCTTGCAATGCGCCTTTAATTTAAGCGCACTTATCGCGTAAGATGAGAGATATAATTTTAAGGGATTAAAAACTCACTTATAATTAACCAAGGCATGAATAAGAGTGAAGTTCCGAACACCATATCTCTGGTCTTGACCAATAGAGGTGAGGGACCCTTTTTCCCAAGTTCTTGTGAATTGGGTGGCGATTCCATGATACCTCAAAGGTGCCTATAGGCGTCATTAGACTAGGTGGTTCTTCCCAATGTTCTATTGGGAGGGTTACATCTATGATGTCTCATGGCATCCATGATCAAAAGACGCGAACCAGCCCCTCGAATCCTAAAGCGGATTCACCTCGAGGGCCCTTGCTGGGTTCGGCACGCGTCACAGTAATCCTGATCAATGCTACTCGGGACCCGGTGTCTACAGTTGCCCCAAATTTTAGAGAGGCTAGTGTGTGGGTGCCTAGGTGAGCAAAAATTCAGGAAAGGGAAAGAAGCGCGTACCTGAGGCTGCCTCCTTTCAGCTGCTCCCTCGGGAATAGTGCTGTGATTTGAACTGTGAGTATCCTCTTGGATTGCACTGAGTCATTGACAAGACTACAAAGTACTAGGGACCATCCTAAGACGGTGATACGCCGGGTCAGCTACGGACTTACAAAATGTGAGAAATGTCCTCTCCAGAGGACTACACCGAGTCTGCTACAGACTACTAAAAGTGCAGGTACCATTCGCAAATGGCGATGCATCGAGTCGCTAATAAGACTACAAAATGCAGGAGATGTCCCCCTCAGAGGACTGCACCGAGTCTGCTACAGACTACTAAAAGTGCAGGGGTCATCTGCAGATGACAATGCGTCGAGTCACTGACAAGACTACAAAATGCAGGAAAAGGACTGCACCGAGTCGCTGACAAGACTAATAAAAATGCAGGGGTCATCCGCGGATGACGATGTGCCGAGTCGCTGACAAGATTACAAAAAGCGCAAGAGGAGAACTGCACCGAGTCGCTGACAAGACTACAAAAAGTGCAGGCACCATCCGCAGATGACGATGCACCGAGTCGCTGACAAGACTAGAAAAAGTGCAAGTGCCATCCGTAGATGACGATGCGCCGAGTCGCTGAAAAGACTACAAAAAGCGCAAGAGGAGAATTGCACCGAGTCGCTGACAAGACTACAAAAATTGCAGGTGCCATCCGCAGATGACGATGCGCCGAGTCGCTGACAAGACTACAAAAAGCGCAAGAGGAAAACTGCACCGAGTCGCTGACAAGACTACAAAAAGTGCAGGTGCCATCTGCAGATGACGATGCGCCGAGTCGCTGACAAGACTACAAAAAGCGCAAGAGGAGAACTGCACCGAGTCGCTGACAAGACTACAAAAAGTGCAGGTGCCATCCGAAGATGACGATGCGCCGAGTTGCTGACAAGACTACAAAAAGCGCAAGAGGAGAACTGCACTGAGTCGCTGATAAGACTATAAAAAGTGCAGATGCCATCCGTAGATGACGATGCGCCGAGTCGCTGATCAGACTACAAAAAGCGCAAGAAAAGGATTGGACTGAGTCCGCTACAGACTACTAAGAGTGCAGATGTCATCCGTAGATGACGATGCTCTGAGTCGCTGACAAGACTAAAAAAAATGCAACTAGAGGATTGCACCGAGTCTGCTAAAGACTACCAAAAGTGTAGATGTCATCTGTAGATGACGATACGCCGAGTCGCTAACAAGACTACAAAAAGCGCAAGAGGAGGACTGCAACGAGTAGCTGACAAGACTACTAAAAGTGCATGCACCACTGCAGATGACGATTCGCTGAGTCACTGACAAGACTACAAAAAGCGCAAGAGGAGAACTGCACTGAGTCGCTGACAAGACTACAAAAGTGCAGGTGCCATCCGTAGATGACGATGCGCCGAGTCGCTGACAAGACTACAAAGAGCGCAAGAGGAGAACTGCACTGAGTCGCTGACAAGAGTACAAAAAGTGCAGGTGCCATCCGCAAATAACGATGCGCCGAGTCATTGACAAGACTACAAAAAGCGCAAGAGGAGAAGCGCACCGAGTCGCTAACAAGACTATAAAAAGTGCAGGTGCCATCCGCAGATGACGATGCGCCGAGTCGCTGACAAGACTACAAAAAGCGTAAGAGGAGAACTGCACCGAGTCGCTGATAAGTCTAGAAAAAGTGTAGGTGCCATCCGCAGATGATGATGCGCCGAGTCGCTGACATGACTACAAAAAGCGCAAGAGGAGAACTGCACCAAGTCGCTAACAAGACTACAAAAAGTGCAGGTGCCATCCGCCGATGACGATGCGCCGAGTCGCTGACAAGACTACAAAAAGCGCAAGAGGAGAACTGCACCGAGTCGCTGACAAGACTACAAAAAGTGCAGGTGCCATCCGCAGATGACGATGCGCCGAGTCGCTAACAAGACTACAAAAAGCGCAAGAGGAGAACTGCACCGAGTCACTGACAAGACTACCAAAAGTGCAGGTGCCATCCGCAGATGATGATGCGCCGAGTCGCTGATAGGACTACAAAAAGCGCAAGGGAGAACTGCACCGAGTCGCTGACAAGACTACAAAAAGTGCAGGTGCCATCCACAGATGACGATGCGCCAAGTGGCTGACAAGACTACAAAAAGCATAAGAGGAGAACTGCACCGAGTCGCTGACAAGACTACAAAAAGTGCAGGTGCCATCCGCAGATGATGATACGCCGAGTCGCTGACAAGACTACAAAAAGCGCAAGAGTAGAACTGCACCGAGTCGCTGACAAGACTACAAAAAGTGCAGGAAAAAGATATTTATCTCAAAAGAGACCCTGGAGAATTGCCTCCGCAACCGTCATCTTGACTTGAACGTCTTGCTTGAATGAATGTTAATGTTGAACTGAAGCCGTCCTTGACTAGCCTTTATGTGTGTGGCCTTCATTTGGACTTTTCCTGCAAAGCTGTGTGCATAGGAATATATACAATAGATTGTGCATGCAAGTGTAAATGGCCATATGCAGATATTTGCTAAAATAAATGGCATGAAATGCATGCAAAAATGGATAGACCATGTCCTAGTGGGTTAAGGGTCCGTTGAGGATATGGCTTGGCCGCTCCACCATCCCCCTGAGGAACTAGAAATGGCATCTTGACTTAGGGACTCTGACCCGTAAACTCTTCAAAGAGAACTGTCAGGTGTGCATCTTTGCCCCCCGATCAATGAGCGTACGCCCGGGATTCTGACTCATGTCCTGAATTATGCCCTATCTGGCTAAAGTGAAAACATCCAAAGTAATGCTGCCTTATTGCTCCAGGCATCAGAAGTCATTGCTTTAAAGGTAGTGCGTCCCTTATGGATTTTCACACTAGCTTTTTTTTGTGGAAAATGCGTCCCTTTAGGGATTTTCACATAACCCTTTGCCTAACTTTTGCCTGGAATGGACCCAACCCAATCCAGCGGCTTTTATTTTTTCATTTTTTTTTGTGGGGCAGACTGCCTGTCTCTAGGTTTTCACCCTGCCCTTTGGCCTAACTTTTGCTTAGAGAGCCAGTCACGGTTTTCATCTCTAACGGCCTTTTTTTTTTTTTATAGTGCGTCAACAAGAGAAGTGAAGGCTACTATCAGAACCTCCCTTAAGGATGACCAGCACAATTTGCTTAGACATCTTCTGACGAAAAAAAATTAGAGAATAGTTCAGATGGAATTCAAGACGCTGTGAGGCCCCTCCCATCCTTTTCCAGATGGCATCTTATCATCGACTTTCACCTCCAAGTACCATGGCCTCTGGACCCAACCACCTGTGAAGGCTATTATACAACTAATCGGAGGTTGCCCCCATTGCTTCTACTAGTGCATGCAAGATACGGGTGCCCAGTCCAGCAGTTGATAATAGGACCCAACAGCTTAAGCGCCTGGCCGATAAGAGCAGAGTATAGTTATTTAGATTAGATGCATCCAATAATGAATGACGCTTTTCTTTTTATAAAAGAATTAGAAGATAATGAACACATGAGTATAATTGCCTTTGTTTCATATCTTTCTTGCAAAATTGTGTATATTTCATTATGATTTCTCTATACATAATCATCATCTAACATAGATTCAAAATGCAAAACTACATCTAATCTCAGAATGGATCTTAAAAGTATCAAAACTCCTGTTTCCAATCAGCCCTCTCGAGTTTTCTTGATTGAACATTTTCTCTCAAGCCTCTAATTTTTGCCCAGGATGCCTGTTTTCAATTTTCATCTTGACGAGGTGCCCAATTTTAGCAAGGCCGCCTTTTTTTTATTTTCAACCCGTGGGGCTTTTATTCTCTTCTTTTGATTTTTAGTCTTTAGCCATGGAACCTTTTGCATCTTTCGATGCTGACTGGTATTTTATATTTTCTTCCATCACTGTCTATCGAAAATGATGCTCTCTTGGACAATAACTTTCTCAAGAACAAATGGGCCTTCCTACATTGGTTTAAATTTACCTCATCCGTCTGAAACATTTGGACTGATTTGCTTAAAGATTAAATCTTCCTCTTTCAATAGGTGCTTTCTGACTTCCTTCTCGAATGATCGAATAGAGTGTTTTCTGATAGATCTGATTGTGATAGTTATCCCACGATCTATCCTTGTCTAATGTGTTTAACTGCTGCAGCCGTTGCCGTGCCCAGTCAGCTTCCAGAATCTAGGCTTTCACGACTGTCCTTTAAGATTTGAGCTCTACTTCGATCGGCCATACTGTTTTTGGCCCATGTATTGAGGAATAAAAGGTGACTCCTGTAGAGGTCTCGTCGGTGGTTCTCTAGCCTTGAAGTGCAAAATGCCATTTCTCCGCCCAATCCTTGTAATTTTGAACTATCTTGACCAAGATATTCTTATTAGCAGCCTCTCATGCCCTATTAGTTTGAGGGCAATACAGAGAGGACTTGTGGTCTTTAATGCCATACCTCTGGAGCAACTCCCTAGCCTTAGCCATAAATTGGCCTTCCGTCCTTGGACATAACATGGTGAGGGAGACCATATCGACAACTCGGATTCCTTTCGATGAACTTGTCTGCTGGAGGCCATAGGGCGCACCTCCCCTATGATGTCTATTCCCAAGCTCGAGCAATCCGTATCCATTGTAAGTCAATAAACTTTTGGTCCTTTTCGAAAGTCAAGAAGAATGGAAAAGTACGGGTATGTGTATATCAACGGGATTTGAACAAAGTTTGCCCCTAGGATTACTTTCTTTTGCCCCCATATCAACAGTTTTCGGTCGGATCTATATATTGATTCTTTTCCTTCTTCTCTTTTTTTTTTTTTGCATTTTTTTTATTTTGCTTTTTTTTTCTTGTTTCTTTTTAGACAAGCCTAGTTCAAATCTTGATAGTTCACAGATGCACGCACCTCCTTTCTTAACTATTGGGATAACATTGGCCCACCAAGTCGGGTGTTTCCGATAAAAATTTAGCCTCTCTTCTGCTTGTGGATTTATTCATTTAGCCTTTTCTATCCATTCTAGCTTGAGTTTTCTAAACTTCTGTTTGACTGATTCCATGATTAGAATATATTGGCATTGCGTGTTTGGCGACTTCATGATCATCTCCCGTCCTGTCTTCATAGGTCAAGGTAAAGACTTTTCATACATTTTTCCTATTTTCTCTCTTTTAATCTCTCTTCAGGAGTCACATCAGATGCTATCAAGATTTTCTTTGGGTTTCCAAAGTTCTGAGATTAAATGGAATGGCATCATTTGAATCAGTGTCAAATATGAATGAGTCATGAACATGCATGGTGAAATCACAAGAAAATATCACACAGATAAGTGAAACCATTCATTTCATTTAAAAACAACTAGATTAATAATGTCATTATCAAATAGTTCAAAAATAAAAAGCAGCATCCAAATAGCTATCTTCTTCCTTTCTTGCCAACACGGATGCTGTAGTCAACGGTCTATTATCATCCCCGGGAACCATCTTCCTCACCTCTCATCTCCTCATCAATTAAATATAGAACTTGTCTTCTCAGAGTTCGGCACCCATTAGTCTCATACCCAGTATGCTGATGGTAGGTACAATATTGATCCGCTCGATGATCGGGACGTCCCTGGCTTCTGGCAGGTTTGGCTGACATTGGCTGTATTTTTCCCTTGTTAACAAAATGAATGACATGCTTAGACAAAGACTTTTCCAGTATGGCATAGCAGCTTTGAGCCATTCCGAAGGTTGAAGACCTTATGGCCCTGAAATCTTTCTTGTTGCTACCCATGATAATTGAGCTCCCATGTTTACCCCTTCGGCATTCTGGATTCGTAATCTGCTTATTATCAATCAGATCTTGAATCTCATGCCTTAGCCTCGCACAATTGTCCGTCACATGCCCAGTGTGCTGGTGGAAGGCACAATACTGATCGGCCTTGTGATTGGGTTGTCCCTGGTTTCTGGTGGGCTTAGCAGGCAGTGACTGTAGCTTACCTTCTTTCATCAACCTCTTAAGAACCCAAGACAATGATCTGCCCAAAGTAGAATAATGCATTTGATCCGTCTTTATGGTTGGCACTTCTTTCCTCGTAATCTTGACCTTACTATTGTTGTGGATACTTGAGCCTTCTCTTTTCAGAACATGCGTCCTTACTGGATCTTCACCTTCCTTCCTTGCTTAACCAGTGCATCAAGTGGCTCTTTGCCTCTGGCCTCGAAAGGACATGGAAACACTACAGCCGTCATTGTATGAGCCTTCTGAGTTAAGGTCGAGTTAACTTGGCTAATAGCAGTTGTCATGAGTTGGGCTTGAAGAACAAGTGCCATGGCATCCATCCTCCCCTTAATCATGGTCAACAACTTCTTTTCTAGCTCTTCAAATCTCTCATCTATCTCTTGGGCAATTAGGACACGAACCTCTTCAATTTGTTGTGAAGGATCAGCCATTTCTAATGCCTGTGGAAACTCTGATAAAGACACTAGATCTTTGCCAACCAATTTGAACTCCATTTGCTCCTCGAGCAACTACGGGGACCCCAAAACCTCCCAAGTAAATGGTCTATAGTGGCTAAAAAAACCAAGGGGTTAGAATGATGCATGAATGGCATGTAATATATGATCGTGCTATACATATGGTTCTCGATGAGTGAAAGATCAATAGCTTATAATAATACGATGCGATGCATGGAAAAAAAATTGTACGTAGGATGATATGTACATGTGAAAGATAATATGCAGACAAAAGGATATACACACACAAAAATGAAATGCATATATTTTTTTGTTTTTTTATTAACACGCATGAATGACACGTGATGCATGAGCAAGATAATATGCAAACAAAAGGGATATACACACACAAAAATAAAATGCATATATTTTTTTTTTTTATTAACACACATGAATGACACGCGATGCACAACCACATGTAAGCAGATAGATCCCTACAACCTTATCACTCCCGCACACGAGGTCATAGTCTCTTTCCTAGGTGGGATTAGCCCATGGGTCAACAAGGGACCCCCAATGGACGTGCATGGTGCATGGTGGGAAATCGGCAGCATAACCTCTCCTAACTAATGCACAGGCGTATGGGTTATGATCATTACGTATTTAGGCAGTCCGAATAAATTGACATGGGCCTATCGGGGCATGAAAGCCTTTGATTAGGTGATCAATCAAAATATATGGGTCCGCCCAATACATAATAATCCATACAACAAGCATAGTATTAAGGTTCATACCACCTAGGGGAAGTGTCTACTTTCATTACATGAGCTTTGGCTTAGGTATTATTACTTTAGGGCTACCCAAGCATGGTCCCTGCCAACAAGTCTAGCTCATCACGAGCATAACGATCGATTGAGTCTCCATTTAATATACCATAAAGGTAGCTTGGGCTGGTGATTATCCTTAACACTTCCCTACATTGAGTGAACGTAGGATCGTGCTTTGGGAATGCACCGAGGTTGATAGAGGGACCAAACTAGCATAATTTAAGGCTCTAATGAGATGCAATGTAATTTCAAAAAGGGATGAAATTTTTAAATTAAAACTCAATTGTAAATTTTAGCAAAGGCACTTTCGACGGGAAGACTCTTAGAGTCCCCAGTGGAGTCGCCACTGTGACGCACGCCGAACCCCGGGGTGCCCCGAACGCCCTCCTTTAGGGCGATCGATAGAGGTTCATAAAACTTGTAAGAAATTACAAGTGCGTCCATTTTGGGCAATAAGGAGGTTTTTTTGGAGTCGCCACCCAATAGAACATTGGGAAAGATCGCCTAGACTCAGTGAGCCTAAGACGGCGCTGCTATGTCCATTTTGGGCAAGCCAGAGGGGTCTTAGAGGTCCCATCCTAATAGAACATTAGGATGGCCCTCTCGCCTTGTGGAGCCTAGGACTATGCAAAGTTAAAGCCTTTTTACGAGACACAAAAGGTGTCCTGGAAGTCCCATTCCAATGAAACATTAAAATGGTCCTCTTGCCTCGTTGAGCCCAAAGACCAGAGATAGTTCGTGACTTCCCATTTATTCATACCTTGGATAAAGTTATAATTGAATTTTGAATTTAGCGTTTTACCCCATTTTTCATTCAATTTAAATGCAATTTAATTTAACGCGCATGTCAGTCACATAATGAAAGTGGTAAATAAAGTAAATGGAAGCAAAATAAATTACAACAAAACTAAGGGCTGAATACAACCCCCATTTGTAAATAAAATACAATTAATACATAAATCGGGCTATTTATTAAAGATGAGGACATTGGTCCTCTCATGCATAATTAAAGAAAATAATTTTAAAGTGACAATTTATTTTGGATGAAAAAGCTAGGACATTGGTCCCCTTTTTATTTAGGAAAAAACCAAATTAATTAATATAAATATTTTTTGTGATTTTTTTAATTAACGTGCATAAAAATAAAATTAAATAAACTTATTACAAATTACATGATAAAACAAACGAAATAAAAATAATGAAAAACAATAAAAAAATAAACAACATCCAAATGGTATTTTCAAGTCTCCATGGGCTCCCACTTGGAAAAAACTCACACATAAAAATGAGTATTGAAAATAAAAACAAATAAAAATGAAGTTAGTAATAAAAAATGAATTAAACATATAACATGAAAACAATTAAATTAAGGCAATCAAAATTGCATCATGTATGACAAGCCAATTAAAATGACATAATAAAAATATGCAATCTAATTAATTAACAATTTAGCATGCATAAAAAAATAACATAATAATAATAAAATTCAATATGAATAAACAAGTATAAAATAATGATGATAGAATTTAACATGCATAAAAACACAAAGTAACAACAATAACATCCAATCATACATAAAAAGTATAATATACATAAAATTCAGCATGTATGAAAATATAAATAATAATGCTAACAATAATGATACAAGTAACAAATTACGGCAAAAGTAATAAAAATAACAATGGTGATAATAATAATAACAAAGCACGATAACAACCAAGGATATGAATAATCATATAAACATATAAGAACAATAGGAAATAAAATTAACATAGCATGTTTAAAGCATGATAATAATAATACCAATAATAATATGGACAATCACATAAGCACATAATAATAATAATAATAATAATAATAATAATAATAATAATAATAATAATAATAATAATAATAATAATAATAATAATAATAATAATAATAATAATAATAATATATGAACAATTCAATATGAACAATGTGAACAATTAAATAAGAAATAATAATAATAATAATAATAATAATAATAATAATATAATATATGAACAATTAAATAATAGATCTAAAAGAATTTATATGATAATTAATTAAATAAAAAACAAAAGAATAAGAAAATAAGAAGAAAATGATAGAACTAAAAGAATTTACATGTTAACTAATTAATTGGAAACAAAAAAAAATGAAATTAAAAATGAAATTAAGAAATTTAGCCAAAAATGTTTACCCTCAAAATTTATCTTGAAGAAATGAAGGTAGATGATCCAATTCCTTATCTTGATTGTAAGAATATAATTAGAAAAATAAAATATTGAAAATGAATTTTTACTCAAGAACAAATAATTGATTTACTGGTCTCAAAGTAAAAAATTATTTGATTGAAAAGAAGAAAATTTTCAAGAACAAAAATTGTTCTTTTTTGTCTCAAGAATTCACTTGGAAAATTTTTTTAGAAAAGTTGAGAGAATTTGTTTGAGAGAAGTAAGAAGGAGAAAATAATTTTCTAAAAAAAATCCCCCCTCAAATTCTTTCCAAAATTCCCCTTTTATTTTTTACCTAAAAAGTAGATTTTTAATTAAGAAATTCAATTAATTTAATTCCATTAAACACAAAAAAACTGACTTTGAAGAGTTTGGAATTTAGAGAGTTTTTGTATTGAAATCCATTAAAAAAAGAAGAAAAAGCATTAAAAATGAAGAAAAAAAGGCCAAAATGGCCAAAAAGGCCATTGGGGGTGAAAACGGGCGCATAGGGGCGAGAGGCGCCCGACGGGCGTCTCCCGCACCCGGGGCGCGTGGCGGGCAGGCCGTCTCCCTCGCTCGTGCTGGCGCTGTGAGTTACCCAGCGCGCGGGGCGTGCTCCGCCTACACGCCGGGGCACTGAGGTGCGCGCCCAGCGCTGCCGCAGCCCGACATTCGCGCGAATTTTTTTTTTTTTAAATTTTCTAAAATAACTATAATTTCAAAACATACCCTTTTTGTCTCAAAATAATTTTTAAAATATTTTTAAAACACATTTTTATTTATTCCTAACAAATCAAAACGACAAGGAAATCGTCACTTCCAACTTTCATTCTTTTTGCCTATAAATCGGCACACTTAATTTCATCATTGGGTAATCCTGATCAAGGCTACTCGGGACCCGGTGTCTACAGATGTGGTCTATCCATTCTTGCATATCAAATGCATCTCACATGCATAAAGCTTTTGCATATCACATGCATGTCACGTGCATTCAGTCTTTTACACGTATAGATATGCACACACAATTCTTATACACTATTCCTTTGCTTATGTCTCATGTATATAGCTTTATGTGTATATTTCACACCCATATTTCCATACACACACAGTCTGGTGTATATGTTGTTGTGCGCATGACTCAGAAGAAAAGGTCCGGATAGACCTTATAAGCAAGGATGATCCAAAGGATGGATTCAGCTCAACATTATCGGCCACGGTATCCAACATAAAATCAAGTGCATATATACAGAGGTGGAACACCCACAAGGACAAGCCTATCCGGACATACCGTGCTCAGGGCAATCCGAAATCACACAAATCTATAGAAAATAAGATCCTTTGAGAAGCCGGACTACCCACGCATACTTTAATTGGAGGCAATCAAATGCGGAAATGGGCCGAGGTACAATTTCAACTCTATATTGGCGCTCATCCATGACAAACAATCGGGTAAAGATAAAGTTCTCATGAGAGAAGAATCTCAAGGACCTGGTCCCAAGAGGAAAAAGAATAAGCCTTTCCATGCACACCATGCCGGGAGCAAACAGGTAAGTTTCTCTGTTATAAGATGTGCGCTCACACACCACACACAAAGCATATAAAATCCGGATTCAAATGCATGTATATTGCACACACATGATTCCACACACAAAGCGTATAAAATTCGGATTCAAATGTATCTATATTGCACACACATGATTCCACACACGTGCACAGTGTTTTGTATACGTACATGGCTCAGATGAAGGGTCCGAATAGACCTCATGCTTAAAGATGATCCAAGAGATGAGTTCAGCTTAATATTGTCATATTCATGTACGTCATGCCGGGGGCCACCAGGTAGGTTTCTCTATCATAAGAGGCACGCTCACACACATCACAAAAAGTGTACAAAATCCAAATTCAAAATGTACAAAGAATACAAATCCTAAAACACAAACAACAAAAACAAAAACAACACAAAACAAAAAGAAGAGGATATTTTCAAGGCCTTGAAAATCCAATATACTGTAAAAGTTCAAATACATCCAAAACGTAAGAATCCCAGAAACTTATAAGAACGAAAACAAAAACAAGGATCATATTAAAATGTTGCCAAAGACATGGAAACCTATCCGCCTGCGGGCAAGCAACCAAAACCTCAAATCCAATTTCCTCTCTGGAGGCTCAAATATAATTTTTCTCTGAGGAGGCTCAAACCTATTTTCCTCTCTAGAGGCTCAAATATAATTTTCCTCTGAGGAGGCTCAAGTCCAATTTCCTCTCTGGAGGCTCAAATATAATTTTCCTCTGAGAAGGCTCAAATATATTTTCCTCTCTGGAGGCTCAAAATCAAAGACTCTCAGTGAGCATCAAAGTCTCCTAGTGAGCATCAAAGTCTTTCAGTGAGCATCAAAGTCTCCCAGTGAGCATCAAAGTCTCTCAGTGAGCATCAAAGAAAAGTCTCTCAGTGAGCATCAAAGTCTCTCAGTGAGCATCAAAGACTCTCAGTGAGCATTTAAGCCTCTCAGTGAGCACAGATTTTTAAAGTCTCCCTACAAGCACAGAGCCCTCTTGAAAGGTATGCAGGTCTTTTCAACAAGGACGTTGGAGATGGTAGAGGAATCGATATTTGGGGAAAAACCAACCGTCCTTCAGGGGGGCACCCGTCTGACATCGGCCCCAACATATATGTACTGCCACAGGTATACATCTCTTTTATATACCCTGCACATTTGCTTTTTCCTTTTTGCTGGAAAAAAAAGAAGAGGTTCAAGATAAACACCAGCGGTAGAACAGATTGTAAACAGAGGTTGTAGTCAGAGAGTACTGCATCTCACAGACACTGTGCAGGATGGGACAAGGCTAGCGGATCACCAGCGATAGAATAGATCGCAACAGAGGTTGGAGTTAGAGACACTGCACCTCACACCATGCAGGCCGAGATGAGACCAGCGGGACAGACTAGCCATTGTGCAGATTGAGATGAGGTTAGCGGGGCACCAACGATAGAATAGATCGCAACAGAGGTTGGAGTTAGAGACACTGCACCTCACACCGTACAGGCTGAGATGAGGCCAGCGGGACAGACTAGCCACCGTGCAGACCGAGATGAGGTTAGCGGGGCACTAGCGATAGAACATACCGCAACAGAGGTTTGAGTTAGAGAAACTACACCTCACACCGTGGAGGCCGAGACGAGGCCAGCGGGACAGACTAGCCACCGTGCAGACCGAGACGAGGTTAGTGGGGCACCAGCGATAGAACAGATCGCAACATAGGTTGGAGTTAGAGACACTGCACCTCACACCGTGCAGGCCAAGATGAGGCCAGCGGGACAGACTAGCCACCGTGCAGACCGAGACGAGGTTATCAGGGCACCAGCGATAGAACAAATCGCAACAGAGGATGGAGTTAGAGACACTACACCTCACACCGTGCAGGTCGAGATGAGGCCAGCGGGACAGATCAGCTACCGTGCAGACCGAGACAAGGTTAGCGGGGTAATAGCGATAGAGCTGTATCTCACAGACGCTGTGGAAGCCGACCGGAGGCGAGCGGGACAATGCGGTAGAAAAGATTGCAAATGAGCCACAGTCGGATAGCACTACAGCTCAACGACAACAAGTAGCAACATTCCACACGGTAAAAAGGTAAGGGCTGCCTCAGGTACGCATCTCTTTCCTTCTTCTCTGAATGTTGGCTTACCTAGGCACTAGTACACTAGTTTTTCCAAAATTGGGGGCCACTGTAGCACTGGGTCCTGAGGCAGCCCAGATCGGAGTTACCCAATGATGATAAGATGCCTTGTCACAGGCAAAAAGGTTAAAAGTGGTAATTTCCTATTTAAATTTGCATTTTAGAGTGAAAAAGTAAAAAATAATAAAAAATATTTTGAAAATTAGATTTGAAAAATGTGATTTAGAAATTGTAGTATTTTTAATTAATCTTTAATAATAAAAAAAAATTTCGAGCGTCGGCCGCAGCGATGCCTTGCGGCAGCGCGCGGAGTGCCGCACGCGACCCGCGAGCTCCCTCGCCCAACGTGCGCTAAGGACGCACGTCGGGTGCGCCGACGGGCGTCCGTAGGCCCTGTTCCACCGGAAATGGCCATTTTCGCCCCAAAACTGATTTTTTTCGATTTTATCCACAAAAGTCGATTTTTATCACTTTTTTAAGGGATTTTTAGGTTTTTTTCACTTTTTGAAATTTAAAATAGATAATATCGGATTTTATTAGGTTTTATCCCTTTAATTATTCTTTTTTCTTATTTTCTTCATATAATAAGAAAAAGATAAAAAAAATAAAAAGAGGGGATTTTTTCTTAGGTTTTTTTCATCTTTTTCTCTTCTTCTTCCTTTCAAACTCTCTCAAAAAATTTCCAGATTTTCCGCAAGCAAAAATCAAAAGAAAAAAGGTTCATTTTTCATTCTTTTTCCAACACAATTTCTCCTAAACTTATTTTTGGGTGGAATTTTGTTGATGGATTCAATCTTGAGACAAATAAACTAATTATTTGCTCTCAAAATTCAGATTTTTAATTTGTTATTTTTTTCAATTAAATCTTCTTCAATGATTTCTTCTTGGAATCCATTTTTTGATGAAAATTAGATTTTGTGTAACACCCCCTTCCCATACGTAGGCGATCCCATCCGAGAAGGAGTGAGGTGCCGTATGAGTAAAGGTGCCACCAAGCAAGTACAAAGTATAACATACATTCGTTCATAACATACATTCAGAAAATACAGAATAATTAAAAACTTTACATGCAGAAAGCAAAAGCTGATCATGCATTACTATAATAAACTATTACAATAATATTCTGATCAACTAGCTGAAACAAAATAATATTACATATACAAAATATAGTTACAAAAGCGGAAGCTGATACAAAACTGATACATGAGAGTCCTATACAAAAAGAATCATCACTGATACAAAAATAGCCCTACACTAAAAACTCTTCTGTGTTGGCTTGATGACGGCGACTCTCTCAAAGCAAAACGCCTTCCGCACCTGCACTGGTAAAAACACCGTGCTAAGCGATAAACGCCTAGTGAGGAAACACACATAAATAATGGACGGCCATTCACAATGGTCGTCAAGGCATAACACACTCATGATGGCAGAATGCAAAGGTTATAACATAATCCATATAAACATGCTCATATTTAGAAGCCCAACAATCAGAATCTCATAAACATATCCATTCCAGAATAATCCAATATATGTTTCATTATTAAACTCATTCAGACAATCCATTCATAGCCAGATCAGATCAGAACAATTCCATTAACATTTAAAGAACACCTGCTGACTCTAGATAGTGGATAACGAGTGTACTGAAGGTACCTTACGGGTACGAATCGTATACTGAGGGTACCTCACAGGTACAAGTCAATTGTTATTATAATTATCAAAACATGTTATTCATATACTGAGGGGACCTTAAACAAGATCCTAATACTGAAGGGTTTGCGAGGAACCAAACGGGGACCTAATCGGGCTCCAAACTGAACTGAGGGCTGCAGCTAAAGACTCTATTAGGCATGCCTAACTATCCACTTACTCGACTCTAGCAGGTTATGCGACATTCAAATCACATTTTAGAGTACGGAATATAATTCATCAAAAATTCATGGTATCACGCATATCAAAGCATCAAACAGTAAGACATGCATCATACAACAGTAAAGTCCATTCAGAAGAATTACCAAATTCACTTCTGAGTTAAAAACTGGGAAATTTCAGAAAAACGAGCTGAACGGAGAAACAGGCGAGATTGGCTGGTCACGAGGCGTGACTGGCCTTCCTAACAGGCAGGTCACGCGACGTGACTTGCTTGTTCCTCGCCGGTCATGTTGCGTGATCTTCGCAAATCATGCAACGCCCTCGCAGGTCACGGCGTGACTGGACGTCACGTCTCGTGACGTGCTACTCCCTCGCAGATCACGTTGCGTGATCTCGCAGATCACGCCTCGTCTTCGCAGGTCGCACGACGTAACCGAGAGTCACGTCCCGTGACTTGCTTGTTCTTCAGCTGGTCACGTGACTGGCTTCTCAGCAGGCAGGTCACGACGTGACCGAGGGTCACGTCTCGTGACTTGCCTTCTTTCGTAGCGAGTCACGCGACAAAGAGAACTACAACAGTACTTCGATTTTCCAGAATTTCCAGAACAAAGAATTTAATCCCAATTTGATTTAAAACCATACAAACCTGTTTTTACCTTCCAGAAATCATCTCAAACAACATAGGCAACAATTATACAACTCAATTCATCAAATAATTAACCAAATCAAATCAGGAACATATGCATTCAAACTTACAAGAATATAAACCCTAGAATTTTACAGTAAATTCAAAATCACACAATTTCACAAATAAACACTCCCAAACCTGGATTCTAAGCTTCTAACACTTAGTCCCACTGCTCCCAGCAACTTCTTTGCCTTTGGGATCGCGTGGAGCCTCAGCTAGAACACAAACACAGTAATGAACATCAACATGCAACCCTAAATTAAAACTCAACCTAAAGAAGAAGATGAAGAATTACAGCAAGATAAAGACAAGGATATGCACTTACCAAGCTAGGGAATGCCAAGAGAGATTAACTTCACCAATAAAATCTTGAATCCACACACAAGAGCCCTTAGGGAAAAAGGAAAGGAAAAGAAGAAGACAAGTGAAGAAAGAACGTGAATCTGCCAATTCCTTTTTCTTTCTTTCCTTTTTCTTTTTCTTTTCTTTACCCTAAGTAAGTGTCCATTACCTATTGGTGAAGCTAACCACTCACACTTAAATTCCACACACATCACACATACCTAATGCACTTATAATTAAAGTACCCTACAATGGCACTAACACACACACCCAAATATTTCTCACTTAATAAACACACTAATGCCATGTATGCACCCACATAATAATAAACCCAAAAACATACATTTTTACTAGGATACCCTTATGAAATGCTGAACACATGCGAATGCTTACACATACAGACAGACAGACAAGCTCATTCTACTAGGGGGCAAATGGGGTGTGACAACTCTCCCCTACTAATAAGAATTTCGTCCTCGAAATTCTCACCTGAACTGAACAACTGAGGATACTGAGCTCTCATCGACTCCTCTGGTTCCCAAGTCGCTTCTTCGACTCCATGATGAATCCACAACACTTTAACCAAGGGAATCTGCTTACTTCGCAACTGTCTCACCTCTCGGGCTAGAATAGCTCGCGGTTCCTCATCATAAGAGAAGTCTGGCTGAACCTGGATATCCTGAACTGAAAGTACATGTGAAGGATCTGATCTGTACCGACGAAGCATCGAAACGTGAAACACATCATGCAACTTTTCTAACTCCATCGGTAGCGCCAATCTGTAGGCCACTGGTCCTACCTTAGCCAAAATCTCATAAGGTCCAATGAAACGAGGACCAAGCTTGCCTTTCTTGCCAAACCGAAGCACTTTCCTCCAAGGTGAAACCTTAAGGAAAACCTTGTCCCCGATCTCAAAATGCACATCTTTCCTTTTCAAATTAGCATAAGACTTCTGTCGATCCTTGGCTGCCTTCAAATTCCGCTGCACTACTCTGATTTTCTCTTCAGTATCTCTAACCAAGTCTGGTCCAATCATAGATCTCTCGGATAGCTCAGTCCAACAAATCAGAGTCCTACACTGACGACCATACAAAGCCTCATATGGTGCCATACCGATGCTCGACTGAAAACTGTTGTTGTAGGCAAACTCCATCAACGATACATATCTGTCCCAACTACCCGGAAAATTCAAAGCACAAGCTCTCATCATATCCTCCAGAATCTGAATAACTCGCTCTGACTGACCATCGGTCTGAGGATGAAACGCTGTACTGAAGTTCAATCTAGTGCCCAAAGCTCTCTGCAACTCCTTCCAAAACTTGGAAGTAAACCTCGGATCCCGATCTGACACTATGGACAAAGGCACACCATGCAACCGAACTATCTGATCCACATAGATACTGGCCAATCTGTCCATGGAGTAGTCCACTCTAACCAGCAGAAAGTGAGCTGATTTCGTAAGCCGATCCACAATAACCCAAACTGAGTCATGCTTCCTCTGAGTCAAAGGTAAACCAGAAACAAAGTCCATGGCGATATCATTCCATTTCCACTCGGGAATGGATAAAGGCATAAGCAAACCCGAAGGAACCTGATGCTCAGCCTTTACCTGCTGACAAGTCAAGCACTTGGAAACAAAATCCACTATATCACGCTTCATACCGGACCACCAATAGAATTGCTTCATGTCTCGATACATCTTTTCACTGCCCGGATGCATCGTAAAGACTGAACTATGCGCCTCACTCATGAGCTGTCTCCTCAAATCCTCAGATTCTGGCACACACAAGCGATCTCTGAACATAAGTACCTCATCCTGAACTGAGAACTCTGATGCCTTACCCAATCTAACCTCACGCACAATCTGCTGAAGCCTCTGGTCATCTCTCTGAGCATCCACAATCCTCTGTCTCAGAGTAGGCTTCACACGCAACTGGGCAAGCAAAGCCCCATCTGAACCAAATCGCCATCTGAATCGCCTCAAGAACAAGGCTGAAACCGATTTCCGACTGAAAGCATCTGCGACTACATTAGCCTTACCAGGATGGTAATCCACAATGCAGTCGTAGTCCTTAAATAAATCAAGCCAACGCCACTGTCTCATGTTCAACTCTTTCTGTGAAAGGAAGTACTTCAAGCTCTTGTGGTCCGAGAAGATCCTACACTTTTCCCCATACAAGTAGTGACGCCAAATCTTCAAAGCAAAGATCACAGCTGCCAACTCTAAATCATGCGTCGGATAATTCCTCTCATGTGGCTTCAACTGTCGAGAAGCATAAGCCACTACCTTACCTTCCTGCATCAGCACACAACCAAGACCAACTCCAGAAGCATCACTATAAATGACAAACTCCTTACCCGAGATGGGTTGAGTAAGGATAGGAGCCTCAATAAGCAACTGCTTTAACCGATCAAAACAAGACTGACACCTGTCTGACCACTCAAATCTGACTCCTTTCCTCAACAATCTAGTCATCGGAGCAGCAATCACAGAAAATCCTTTAACGAACCGACGGTAGTAACCTGCTAAACCGAGGAAACTCCTCACCTCCTGAACATTCCGAGGCGCTTTCCAATCAACTATCGCCTCAATCTTGGCTGGATCTACCTGTATACCTCTAGCTGAAACAATGTGACCCAAGAATGATACTTCTCGAAGCCAGAAATCACACTTGCTAAGCTTAGCAAACAACTGATGCTCTCTCAACATCTGCAAAACCAATCGGAGATGCTCCTTATGCTCACTCTCATCCTTGGAATACACCAAGATATTATCAATGAACACTACTACAAATCGATCTAAGTATGGCCTAAATACACGGTTCATCAGATCCATAAAAGCCGCTGGAGCATTTGTCAAACCAAACGGCATCACAAGAAACTCATAGTGGCCATACCTAGTCCGAAATGCAGTCTTAACCACATCTGCATCCTGAACTCGAAGCTGGTAGTACCCTGATCGAAGATCTATCTTGGAGAAGACACCCGCACCTCGAAGCTGATCAAACAAGTCTTCAATCCTAGGCAACGGATACTTATTCTTCACTGTAACCTTATTAATCTGCCGGTAATCAATACACATCCTCAATGATCCATCTTTCTTCTTAACAAACAGAACTGGAGCTCCCCATGGAGATATGCTCGGTCTGATAAATCCCTTATCCAATAACTCTTGTAGCTGAGATTTAAGTTCCCTCGACTCTACAGGAGCCATCCGATAAGGTGCTCTCGAAATAGGTGTAGTACCCGGCATAATCTCAATGGACAACTCAACCTCTCTCTCAGGAGGCAAACCAGGCAACTCGCTCGGGAACACATCACCAAACTCCCGCACTACTGGAATGTCCTCAATCTGAACCTGATCCCTCTTGGAATCTAACACAACTGCTAGAAAAGCCTCACAACCTTTCCTGATAAATCTCTTAGCTTGCATCGCAGAAATCACATTATTCAACGAACTAGCACCCAAACCTTTCAGAAACACAAGAGACTGACTCCTATCCCGAAGCACAACTGTCTTCCTATGGCAATCAACTACAGCCCGATGCTTACCCAACCAGTCCATACCCAGAATCAAGTCAAACTCTCTGAAGGGTAACTCAATCAAGTCCGCTGGAAGCACAGCTCCATCAACAATCAGAGGACAACTCCTAAAAACTCTACTCACACTGACACTATGCCCTAATGGACTGGTCACACAAATCTCATAATCTGACTGATCAACAGAATGCAATTTATCAACAATTTTATCTGTGCACAAATATGAGTGTGTGGAACCAGGATCAATTAGAGCATACAACTCAGTGTCATGGAGTAGGAACTTACCAGCAATAACATCAGGCGCATCCTGCTCATCTCTGGCTCTCATAGCATAAGCTCTAATGGCACTCTGAGGAGGATGCTCAACAGTCTCAGAAGCAGCTCCCTCTCTATGCCGACCACCTCTACCTCGACCTCGGCCTCTGCCATGGGTAGCCTGAGAAGCATTCGAACCGACCCTACTGCCCTCTCTCTGGGAACCTGAATCCTCATGCAATCTCGGACAACTGGCCAAAAGATGCTCAGAACTCCCACACCTGAAGCATGCACCGGAGAGCCACCTACACTCACCCCGATGTGTCTTACTACAGTGAGGACAAACTGATGTAGTCTCAGCTCTACCACCCCTACCAGAACCTGACACAGCTGTAGAACCCTGTCGTCTACCTCTAGAAGCCGGGCCAGAAGATGACTCATCCTGTGGGTTCCTAGATCTCTTACCCGAAGAAGATCCTCCACGTGAAGAACTCCTCCTCTGAGCTCTCTCTCTCATCACAGTCTCAGATAACTCAGCTCTCACAGCAGCCTCTACAATCTGATAGTAGCTAACCCCAGGTATACACATCAGAGAAATCAAAGCAATCTTCAAAGACTCATTTAACCCAGCCTCGAAATGCTTGCATCTAAAGTCATCAGTCATAACTCCACGTGGGGCATAGCGAGATAACCTATTGAACTCCTTCTCATAATCTGCTACAGACATGGCCCTCTATCTCAAACTCAAAAACTGCGCCCATCTCGAATCCCTATAAGTCTGAGTAATGTACTTCTTTGTGAACTCACCCTCAAAGAACTCCCAAGTAATCGGATCCGGTAGCTGAGGATGCCTGGAAACTAATTCCCACCATTCAAATGCAGACCCTTGTAGAAGAGCTATAATGCACACTCTGCCTGCTGATCGGGAGGACACCGAATCTCTCTCAAAGCACGCTTTACTTTATCTAACCATCTCTCTGCCATCTCAGACTCATTCAAACCAGTGCCATAGAAATCCTCAACTCCTGCCCTTCTCAAATTCTCCATAGGTGCTCTAGGAGCAGTCACTCTCTCCAAAACCCTAGCCATGTCCTGATGCAGTCTGAACATAGCCTCAAAGGGCATGGCTGCGGCCTCGGGCTGGACCCTAGCATGCTGAGCCGACACAGTAACAGAAACAGACGGATCCACAACTGGAGGATTCACACTCTCGGCGGACTCCTCGAGTGATCCACGAACAGAATTAGAAGCCATCTAAACAAACAAGAAACAACCGTATCAGCCAACACAGGACTAGACACATACACATCTAAGAAGCTCAGAACAATCACAACAACACCCAGAAACGCCTAAACCTATGCTCTGATACCACAAACTGTAACACCCCCTTCCCATACGTAGGCGATCCCATCCGAGAAGGAGTGAGATGCCGTATGAGTAAAGGTGCCACCAAGCAAGTACAAAGTACAACATACATTCGTTCATAACATACATTCAGAAAATACAGAATAATTAAAAACTTTACATGCAGAAAGCAAAAGCTGATCATGCATTACTATAATAAACTATTATAATAATATTCTGATCAACTAGCTGAAACAAAATAATATTACATATACAAAATATAGTTACAAAAGCGGAAGCTGATACAAAACTGATACATGAGAGTCCTATACAAAAAGAATCATCATTGATACAAAAATAGCCCTACACTAAAAACTCTTCTGTGTTGGCTTGATGACGGCGACTCTCTCAAAGCAAAACGCCTTCCGCACCTGCACGGGTAAAAACACCGTGCTAAGCGATAAACGCCTAGTGAGGAAACACACATAAATAATGGACGGCCATTCACAATGGTCGTCAAGGCATAACACACTCATGATTGCAGAATGCAAAGGTTATAACATAATCCATATAAACATGCTCATATTTAGAAGCCATACAATCAGAATCTCATAAACATATCCATTCCAGAATAATCCAATATATGTTTCATTATTAAACTCATTCAGACAATCCATTCATAGCCAGATCAGATCAGAACAATTCCATTAACATTTAAAGAACACCTGCTGACTCTAGATAGTGGATAACGAGTGTACTGAAGGTACCTTATGGGTACGAATCGTATACTGAGGGTACCTCACAGGTACAAGTCAATTGTTATTATAATTATCAAAACATGTTATTCATATACTGAGCGGACCTTAAACAAGATCCTAATACTGAAGGGTTCGCGAGGAACCAAACGGGGACCTGATCGGGGTCCAAATTGAACTGAGGGCTGCAGCTAAAGACTCTATTAGGCATGCCTAACTATCCACTTACTCGACTCTAGCAGGTTATGCGACATTCAAATCACATTTTAGAGTACGGAATATAATTCATCAGAAATTCATGGTATCACGCATATCAAAGCATCAAACAGTAAGACATGCATCATACAACAGTAAAGTCCATTCAGAAGAATTACCAAATTCACTTCTGAGTTAAAAACTAGGAAATTTTAGAAAAACGAGCTGAACGGAGAAACAGGCGAGATTGGCTGGTCACGAGGCGTGACTGGCCTTCCTAACAGGCAGGTCACGCGACGTGACCGAGGGTCACGCGACGTGACTTGCTTGTTCCTCGCCGGTCACGTTGCGTGATCTTCGCAAATCACGCAACGCCCTCGCAGGTCACGGCGTGACTGGATGTCACGTCTCGTGACGTGCTACTCCCTCGCAGATCACGCCTCGTCTTCGCAGGTCGCACGACGTGACCGAGAGTCATGTCCCGTGACTTGCTTGTTCTTCAGCTGGTCACGCGACTGGCTTCTCAGCAGGCAGGTCACGACGTGACCGAGGGTCACGTCTCATGACTTGCCTTCTTTCGTAGCGAGTCATGCGACAAAGAGAACTACAACAGTACTTCGATTTTCCAGAATTTCCAGAACAAAAAATTTAATCCCAATTTGATTTAAAACCATACAAACCTGTTTTTACCTTCCAGAAATCATCTCAAACAACATAGGCAACAATTATACAACTCAATTCATCAAATAATTAACCAAATCAAATCAGGAACATATGCATTCAAACTTACAAGAATATAAACCCTAGAATTTTACAGTAAATTCAAAATCACACAATTTCACAAATAAACACTCCCAAACCTGGATTCTAAGCTTCTAACACTTAGTCCCACTGCTCCCAGCAACTTCTTTGCCTTTGGGATCGCGTGGAGCCTCAGCTAGAACACAAACACAGTAATGAACATCAACATGCAACCCTAAATTAAAACTCAACCTAAAGAAGAAGATGAAGAATTACAGCAAGATAAAGACAAGGATATGCACTTACCAAGCTAGGGAATGCCAAGAGAGATTAACTTCACCAATAAAATCTTGAATCCACACAGAAGAGCCCTTAGGGAAAAAGGAAAGGAAAAGAAGAAGACAAGTGAAGAAAGAACGTGAATCTGCCAATTCCTTTTTCTTTCTTTCCTTTTTCTTTTTCTTTTCTTTACCCTAAGTAAGTGTCCATTACCTATTGGTGAAGCTAACCACTCACACTTAAATTCCACACACATCACACATACCTAATGCACTTATAATTAAAGTACCCTACAATGGCACTAACACACACACCCAAATATTTCTCACTTAATAAACACACTAATGCCATGTATGCACCCACATAATAATAAACCCAAAAACATACATTTTTACTAGGATACCCTTATGAAATGCTGAACACATGCGAATGCTTACACATACAGACAGACAGACGGGCTCATTCTACTAGGGGGCAAATGGGGTGTGACATTTTGAGACAAATAAAATAATTGTTTGTCCTTGAATTCTAGTTTTTCATTTGATTTTTCTAAAAATAAGTTTGTTTTCATAAACGATTTTTTCTTTTTTTTCTTGAGACAAACAAAACAATTGTTTGTGCTTGAGAATATTTTTTTTATCTTTTAATCAATAAAAATCATTTTTTAAGCCTATTTTTTTCAGAATAAAATTCCAACATTATCGTATTTCACTCCAATATTGTACACCACAAACAAGGAAATCAACATCATTTTTACCTTCATCGAATCCGAAACTCTGAGGGTAAACATTTTGGGCCTAATCTTTTATTTCTATTTTTATTATTATTTTGTTCATATTTAATTTATTAACATTCATATTATTATTATTTTTATTATTTTCATTTATTTATTTATTTGTTCTATTGCTTTTATATTTGTCTCATTTAATATGTTAATATATTATCATTTCTAACATGTAAATATTCATTTCTTATTATTGCTCACATGTAAATAATTTATTTTTTCTTTGATTTCTCATTATTTTTAACATGTAATTAATTAATCTGTTTTGATTGATTTTTTTTAACATGTAAATGTTTTATATTAATTGGGATGAAATTAATTAATCACATCATTTATTTAATTATTTTCATCATTCTTTTATTCATTTTTATCATCCTTTTTCATTGTTACCATGTTCATATTTTTACATATTAATTCATTAACATGTTATATTTTATTCCAATC
This sequence comes from Excoecaria cochinchinensis, assembly GCA_947683425.1. Taxonomy (NCBI): domain Eukaryota; kingdom Viridiplantae; phylum Streptophyta; class Magnoliopsida; order Malpighiales; family Euphorbiaceae; genus Excoecaria; species Excoecaria cochinchinensis. The sequence goes on from CANTUQ010000110.1 coordinate 3,688,722, forward strand.
ACTTCATTTAATCCATTTGTCATTCATAACACATTTTTCTAATTCACTTTAAATTGTTAACATTTTAATTCATTTGTTATTTTGATATCATTTCATTTTATCTCATTTTATTTTAACTTATCATTTATTTTATATTTTATTGAGTTTGATTGATTCAATTACTAACATTATTTTATTTGCGTTTTATTTTTATTTCACATCTCATTTTTCCTCTTGGGCAATTTTTGCGAGCACACGGGGAGATCCAGAAGGCTCGTTTGGGATTAAGCATTTATTTGTTTCATTTGTAATATTTCATTTATTTGGCTTTTTCATTTATTTCGCCATGTAATCTTTAATAAAGTTGTTTATTTTAGGCACGCTAAAAAGAAAATCATAAAAATATTTCTATTAATTAATTTGGTATTTTTTCTAAGTAAAAATGGGACCAATGTCCTAGTTTTTCATAGCCAAATAAACCATCACCTTTAACATTTTTTAAAGTATGCATGTGAGGACCAATGTCCTCATCTTTAACAAATAGCCCGTTTTATGTATGATTTGCACTTTATTTTCAATGGGGTTATATTCCGCCCCTAGTTTTGTTGTAATCTATCTTTAGATGCTTTATTTTAATGTTGCTTTTATTTATTGTTTCCCTTGGATGGATAATTTGTGCTTTAATTTAATTACACCGAATTGAATAAGAAATGGGATGAAACGATAAATCCAAAACTCGAATATAAACTTAATCAAGATATGAATAAATGGGAAGTCCCGAACCTATTCTGCTCTTTGGGCTCAACGAGGCGAGAGGGCCACCTCGGCATTTTATTGGGATGGAAACCTCCAAGACACCTCTTGTGACCCATAAAAAAGGCTTAAACTTGCACAATCCTAGGCGCCACAAGGCGAAAGGGCCATCTTAATGTTCTATTAAGGTGGATACCTCCAAGACACCTCTGGTTTGCCCAAGCGTGAGGCTAGAGGACCACTCTATCATTAGGGTGGAAACCTCAAAGACACCTCCGGGTTGCCTATGATGGACATAGCAGCACTGTCTTAGGCTCACTGAGGCTAGACGACCTTTTTCAATGTTTTATTGGGTGGCAACTCCAAGAAACCTCCTTGTTGCCCAAAATAGACGCACTTGTAATTTCCTACAAGTTTTAACGATCCTCTCTCGAATTTCGGTGTGCCCCAGGGTTCAGCGCGCGTCACAGGTATAGTACCACTTCGTTCGTGAGAAAGTGGAAGAAAGAATAGTAGATATGCAAAAAATTCATTACAAAAAAAACATAGCAGATTTTATGACGAAGGCAGTTAATATTGACAAGTTTGTTTGGTGTCGATCTGTAACACCACTTACCCATACATAGCATACTGTATGGTAACATAAACAATATGCGACGATGAGTGAAGAGTTTTACAAACAAAAACATGCTGGAAACAATTCAGAAGCAGAACTATAAAATTTTCTTCAATAAATAAATGTTCACATAATATAAAAGACGATCATATAATTGGCATTACACTCTTAAAACAAAATCTTATTACATGCCGACAACTTAAGACTAAAACCCTAATGAATTACATTACAACTAAAACCAATTAATACAACAATACTAAGGAATTACATTACAAAAGTTGACTATAACCTCTAAACAACCACTACTATGGACTTGTTGGCCAAATTACTGCTGATGGTCCTCAACGACACGACTAACTCCAAACCTACATGGATACACACCTATGCTAAGCACAATAGCTTAGTAGGGAAAAACATATAATATGGACGACCACTCACAATGGTTGTCAGTCACAGCACACAGTAAATATCCAAAATAAAACCATATACATATAATTACATGTTCCAAACACACTTTAAGATCTCATTTAATAAATACATAAAATTGATCATAATCAAAATATTTTAATTATAATCGTCCACAAGGTCAAACAGAGTGACAATCTTAATTAATACATGCTTTTCATGTTTTATTATTCATATTTCTCATGCCACACATATCATTATATTCAGCCAATAACCAATTCTCACAATAAAACAATTCCCACACATCGAAAGTCATGAGTAAAAAGCTAAAAGTCTAACTTCATATCCCCGCATATAAATGCATGTCACATATATAGATATTTTCATTTAATCACTTACTTCAAATCATTGCATTACTTTCGTGTCATTTACTTATGTTTATATTTCAAAGAAAATAACAAAACTGGACCATGTAGGCATTCAAGGGTGTTATCACATTCTTGCATAAGGATCCATACGGGATCCAAAAACACATAGGTGCACGAAGCACTAGCTCATGCCACATATAGGTCACAACAGACAATGTGAACATATTCTTATATAATTGCTTAATCTTATACTTTCATACAAGTCTTCACATATACTTATCAATTCACAACTTATTGTTCGATTCACATACTCTTATTCATTTAATGCCTGCTTAGTCAAGGGGATGGATAACGAGTAACACATATATACAAGACAGAAGGATCACGAGGATCTGATATAGAAGGATCACGAGGATCCGGTACAGAAGGATCACGAGGATCCCGTCGGGGACCTGATCAGGGTCCAAATCGCATGGCTGTAGCAAACTGAACTCTATAGGCATGCCTATCTATCCACGACTTGACTAACACCGGCTAAACACATACTTATTTCCTTTAATGATGTACATGTTATATTTTAATACTTTTCAGAAGCACAAACTCTCATTGTAGTCACATAATAATCATACGCATAATTTATTTATAAACTAAAGTAACGGCTCATATAAAATATAACAAACCATAACCTTTAATTACAATCATATCTTAGTTTTAATACATGCTTAAAAATTTATTTCAACTATAGCTTACATGGTATATCATATCCTAGTGTACATAATATGTCATATGTAAATCACAAGTCAAAACCCATGTCAAATAGCTCCATCAACATATATTCATAGCATAGAAAAGAGTCGCGCTAGCGACCTTAGTCACGACTGCGATAGAAAACTAGGTGGCCTTTGTCACGCTCACGACACCAGTCGCGCTCGCGATAGAAAATTAAATGGCCTCTGTCGTGCTCGTGACACCAGTCACGCTCGCAACAGAGCCAAACATCACACTCCCGTCAATTCTCAATTAAATACAACTTCACATAAAAACATATTTATTCTTATAATGTCCATAAACAATTTCATAAACATTACTTTCCCAAATTCATGCATTAAATTCAAGAACTTCAACACAAGTATCTCAGACTATTCAATTTATTAAGAATCATTCATTATTTAGACAGTCATATAAAAACCATTTGAGATACGAAAGATTCATTTCAATTTCAGTTTATTACACCTAAAACAATCATTTAAATCAATCTTAACAACACATACAAATTTTAAACTATAAATAAGCCTACTCGAGACTTGAATCATTAATGGCTCAACAAACTTTTATAAATATACACATACATGCCACATTTTTTTTTAACAACACCAAGGCATTAATAAAGTTCAGTTGATATATTATCTTTCATGTCCGAATAAGTTTCTATATTTTAGTTCAGACTTGGAAGGGTGTTCCAAGATTCCTAACATACTTTAGATTATGTCAATATTGGACGAATTCGAAAGTGTTCAACTCATTAAACCTTTAAGTACCTTAGTCCATATTCTTATTTATAACCTTAGTCGCTTGTATTCCTAAGTGATAGCCATTTATTTACTCTTTTACAAGCTCTAAACATGTGATGGATATCTCTTAAAAAGTTCCAATGAAGTTCGAGTGTATTTCGGAATGAGAAATACAACAAAATACACATCCTAAAGAAGGGTAAGGAGGGGAAAGGGTTCATACCAACCATGAGGCTTAAAATAAGAGGAAATACCTTAAACAAGCATGTTCTATCGCGCTCGTGACAGAAGCCTTCCCCAAGTGCCCTACGAAAAATGTTCACCTCTGAATTTGTACCACCTAAACCAACCTCTAAAACTCATTTTTAGCCAAAACTTCCTTTTAAAAAATAATCCCCAGGATGTTAGATTTTAAATGCAACAAATTTCAGATCAATTGGACATCGAAAATGTTAGATAAGACCCAAACAATCTACACTGCTCTAGTGAACCCGCCTAAGTAGAGATTCCTCGGTTTTTACCATTTCCAAGGATCTTAGAGCCAGAATTGGCTTTTGGTCCTTCAGAGACAATTTTAGATATATGAATTCTCTTTCCAAAGGCACTGGTTTTATATAATTTGGATATCTATAACTCAACTTATAGCTAAACCAATCATGAAAGGTCCAGAGAAATCTAGGCAGAGTTTCCCCAGAAATTCAATCTCTCTAAAATTAAGCAAACCCACACAACCAAAATAACGCAAGCAACCCAATTTGACAAATAAATATCAAAACATCAAAATATCAAAATCATCAATACATACACACACACACACACACATACACACACACATATATATATATGTATCAAAAGGTAGATTTCCCAAACCTGAACCTCCTATGCTCCAATTAGCTTATATGATTGCCTCAACCAGCTATCATACTCTTCCATACATCTCCTCATCCAAATTCCTCCATACAAAATAAATCTAAAACTCAAACTTAAACCAAAAATACAAAGAACCTCAACCCAAGCTAGAGAAGAGGAGAAAGAAGAGGAAGGAAACTGATTACTTACCTGAACAACCTATCAATTGCTAACCCATCCAAGAATTACAGCAGCAAGGGGAACAATTGAGACAAGTGAGAAAGAGAAGAAGAAGAGGGGAAACGTGAGGGTGAGCAGAAAATTTGCCCCTCACCCACGTTCTCTCTCTTCTTAAATACCTCTCCCCTTTCAATCTTATCCCCTTGCCAAGTGTCACCTCCCTATTGGCCCAATAATAGATTTTTATGACAATTCCTCTATTTGGTCCATTAACTCTCCTTTAATCTTACATTAGCATAATACATATATATAATTCTTACATTGGCCCAAAATTAAATCCTTGCCCCCTTCATTTAAGTCCCAAATTAATACCTTACAATTTTGAAATTGGCCGCACTTGCCGAAACTTTTGCATTAATATCGAATTCGTCCTTTCTGCATACCTGACACCACAACTCACATACATTCGGCATATAATTGATCTATTCTAAAAATTTAGCCCTCATAGTTACCTATTCCATTCTATTACATCCGCATATACCAAAAGGACCAAATTACCCTTAACTCTCTTTTCCTTAATTCTAATCTCATCCATTCTTCTACTTAATAACTCTGACCATCAAATCATACAGTTTCAATCACCCATATCCATAGACATGTATAAATCCTTCTAGGGTACATTTCAGAGTGTTACACGATTTTCTAGGGCCTGACAGATACACAAGCAACGGGATTGGCAAGAGAGAAAGAATAATGTGAAGATATAATTGATACTCAATCAAATCTTCAACTGGGAGATTGTTAGTCAAATATGGTAGGCAAAAAAAAAAAAAAAGAATCCCACATCGGGAAACTTAGAAAGAGGAATGATTTTTGATAGCTATAAATATAGCCCATTAGCTTTAGATTTAATTATCCCTTATTGCTTAGCTAGCCAATTAGTTAAACATATTTTTTCTCTCTTATATTATTTCACTTTTTAGTTTTAGTGAAATAATATTCTTAATCTCCGAGAACGCAGGCAATATTGGCCGAAACTCGTTAAATCTTTTGTTCCTTATTATCTTTATTTTAACTACGGTTTTTGCTCTAATTCCGTCCTTATTTTTATAACAAAGTTAGCCATTTGTACTTTAATATATAAAGTAAAAATTTTATATCAATTATGTGATTGTGATTAATTAAATATTCATTTATACAATTCTGTGTATGTTTATATGGTTTTGACAAGTGAGGAATGGGAAGTGCATTGGAGACGTTCTGAGGTCAGGCTTATGGAGCCAAAGAGTATCACGTGCTTGGCATACATCTGCAGAGGAGGATGATTGTTCTTCTGATCATTAGTATTCCCATAGCAATTGTATTTGCTCATAGTGCTGAAATTCTGAAATTTCTCGGACAAAATTCTGAAATAGTCGATGAGGCAGGCAAATACTCACGTTTCCTAATTCTTGGATTCTTTGGAATTGCAATTGTGGAATGTCTCATGAGATTCCTACAAACTCAACACAAAGTAGTCCCCTTGATGATTAGCTCAGGAGTTGCTATAGCTATATGCGTTCCTATTAGTTGGGTTCTTGTGTTTAAATCTGAGCTTAGAATGACAGGAGCTACAATGGCTAGTTCTATCTATTGTTGGATCATTGCTTTTTTACTAATAGCTTGTGTATGCTTCTCTCCATCATTCAAGCAAACATGGACAGGTTTTTCAAAGGACTCAATTCATGGAATTTCCAAATTTTTTCAACTTGTTATTCCTGCAACTATAATGATCAGGTGATATTTTTGTTAAATTCTTTCTATTTTAACATAAATAATAAGCATTCCTTACTCGATTTGATGATAAATTAACAACTTTGTTTAATTAATTGATTGGAATAGCTTAGAAGTATGGGCACTTGAAATTGTTATTCTGCTATCTGGTCTTCTTCCACAACCCAAACTTGAAGCATCAGTCCTTTCTATCAGGTTTTTTCTTTTCTAAAACTACTTATCGATTATCAAGACTTAATATACATCCAGTCTATTGAACTTGAAAATTTGATTTATTTTGCTCACTCAACTTTTTGAGAAAACATTCGGCCCTCTAAATTATCAATTTCTACTACAAAATAAGCTTTTGAATGCTAAAGTGGAATTTTACTCCCAACAAAAGATAGGCGTTGCTCTTTGGGTCAACATGGAAAAATTACACATCTTTTCTTTTTTTATTGGGAGAAAATTTCATATTATCATTTAAAAATTCATCATCGATATAAATTAAGAGTTTAGAGAGCTAAATGATTTTCGAAAAAGTTTAGAAAGTAAAATGACTGAGGTTTAAAAGTTGAGAAACCTGTATTAAACCTTTTATCAAAAATGCTTTTTCTTGTATTTGATTAAATGAATCTTTCCAAGCTTTGGTCTAAGTTGGTTTTAATTTTGGAAATTCCAGCTTTAACTTGCACATGTTTACATACATGCTACCTTTTGGTCTCAGCGGTGCTGTAAGGTACATACAATATTAATTTATACATTAATTTGCATTCTTTGGACATTTTCCTAAAAAAAGAAATTATTGATGTGGCTTAGTACAAGAGTTCCAAATGAATTGGGGGCTGGGCGGCCACAATCAGTACGTTTAGCAGTATATGTTGCAGTCATAATGGTTCTGGCAGAAGGCATTGCTTTAGCAATTCTAATAGTCTCGGGTAGAAAATTTTGGGGTTATATTTTTAGCAAGGAAAGGAGATTGGTGAAATATGTTGAAGAGATGATGCCATTTCTTGCAGCTTCTCACTTCATAAATGGCATTCAAACAGTGCTTTCAGGTTTGTTCCAACTTTAACTTGTGATTCATCTCCTTTACATCTTGGAGTTTCACGTTAATACACATACACGCTACACATTAGGGGTGAGCATGGACCGGTTAACCGGTCCATGAGCCTAAAAAAAACCAGTCCATTAACATTAATTTTTTAAAATCCCAGTTCATTAACCAGTCCATTAATATCGGTTAACCAGTCCATCCGGACTGGTTAACCAATATTTTATGGTTAACCATTACAATTATAAAATATATTTATAAAAAAATTAAATTATTGAAAATACTTAAAAATTAAAATTAAAAAACAAACATAATTTAACATAATAATTAAATATAATGTCAAACTACAAATATAATTCAACATAACAATTAAATATAATGTCAAACTACAAACATAATTAAACATAAACTAAAAATGTTCAAAGTCTTTAAAAATTAAAATTACAAATCATAGTTCAACAAATAAAATTAACATAAAAATATAGTCTAACATGAAGCTGCAATATCTCCAATCTAATCAACAACTTGAATGACATTATGATCACCTATATCACAAGTTGACTCAGTAATTTAAAAATAAAACAAAAAGAAATATTACAAATTAATTAGTGTTGAAACCATAAGTGAAAATATAAATAAAAAATTAAAATAAGGAAGAATAATACCTATCTCCAAACTTTCAAGTTCCTCTAGAACTTCTTCAATAAAATTTTGTTTACTACTTGATCTAAACCAATCTTGTCCACAAACAAGCGCTTCCACAATTCTAGGAGTCAAACTAGACCGGAATGAGTCAAGAATACGGCCTCTTGTGTTAAAAGCAGATTCTGAAGCAACAGTTGACACAGGCATTGCCAATACATCTCGAGCCATTGCAGAAAGTATTCGATACTTTGATGAATTAACCTTCCACCAATTCAGTATATCAAAACTTTCTTTATCTTCCTCAAGCACCTCATTGTAGTACCTGTCAAACTCAGTTTTTACATCCATACTACTTTGAGATATTTTTTGCTTTTTCAAAACTGCTCGAATAATATCTGTAGTAGCTCTAGTCTTAACCTCATTTTTCTCAGCCTCAACTATTTCATTTGCTTCTACTTGAGTGGATGGCACTATGGATGCACCATAAGAATCATACATACCAGATAAAACTCTTCTCAAATTGTATTTAAGCTTTTCACCATTCTCAATTCCATAACAATGATCAATGATGACATCAACAGATTCCAATTTAAAACGAGGATCAAGCACCACAACAACAAACAACATAATATTCACATTATCAACATTTGCGCAATATTTATCAAATTTATTCTTCATTTTAATAGCCATTCCCCTCAAACCCGAATGATCACTTTCACACCATGAAGAAATCAACAAGCCAATACCATAAATCTTTCTCATGTATTCATTCCCAGTTACATAAAGTGAACCAGACAAACTCACAGTTGTTTCATAAAACACTTCAAGAAAAGGAAGCAGACTTCTAGCATATTCCCAGTCACTACTATCAGGTAAGCCGCTCTTACTTAAAAGGTCAGTCACATACTTTTTATCAGTAAGATCAAGCAAGTTAAAAGCTTTTTCAAACTTGATAGCAGATTTTAACATCAAGTAAGTTGAGTTCCACCTAGTTTCCACATCTAGGCACACAAGACTCGAAGTATCTAACAACTCTTTTTTAGCACAATCTTTAAACTTACTCAACCTAGAAGGAGAAGAGCGAACATACTTCACTGAATTTCAAATTTTCTCAATGGAACTACTAATTTCTTTCAAACCTTCTTTCACAATAAGGCTCAAAATATGTGCAGCACATCTCATATGCAAGTATTCACCATTTAAAACACTATCCCCCCAACTATTAAGCCTTCTTTTTAAGTATTGAATACCCAAATCATTTGAGGCTGCATTATCAACCGTTATAGTAAAAACTCTAGGGCTACCCCAATCTAGTAAGCATTTTTCAATTGATTGACCCATAACCTCACCAGAATGACTAGAAATTGGACAAAAAGAAATAATCTTTTTATGCAAAGTCCAATCCTCATCAATGAAATGACATGTGATACACATATAACTCAAATTCTGAATAGAAGTCCATGCATCAGCTGTAAGGCAAATTCTAGAAGATAACTTCTTCAAACAATTTATCAAATTCAATTTCTCTTGTTTATAAAGATCATAACAATCCCTAGCAACCGTAAAACGTGATGGCATAACAAACAAAGGTTACATAGCACGACAAAAGTCATGAAATCCTTCATATTCCATAAATTTAAAAGGTATTTCATTGCAAATTATCATTCTAGCAAGACATCTCCTACATTCTTCTTGATCAAAATTCCAATGTAAAAGTTTATGTGTAGTGCCAACTGAACCACTTGATAAAGGTTTAAAAGTTAATGTTCTTTGGCTGTTGCTTTCTACATTTGTAGGATAGCTTTTACATCTACTCAAGTGATTACTCAAACAACTTGTGCCACTAGTTGATGGACATGCAAGAGATTTCTTACAATATTTGCAATTAGCCCTTTGATCACTACTATTATTACTTGCAATTTTATCAAAATGATCCTAAACCCATGATTTTCGCTTACCACTCTTTTTTGATTTTGGAAGTGATGGTTTTGCTTGATTCCCAACTTGAGTTGTTGACTCTCTTTGTACTTGCTGAGTACACTCTTCATTTGTTATATTTTCTTGCTACTGTTTTTCTTGGGGGGTACTTTCAGTGTTGGTCATAGAATTTTCAGTAGTACTTGACAAATTCTCCATGGATTCTAAATAATGCAAAAACATGAAGGATTAGTTTTGATATCAAAAAGTAATTAAATCTCAATTAAATTGTAAAAAAGAGACAATTTTCTTTTTCTGATTACATATCAAATCAAGAGATACAAATATGCCAACTATTTAATTTCATGTATTTATTTGTCATTACTAATTTGATGCATGCATGCTAGCATAATTTGTACAAATAGTTCATCCATGCATACTAGTATAATTTGTACAAATAGTTCATGCATGCATGTTTACTTGAATAAATCGATAAATAAGTAAATTCATGTACTTAAGTTTTCCATTTATCCATATGTGTACAAAACTACAAATATAGATAATTGGTAAATAATTGAAATAATAATTAAATAGATTTTCCTTAGTTGAGTTACATATGATTTCCAGCAAAGTAGTTTGGATAAGCATAAACAACTAAATTCCAAAACCAAAACAACAACAATTTCCATTTTGTTCACAAACGGCATAGCTTGAACCCAATATTTGTGATATTTGACAAATAATATTCAAAAACAGAAGACAAGAATTTGATGCAATACGATCAAGTAATTAATTGTCAAATATTCTATTGCCACTAATTTATTTCAATATACCCTCAAGCTTAGCAACTGAAATATCTTCTTTTTCTTTGTGGCTTGCGAAATAAAATTCTGAAGCAATGAAAAAGAGATAAAAGAAATGTGCTCTGATAACAGATAATAGAGAATGAACACCAGATAGTTCAATTGTGCAACAATGTCAGTATCAATGACATTAGCATACCCCTTATAGCATATCTCACTATTAACTATTTTAAATTTTTACAATATATATAGAAAAAAACATATGAGCTAGCCAAAAACACGGATGGGTGTGAAAACATACCACAACTTTGATCTTAGCCTTTATCTGCGGTAAAGCTCTTCAAGAGGTTAATGTCTGGTAAACCAAGAGTTGTACCTGTTGGATTGTTTGATAAATAAGGCTTAGATTTATCAAACATAGTAAATATAGCAAATAAATGCATAAAAATCACACATACTCTGATTTCAAAGAAAGATCTACAACTCTGTCAAAAGCAGGAATGACGAGAGGTAAAATGGCTGGCGAGAGGCAGAATAGCTACCAATTTTAATGGAGACGACATGATTTCTAGACAGAGAAAGGAAGGTGGGTTGTAGGTTTCGGTGGAGAGGCAGAGGCTACACTATTTCCTTCGAGACAGAGAAGGAATATGGGCTACCGATTTCGATGGAGGGGCAGAAAATACAAGATTTCGAGGTAAAGAAGACAAAATTTCGACATAGAGAAGGAAGATGAAGACCGATTTTGATGGAGAGGCAAAGGATTTCCAGACATACAAAGAAGATGAAGAAAAGATTTTTAGATACTGAGGGAAGAGGCAGACACCATTAGGGTTTTTTTATTTTCTCTTTTATATATATATATATATATATATATATATATATAATAAAACCGGTCGGTTAACCGAAACCGACGGTTTTTTGAATCCTAAAACTGAAACCGATACCGAAAATCTTAAAAATTCCTAACCATTAACCATTAAAATCGGTTCGGTTAACCTATTTTTCAGATCGGTTTCGACTCGGTTTCTCGGTTAATCAAGTTCAACGGTTTTTTTTGCTCACCCCTACTATACATAAGTGTGAAGTTAAAAATAACTAGGATATTGAAATTAAATATACACACTGCACTTATGTATAAAAGACCTATTTTTCCTATCATTAATTAGACCATAGATAAAATAAAAAATAAAAAAATCATTAAAAAATATTTTCTCCATTTCCATCAAATTGAAGTAACATTTAATGCATACTTTTCAAATTTAACCTCATATAAAATCAATAAAACATTTAATGATTTGTTTCTCTTTTTTTACATACTTTACAATAATAGTTTAAATTAAAAAATAATATTTTATTTTATTCAATATAATTTTTTATAAAAATTAACAAAATTTTAATATTAGTAATTTATGTAATAAATGACGATTTAATAGGATGAAATGAGTATATTATTTGACAGTTTTATTGTCAATAATAATAGAAAACTGGTCACCAAAATATTTTGGTGATGAAATGGTAGTTATCTATCTGCCGCCAATAAGCTCATTTCTAAGTGTTCTCGAGTGATTACGACTTTGTCTTTTGGAGGATTAATGAGTTAGGGTTTCATTTGGGATGAAAAGATGAGGGGAAGTATAGGTGGAGTTGCGAATGAACTGAAGCAATTAAGTTAGGGTTGTGTTCAAGGAGTTAGGTGTGACGTCGAGAAGTGGGATACTCTTGAAAGCTGAAAGACCAAATTATCCTTTCTATCTAGGCTCTATGGTGTGCTAGGTGCAAGGCTAATTTTGACTTTCGGTAAGTTTCAATTAATTTATGGATTTCAAATTAGATATTATAAAAATAATTCATATTATAAAAATTTCACTTAATTTATCATATTATAGGTTCGCCAATCGTAAATTATAATTACATTTTGTATTATGTATCAGTTAATACATATAAAATATAAACTTAAGGTTAATTGGTAGATATGATCATATATTCACGTCGTATGTATATAAACTATAATAACAATTAGAATATTGATGTTAGTTTTAATTAATTATTACCAGCGGGCTGTAGTAATATTGTAAAGCAATGAAAATTAATTAACTTTAATTAATGGTTTTAATGAATTGTATTTCCACATTAGTAAACTTAACTAAAAATTCTGTGCAATTATTCGCTAAAAAAAATAATGCTAAACTTAAAGAGCATTGAATACTGAAATTGTATAGGGACGAATCTGGTGTCAAAATATTAAATTGCTAATTATTTGAAAAATAAATATTCATACGTTTTCAATAATATATCTTCTGAAGATATATTAAGATTGACAATTACTGGAAACTGCAGAGGATGCGGTTGGCAAAAAGTTGGGTCATATATTAATATGGGGGCTTATTACATTGTTGGAATTCCTTTCGCTGCAGTATTAGCATTCGTGTTGCATATTGGAGGGAAGGTAGTTCCATTTTTTTTCTATTTAATATATTTGATAAAGCGTGAAATGTCTTTATCGAGTAATAAGAGAAGAGTTGGATGGCTCATAGTTGGAAATTCGATCGAATGGTGAGTTCTGCAAGAGAAGGTGTCCGGTCGGACCAGACATAAGCACTCTGAAACTTAAGTTAATAGCTTTTAGAGAGGAAATACTTAGACATAAAATGTTAGAAATTCAATACCTAGTGCCATCGTTGGCTGGGATATTTATAAGAGACAGTCGAGGGGCACTTGAGTGCTTGGGATGTGACAACTGGCAGTCAGAGTAGCTATGCGGCGAAGTGACTGGGAGCAGTTGATGGGCATGGGCGCTGCCTTGTATCAGACGGCTGATGGGACTGGCGGTCATATCAGCCGATCGGGCGTGTGCACTGCCTTGGGACTCATGCCTGCTACCTTTCTGCTATTGGGCCTTGGACCTTGCCAACAGACTGGGCGGACTGGATGGGCATTTATGCAAATGATATTTGCAGTGTTATCACTTGTCCCCCCTCAAACTGGTCCGATCGGGCATAGATTTGCCTAGAGTGAATCTGTTCGAATAGTGTCCGCTTCTAATCGTTCCGCTCGGGAGACATATGTTGGCGGGACATTTGAATTTTGCACGGCGCTCTTTTCGAAGGGGCGCGCCTGTTTGTACAGCTGTCTTCATTCAATGTTGTGCGTGTTCCGAGGGTGACGCTTCCTTTTTCGTACAGTCATTATGGCTTGAGGACACGTGGCGTGCTTCCTATGGTGGAACGGTTGGCGTGCCCTAAGAGTTTTACCTATAAATAGGGAAATTTCTGTGCAGTTTTTTCTTTATTTTTGCAATTCCTAGCGAAGCTCTGCCGAATTTTTCCCTCATTTTCATTGAGTTCCAGCAAACCTCTTTTACTCCTTTCCGAAAATTTTTCAAGTGACCCTTTGTCAAGTAAGTAACTCCTCTTCTTTTCTTTCTGACTTTCTCTTTGCCTTTCATTTCCCTCTGCATTCATTCTTTTAGAAGTTAGGGATTTGCATTTCTGCCTTCTTCTCTTTGTTCGAAAATGGCTTCCAGTAGCAGCCCATCCATAGATAGAAGCTTCATGGAGGAGTATAGGGATAGGGCACCAGTTGAGCGCTGTTCCCAGCTGAGCCCTAGGGAGGTGGCTGAGATTCATGCCGAATATGGGTTTCCTGACGACATTTTTGCGATGCCGAGCATTGATTCCATGGCGGTGATGGAGGGGCCCTTTGGGAAGGATGGGAACGAGTGGTTCATCTGCCACTTGTGGAGTTTGGATGCAGGAATGCGTTTCCATTTGGGCGCATTTGAGATCGCTGTTCTGAGGGGTTATGGCATCGCCCCTAACCAATTGCATTCAAACGGGTGGAGAACATTGGCTTGCTTTAGAATTTTGTGTATCCTGGAGGGAGTGGCGCCAACCCTTGACCTGTTCAGCCATTTTTTCTACATCTCGTGTCAGAGTGATGGAACGGAGTATTTCTTCACTAGCCGACCGAGAAAGAAACTCATCAATGTCCCCACTTCCATGAAAGGCTTTAAAGAGAGATATTTTCTAGTCGGGAGAATGGGAGGATTTGGGGTGAGCCTAGCCCGATCGGGAGAGGCCAACATTTTAAAGGACCTGGCCGCCGGGCAGTCCATGTATGAGGTCGACATCCAGAAGTTGATGGGTGCCGTGGCTCAGAATGGAGGGCCTTTCGAGTCCAAACAATTGCTGCTGACATTGCATGAGCCCTCCAACGTTGAAGCTGCCCAAAACATTCAACGTGAGAACTAGGATCGGAACAAAGGGGTTAATATAGATTGTTATTCATGCATTGCATTGCATTTTATTTGTGATTTTTGCGAAAACTTATCTTGTTTGTGCTTGTTGCAGCTGCGATGGCTGGTGGTAACGACATGTCACATCGTATCCTTGGTCGAGCCGTGGCCAAGAGAGAGGCTGATCGGAAGGCCAAGGAGAAGAGGAAAAGGCGGAAGCTTTTGCCTGCCTTGGAAGCGCGCAAATTGCAGCAAGGTGCTTCTTCTGTTGCTGCCCCCATCGATGCAATTCCGATCTCTGCTGCCCCTCCGGCGCCCGCTGCTACTACTGGCTCAAGTTCTCCGGCACCTAATGTAGGAGCAGAGGGTCAGCCCCTTCGGCACTGGTATATGGTGCTCCGTGATGAGTCGGAGGAGGAAAAAGCGCCAGGGGATGTCTGTCTTCCCGATATTGAAGCTCTCAAGGACTCGGCCTAGGGGAGATCGGCACAGCTAGACGAGGCCTCAAGGAAGCGGGCCGAGGAGGCCACCAGGAAGCAGGCCGAGGAGGCCACTAGGAAGCAGACCGAGGAGGCCACCAGGAAGAGAGCCGTTGAAGTGGTGGCGAAGGGGAAAGCTGTTGTTCTGAGTGACCCAACTAGGCGATTGGACAGGCGTCCTGTGGCTTTGAGGGAGCTCTTGAAGGAGAACTTCGGCAGTAACTGGTCAATGAGTGATAAATCAATTGCCAGCTTTCTCTGCCGGGGTATCCTACAGGAGGATGACTTCAAAGTCATGGGGTATCCTAGCTCGCTCGGGCGGGAGCTTGGTATGCTTAACCAGCATGCCCTGGAGGTGAGATTAGGCCACTTTGGTTGAGGTTGCCAGAAAATTGGCAAAAGTCATCTTTGTTGATGTTACTGTTTTCCTATTCTTGTAGATAATCAAGAAGGCTCAGCATTTGCATGGCATGGGCAGCCTTTGGGAGGCGAGAGCCAAAGAGGCCGCCAAGGCGAGGGAGGAGGCAACTGCCCGATGCGAAGCTATTCAGAAGGAGAACTCTTCCCTTCTCCTTGAGGTATCTGAACTCCAGAAGGACACTTCTGCTCTGAGGGGGAGGTGGTCGACGTAAGGAAGGGTGCCACTCGGCATGCCCAGGAACTTAAATCGTGGCTCATCGAGGTCCATCGGCTGAAGGGTGAGGTGGCACACCTGACAGCCGAGAGTGCTCAAAGCCAAAGATTTGAGGTGGAGGTGTCCAAATTGGACGCCGAGTGCAAGGTTTTGAGCGCTGAGAAGGGCAAGGAGCAGGAGCAGAAGAACAAGGCACATGCGGAGTGCGATCGGCTTCGCAACATTCTGGCGAACAAGGAGGTGTCTTGGGGGAGAAAGCTTGAGGAGGAGCTTGCCTCTCGAGAGGAGCAACTTCTTGATCAACTAGGTGAGGCCCAAGCGAAGTTGCTATCTCGGCTGATCTACGGGGCCGGGAGGCACTTTCCTCGGGCTGACCTCAACTGGATGGAGGATCCCACCGCTCTGCCTGATCCGCCATCTAGTGATGATGAGGAAGAGGCTCCCCAAGAGGAGGCAACTGACGGAGCGCCTGTGGAGGGCCCCTTACCGAAGGAAATCCAGTCGAATGTGCCAGAAGTTAGCGTTTCTCCGCAAGCTGAGCCAATCCTTGAAGCCGCTGCTGAGCCTTCTCAGCCTGTTGCCGATCCTCCTCACCCTGTTGCTGAGGCGAGCGCAGAACCTTCCTCAAATCAAGTCCTGGCTCCAGCTGACTAAGAAATTGTAAATAAAGAAACTTAAGTTAGGAATTGTATATGTGTATAGACTTTTCTTTATATACTTTCCCTGTTGTACTTGTGTAAACTGTATAATATACATTTTTCTCAATAAATGTCATTTTTTGTGTAAATTGCAAATTTTTATAGCTATGCGTTCGCAAATCTTTGATAACTTGTAAAATTGCATAAGATTTGCTAAGTCTGGATATAGCTTGCTAAAGTGCATATAATTCACTGAAGTGATACACATTAACGAATCTCATATACTTCCTGAATTGGAGTAATTCTTCAAGTCCAGTGATCGATTTGCCCAATCTGAGTTAGGATGCATGATTAGTCGGCCATCTGGAATGACTTTTAAGTTAGACTTAGAATGAGGCGAATAGTTTCGTTCATCAAGTCACTGTCTGATTCGCATTCTGGTTCATGACCGTTGCACAACGCTTTATCTTCGGAGAAACGTTTACCTTAATCTAACCCTTATGCTCGCATCTTGGATTCGGGATGAATGTCGAATCTAGCGAATGAGTTAGTGCAAGAGGGGCGCATTCCATATTTTCGGATCGGGTATAGCCGATCCTAACGGATGGGGTCGACATAAGGTTCGTAGTTCCGTATCTTCGGATCGGGATATTCGTCGATCCTAACGGTTGAACTATCGGGTGCTCGCCTTTTTTCGTATCTTGGGGTCGAGAGTTGCTTTGACCCTAACGGTTATTTTTAAGTTGTTTTGTATTTTTGGATCGGGAGTAGCATCGATCCTAACGGTTTGCGTTGTGCCTGCAGAGGAGTGGGTTCTAACTTTCGCATTTTTGGCTAGGGACGAATGTCGAGCCTAGCGTATAAGTTATAATATACATGATTTGCAGATAATTAATGCAAAAAGAAACTCTTTACACAAAGATAAAAAGGAACCTCTTTATTGATTGAACATTTGTTGAATCTGGGTACATCATTACAAGTGGTACTTTTTGAGTACTTCGACGGTCCAGCTTCTGGGGAAGTCTTGCCCTTCTATTGTCTTGAGCTTGTACGTGCTCGGACTCAAGATCTTGGAGACCTCATAAAGCCCTTCCCAATTTGGCATTAGCTTCCCAACTCCTGCATTGCCTGATCCTATGTTCGCCTTTCTAAGTACCAAGTCGCCCATATTGAAAGCTCTAGACTTCACCTTAGTGTTATGGTATTTGGCAATCCTTTGTTTGTAGGTGGCGATCTTGACATAGGCATCCTCCCTTCTTTCTTCCGTGAGATCAAGATCCTGGCATCTTTCTTGGACGTTCGTCTGCTCAATTGCCTTTTGCCTCACCCAGTCGCTTTTTCAATCCTTCAAGGATGGTCCGATTGGAGACCTCGGTCATTCTGTTGCTTTGAGGGTGGGTGACTGAGGTAAATCTCATATTGATGTTCAGGCCTTGGCAAAAATCTCTAAAGATGGAGCTGTCGAATTGCTTGCCATTATCTGTAATGAAAACATTAGGTAAGCCATACCTGCAGATGATGTTTCTCCATGCGAAGTTCCTGACCCTTTCTGCCATGATTGTTGCTAGGGGTTCTTCTTCGATCCATTTGGAGAAGTGGTCAACTGCCACAACGAGGAACTTCATCTGCCTTTTCGCTTGGGGAAAAGGTCCCAGGATATCCAAACCCCACTGTTCAAATGGCCACGAGACACCGATCGACTGTTGGTCTGCTCCATGCTGTCTGATGACCCTTCCATGAACTTCGCATTGCGGGCATCTCCTTACTTTCTTCTGAGCATCTTTCAAGATGCTTGGCCAGAAGTACCCTGTTTGTAGTACCTTCCTTGCCATGGCTCTGCTAGCCTCGTGTGCCCCGCATATGCCTTCATGAACCTCCCTCAGGATATAGTCTCCTTCTTCCTCCGATACGCATTTGAGCCAAGGATGACTGAAAGCTTTTTTATACAAATCACCGTTAATAATGGAGTAATTGAGGGATTTGCGTGATACCTTTCGAGCTTGGGTTTTATCTTCCGGTAACTGTCCTGTCTGCAAGTATTGCTTGATCGGCCTCATCCAAGTTTCATCCCCTTGATCTATCTCCATCATTTCTGGCTCATCTAAGGAGGAGGAGGTTTGGTCGATGACAGTGATATTTTCTTCTGCTATTTTTTGTTTGGAAGCAGACATTTTTGCTAGCCGATCGGCTTTAGATGTTTGATCTCTCGGCACCTTCTGGAGGTTCCATTCTGATCCAGCCTCTTCAAGTATTTTGATAGCGGCCTTGACTTTTGCCAAATACTGGATCATGGTAGCTTCTCTGGCTTCGAAGGTGCCCAAGACTTGGCTTGTCACGAGCTGAGAGTCACTTTGATGGTCACTGACTCCGGCCCGATGGTGTGGAGCAGCCTCAATCCTTGAAGGAGCGCCTCATACTCTGCCACGTTATTAGAAGCTTTAAAATTAAGCTTTATTGCATACCTTATTGCAATACCCAAGGGGCCCGTTATCACGATGCCCACGCCTCCTCGAGTGTCATTTACTGCGCCGTCCACTATCATTTCCCAACTTGGGCGTTTGGGTTGACCTCGTGGTTCTTCCCCGACGAATTCAGCAACGAAATCTGCCAGAGCCTAAGCTTGATTGCCTTTCTGGGCTCATACCTCACATCCCACGTCTGTAGCTTGATCGCCCATCCCACCATTTTGCCCTCTAGGTCTGGTGTTTGAAGTATTCTTCTGATCGGATGACCCGACCGGACCACTATTGTGTGTGCCTCGAAGTATTGTCTTAGCTTCCTTGCGCACATCATGAGGGCGATGATAAGTTGCTCGACCGGACCATTCTTTAAGTCTGCACCTCTGAGTACTTGACTCACATAGTATATTGGCAGTTGTTGGATCCCTTCCTCCCTTACCAGAACACCTGAAACGGCCTCACCAGAGGTGGACAAATAAAGGTACAAGCTTTCACCTGGTATCGGTCGGCTAAGCAGTGGTGGGTGGAGAGGAATTTCTTTAACTCTTCGAAGGCTTGTTGGCAGTCTTCCCCCCAACTGAATGTGTTACTCTTCCTTAGCTTTTTGAAGAAAGGCATGCATCGCTTGGCTGAGGAGGAGATGAATCGTCCTGGGGCAGTGATCCTCCCATTCAGTTTCTGGACGTCTTTTACGCTTCTGGGGGGTTGCATCTCGAGGATGGCTTTTATTTTCTCCGGATTGGCTTCAATCCCCCTCTGGGAAACCATGAAGCCCAAAAACTTTCCTGAGGGAATGCCGAAGACGCACTTTTCGGGATTGAGCTTCATCCAGAATTTATTCAGTGTGCTGAAAACTTTGGCCAGATCGGCGGGATGTTCTTCAGGGCTATTGCTTTTGATAATCATGTCATCCACATATACCTCCACATTCTGCCCTATCTGGTCCTTGAAGATTTCGTTCATGAGACGTTGATACGTGGCACCGGCGTTTTTTAGACCGAACGGCATCGCCTTATAGCAGAAGGTTCCGTCGTCTGTTATGAAACTGGTCTTCTCCTTATCTAAAAGCCATATTAGGATCTGGTGATAACCAGCGTATGCATTGAGGAGGGAATAAATGGCATGGCCTGCGGTGACGTCCACTAATTGGTCTATACTTGGCAGGGGGTAGCTGTCTTTGGGACATGCTTTATTGAGGTCCGTGAAATCCACGCACATCCGCAGCTTCCCTGACTTCTTCTTCACTAGGACCACATTGGCAAGCCACTCGGGATAGTCTACCTCTTGGATTGTTCCGGTCTTAAGTAGCCTATCCACCTCCTCAGATATAAATTTCCTTCGATCGGCCGCATGCCTCCGAAGCTTTTGCCTGACCGGTGGATGAGTTGGGTCCACATTAAACTTGTGGGTGATCACTTTTGGGTCTATGCCAGGGATATCTTTTGGCTTTTAGGCGAAGGACGCTTGATTTATCATCAAGACCCGCATGATAGCATCTTCAGTTTCTGTGTCCATGCTGGTCCCGACTTGAACGCTTTTCCCTTTTGCCAGTGCCTTCGACTTCAGCTCTTCAACAGGGTCCATCCTTGGCCTTTCTGCCTGTTTGGACCGCTCAAGACCCGGTTCTACAATCATGGCCTCCTGTTGCTGCTTTATCATGGTGACGTACGCTTCACGCGACGCCTTATGATCACCTCTCAAGATGGTGATGCCCCCTTTTGTTGGAATTTTCATCACCATGTACCATACGCTGGTGATAGCTCCAGTTTGGAAAAGCAGCGGCCTGCCAAAAATGGCATTATAGGCAAAAGTCATGTCAATCACCATAAAAGTTACCTTATAAACATGAGCGATTGCCTCTTGGCCTAGTTCCACGAAGAGTTCGACGGATCCCACCACTGGGATAGGAGCATTGCCGAGGCCGATCAGTGGTGTGGCATTCAGTTTTAACTCTCCGATCGAGAGTCCCATGGCTCGGTAGGCCTAGAGGGTGAGCACGTTGACAGCACTGCCATTATCCACCAGAATTCTTTTAACATTGAAATTGTTGTCCGAGCTCTTACAACGAGAGCGTCCTCATGTGGGAACATGACGTCTCGTGCTTCTTCGCTGGATATGGTGACTGAGGATGGCTGTTCGGCCTAGTGGGAGAGGTAAACACCCTTTCCCTTTCTTTTTCTGGAGAGGTCTTCTCCATAGGACGACCCTCCGGTGATCATATTTATTACCCCGGCATACGGCCTGCGCGGGTCGGCGTTCCTTGGGTTTCTGTGCTCTTCGTCATCATTTGAGCAAGAATCATCCTTGCAGGCCTTCGGCTGTCTACAGGGACTCTCCCCTCTAGCAGGGCCTATGAATCTTTTGAGGGATCCCCTTTGTATCAACCTTTCAATTTCCTTTTGTAGTGAGGTACACTCGTCAGTCAGGTGACCGGCATCTCTGTGAAACTCAAAATATTTCTTGGGGTTCCTGCCGATTCTGCTTCCTTCGGATAGCACCCTGGGCCAGTTGACCTTGCTGTGCTTCTCCTTGATCCACATCAGCACTGCGGTTTGGTTGGCATTGAGTGGAGTGAAGGTTCTGGCCGATCGATCGTTCGAGCGGTCAGACCTGCCCCGTCCAGACTCCTTCCTTTTGCCCAAATTTCTAGAGGTTGCAGCTTGATCCAGGCTCCTTGCTATCCGTTCAGATCCGAAGGCTCTATTGAACGAGCGACCGTCCGGGTGCTGTAGCCGATCCATAACGTTGGTCCTTCTTCCCCTGCTGGACCTTAGGGTGTCATCCAGTTGGATGTGCTGCTTGGCCCTCTCCATTAGATCGGTAAAACTGGTTGGGGGTTTTGTTGTTATTGATTCGAACAATGGGCAGTCAGCGGTGCCACCAACTAAGGCGTTAGTCGCCATTTTAATGCTGACATTTCTCACTTCAGACATGGTGGCTTGGAACCTGTCAATGTAGTCTCGAAGACTTTCATCGAATCTCTGGTAGAGATTGCATAAGTCGCTCACCGATTTTGGAGCTCGTGTCTGCATGATAAATCTCATGGTGAACTGCTCCTTTCGTTGCTTGAAGGAGGTGATTAATTCCTGAGGCAGCTCATGGAACCAATTGAGAGCATCTCCTCCCAAGGTGGTGGGGAAGATTCTGCTGGCCACCCTTTCGTCATAGGTGTATACCTGCACCTTAGTCAGATACTCTGCTAAGTGAGTGGTGGGATCTATTTTACCTGTGTATTTGTCCATCACCACATCTCTCCACCTGGTAGGTAGCTCCGAGTCCGTGATCTCCCTGGAAAATGGGGAGGCGGTATTCCCGCATGTGTTCCCCTCAAACGCCCCTTTTTTAGGGGTGGTGAAGCCAAACTGCCTGAGCTTCTGCTTAAACCATTGGTTTTCTTTGCTTACGGCGGTGGCAGTAGACTCGCCTTTGCCCTTTCTTGAGTGGCTGCGATTCGGGGTGCACATGAAAGACAGATCATCACCTACGGAGGGGGTGGAGGACCTGCTGGGGTAATAGGGGGAGGACCTGCTGGGGTAATAGGGGGAGTCCCTACTTGTGGACATCGCTCTCTTCCCCTTATTATATCTTCCGGGGGTCCTAATAATGCCCCTTCGACTGTCCTGAGCTCGTGGCTCATTGATGGAGATCCCCTTGCTTCTCCTCCTTCTGAAGTCTTCGTCCATGAGGTAGTCCTTGTGGCTCTTTCAGAAGTTCTTGGGATCTTGCCTTTTTTAAGCGTTTGGACTATGCTCTTGGTGAAGTCACTAAGAAGAGCATGCATCTCCTTAACGGTAACAGGGGTATCTTCTGGCTGCCTCAAAATGGCATCGTCGAATTCGGGAAGAAGGTGGGGCCTGATTGGTGACCTGGGAGGTATCTCCCTAATCTGCGAGGTCCCTGATCTAGCGCGGTTGCCGCCATCGTGATCATGTTCCATGGGGGAGGCATCATCATTGGATCTTGAGTTAGCCATCGCTCTCAACGAAAGCACCAAATGATAAAGCGTGAAATGTCTTTATCGAGTAATAAGAGAAGAGCTGGATGGCTCGTAGTTGGAGATCCGATCGGATGGTGAGTCCTGCAAGAGAAGGTGCCCGGTCGGACCAGGCATAAGCACTCCGAAGCTTAAGTTAGTAGCTTTTAGAGAGGAAATGCTTAGAGATAGAATGCTAGAGATTCAATACCTGGTGCCATCGTTGGCTGGGTGTAAGCACCGTGTCCCGAGGCAGTCCAGATCAGAGATTACCTGATGAAGAAACCAATGCCTGGTTCCGAATAGATGGATGGAATTCGGAGATGTTGGTCCTTTGAGTTCACGAGAATTAAAGGTTTTTTATTTGCGGTAGAAAGAAGCAGAAAATCGGGGGAATTTTCACTTAAATTTTGAGTTTTCTTCCACGGACGGTCAGACCGTCGGTCGCGGGGGCATCCATCGGTCATAGCGGCAGCCCGTCTCACTCGTCACGAGCGACGGACCGTCTGTGAGTGTACCGACGGCCACGTGTCCGAACTAGCGAACACGTGTCCGTTGGCCTGTGCCCGTCAGTAGGTCAGGCGCCCGTCGGTTAAATCCCGTTTCCTGGTGGAAATAGGATTTAACCGACGCCCGTCGGTCGTGTTTTTCTACAAAAAGGAAAATTTTACACTTTTGAGAGGTTGGAAAAATTTTCATTTACCCATTATAGAAGAATCAGATTTTCAACTCCAAAAAGGTTCAATAAATCTCTTTCTTTGGTTCTGTTTTCTTCTAGTGAAACGCGTGGGACCAAATCCAATCGAATTTTCATCCAAAAAGGTAAAATCTGAGGGTAAATATTCTGGACATGTGTTCTATTTAATTTATCTATTTATTCTTTCATATTTTTTAACCTTGCTTGATGTTATTATTTATTATTCTCATAACTTTATCTTGATTTTTGGTTAATTTTGGACCCTTCTCTCACTAACATACTTATTATTTTTTGAAATGTCATTTCCTTGTTTTTTCTTTGGCGAGTTGAACTTGAGACAACGGTCGCCATTCGCACCTTGGGAGAATGCTTTTTGGTTTAATTCTGTAACTTTATTCTTTCATTTTGTTTATTTATTTGTTTATTCATAGTCTTTATTATGTATAGATTATTTTTATCTCGTGTGAATAAAAATAAACAAACGTTTTAATTGGCTTTTTTATAATAAAGTCAAGGATCAATGTCCTATTTTTTTTATCCCATAAATTCATCACTAAAAATTGTTTTCATAATAAATCAAAGTCAAGGACCAATATCCTCATAATTAATTCCCCGGGTTTATGTATGGCTTGCACTTATAAAATCGGAGTTGTATTCCACTCCTAGTGTTATTGTAATTCATTTTAAATGTTATTCTTTATTCTATTTATTCATCGCTTTCAAAAATGGATAATTGCGCCTTAATTAAATTGCATCGTGTGGAGAGAGAGAGAATTAATAAATTCAAAACTTAATTGTAAATTTAATCAAGGTAGAAATAGATGAGAAGTCCCATACCCATCTATGATATTTGGGCTCAACAAGGCGAGAGGTCTATTTGATCACTCATTGGAATAAGACCTCCAAGACCCCTCTTGCGTCCTGCCAAATGACTGAATAAATCCTAGGCTCCAAGAGAGAGAGGTTCATCCTCCAAGACCCCTTTTGCTTGCCCAAAATGGATACATGCGCTGTCTTAGGCTCTCCGAGGCAAGAGGAACTTTCCCAATGTTTTATTGGGTGGCGACTCCATGAAACCTCTTTGTTGCCCAAAATAGATGCACTTGCAATTCGTTGCAAGTTGTAAACGAACCTCACTTGCCCGATCGCCCTAAAGCGAGCGGTTAAGGGGCGCCCACGGGGTTCAGCGAACATCACAGTGGCGACTCCACTGGGGACATATTCGAGACTTCGATTTGAAAATACCTTGATTAAAATTTATAATTAAGTTTTAGTTTATAAATTCGCTTTCTCTCAAATTTGCATTTTATTTCATTAGAGCTTTAGATTAAGTTAGTTTGATCCCTCTATCAGCCCCGGTGCATTCCCGAAGCACGACCCTATGTTCATTCAATGTAGGGAAGTGTTAAGGATAACCACCAGCCCAAGCCTCGTACCGTATGGTATATCAAATGGTGACCCGATCGGTCTTTATGCTCGTGATGAGCTAGACCCATTGGTAGGGACCATGCTTGGGTAGCCCTAAAGTAACACCACCCTTGACTAAAGCTCATATAATGGCCATAGATATTTCCCTTAGGTGATATGAACCGTAATACCGTGCCTACTGTATGGATCCTTATGTATGGGATGAGCCCAAATATCTTGTTTGGTTACCTAACCAAAGGTTTTCATGCCCCGGTAGGGCCATGTCAATGTATTTGGATTACCTAAATATGTAAAGATCATTTCCATGCGCTTGTGCAATAGCATAGGAGCGTTATGCTGCCGGTTTTTCGCCGCGCACCATGCGCGTCCATTGGGTTCCCTATTGACCCGTGGGCTAATCCCACCTAGGAAAGAGACCGCATGACCACGTGTGTGGGAGTAATAAGGTTGGAAGGATCTATGTGCCTGCATGTGATTTATGGGTGTTGCATATCATGATCATGCATTTCATTGCATTCATGCATCATTCTAATCCTTTTTATTTCCAGCCATTATAGATCCACCTAGGTGGGCAAGAGGTCCCGGGGGATGGTTGATTCGGAATACTGTCCTTGAGCTACCAGAAAGGGGAAGCCTTTCAAAGATTCCTTCAGAAAGCAGTAGAACTACCTCAGAGATATCGAATTCACCAAAGGGGAATGATGCCACATGCGCAATGATTGTGGAAGAAGTGGGACGCCGGTTTGAGGATTTTGAGAATCGCATGATGAATATGATGGCTGCTATAGCCCAGCGGATGGCCCCGCAGAATCCACCTCCTCCGGTAAGAAGCAATGAGATGGAAGAGGTCAAAGTAAATCCAACAGAAGAAAGCCACCCTCCACCAGTTCACATTAGAGCTACAACTTCGGGGGTTCAGAGAGGAAAGCAAGTTCTGGGTTTGGATGAGGATTCAGATGAAGATCGCGAATAGCACATGTCTCAGAAAGGAACGGCCCCCCAAACTGAGGAGCCTGTATGGAAAAAGATGGAAGAGAGATTTGAGGCAATGGCTAGGACTCTGACGAAGGGTTAAGGGATGAGCCCGGAAGATAAAGAGTTGGATGGAGATGACCCTATCCCAATGAACTTCAAGATGCTAGATGTTCCGAAGTTCGGTGGTACTTTTGATCCCGCAGCAAATATTAAGCAGTACTTATTAGTAATGAAGGGTACCACTCTGACAAGGAGACAGAAGGTCGAGTATTTTTGTTTGAGCTTGACTGGTCTAGCGATGGATTGGTACCATGGTTTAGATCGCCGGACTAAAGAGGATTGGGACTTATTGACGAAAGAATTCCTGAGGCAGTATGATTGCAATACGAGGATTGAAGTGACCCTGAAGGACTTAGAGTTGCTGCAATAGAAGGCGGGTGAGTCCTTTCATGAATATTTGACCCGTTGGAGGAATCGAGTAATGGAGATGAAGAGGAAGCCCGACACTCAGGACCAGATTCGTCTATTCATTAAAAACGCGAGCCCATATCTGAGAGATTGATTGAAGATGAAAGGGTTGAGAGATTGGGAGTCCTTGAAGGATATAGCCATCGAGGCAGAAGGAGAGTATCTGGCTCAGAAAGCGAGTGGCGAGAATTATGCTAAGAAAGGGAGCCACCCTCAGGGGGCAAGTAGGCCAGCGGGTTCTAGTGGTAGCATGAGGAACACAGTCGAGGTGTCAGCCGCTAATGCAACCACAAGGCATTTTTCGAATTTAGGGAAATCCTTATCATGGGTATTGAGGAGGTTGATGAAAGAAGGGAAATTGCAACCATTATCGCCTAGACCTGCCAGGACTCAGGGGATGCCGGGTCACAAAGATAATGAATATTGTGATTACCATCAGCACACGGGACATTTGACTTATAATTGCAAAGCTTTGAGGCATGCCATTCAGGATTTAATCGATTCAAAGCAAATTACAGACCCTGAGAAGAGGGAGGGCCAGAAGAAAGCCGGGTATAATAATGTATCCCCGCCAGTGTTCATGATAGGGTCTAGCCTGCCGGAAGGATTTGTTCTGAAGGAGTTATACGAAAGCAATGCAAACACTACTATCACAAACCTCCGTGAGGGGAGTGAAAAAGTGATGCCTGCTGTAGCAATTGATTGCTGGTCCACTAGTGAGAGTGGAAGTGATGATGAAAAGGGCGTTGAGTTTTCGGACCTGTGGGATTCAGATGAGGAAGGGTCAGAAAAGAAGAAAGACAAGAAGAAAGTGAGAGTTGTAACTCGCAGTGGAAGGGTAGTGCCAGAAGTAGCCAGGCCTCAAGAGCCATTGGAAGGCCAAGAAGAAAGAGAGAAGGAGCCAGTGGGGGATCAGATAATGAAACAACTACAGAAGACGCCAGCACAAATTTCTATTTGGGATCTCTTGAGGCAGTCCCCATCCCATAGGCAGAGATTGGTACAGGCCTTATGCCAGACGACTCTGGCTACAACAATCTCGCCCACCGAGCTGCTGGAGGTAGTGAAAGGAGGGGCCGGAGAAGATGTGGTGTTTACAAACGCGGATCTGCCAGTAGAGGGTCGCAACTATAATCGCCCTTTGTATATTCGGGCTCAGGTCAACCAGAAGCACACATCTTGCGTGATGGTGGATGATGGCTCATCAATCAATGTTTGCCCGCAGGTGGCAATGGTAGCTTTTGGCGTAACGGAAGATATGTTAGTTAAGTCTGATTTGACCATCACAGCATATGACAATTCTCGCAGGCATGCTTCGGGAACTTTCAAAGCGATGGTCAGAACGGGGCCAATAGAAACTGAGGTGGAGTTTGTTGTTTTGCCTATCCCCGCCAATTTTTCAATTTTGCTGGGAAGGCCGTGGTTTCATAAACTAGGAGGTATTCCTTCTACGCTTCACCAAATGGTCAAGATACCACAGGAAGGGCAAGTGGTGACCATCAAGGCTGCTAGGGAGAATCAGGTGTCTATACTTGAGATAGTAAGACAGCCTTTTAATGGGTTCCATGTGGCTGTGGTCAATGAGGAAGAGTCGATAGATGGTAGCCCTCAGGTGTTAGCCATGATGAAGAAAATGTCCTTTCTTCCAGGGGCTGGGTTAGGCAGGAATTCCCAAGGATTGCTAAGAGTCATTGTTGCTAAGGGTCAGAAAGATAGAAGAGGGCTAGGATATGAAGGTGAAATAAAGAGAGGGGCGAAGGCAACGAAGAAGGTTCCTCACATTTGGGAAATTTTTGTGCCTGCGGCAGCAGTCTGTACGTACACCGGAGAAGCCGAACCTCAGTGGGTCAATGGAAAGTTTGTGCCAGGTTTTGAAGTATTCAACGACGTCTATGATTGGGATGTTGGGATGATCAGGTCCGCTGAGGACTTTTTGGATGAGCAAGTCTTGACCAACAAAGCTATCTGGGATAGAGAGGAGCCCGAGGAGGTTGTGACTGAGGCCATGGTAGCCGCTCACTTTAAGGGAAAAGCGAAGATAGAAGAAATAGTTTAAGGGGTCGACGAAGAGCCTCCATTCTACTCGGCTGATGCAGGACCGTCGGCAAAGGCAGTTTCGGCGAGGGAAGAGGAGGAAGCTGGTTTAGATTGTCTTTTCATTCCCAAACTTTTTGATGATGTAAATGACAATTTTAATTTTATCAATGAAATGAATGATTTTGCTTACTTGTGTGATGTTTCTGACAATTTCAACATGCATAATCATGATCATATTCCATCTATATTTGATATTGATTCTACTAATGCAAATCCATTTAATCTTGGAACCTCAGAAAACCCAAAGGAAATTTTAATAGCATCAAATGTGACTCCTAAGGAAAGAGAAAAACTTGAGAGAATGTTAAAAAAATATGAAAAAGTCTTTGTCTGGACCTACGAAGACATGCCAGGGATCGATCGAAGCATCGCAGAACATGCCAGGGATCGATCGAAGCATCGCAGAACATGCCATTTCGACATACCCAAATCATAAACCTGTGAAACAAAAGCTAAGAAGGCTCAGACCAGAATAGGCTGATAAAGTAAAAGAGGAGATTCGGCAACAGATCGAAGCCAAGTTTCTGATTGAGGTGCAGTATCCCACGTGGTTAGCCAATGTTGTCCCTGTGGCCAAGAAGAATGGAAAGGTGAGAGTATGCATGGATTACCGGGATTTGAACAAGGCCTGTCCAAAGGATGACTTCCCGCTACCCCATATTGATGTGCTGATAGACAGTGCCGCCAATTGCGAGATTATAGCTTTGGGGACGGTTATGCTGGTTACCATCAGATCCTCAACAAGATAATTGATCGGATCAAAACGGCTTTCATCACAGAGTGGGGAACATATGCTTGCAGGGTGATGCCTTTTGGTTTGAAGAATGCAGGGGCTACCTACCAAAGGATGGCAACGAAAATTTTAAGTGACTTGATCTATAAAGAAGTAGAGGTATATGTGGATGACATGATGATCAAGTCAGCCACCAGGGAGAGCCATTCTGAAGCATTGGAAAAGTTCTTCACTAGAATAGATAAATACAACATGAGGTTAAATCCTAAGAAGTGTATTTTCTGGGTCACATCAGGAAAGCTATTGGGACATGTAGTCAGCCAAAGAGGGATTGAGATTGTAGTCACCCGGACAAAGTGAAAGCCATCAGAGAAATGCTAGTGCCTCAGAAGGAGAAAGACATAAGGAGTTTCTTGGGCAAATTACAGTATGTCAATAGATTCATTGCCAAGTTGACTTCAATTTGTGAGCCGATCTTCAAGCTCCTTAAGAAGAATCAGCCTGTGATATGGAATGAAGATTGTCAAAAGGCCTTTGATACCATCAGAGAATATCTGTTGAATCCACCCGTATTAAGGCCACCGCAGCCAAACAAGTCTTTGGTTCTGTATTTAGCCGTAGAAGATAGCTCTGTAGGTGCCATGATTGCTCAAGAGGATGAGTTCGGAGTGGAGTTTGTGATTTATAATCTCAGCAAAAATTTCCTCACCTATGAGATCAAATATACAGAAGTAGAAAAGATCTGTCTTGCTGTCATTTGGGCATCTAAGAAGTTGAGGCATTACTTTCATTCTTATAAGGTTCAAGCGGTGGCAAAGCAGAATCCCTTAAGGTATTTGCAGGAAGCGCCGTCATTGCTCGGGAAAATGGGAAGATGGTTGTTGTTATTGCAAGAATTTGATGTAGAGTATATCACTCGGAAAACTATCAAGGGGCGTGCAGTGGCTGAATTTCTGGCAGAGCTCCCGATTCAAGAAGACTCATGTGAGTTCAACTTCCCAGATGAGGACGTCGGGCCGATTGCGGTTTAGGGATGGCAGTTGCACTTTGATGGAGCCGTGAACAACAAGAGAGCAGGAGTAGGAATTATTCTGACAACCCCAGAAAATGAGAAACTCCCTCTGGCCAAGAAATTGAGGTTTAAGGCTACCAATAACGAGGCTGAATATGAAGCATGCTTGTTTGGATTGGAAGCACTGTTAGCATTGGGGGCAAAAAATGTTGAGGTGTTCGGGGACTCTGCCCTGGTAATTAATCAAATTCGAGGCGAATGGGCTGTTAAAGAAGAAAGATTGATGCCTTATGTCAAGCACTTGAAGAATCTGAGCGATCAATTCGAAATGTGCACATTTCATTTCATCTCGTCCCGAGGGATAAAAACCAGCTGGCTGACGCGCTCGCTACTTTGGTGTCAATATGGGACAATCCGGAAGGAGTAATCATGAGGCCGATTTTGATTTCTAGCTCAAATAGACCTAGTTTCGAGGCACAATCAGTAACAGAAATAGATGTGGCAGACGGAAAGCCGTGGTATTACGATATCATGAACTATCTAGAAAATGCAACCTTTCCAGAGGAAGCTAAAGAGAAAGACCAGAGATTGATTCGCAGGTTGTCTACTCAATTCATATCCATAAATGGAGTGTTGTACAAACGACAGGCTGATGGGATACAATTGAGATGTTTGGGTGAAAAAGAGGCTAAGAAGATAATGGAAGAAACCCATACCGGCTTTGTGGAGCCCATATGAATGGCTTGATGCTAGCCAAGAAAATCATGAGGCATGGATTTTACTGGCTCACTATGGACAATGATTGTTTGAAGTATGTGAAGAATTGCCAGCTGTGCCAGCAGTATGCAGATTTGAGACACTTGCCTGTGTCAGAATTACACAGT
Organism: Excoecaria cochinchinensis; assembly: GCA_947683425.1. Taxonomy (NCBI): domain Eukaryota; kingdom Viridiplantae; phylum Streptophyta; class Magnoliopsida; order Malpighiales; family Euphorbiaceae; genus Excoecaria; species Excoecaria cochinchinensis. The sequence continues at coordinate 3,720,268 of CANTUQ010000110.1, forward strand.
TTAACATCGCCGTGGCCATTTGCGGCTTGGGGGATTGATATTATTGGGGAGATCCGACCTACAGCCTCCAACGGACACAGGTACATTATAGTCGCAATTGACTACTTCACCAAGTGGGTAGAAGCAGAGTCTTTCAGAAAGGTGGATGCACGGGATATGGCAAAATTCATTGAGAGAAACTTGATCTGCAGATATGGCCTTACGCATCACGTGGTGTCCGATAACGGGGTCCAATTCATGGGAGAAACGAAGAAGTTGCTTCAGAAGTACGGTATCGAGCATCACAAATTGTCTCCATATCACCCTCAGGCTAATGGTGCAGTCGAAGCTGCTAACAAGAATGTCAAAAAGATTCTGGCTAAGATGGTGCAGAGTTATAAAGACTGGGCGGAGAAATTGCCTTTCGCGCTTTGGGGTTATAGGACGGTAGTCAGAACATCTACGGGATCTACGCCATATTCCTTGGTGTATGGGACGGAAGCAATCCTGCCAGTTGAAATAGAGCTCAAGTTGTTAAGGGTAGTTATGGAAGCTCAAATCCCAGAAGCTGAGTGGATACCGCATCGGTTGTTGCATTTGAACACGCTGGATGAAGGTAGACTAAGAGCCTATTACCATAACTAGGTCTACCAGAAAAGACTTGCCAGGACGTTTGGGAGGAGGGTGAGGAAGCACCCACTAAAGGAGGGAGATTTGGTATTCAAACAAATGAGACCTGGTGCGCCAGACATTCGAGGGAAGTTCAGACCGACATGGGAAGGACCTTTTATCCTCAAGAAGTTGTTACCGAAAGGAGCAGCGATTTTGGCAGACGGCGATGGCAATGAGTTCAAAGAGCCAGTCAACATTGACAGGCTGAAAAGGTTCCATGGCTAAGACCAAAATCAAAAGAAGAGAATAAATGCCCCGCAGGTCGAGAACCGAAAAAAGGTGGCCTTGCTAAAATCGGGTGCCTCAATAGGGTGAAAACCGAAAAACGGCATCCTGTGCAAAAATTAGAGGCATGAGAGAAAATGTTCAATCGAGAAAACCCAAGAGGGCCAATTGGTAACCGGAGCTCGATGCTATTAATATTTGGTTTCATGAATTAATATGGTATACGCAGTTGAATTAGTAACAAATAGCGATTATGTATGCCGAAATTGCATGGAAATGTACACAATTTTGTGAAAAGTGTAGAATTATTATTTTCATTCTCATTGTTTTCCAGTTCTGCTTTGAAAAGATACATATTGCTTGGAAAACATACAGATTTAAGCTAAGCTACGTTCTACTGCTACTCTCGCCAGCCGAATGCTTGAGTTGTCGTGTTCTGTTATCAGACTCTGGACTAAGCATCCATCTCATATACTCACTAGTAGAAATCATAGAATGAGTCCCAAAAGAAGGCATGACAGTTTTCGCCTGCAAGCAGCCCCATAACTCGTGGTAGCGAGAAACAAAAGCAGCAGAATGATTCCCTCCTTGGAAGGATAAGGGGACTTTCACCACATCTTGAGTTATCCCGAGTTGACGAGCACACCGGGCAGCAACATAAAAAGTAGCTCGACGAAGCTCGCATAGGGGAACGCATCCTGAAGGTCCGTCGATGACTATGTGAGGTAAGAGAAGCCAAGCATGAGTGAAACTGATGCCCTCATCTACTGTTTCACTGAGTCTAGCAATGCCATCGTCAGGAGTGGCAAATGAATATAGTCGTTGACGTGGGAGAAAATGCCTTGGCGAGTATTGAGGGATGACTCGAGGAGGAGGTTCTGACAGCAAGTTCAGCTTCTCCTGCAGCCAAATCTAAAAAAAAAAAATAAAAAAAATAAAAAAATAAAAAAGGAGGAAAAAGCCGCTGGAGTAAGTTGGGTTTACTTCAGGCAAAAGTTAGGCACTGGGTTGTGTGAAAATCCGAAAGGACGCACCTCCCGTTAAGAAAAGCTATTGTGAAAATCCATAAGGGACGTACTACCTTTTAAAATAATGACATACCTGGAGCAACAAAGGGCTCCCAGTAGGTAAAGCAGTGGATCCAGAGCAAATAGAGTCCAAGCCCAGAATGGTCTCAGCTAAGATGAGGGGAAAAGGGTTCAATCCACGATGAAAACCATCCAAAACCTTGAACAGGTGAAGATCACCAACCAAATCCTTTGAGGTGACGGACAAGAATCTCATCATGCAGAATAAAAATACAATGCTTGCTCGATATGTGGGAACGTCAGAGAATCTGTCCAAAGCCTCAATCAGCGGTTCTAAGGAAAATATAGAGTCTAGTGGGACTAGCCGAGCAGCTTCGGAGGGAGTTATGCCAAGAGAGAGGGCAACGTCCTGGGTTAGAATCAGACCACAGCTAGGAGTGCAGGATAGAGCATTGGGAGGATACTATGCTCCAGTGATGACGAAAAATTCTTTAGGCAAGGGGTAGAGTTCCTGATAAGTAAAATTGAAGACGTGAAAGTGGGGGTTCTAGAAGTGAGCTGCAGCTGAGAGGAGGTTGTGGTCTATTTTGACCCTGCATAGGAATTTCAGCCCGGATAGTGGGGTGAGAGCGCTATATTCCCAAGTGTGTGTATCATCCAGAACGCGGTACATCCTTTGAAAAGAGGGAGGAGTCATTCTTGAAAGTTAAAAATTGGAAAAAGCAAGCAAGAAATGATGAAGAAGTCGAAAAGCTCAAGAAAATGGTGGAATTTGAAGGAAAGCTCCACAGACGGCACGCCCGTCCCTCAGTGACACCTGGCAGAATGCATGCATCATCATTATATTTGTCACGAGCATTTATTGCGCATTAATGCGGGAATCTGGAGTGACACACGGGTAGCCCGTCGCTCGCTCCTGGAGACGCCTAGCCTGTCGGTTACAAAAATTATATAAGGGGCTGTAACCGACGGGGCAGCAGTTTCTTTTCCTCTTCTCCTCTTCTTAACTGACGGTTTTTGCGGTTTTTTGGCATTTTCTCTCTTATTTCTTCACTTTTTTGTATTTTTATTTGCATTTTTGTGATCCTCGTTTTGCCGTGCATCTACCAGGGTTTTCCTTTTTATCTAGTTTCCATTTTCTGCATAATACAGGATGCCTCCTCGTCGACGTGTTTCGCAGGGTCAGCCTGAGCTACAGGCTCCTGAGTGGATGAGCCCTGAGGCTCAAAAGAGATACAGAGTATTGGCTCAAGTGGAGTTCCGAGCCAGCCGCTTCGTCTCTAGGCCGTTCCTGGAAGCCTTAGGGATGGTAGATGAGGTTGATGCATTGATAGCCAGCGCTGGATGGACGGAGTTTCTATCGGATGCCTTCCCGACTTACCCTGAGGCAGTGCGGCAGGTTTTGGCTACGCTGCATTATGGAGGATTCCAGAGATCAGACACAGAGCCTGGGGTGATATAGTTTTGGTTCGACGGATATCACTTCAACATCACTCGCCAGCAGTTCGCAGAGGCTATAGGTCTTCCATTAGGCGATGGGATGATAGTTCCCCAGCGAGCGGTCTGACGTGACCATTAGGCTACCATAGCCCTACCGGGAGTGCTGTATGACCACGATACAGCGAAGAGTACTATGCTGATCTCACAGGCGCTCCGATACCTACACAGGGTGTTATCCAGCTCATACCTTGGACGGGCTGGTAACCCAGGGTCGCTCAATGCCGCAGAGATATGGAGCCTATGGGCTATGGTGGCGGGTTAGCGCCTCAACGTTAGCCATGAGATACTGGCTAACATGATGAGGGTTTCCAGAGGGACTACCCCGATAGTGATCATTGGAGGAGTCATCACCAGACTGCTACTGAGATTAGGAGTTGCTCCAGATAGGCTTAGGGATGCCTTAGACGAGAGTATATATGTAGACGCTCCGGCAGCTATTCAAATGGGCATGATATCGCCGCCGCAGGGACAGGCCGAGGCATATAGGCTTCGTACCATACATGAGACTAGACGCGCCTTTGGCCTCCCCTCTTTAGAGCCTGAGCAGGATCAGTCAATAGGGTCAGCCTCCTCAGCACCAGTTTCAGTAGGGTCAGCCTCCTCAGCACCAGTTTTAGGAGGGTCAGCCTCCCCAGCACCAGCATCAGGAGGTTTTGCAGCCGCGGCCACAGCCAGAGCAGGAGGAGCTCAAGACGCCCTCCGATTTTGAGATGGAGTTTACCATGGATGAGTTGTTAGCAACTCCTCCGGCGCCAAGGGCATAGACTCCCCCTCCATCTTCGAGAGTACAGCGGACTACTCCCCAATTTTCAGAGAGGTTTCATCCCTATGTCAGAGGAGACTCGGGGGCATCTACTTCTACAGCTCCCCCACCAGAGCCGATGCCTGACTCAGTTCCACCTCCAGTAGCACCACAATCGGACATATTAGAGATCATTACCTCCATGCTTGCGTCTTTCGAGCGTAGGCAAGAGGAGAGGGATAGAGCTATGATGGAGAGGCTTGAGCAGTAGCAGGGTGTGATCCAGGAGCAGGCCAGGGTCATAGATCAGTTGAGGCAGGAGCATATAGGGCTCCTTGAGCAGATGGCACAGCAGTAGGAGAGGCTGATGGATCAGTTGAGACAGGAGGTGAGGACCTCTCAGGATGAGATAGCCCAGGGGATAGAGACGACGCTCCAGATGATGCAGGAGTCGTTGGATGCCCTCAGATCCAAGGTACAGGGAGTAGATGGAGCCGTCCATCCTATGACCCAGTACATCAGGGAGTTTCGTCAACAGACGGAGCAGAGGTTGGACCGTATGGGGATTGCCTCTAGTGATCAGACTCATCAGCTGAGCAAAGCTTTCAGAGAGTTGGGAGAGGTTGTCAGAGACAGCCTGCGGTTCATGACCACGTGTGCGTAGCCCTTCTTAGATGGGCATGCTCGGGTGCAGTTCCAGTCACAGGTCAGAGCTCAGGCATCTCAGCTGCCTGGACCGACAGATCCCGCTAGTCAGCCATCTGCCTCAGAGGCCGGGCCTTCGGCACCTCCAGCGCAGCCCCAGGCGATCCATATATCAGATGATGAGGATCCAGAAGAAAAGCCCTCAGACTATCCACCTCTTTAGTTTTCAGGGAGCTTGACTGTCATCTCTCTTGTATTCATTTTTGTTATTATCATATTTGCGTATACATTGTACAAAAATTATTTTCCTGTAGTATAGAAACACTTATTATCAGGTTTATGTGTTATTTTTTTTCCATATTTGTCATCTTTGCTTCATTTCTTGTTAAAGACAAATGACTGCATAATGAAATGAAAAACAAAACAACAAAAGAATGAAAAATAAGGAAGTAATAGAAAGTAATAAATGACGTTATAAAGACATTCACAAATTTGTTAAGCAAGTCGAATTGACATATAAGTCAACCAAAGATATTCTTTGCACACAGGAACATTGTTTAACGATGATTTAAGAATAGACATCAACTACAATGAAGGATAAGCGAATCGAACGCTACAACCTTCAAGATCAAAAATAGACCAGCCACTGTGCAGACCGAGATGAGGTTAGCGAGGCACCAGCGGTAAAATAGATCGCAACAGAGGATGGAGTTAGAGACACTTCACCTCACACCGCGCAGGCCGAGAAGAGGCTAGCGGGACAGACCGGCCACCGTGCAGACCGAGACGAGGTTAGCGGGGCGCCAGGGATAGAACAGATAGCAAAAGAGGATGGAGTTAGAGACACTTCACCTCACACCACGCAGGCCGAGAAGAGGCTAGCGGGACAGACCGGCCACCATGCAGACCGAGACGAGGTTAGCGGGGCGCCAGCGATAGAACAAATCACAAACAGAGGATGGAGTTAGAGACACTTCACCGTGCAGGTCGAGACGGGACCGGCAAGGGCACCTACATTCATTCATCAACGAGCAGATCGAGTCGAGACCTGCCAGAGGAACACCCTGAAGGTAAGTATTGCTCCAGGTACGCTTTTCTTCCCTTGTTTCTCTGAATTTTGGCTCACATAGGCACTTGTGCACTAGCCTCCCCAAAATTAGGGGCAATGTAAGCACCGTGTCCCGAGGCAGTCCAGATCAGAGATTACCCAATGAAAAAACCAATGCCTGGTTCCAAATAGATGGATGGAATTTGGAGATGTCGGTCCTTTGAGTTCACGAGAATTAAAGGTTTTTATTTGCGGTAAAAAAAACAGAAAATCGGGGGAATTTTCACTTAAATTTTGAGTTTTCTTCCACGGACGGTCAGACTGTCGGTCGCGGGGGCATCCATCGGTCATAGCGGCAGCCTGTCCCACTCATCACGAGGGATGGACTGTCCGTGAGTGTACCGACGGCCACGTGTCCGAACTAGCGAATACGTGTCCGTTGGCATGTGCCCGTCCGTAGGTCAGGCGCCCATCGGTTAAATCTTGTTTCCTGGTGGAAATAGGATTTAACCGACGCCGGTCAGTCGTGTTTTTCTACAAAAAGGAAAATTTTACACTTTTGAGAGGTTGGAAAAATTTTCATTTACCCATTATAGAAGAATCCGATTTTCAACTCCAAAAAGGTTCAATAAATCTCTTTCTTTGGTTCTGTTTTCTTCTCGTGAAACGCGTGGGACCAAATCCAATCGAATTTTCATCCAAAAAGGTAAAATCTGAGGGTAAATATTCTGGACATGTGTTCTGTTTAATTTATCTAGTTATTCTTTCATATTTTTTAACCTTGCTTGATTTTATTATTTATTATTCTCATAACTTTATCTTGATTTTTGGTTAATTTTGGACCCTTCTCTCACTAACATCTTATTATTTTGTGAAATATCATTTCCTTGTTTTTTCTTTGGCGAGTTGAACTTGAGACAACGGTCGTTGTTCGCACCTGGGAGAATCCCTTTTGGTTTAATTCTGTAACTTTATTCTTTCATTTTGTTTCTTTATTTGTTTATTCATAGTCTTTATTATGTATAGATTATTTTTATCTCGTGTGAATAAAAATAAACAAACGTTTTATAGTAATTAATTGGTTTTTTTATAATAAAGTCAAGGACCAATGTCCTATTTTTTTTATCCCATAAATTCATCACTAAAAATTGTTTTCATAATAAATCAAAGTCAAGGACCAATGTCCTCATAATTAATTCCCCGGGTTTATGTATGGCTTGCACTTCTAAAATGGGAGTTGTATTCCGCTCCTAGTGTTATTGTAATTCATTTTAAATGTTATTCTTTATTCTATTTATTTATCGCTTTCAGAAATGGATAATTGTGCCTTAATTAAATTGCATAGTGTGGAGAGGGAGAGAATTAATAAATTCAAAACTTAATTGTAAAATTAATCAAGGTAGAAATAGATGAGAAGTCCCAGACCCATCTCTGATATTTGGGCTCAACGAGGCGAGTGGTCTATCCGATCACTCATTGGAATAAAACCTCCAAGACCCCTCTTACATCCTACCAAATGAATCAATAAATCCTAGGCTCCAAGGGAGAGAGGTTCATCCTCCAAGACCCCTTTGGCTTGCCCAAAATGGATACATGCGCTGTCTTAGGCTCTTCGAGCCGAGAGGAACTTTTCCAATGTTTTATTGGGTGCCGACTCCATGAAACCTCTTTGTTAGCCCGAAATAGACGCACGTGCAATTCGTCGCAAGTTGTAAACGAACCTCACTTGCCCGATCGCCCTTAAGCGGGCGGTCAAGGGGCGCCCACGAGTTTCGGCGCGCGTCACACTGGACTATTTATAAGAGATAGTTGAGGGGTACTTGAGTGCTTTGGATGTGACAACTGGCAGTCAGAGTAGGTATGCGACGAAGTGACTGGGTGCTGCCTTGTGTCGGACGGCTGATGGGACTGGCGGTCACATCAGCCGATCGGGCGTGTGCGCTGCCTTGGGACTCACACCTGCTACCTTTCTGCTATTGGGCATTGGGCCTTGCCAACAGACTGGGCCGACTGGATGGGCCTTGATGCAAATGATATCTGCAGTGTTATCAATATTCATGCTTTACCTTCAAAAGAGAAAATTGCAGTAAAGATTTTAGGTTAAACTATGGTTTATAGTGTTGGATTGGAATTACTGTGGCAATGTTTGGGGTTGATTTCACTCACGGTAACTCAACTTATCACTTATCGCGCAAAAGGAACCGATTTTTTTATCTGGCATAAATGTCACTGAACTTCTAAAATTTTTGCAAAAAAGTCATGTAAACCGGAATCCAGCGAGAACTCTTGCCGGATTGATGACATGGCATGCCATGTCAAAAACTACGTCTTGTTTAACAGTATCTCCAACAAATGCTACATCTAAATCAATTTCACTCACGGTCACTCAACTTATCATTTATCGCAAAAAAGTAACCGACTTTGTTTTTTCAACTTAAATGTCACTGAATTTCTAACATTTTTGCAAAAAAGTCATGTACCGACTATTCGTCGCCACGTGCCATATGCCATGTCATCAACCCGGCAAGGATCCTCGCCGGATTCTGGTCTACATGATGTTTTTGCAAAAAAGTTAGAAGTTCAGTGACATTTAAGTCAAAAAAAAAAGTAGGTTACTTTTGCGCGATAAATGATAAGCTGAGTGACCTTGAATGAAATTGACCCCAATGTTTGTGCAAGCAACTTCTCTTTCAATTATAACTTTATCCACGGATTGGGATAAACAAGTAATTAAAATACTCCTTTTGATAAGTTACAGCATATTATTTAGATTAATTTTACTTATGATTACTAAATTTTTACATTAATAATGATTCGACAAAAAAAAAATTCACAAAAATACCTCTCAATTTTTAAAATATTACCACTAAAGTCATTTTTTCTGAAAAATAATAAATTCGGTGTCAAAGTTATGTGCGAAGTTACGTTAGCTTAGAATACTCCAAAATAATGTCTTGTGAAACTTTTCAGGGCATGCCATATGAATGTTTTAAACTGATGTGAAAAGTCATATCAGTGTTTCGGTATCGTATTCATGATTTTTCAGTTAAAATGACTTTAGTGATAATAATTTAAAAGTTGATATATTTTTTGTTAAACAAAAATTTCTCTTATGAATGCATCGTTATTAAAGTATAAATTCAATAACCACAAATAAAATTAACCTGTATTGTTTCCTATTGATTTCAGTTTCACGATCATCTTTCATTCTTTTGCAGGCAAAGAAAGCTATAGATAGAGTAAATAATTCAGTAGTTGATAAAGATGCTAATCCATTGTAATAAATTCTGATTACAAAAATTATTATTGTGGAATAAACTTTCAAGTTGTTTAAAATTATATGTGTTTTCTAAGATGATTCCTTCAATGCATTAAATGCATGGTGCATCAGCCGTTAATGTAAACATAATCGACTTCTATAAATTTTTTTTTAACTAATTAACTTGAGCACAAATCACTATTTCCTTTTGTTTCCATGGATAGAATTATAAAATTTATCTTCTGAAATAAGCCCATATGTATGTTCAATGAAAATAATATAAATTTATTGCTGATTTCTTTTTTTTTTTACTACAACAAATGCCTACAATTTCATAGCTACAAAAGCTTAAATTCTAGCTACATCACTATAATAGCTACCAAAAATTATTTTTTATATCTATATAAAATTTAATTAAATTTAAATTACAAAGTATTTTATTTGTAGCAGTTACACAAATTTTACTTTTATTTCTTAATTTTGTGGCAATAAACCATTTTTTAGCTACTAACATTTCGCCACGGTAGAATACTATAGTAAAATGAACTATAAATATTTATTAGTTAAAGCAATTTTATTTTTCATTTTAGTACCAACCACATTACTAAGGTAGCAGCTAAAAATAATATGCTACTAGAAGTATAATATACTATCAAATAGCAGTTTAATAAAAAATACTATATGTAAATTCTTAAGAAAAAAAAAATATTAAGGGGACAAATCCACTTGGCTAGGCCTATCAAAATTGATCCAAACGCCCCAAGAAAAAATGACCAAAACCCAACCCAACTAAAAAATTACCCATTTAAACCCGCCCAAAATCAATCCACCAAAAATCCAACTTGTTTGGATCCGTCCCATATGCCCAACGGGCCTAACTCCCAAATCCCCATTTGCCCAACCGTCACTTCCTCATCTCTATTTCTCTGTTGACCCCCTTCTCTGTCTCTCTCAATCGATCTCTCAAAATCGGCAATAGTTCATTGTCTCTCCAGCCGCTTGTTGCCAACCATTCCTCTTCTGCCTCTCGCCGGTTTGGGTCATTGAGTAAACAAATCTTCTTTACTTATGGTGTTCTTTCTGCCTCTCATCGAAATCGTTGTTTTTGGTGTTTTTTTTTTCTTTGTTTTCTGAGCATTGATTTTCAAGCTTGTGCTTTGGTTTCTATTTTTTTCTCTATGTTCATGATGAATAAACAAACATTCCTGCACTATGCTTAAACTTGCTACTGCAAATAATTCTCTTGCCCCCTTCTCACATTAACACAACAAACAATTCCTTTAATATTTTCAAATACTTAGTTGAGCTTCAGTTCCAGTTTGTATTTTTTTTTTTTTTGCATGGATGAGGAGTTAGAGAGGGATGAAGAACTCGACAAACAGCAACAAATACATCAATTTTGGTTTATTTGTTTAGAAATTATTCCATATAGGGTTATTCATTTAAATTTTTTCAATAGAGAAGGATTTCAATTGTGTAAATGGTTTAAACTTTAAATACATGAATTGGGTATCTGTGACGCGTGCCGAACCCGTGCTTTATCTCGAAGGCCTGCTTTTAGGGTCCAAGAAGGGTTCATTTAAATTCTTGAAGAATGGTCACTTCACAATGGACAAGGGATCTCCCTTATTCGATTAGAGGCGATCAAACTACGAGTGCTTCTATTTTGGGCAACAAAAGATATTTTGAAGTCGCCACCCAATATAACATTGGAAAATTTTGTCTAACCTTATAAAACCTAAGACCAGAAAGAGTTTGGGACATCACTTTTACTTATGCCATGGTTAAAATTTATAAATGAGTTTTTTAAGTTAAATTCTTATCGCTCTTCTCACACGATTATGTAATTAAATTAAAGCGCATTTCGAGCATCCAAAAGAAGCGGTAAATAAAATAAATAAATAAAACGATAACTTAATTTACGAACAAAATGGGACAAAATACAATCCCCCAAAAATAAAAACTAGAATAAATCACACATCAAACGGGGAATTCGATTAAGGTGGGAACATCGGTTCCCGCATGCATATTTACAAAAATTGAAGAGTTCTTTTGTTGTTATTAAGAAAATCGGGATGAATGATCCCATCTTGATAAAAGGCAAGTCTAGTGACATTTTATTGGATACAACATTAGGACATTAATCCTATTTTATTAAGAAAATTCCCATTTTATTCATAGAAATATTATTATGACTTTTATGTTAACGTGCAAAACATTTGTTACATAGAATATCCAAAATAGAGTAATGTAAATAAACTAAAGAAATGTAAAGAGATTTTACTATTCTCTATATGCAAAAGCACCCAAATCACCAAATCTCCGTTCACGTGCAAAGAACACACACATGAATACTCAGGCCAAGTATGAAACAAAGGAAATAAATAAATTAGCATGCTAAATAAAATAAATCAGGTACTTGAATAATAAAAAATAAAATAGAAAACATGAATATATACCAATGCACAAATTCATATTCAAATCAATTAATGCATGTAAAGTGTAAAAGGATGAAATAAACTATATTAGAAAAGTCAAAAAACAATAAAAAAAAGGGCCACTGACAGGCAAAAGAACAAGATAGACGGGCGAAAGAAGTGCGAGCGAGGGGATAGAACATTTCCATTACATGAGCGACGGGTGTCACTCATCTCTTCTTCCCGTCTATCATGCCCAGAAAGCGGGAAACTCCATTCAAATTCACTTTTCAAACTATTTTTATACCAAAACCACAAATCATGCATACATCAAACTAATAACTATATCAGAGTCATTTTTGAATCCCTAAAAACACTTTTGAAGCAAATGAACATATAAAATCATAAATAAATACATATTTCAAGTCAAATTAAGCAAGAGACTTTAAACTTTCAAAATGAGAATGAATTGATAGATTGAGCCTAGAAATATCACCCTTAAATTAAGTCTACTATTTGAGAATAGAAATGCTTCACGTCCTCCTTGATTTCCACAACCAATTCCAAAGTGAATTTTGAAAAGAAGAAAGCTTTCTCTCTCTAAAAATAATTCTGTTTTCTTATAAATTCTCCAGTAAAAATTAGTGAAAAAAGAGAGTTTTCTAAGAATAGAGAATTGATTTCTGTTTCCTAGTCAACTAAATCTTCCCTTTTGTTTAAAAACTGGTCTTTGATTTCAAGAAAATAATTTTCTCTCTCTATGTTTTTTCCTGTTCAAAACCTTTTTTCTTTCTTTCAAAAAAAAATCTCACTTTCTCCATTTAACTGATCCCATTTTATATCCCTTTTTCAAGGGAGGAGTGGATTATTTAATGGGGGAAATGGGAAAGTGGGAAGTTTTTGATTAACTTCCCACTATCCCACATTCAGGAGCAGTTTCTTCCTCTGCCAACTACCCCATCGATGGGCATCTATTAAAAAAGACGGTCAAATTAGGAAATTGCCATTTGACCATGACTCGTCTAGCTGTGCCCGTGTTCGATGAGCCACGGGCACTAGCCAGCGACTAACAGGGCATCTAGAGATGGGAGTCAGTCTCGTCAGCGACAGGTGAGCTCAGGAAGAGAGTGATAGACGGACGTTACTCATTGAGCGACGGCCGTCTGTCGACCCAACTTTTGGAATTTTATATTTTTAAGACCTTTTCTCCCTTTCGACCTACACGAAAGGGTTATAATCACAAAGAAACCTTTAGATTTGTGAGAATCAAGGACAGAAACTAACATTTTCCATTTTCTACTTGTGATATAAGTATCAATATCTTCATTGCGTAATTTTGATCTGGACTGCCTCGGGACCCGCTGTCTACAATATCTATAATAGGCATGGAACAAAAGTATTATCCAGAATTGGTGAGGCAATTGTGTAGCGATTTATCATAAGATACTGATAAAACCTAGATAAGTTCTTATGTTAAAGGGAAAGAAATCAGATAGAATAAGAATTCCTTGAAGAAAATCCTTGGAAATTCCTAACTGAGAGCCTGAAGAGATTTATATTTGATATTAGTGATTGGTTAGGTAGACAAAGATGCTGGCGTGTAACACCCTTATACTATACGTCCACTACCATTTGTTCATCTATTGTGATTACCTTGATTGTAATATGCCGACTTATAACCTTTTTTATGAAATTATGGTTAAATTTTTTTTCTTTTAAAAAATCCAATTACTGTTTAACCTCCATTGACAATTATCATGCATAACATTAACTTAACATTCACTTTGCTGATTGACCCATAACTATCTAAAGTTACTATTCATTTGGTCAAAATTTCGGCAGTATAATAGCTTATAACTTAGCTATCCAAACCCACAGTCCAAACAATTCCACAGCCCAACTCAGGGGCACAACAGTAATATCATCACATCTCATCGATAGGAAGACCAAAATACAAATCATTCATCCAAATTAACAATTTACATATATGTCAATTACATATCTTTAAAACATCCCAACCTACATATACATGCCATCACTTAATACATACAAAATAAACCTTAAATTTAGTTTTTCTCCTTTGTGCTTCCAAAACGAGGTATGCTTGCTCCACTCCTAAGGCGTACCTATACGTAGTCAACACAAACTACATGCTAAGCATTAAAAATATCTAGTGGTGGTTACTAATCCAAAAATTTTCACTGCATTCTTTACATGCACACATAATTACATTATAATATATTTAATGCAATATTATTATTCTTTTACCTAATATTATACTTTATTATCTCACTTACTTGTTAATTTAATTATTTAATCACTAAATCAATTTAATAGTTATATAATTCTACAATTACATTTAAGTCCTTTACTAAAGCATACTTTTAACAAAATTACACTTAGGTCCTTGAACTTTTGTCAAAATTACCAATTTGCCTTTTTCATCATATATTTACAAAATTGCCATTATTCATATTCATTTCTCATTTCACTCAATATTTTACTTATAAATTACATTTTAGTTTTCAATTCAACACTTTCTTGACTAATTACATTTTAGTACCTAAAATTTAAATTCTTTACTCTAATATCATCTTAATTACACTTATCACTTAAATATCACTTATCGACTCAATTATATGCAAAATTACTATTTTGCACCTAAACTTTTTATTTCTTTCAAATGAGTCTCTTTTTCACTCTAATTTTCATATTTCACTAATTTATTCATTTTAAATGCATTTTTACCATATTGCCCCTAGTATAAACCAAGTAGAAAATCTCTGAACTGGATATACAAGGCGTGGAACACAAAGATCCACTACACTAAAGAGTGATCCCAAGGGAACCACCTATTATTGTCACTATATTTACTGTTCACTTTACATTGTACACTGAGATAGAGTCGAACCCTGGGGTATCCCGAACAGCCCGCTTTTAGGGCTTTCGAGAGAGGTTCATTCAAACTTTTAAGAAATTATAAGTGCGTTCATTTTGGGTAACAAGGAGGTTTCTTAGAGTCGCCACCCAATAGAACATTGGGAAAGGTCGTCTAGCCTCATTGAGTCTAAGACAGCGCTGCTATGTCCATTTTGGGCAAACCGTGGTGTCTTGGAGGCCCCACGCTAATAGAATATTAGGATGGCCCTCTCGCCTCGCAGAGCTTAGGATTTATGCTGCTACGTTCATCTTGGGCAAGCCAGAGGGGTCTTGGAGGCCCCATCCTAATAGAACATTCGGATGGCCCTCTCGCCTCGTGGAGCCTAGGACTATGCAAGTTGGGCCTTTTTCGGGACACAAGAGGTGTCTTGGAGGCCCCACCCCAATAGAACATTGAGGTGGCCCTCTTGCCTCGTTGAGCCCAAAGACCAGAGAAGGTTCGGGATTTCCCATTTATTAATACCTTGGTTAAGTTTATAATTGAGTTTTGAATTTAGTGTTTCATCCCATTTCTCATTCAATTCAGTGCAATTTAATTAAAGCGCGTGGTTGGTCATTCAAGGAAAGTGATAAATAAAAGCATAATTAAAATAAAGCGTATGAAAATAAATTACAATAAAACTAGGGGCAGAATACAACCTCCATTGTAAATAAAATATACATCATACATAAAGCGGGTTATTTATTAAGGATGAGGACATTGGTCCTCACATGCATACTTTAAAAAAGGGTGTTAAAGGTGATGGTTTATTTGGGTATATAAAAAAAACTAGAACATTGGTCCCATTTTTATTTAGAAAGAAAACCAAATTAATTAATATAAATATTTTTGTGATTTTCTTTTTAAACGTGCATAAATAATTTTATTAAAGATTACATAGTAAAATAAATGAACAATCCGAATAAGGAAAATAATACAAACAATCAAATACTGGATCTCCCCGTATGCTAGTGGAAATGCCCAAGCAAAGAAAATAAGTTTTGAAATAAAAATAAACATAAATAAAATAATGTTAGTAATTAAATAAATAAGATCAATTAAACACATAAAATAATGAATAACAAATTAAAATAAATAAAATGAGATGACATTAAAAAATGATAAATGAATTAAAATGTTAATCAATCAAAATAAATGAAAAAAAATGCATTATGAATGACAAAATGATTAAATGATGTGATTGAAATAAATAAAGCATGCTAATGAATTAATACATAAAAATATGAACATGACAATAATAATAATAATAATAATAATAATAATAATAATAATAATAATAATAATAATAATAATAATAATAATAATAATAATAATAATAATAATAATAATAATAATAATAATAATAATAATAATAATAATAATAATAATGAAAAAGAATGATAATAATAATAATGATAACAATAATATATAGACATATTAAATAAATCAAATATACAAACAATAGAATAAATAACAATAACAATAAAAAGAATGGTAAAAAATTAAATAAATGAGAAAGAACAAATTGTGTAGGAGAAATAAAAATAATTGAATAAAATAAGTAATTAAAATGAAATAAATAGTTCAATAAATAAACAAATTGATTAAATAAATTAGATAACACAAATATATATGTAATTGAATAAATACAACAAATAAATAAAAATTTACATGTTAATAAATTAAATATGAACAAAAAATAAATAAGCGAAAATAAAAATGGAGATCGAGCCTAGAATGTTTACCCTCAGAGTTCGGATTCGATGAGGAAAAAAACTTGATTGATTTCCTTGCTTTATTTTGCAAAATTAGAATTAAAGATTGGAAAAAATTGGAATTTTATTCCAAAAGAGAAAATTTGATTAAAAATGATAAAAGAAAATAAAAATTCTTAAGAACAAAGAATTATTCTCTTTATCGTTATTGATTAAAAATGAAAATGTTCTCAAGAACAAACAGTTACCATGTTTGTCTCAAGAAAAAAATTATTTATGAAAAATCTTATTTTTTAGAAAATCAAATGAAAAAATCGGATTATAAGAACAAACAATTATTTTGTTTGCCCCAAAATCCAATTTTCATCAAAAAGGGATTCCAATAAAAAATGTTTGAACAAAGTTTAATGGAAAACAAAGAAACAAGTAAAAAAAAAATTGAATTTTGAGAGCAAACAATTGTTTTATTTGTCCCAAAATTAATTTTTATCAACAAAATTCCATCTAAAGTTTTTAGAAGAAATTTTATTGAACCAAAAAAAGATGAAGAATTGAAATTTTCAGTTTTTATTTTTGAGGGGAAACCTAAAAGACCTAGAGAGAATTTTGAAGAAAACGAAGAGAAACTTTAGAAAACCATAAAAAATGAATTCCCCCTCTTTTCATATTTCATTCTTTTTCTTTTTATATCAAAAGAAAAATGAAAACCTAACTAATTAATGAAAAAATAAATTAAATCAGATATTAATTATTTTGAATTTTAAAAATGGAAAAAACCCTTAAAAAGCCTAAAAAATGGGATAGAAAATCAAAATTGGGTGAAAAATAAAAAAAAAATGATTTTGGGCGGGACGGGCCACGCGTCGCTTGCGGGATGGTGCTTCGCGCGCAGGCGCTGCGCGCTCTCGCGCCACCCCTCTGACATTCGCGAAATTTTTTTAAACCCTTTTTTTTAAATCTAATTTTCAAAATAATTTTTTATTATTTTTTATTTTTTCACTTTAAAATGCAAATTTAACAAGGAAATCATCATTTTTAACCTTTTTGCCTATGAGCAGGTATCTTATCATCATTGGGTAACTCCGATTTGGACTGTCTTAGGACACAGTGTCTACAGTTGCCCCCAATTTTGGGGAAACTAGTGCACTAGTGCCCAGATGAGCCAAAATTCAGAGAAGAAGGAAAGAGATGCGTACTTGTGGCAGCACTTACGCTTTTGCCATGTGGAAGGTTGCGGCTTGTTGCCGTTGAGCTATAGTGTTATCCAACTGTGGCTCGTTGGCAACTTGTCCTATCGCATTGTCCCGCTGGCCTCCGCTCGGCTTGTACGGTGCAAGGTGCAGTGTTATCTAACAGCAACTCCATTGCGATTTGTCCTACTGGCCTCATCTCGACTTGCACGGTGTGAGGAGTAGTGTTCTCTAACTACAACTCTGTTGCGATCTGTTCTATCACGTGTGCCCCGCTGTCCTCATCTCGGCTTGCACGGTGGCTGATCTATCCCGCTGGCCTCATCTCGACCTGCACGGTATCTGTGAGATGCGGTGTTCTCTAACCACAACCCTGTTGCGATATGTTCTATCGCATTTACCCCGCTGTCCGCATCTTGGCTTGCATGGTGTTTGATCTGTCCTACTGGCCTCATCTCGACCTGCACGGTATTTGTGAGATGCGGTGTTCTCTAACCACAACCCTCTTGCGATTTGTTCTATCGCATGTGCCCCGTTGTCCTTATCTCGGCTTGCACGGTGGCTGATCTGTCCTGCTGGCCTCATCTCGACCTGCGAGGTGTCTGTGGGATGCGACGTTCACTAACCACAACCCTATTGTGATATGTTCTATCATGTGTGCTCTGCTGGCCTCATCCCGGCTTGCGAAGTGTCTGTGAGATGTAGTGTTCTCCAACTACAATCCCATTGCGATCTGTTCTACTGCATGTGCTCTACTGGCCTTGTCTCGGCTCGTGTAGTGTCTATGAGATGTAGTGTTCTCTAACTACAATCCCATTGTGATCTGTTCTACCACATGTGCTCTGCTGGCCTCGTCTCGGCTCGCGTAGTGTCTGTGAGATTTAGTGTTCTCTAACTACAATCCAGTTGTGATCTGTTCTACCACATGTGCTCTGCTGGCCTCATCTCGGCTCGTGCAGTGTCTGTGAGATGTAGTGTTCTCTAACTACAATCTCGTTGCGATTTGTTCTACCGCATGTGCTCTGCTGGCCTCATCTCGGCTCGCGCAATGTCTGTGAGATGTAGTGTTCTCTAACTACAATTCCGTTGCGATCTGTTCTACCGCATGTGATTGAACGTTCTATCTTGCTAGCCGCTTCTGGGATTGCATAGCATAACCTTGGTAACCTCCAACCGATCTGTGTAACATCTTATCTGCTAACCATTATCCGGTCAGTGTAATATCTGCTAACCACCATCCCGTCAGTACAATATCTGATCTGCTAACCAACATCTGGTCAGTACAATATCTGATATGCTAATCACCATCTCGCTAGTACAATATTTGATCTGCTAACCGTCATCCGGTCAATACAATATCTGATCTGCTAACCACCATCCGGTCAGTACAATATCTGATCTGCTAACCACCATCCGATCAGTGTAATATCTGATCTGTTAACCACCATCCGGTCAGTATAATATCTAATCTGCTAACCACCATCCGGTTAGTACAATATCTGATCTGCTAACCACCATTCAGCTAGTACAATATTTGATCTGCTAACAACCATCCGGCTAATACAATATCTGATCTGCTAACCACCATCCAGTCAGTATAATATCTGATCTGCTAACCACCATCCGGTGAGTACAATATCTAATCTGTTAACCACCATTTGGCTAGTACGATATCTGATCTACTAACCACCATCTGGTCAGTATAATATCTGATCTGCTAACCACCATCCAGCTAGTACAATATTTGATTTGCTAACCACCATCCGGTCAGTATAATATATGATCTGCTAACCACCATTCGGTCAGTATAATATCTGATCTGTTAACCACCATCCGGTCAGTACAATATCTGATCTGCAAACCACCATCCGGCTAGTACAATATCTGATCTGCTAACCACCATCCGGCTAGTACAATATCTGATATGCTAACCGCCCTCCGGCTAGTACAATATCAGATTATTGACCATCCTTAGGTTGGCATGGTGACTCACTCGTCGCTGTCTTTACTGGCACTTATCCTGAACCTCTTTTTTTCTACAAAAAAGGCAAAGCAAATGTGTGGGGGTATATAAAAGGGAAGCGTACCTGTGGCAATACATACCTATTAGGGTTAATGTCAGATGGGTGCCCCCTGAAGGACGGTTGGTTGCTCCTTGGGGAATGATTGACGGAATATCATCCTCTTAGATTTTCACCAAGTCATTTCCAGACTTCTAAAACACGGATGCTATTCTCTTGATTGTACCGACTGTGATATGCACGATACTGATTCCTCTATCATCTCCAATGTAGCCTCCTTATTGAAAAGACCTGCACACTTCTCAAGAGGGTGAGAGAATTTGATGTTGAGCCTCCAGAGAGGAAAATAGATTTGAGCTTTCTCAAAGAAAAAATAGATTGGAGGTTTTGCTTGCCTGCAGGTTGATAGGTTTCAATGTCTTTGGCGTCCCTTAAAATGATTTATTTTTTGTTTCATTTTTTGTAAATTTTTGGATTTTCACATTTTGGATGTATTTGAATTTTACAGTATGTTGGATTTTCAAGGCCTTGAAAATATCTTCTTCTTTTTGTTTTGTTGTTTTATTCGTTTGTTTTTGTTGTTTTTTGTTTGAAGAGTTATATTCTTTGTACATTTGAATTTGGATTTTGTACACTTTTGTGTTTTGTGTGTGAGCGTACATCTTATGATAGAGAAACTTACCTGGTCGCTCCTGGCATGGCATGCATGAGTAGGCTTGCTCTTTTAAATATCTTCTTGGGAGCAAGTCCGCGAGATTCCATTCTTGTGAGGACTTCATCTTGATCTGATTGTTCGGTGTGGATGAGCACCGATGTAGAGCTGAAGCTATACCCCGGCCCACTTTTGCGTCTGATTGCCTCCAACTAAAGTATGTGTGGGTAGTCTGGCTTCTCAAAGGATCTTCTTTTCTGTATATTTGTGTGATTCCGGATTGCCCTTAGCATGGTGTGCCTGGATAGGCTTGTTCTTCTGGGCGTTCCACCTCTGTACATATTCACCTGATTTATGTCGGATACAGTGGCCGATAATGTTGAGCTGAACCCATCTCTTGGATCACCCTTGCTCATGACGTCTATTCGAACATTTCCTTCTGAGTCATGTACACGGCAATATATTCAAAAGATTGTGTGTGCATATGGAATCATGTGTGTGAAATATACATGCAAAACTATATACAAGAAACACATGCAAAGGATTAATGTACAAAAATTATATGTACGCAACTATACGTGTAAAGGATTGAATGTAAGTAATATGCAGGGGGATATGCAAAAGATCTATGCAGGTGAGATGCACATGAGATGCGAGAATGGATAGACCACATCCTAGGTGGTTAAGGGATTCGTTGAGGATATTGCTCGTACTGTCTGATGCCCTGAAGGATCTAGAAAAGCATCGTCTTGGCTTTAGGGAGTCTGACCCATAATCTTTTCAAAGAGAACTGACCCGTGTGCATCCTTGCCCCCCGGCCACTGAGCATTTTGCCCCCAGGACTCTAAATCAAGTTCTACATTATGCACTACCTACCTAAAGGGAAGTTATTCGAAGTAATGCCACCTTATCGCTCTAAGCTTCAAAAGTCATTGTTTTAAAGGTAGTGTGTCCCTTGTGGATTTTCACACTAGCTTTTCTTAGCGGGAAGCGCATCCTTTTTCGGATTTTCACACGATCCTATGCCTTATTTTTGCCTAGGGTGGACCCAACTCACCCCAGCGGCTTTTATTCTCTTTTCTTTTTTCCTTTCATATTTTTCTTTCTTTATTTCCAAATATGGTTGCAAGAGAAACTGAAACTATTATTGGAACCACCTCCCTGGGTTATTGGTCAATATAACCCGAGCTACATCCTTCCTCATCAATGGCTATACTCATTGGTGACCTCCGATGAAGGCCTTACTAGATTCGGTTAAATAACAGTTGAGGACATTAACTTCATGCATGCTTGGCTTCCTCTATTTGCTGCAGTAATTGATGGACCTTCGGGACGCGTTCCCCTATGTGGGCTTCCTAAGGCCACCTTTTACATCACGGCCCGCTATGCTCGGCAGCTCGGGATGACTCAGAATGTGGTGGGACTTCCTCTATCCTTCCGAGGCAGAGTCTTGTCTTCAGCTTTTGGCTCTTGCTATCATGATCTCTGGGCTGAACTACCAGTGAAGACCGTTATACCTTCCTTTGGGAGTTATTTTGTCACCTCTACCAATGCGTATAAGAGATGGATACTCAGCCCTGCAATTGATAATAGGACACAACGACTTAGACATCTGGCCGACGAGAGTAATAGTAGGGCTTAGCTTTGATTTATACGTATTTTGTGCAATATGTTTCTTTTTAGAATGGAACTAGAAAATAATGTCAATGAATGAATTCGATTTTATTTCATTTCCCAAAATTGTGTACATTTCAGTATGATTTCAGTATACATGATCACTATTTAGCACTAACTCAAAAATGCAGAACTATATTCATTCATGGAACCAAATCTTGATAGCACCAACTCCTATTACCAATCAGCCTTCTCGGGTTTTCTTGATTGGACATTTTCTCTCGAGCCTTTAACTTTTGACCAGGATGCCTTTTTTCATATTTCACCCTGACGAGGCGCCCAATTTTAGCAAGGCTGCCTTTTTTCAATTTTTGACCTGCGGGGCTTTTATTCTCTTCTTTTGATTTTTAGCCTTTAGCCATGGAACTTATTGAGTCTATTGATGTTGATCGGTTCGTTGAAGTCATTGCCATAGCTATCTGACAGAACCGCCGCTCCTTTTGACAATAAGTTATTGAGGATGAAGGAACCTTCCCATGTTGGTCTAAAGTTTTCCTTGATATCGGGCACACCCGGTCATATTTGTTTGACTACTAAATCTCGTTCCTTCAACGGGTGTTTCTTGACCTTCTTTCTGAACGACCTGGCAAGCCCTCTTTGATAGATCTGATTGTAATAGTGATCCCATGACCTGTCTTCGTCTGGCGTGCTGAACTGCTGCACCCTATTGGCCTTTAGAATCTAGGTTTCCATGACTGTCTTTAAATATTTGAGCTCTACTTTGATTAGCCATACTGCTTCTGCCTCCGGTATCGAGGAATAAGAGATGACTCTTATGAAGGTTCTGATGGTAGTTCTCTAGCCTCGAAGTGGGCAAATTTTCCAATCCTTGTGACTTTGAACCATCTTGACCAAGATCTTTTGTTAGCATCTCTTCCCACCCCATTGTTTGAGGGAAATACAGAGAGGACTGGTGGTCTTTAATGCCATACTTTTGGAACAACTTAACCATAAACTGTCCTTCTGTCCTTGAACCCCACGTGGCGCGGCAAGATTTTTTTTGATGACCCCATCCATTAGTGGTCATGGGGTGTACCTCCCCTATGATGTCTTTTCCAAAGATCAAACATCCCATATCCGTTGTCAGTCAATAGAAAACTTTGGGTCCTCCTTGGAAGTCAAGAAGAATGGGAAGGTGCGCGTATGTCTAGGTCAACAGGATTCAAATAAAGCTTGCCCCCAGGATGACCTTCTCTTGCTTTTCATATCAACAGTTTGGCTGGATCTACATTCCTTCCTTTTTCCCCTCTTTTCATATTTCATCTTTCTCTTTTTTCCTATTTTTCTTTCTCTACTTTCCTCATTTTTCCTCTTATTTTTATTATTTTTTTCGTCTTTTTTTCTTTTTTCATGGATAAGCTCCATTCAAATCCTTGATAATCTAAACATACACACACTCTTCCTCTTCTCGGTATTAGGATATTGTCGGGTTATTTGCATTTTCATAAGAAAATTTGGTCCTGCTTCTATCCGTGGGTTTCTCCTTTTAACCTTTTATGCTCTTTTTGGCTTGAGTCTTCTAACCTTTTGCTTGACTGAGTATGCTCTGTGGTTTTACCGTCTACTATCGGCATACCTTCCTAGATCCAGGCAAAGGCTTTTTCTTTTTTTTTGTGTTCTCTCAAAATTTTCTCTCTCCTCAAGAGTTATGTCAGATGCCATCAAGATTTTCGAGGTTCCAAGAATAAATAGAGTAGCATCAATCGAGTTAATGTCAAATATAAATGAATTATGATCATGCATAATGAGATTGTTAGAAACATCACACAAGTAAGGGAAATTGTTTACTTTACTAATAAAACCAGAAATGTCATTAGCATTATTGAAAAAGTACAGAATTAAAAAGAAAAAATCTAAACTATCATCTTATCCTCTTTCTGCCAACGCAGATGTTGTTGCCGATGGTCCACGATCACCCTCAAGGCCCATCCTTCCTTCCTTTCATCTCCTCATCAATGAGGCCTTGAACTCACTCCTTCAAAGTTCGGCATTCATCAGTGTTATGCCCAATTTGCTGATGATAGGCACAATACTTATATGCTCGATGATCTAGATGCCCTCGGCTCCAGGCAAGTTTAGCTGGCTTTGGCTGCAACTTTCCTTGCTTAACAAAATAAGCGAACTGTTTAGATAAATGCTTTCCTAGGATGATACAGTCGTTTTGGGGTCGCTCCTCTAGCTGGAACCTTTCTGTCCTCGAAACTTATTCTGCTACTATCGCCATGATTTGAGCTTCCCTCATTCCCACCTTCAATGACTATAGGTGGCTCAAGATCCCAAACTTGCCCCCTCGGAACTTGGCAATCATCAATCAGGTCTTTGGTGTACTGATGATGATCTATTAGCCCATGACCCATAGTCAGCTTAGCTAACCACTCTCCAACCTCTAAGGGAAAGATTCGCCTAAGCCAAAGAGATATTTTTGGGCTATTCCAGCCACCGACACTTTTTCCACCTTCTGAATGCCGATGTGACTGTCACATCTGCATAAACCATTTTCCTCCCCCGAGCCTGCGGCACCAAAAGTCAGTCTTTTATGGTGGCTTGGGTAGTAGCACACTTAGACCGTAGGATTTTATCCTCGAGGACATCTACTCTTCCTTTTGGGCCATTTGTCATTATCCTGAACTCATCCTTCGAAGCACGTCCTTTACCTTTTTGCCTCGACGGTGAAGCAGAAGGCGTCTTCCCTCTAGACTCGATTCTCAGCACGCATGCTATCGCAGTTAAGCCATGTTTGTTCTGTGGCATGGTGAAAGTAGTGTGTTGTGCCTTGGTAGATGGAGTCATTGTAGCAGTAAAGTTTTCCCTCAGAGCCTTCATCTTAGCTTCAAACTCTTCTAGCTTCCTCTCTATTTCCTGTGCCTTCCTATCCATTTCGTCGATAATGAGGGCATGAGCTGTGCCAGGTCTTCTTGGCGGGTTTTACATGTTACTTTCTGTCGAATATTGTAAAGGGAAATGACTTACTGCTTTCTGAGGTGAACTCTGAGCCCACATATACTAACCTGTTCTCCTCTTATAAAATAAGAAAAAAAGGTTTACTGATTAGTCGCCTGGTCAAGACCTTTGAATCACCTGGGCAGATCTATAATGGCTGCAAAATATACCCGTTAGGATGATGCATGAATGACATATAATGCATGATCGTGCTATGCAACATCTACAAATCACATGCAAGCACATAGGTCCTTCCAACCTTGACACTCCCGCACATGAGGTCATAGTCTCTTTCCTAGGTGGGATTGGCCCATGGGTTAGCAGGGAACCCGATGGACACGCATGGTGCACGATGAAAAATCGGCAGCATAACCTCTCTTAACTAATGTGCATATGCATGGATTTTAACCATTGTGTATTTAGGCAGTCCGAATAAATTGACATGGGCCTATCGGGGCATGACAGCCTTTGATTAGGTGACTAGTCAAATTATCTAGGTTTGTCAAATACATAATGGTCCATACAGCAAGCATAGTATTATGGTTCACACCACCTAGGGGAAGTATCTATTGCCATTACATGAGCTTTCGTTAAAGGTGATGTTTTAGATCTACCCAAGCATGGTCCCTGCCGATAGGTCTAACTCATCAGGAGCATAATGACCGGTCGGGTCTCCATTTAATATACCATGATGGTATGAGGCTTGGGCTGGTGATTATCTTTAACACTTTTCCACATTGAGTGAACATAGGGTCGTGCTTCAGGAACGCACCGGGGTTAAAAGAGGGACCAAACTAGCATAGATATAAGACTCTAATGAGATGCAATGCAAATTTTGAAAAGGAATGAAAATTTTAAATTAAAGCCCAATTATAAGTTTTAACCAAGGTACTTTTGAAGTAAAGTCTTGAGTATTATCCCCAGTGGAGTCACCACTGTGATGCACGCCGAACCCCGGGGTACCCCGAACAGCCCGCTTTTAGAGCTTTCGAGAGAGGTTCGTTAAAACTTGTAAGAAATTATAAGTGCGTCCATTTTGGGCAATAAGGAGGTTTCTTGGAGTCGCCACCCAATAGAACATTAGGAAAGGTCATCTAGCCTCAGTGAGCCTAAGACAACGCGGCTATGTCCATTTTGGTCAAGCCGGGGGTGTCTTGGAGGCCCCACGCTAATAGAACATTAGGATGGCCCTCTTGCCTCTCGGAGCCTAGGATTTATGTTGCTACGTCCATCTTGGGCAAGCCAGAGGGGTCTTGGAGGCCCCATCCTAATAGAACATTAGGATGGCCCTCTCGCCTCGTGGAGTCTAGGACTATGCAAGTTGGGCCTTTTTCGGGACACAAGAGGTGTCTTGGAGGCCCCACCCCAATAAACATTGAGGTGGCCCTCTTGCCTCATTGAACCCAAAGACCAGAGAAGGTTCAGGACTTCCCATTTATTCATACCTTGGTTAAGTTTATAATTGAGTTTTGAATTTAGCGTTTCATCCCATTTCTCATTCAATTCAGTGCAATTTAATTAAAGCGCATGGTTGGTCATTCAAGGAAAGCGATAAATAAAAGCATAATTAAAATGAAGCGTATGAAAATAAATTACAACAAAACTAGGGGCGGAATACAACCCCCATTGTAAATAAAATACACATCATACATAAAGCGGGTTATTTATTAAGGATGAGGACATTGGTTCTCGCATGCATACTTTAAAAAAGGGTGTTAAAGGTGATGGTTTATTTGGGTATATAAAAAAAACTAGGACATTGGTCCCACTTTTATTTAGAAAAAAAAAACCAAATTAATTAATATAAATATTTTTGTGATTTTCTTTTTAAGTGTGCATTAATAATTTTATTAAAGATTACATAGTAAAATAAATGAACAATCCGAATAAGGAAAACAATACAAACAATCAAAAATTAAGGAAAAGACAACGCCAAACGAGCCTCCTGGATCTCCCCGTGTGCTCGCGGAAATGCCCAAGCAAAGAAAATAAGTTTTGAAATAAAAATAAACACAAATAAAATAATGTTAGTAATTAAATCAATAAAATCAATTAAACGCATAAAATAATAAATAACAAATTAAAATAAATAAAATGAGATGACATCAAAAGAATGATAAATGAATTAAAATGTTAATTAATCAAAATAAATGAAAAAAATGCATTATGAATGACAAAAGGATTAAATGATGTGATTGAAATAAATAAAACATGTTAATGAATTAATACATAAAAATATGAACATGACAATAATAATAATAATAATAATAATAATAATAATAATAATAATGAAAAAGAATGATAATAATAATAATGATAACAATAATATATAGACATATTAAATAAATCAAATATACAAACAATAGAATAAATAACAATAACAATATAAAGAATGGTAAAAAATTAAATAAATGAAAAAGAACAAATTGTGTAGGAGAAATAAAAATAATTGAATAAAATAAGTAATTAAAATGAAATAAATAGTTGAATAAATAAACAAATTGATTAAATAAATTAGATAACACAAATATATATGCAATTGAATAAATACAACAAATAAATAAAAATTTACATGTTAATAAATTAAATATGAACAAAAAATAAATAAGCGAAAATAAAAAAGGAGATCGAGCCTATAATGTTTACCCTCAGAATTCGGATTCGATGAGAGAAAAAACTTGATTGATTTCCTTGCTTTATTTTGCAAAATTAGAATTAAAGATTGGAAACAATTGAAATTTTATACCAAAAGAGAAAATTTGATTAAAAATGATAAAAGAAAATAAAAATTCTTAAGAACAAAGAATTATTCTCTTTGTTTAAAGAATGATTTTTATTGATTAAAAATGAAGATGTTCTCAAGAACAAACAATTACTATGTTTGTCTCAAGAAAAAAATTATTTATGTAAAATCTTATTTTTAGAAAATCAAATGAAAAAATCGGATTACAAGAACAAACAATTATTTTGTTTGCACCAAATCCAATTTTCATCAAAAAGGGATTCCAATAAAAAATCTTTGAACAAAGTTTAATGGAAAACAAAAAAACAAGTCAAAAAAAAAATTGAATTTTGAGAGCAAACAATTATTTTATTTGTCCCAAAATTAATTTTTATCAACAAAATTCCATCTAAAGTTCTTAGAAGAAATTTTATTGAACCAAAAAAAGATGAAGATGAAAAATTGAAATTTTCAGTTTTTATTTTTCAGGGGAAACCTAAAAAACCTAGAGAGAATTTTGAAGAAGAAGAAAAAAAACTTTAAAAAACGCTAAAAAATGAATTCCCCCTCTTTTCATATTTCCATCTTTTTCTTTTTATATCAAAAGAAAAATGAAAACCTAACTAATTAATGAAAAAACTTAATTGAATTAGATATTAATTATTTTGAATTTTAAAAATGGAAAAAACCCTTAAAAACCCTAAAAAATGGGATAGAAAATCAAAATTGGGTGAAAAAATAAAAAAAAAAATGATTTTGGGCGAAAAATGGGAATTTCAGCGGAACAAGGGTGACCGACGCCTGTTGGTGCGCGACGGGCGTCGGCGCTCATGCGCTGGGCGAGAGCGCTCGCCCACCGCGCGGGATGGGCCGCGCGTCACGTGATGGCGCTCCGTGCGCAGCCCCGCCGACATTCGCGAAATTAATTTAATTAACTAAAAAAATTATAATTTCTAAACCCCATTTTTCAAATCTAATTTTTAAAATATTTTTTTATTATTTTTTATTTTTTCACTCTAAAATGCAAATTTGACAAGAAAATCATCATTTTTAACCTTTTTGTTTGTGAGCAGGCATCTTATCCTCATTGGCTAACTCTGATTTGAGCTATCTCAGAACCCGGTGTCTACACCGTCATTAGCCTATCAATTGTGAGTTGTCATGACTCAGACCACGATATAAGTTCCCTATGGCTAGCCAACTATATCCTGAACTAGATTTCACTACCAAACTACTACTAAGGGCAAATAAAATCAAATTTACAATTATACACTATATAATATGAAAAAATATCATCCGGCCATCACTTACGTTTCACTTCCAAATTTTAATTTCACTAATCAATCACTTCCATTTCACTTAATTATTCATTTTAACAATAGTCTTGCCATAAAATTTAATTATCATAACATAATTCATAATTCTCATTTTGTACATAATGTAATCCCATACTAAATTATTTTCAAATCAATTTCAAAAATTCCAATTAAGCTAGTGTACACTCAAATATCATTATGCGTTCATTTTATGCCATTACACTTGAAAAATTATCAAAGTACACTAAGTTACACTAGGTTAAACCACTTGGCCAAAGCATGAACATTACATAAATTTTATTTTTGGTTCCTTTAATTACTTAATTAACTAGATTGCATGTCATACATTACAAAAGTATCTTTTATATGCATAAACCATCAAAATATTTCATGAAATCCCTTAAGCTTTAATTTGGCCAAGGTTAGGGTTTTTCTCCAAGTTATTTTCTTTCCATTTTAAGCACTTAAATGATCATTTCTAACCTACCTAATCATTATTATAAGATTTAATTCAATTAAAAATGCATATTTCACATAGGTAACACTTAGATATAACCTAAATTCATTCAAAAACAATGGAAATAAATGGATTATGTAACAACAAACCTCAAAACAACACTTTAAGCTTCTCAAGCCTCCTTTCCTTTGCCTTTATCCCTTGAGGAACCTTCCTCTCCTTGAACTGCTCAAGGTGGCCGAATATACACAAGAAGTTTTCGTTAAAATCATGCTTCCATCTTGCAATATAATCATATAAATATGTTCTACATACTCTAAATTACCCATTTGGACCCTTGAACAAAATTAGAAATACCATTTCCTCTTACCTCAAATTTGGGCCGTAACTTTGATCTTTTGAAAAATCCCACTTCTATCACTCAAAATGGACTCTAAAGGCTACTAAAAGATGATATGGGAGCTGGATTTTACTTAGGAGGCCTTGATTTTGGGAGAGATTTGAAGAAGAAAAAAGAAAAATGGAGAAGGAAAGAGAAAATGTAATTCGGGCTTGAAGGAGAAGGAAGGAGCTGCTAGATTTTTGATGATTTCTCTAGAGAATCTATAGTCCCAGCTATTTATATGTGGGTAAATTGGTTGGACTTGATCCATTTATGTTGGACCAACCCAATCCAAGCCCACTTAGGTTTTTAAGCCATATTTCCAACCCAAAAATAATTTTATCACTTCCCAATATTATTTTCTCCCAAAACTAGTTTCATAATTCATAAAATATATAAATTAGCCTTCGTGTAAAATTTTAGCTCAATCGGAGTCCATTTTCAGTCCGGTTCACTTAAATCAATCCGATTTGACAATTTTCAGTGTTACCGTAAAATTTATTTTTCACTGTCAAAAATTCATAAATATTATTTAGAGTCTATATATACCTTAAGTAATTTATTATTTTTAGAAATTGAGTCAAACTTCAGTCAATCCCTATTTACTATTTAAGTTAAACCCGGGACTTTTCCATTGTTTGACTTTTGGGGGCCTATTTGACCCTATTTCACTTCAAATTATACCACTGGACTCCATATCACTTATATTTTCCTATGATCAAATAAAATATTTTCAGTTCCGGGCTTCCAGGAGGTCATCAGGGACTTCCCTGGGCTACGCGCGTTTAACCTTTTTTCTCTACTGTATTTTAGGGCACAGTCACTGTTAGTTTCAATTGAAATTACACTATAAACTCTACACATTTCACTGATCACTGCTAACCTAGTATTTAGGCCATTACCATTCTCCCCTACTTAAAAAAATTTCAACCTCGAAATTTTACCTGTAGTTAAAAGTTGTGGGTAATGTTGTCGCATTGCCACTTCTGGTTCCCACATCACTTCCTCAACATTATGATGATTCCATAGCACTTTCACAAGTGCAATTTGCTTATTTTTGAGTTGTCTGACCTCTCTTGCTAAGATTTTCACCGGTACCTCTTCATAGGTCATATTAGGCTGAACCTGAATGTCTTCTGACTTGATCACATGGCTTGGGTCTGATCGGTACCTCCGCAGCATCAATACATGAAAGACACCATGAATTTTCTCTAATGCCTATGGTAACTTCAATTTATAGGCCACTAGTCCCGCTCGCTGAATAATTTCATATGGCCTAATGAATCTCGAACTCAGCTTGCCTTTCTTTCTAAACCTCAGAACTTTCTTCCATGGTGACACTTTCAGAAACACTTTATCTCCCACTTAGAAGTCTATATCCCTTCTTTTCAAGTCAGCATAAGATTTCTGCCTGTCCATGTCCTTCAATTTATCCTTGATCACCCGTATATTTTCTTTTATTTCTTAAATCAAATCCGACCCCACTAGCTTGTTTTTACTTAACTCAGTCCAATATAGAGGATTCTTGCACTTCCTTCCATACAATGCTTCATAAGGAGCCATTTTGATGTGGGATTGATAGCTATTATTATAAGAAAACTCAACTAAGGGCAAGTACTTCTCCCAACTACTCTCAATCTCAAGGACACAACATCTCAACATGTCCTCGAGTACCTATATCACCCGTTCTGATTGTCCATCTGTCTGAGGGTGGAAAGCTATACTAAAATGTAGCCTTGTACCTAATGCTTCCTGTAACTTTTTCCAAAACTGAGAAGTAAACCTTGGATCCCTATCAGAAATAATGGAAGATGGCACTCCATGAAGCCTCACTATCTCATTTATATAGATTTCAGCCAACCTGGTCAAAGGATAATCCATTTTGATAGGTAAGAAATGAGCAGATTTAGTGAGCTTATCGATCACTACCCAAATAGCATCATGTTTCCTTTGGGTGAGTGGCAAACCTGTCACAAAATCCATGGTTACTCTGTCCCATTTCTATTCAGGTATTGAGATAGGCTGAAATAACCCAAATGGAACCTAGCGTTTTGCCTTCACTTGTTGGCATATCAAACACTTGCCCACAAATTTTGTAACACCTCGCTTCATACCTGGCCACCAATAATGCATCTTCAAATCCCGATACATCTTATTGCCGCCAGGATGCATAATATAACTACTATGATGGGCTTCTGTTAAAATATTCTTCTTCAATTCTACTTGATCATGCACACATAACCACTGCTTATAGGAAAGACTACCATCAGAATCCAAGTAGTAATCACTATTATCACCATCCCTCACTCAGTTCATCAAGGTGGACAAATGATCATCTTGTCTCTGGGTGGCTTTCACCTGCTGCACAAAGTCAAGTTTCACTTGCATTTCTACTAGTATTACCCCATCATTCGACATACCTAATTTAAGATTCATAGCTTTTAATGCTGTCATAAACTTTTTGCTGAGTGCATCGGCCACAACATTTGCTTTCCTTGGGTGATAATCGATGAAACATTCATAATCCTTAATGAGCTCAAGTTATCTCCTCTGTCTAAGGTTAAGCTCCCTCTAAGTAAGCATGTACTTGAAACTCTTATTATCAGTAAAGATGTAGCATTTCTCACCATACATATAATGTCTCTAATTTTTCAAGGCAAATACAATAGTAGCTAGCTTAAGATCATGAGTAGGATAGTTCTTTTCATGATTCTTAAGCTTTCGGGAGGCATAAGCAATCACCTTGCCTTCCTGCATTAAAACATAACCCATTCTTGGCGGCATCACTGTAAATTGTAAAATCTTTGCCCTGTTCAGGTTAAGTCAATACTAGAGCTTCAGTCAGCATGCTTTTGAGTTTCTCAAAACTTTCTTGACATTTATCGGTCCACTCAAACTTAACCTTTTTCTATAACATCGCGTTAAGGGCGCTGTAATAGTGGAGAAGCCTTTAACAAACCTTATGTAACAACCTACCAAACTCAAGAAGCTTCTAATTTCTGTGACATTCTTGGGTGTCCTCTATTGCAATATTGTCTCAATCTTCATAGGATCTACTTTGATTCCTTCTACCGACACTATATGGCCCAGAAAGGATACTTCCTTCAGCCAAAAATCACACTTGCTGAACTTAGCATACAACTGTTTCTCCCTTAGTGTTTGTAAAACAATCTGCAAATTCTGATCATGCTCTTTTGGAGTCTTAGAATACACCAGAATATCATCAATGAAGACCACCACAAACTGATCCAGATACGGGTGGAAAATCCTGTTCATTAAGACCATGAAAATGGCCGGTGCATTTGTAAGCCCAAAAGGCATAACTAGGAACTCATAGTGGCCATATCTAGTGCAGAAAGCAATTTTAGGCACATTTGCTTCCTTTATCTTCAATTGATGATAGCTTGATCTTAGATCAATTTTTGAGAACACACCTGTGCCTTTCAACTGATCAAATAAATCATCTATCCGTGGGAGCGGACACTTGTTCTTAATAGTCACTTTATTCAGCTATCGATAATCAATACACAACCGAAGTGTCCCATCCTTCTTCCTCACAAACAACACTGGTGCTCCCCATAGTGATACACTGGGTCTGATGAAGCTTTTTTCAAGCAATTCTTGCAATTGTACTTTCAACTCTTTCAATTCTACTGCTGCCATTCTATAGGGAGCAATTGAAACAGGTGCAGTGCCTCCCTGTCAGGTGGCAAGCCTGGAAGTTCTTCAGGGAAAACATCTTGAAATTCACAAATAGTAGGCACATTTGTCAATTTTGGATCTTCCCTCTTAGTTTCCATTGCATAACACAAATTAGCTATACATCCTTTCCTTATCAGCCTTTTTGCAGCAGTAGTTAATTTTATATTAGAAAGAAAGTTTATTCTTTCACCTACTACTGTAATCTCTCGATTATCTGAAGCTTTAAGAGTCACTCTCTTTCGCTTGCAGTCAACAGTCACTTGGTGAGCGGATAACCAGTCCATCCCCAAAATAACATCAAACTCTCTGAAGGGGAGTTCAATCAAATTCGCTAAGAAAACACAACCCTGAGCACTAATGGGACAATCTCTATACACTTTATTCACTATAATACTATGATCCAAAGGATCACTCACTAAAATGTCTTGGTCTAGTTTTGAGTCACTTAACCCTTTACCCGTGTAATATCAGTATTTCTGTAAGAGTGTGTAGAGCCAGGATCAATAAGTGCATACACTGAACCAGACAATAATGAAAATTTATCTACGATCACGTCGGGTGCATCCTCCTGTTCCCTGGCTCTCACTACATAGGTACGGCCTGTAGCCCATCCCTTTCCTTGAGATGACTGTGGAGGAGGTCTGGCTGCAGGATTAGAGGCTACTCCTCTACCCCTACCTCTGGCTAATGAAGACCCTGAACTCGGGGTAGGAGATATGGCTAATAATGGCAAGGCATCAGGATAATCTTTCACCAAATGCTACTTAGACCCACACTTGAAACATGCCCCAAATAAATATCTGCACTCTCCTGGGTGAGATCTACCATAATGATCACAAGTCTGTGCTCTGACCTCTACCTCTAGGTGCACTGCCCACTGAAGTCACTAGTGCACTATTGTCTACTGCGTTCTTCTAACTGTGAGTAGGTGCCACTGAAGTACGACTCTAAGAAGGATTATGCCCCTTTGACTTCTTACTCTGACTGCCAGCACCACTAGACTATGCCGAATTCCTCTTGTGTTTGAACCGAGTCTATCGATCAACTTCATCAGTCTATGTCAATTCCACCTTCATAGCTGCTTCCACCAGGCAACATATATCCTAATGCTTCCGAGCACCCACAATCTGCCTAATCCGATTATGCATGCCTCGCTCAAATCTGTGGCATAATCTTTCATCTGTGATCTGTCCCTCATCCAGATAAGCACTGAGTCATTCGAACTCATGTTTATACTCAGCCACTGACTTATTACCCTGCCTTAATCACCAAAAGGCTTCTTACATTGAAGCTTTATACTCTGACCCGATATTCTTCTTCTTGAACTGGGCTAAGAAAAACTCCCATATCAACAACTCTACAGAAGTATGCTTATGAACTGCATCCCACCATAAGAAAACTAGACCCTGCAATAAGGCCACTGCCCTCTGTAACATCTCACCTGGAGGGCTTTGAGTAACTTCAAAAGCTCTCTTCATCTTAAAAAGCCACTCCCCAGCCTATACTGTTGTCAAAGGATCATGTCCATAGAAATATTCAGTGCCAAGTCTTTTAAGTTGTTCCAGTATTAGCTTCCTTTTTGGCGGGGCCGGAGGTTTCTCTGGAGCCTGAGGTTGCGGTGGCTATTGTGCATGTAATCATTGCTGAATATAGTCTGCCATCAAGTTCAAAAAGTCAAGTTGAGGTAGAGGAGGTGGTGGTGCAACTAGAGGAGTAACTTGTGGTTAACTGATGCCCCACTCTCACCATCACCCACACTGAAGCTTTCATCAATAGCCATCACTCACTATAACAAAAAGGAGAGAGCATCCATCAGTATCATAACACTTTCATTCATCCATTGGCATGTATATGCATTCAATCAAATCTTATTAACCTCACCCCAATCTTAGAATCGCCTAAACTGTGCTCTGATACCAAAATAAATATAGCACCCTTATACTATATGCCCACTACCATTTGTTCATCTACTGTGATTACCTTGATTGTAATATTGTAACGCGCGTCGAACCTGCTTAGTTCCCGGGAGGCCCGCTTTGAAGGTCCGAGAGGGTTTCGCTTCTAGATCTTGAGTAACATGAGATGTTTTGGAATACCTACCCAATAGAACATTGAGGAAGTTCATCTAATCTCATGAAACCTTTAGGCACCTTTGAGGTATTTTGGAGTCGCTACCTAATTTATAAGAAATTGGAAAAGTTCATCTAACCTCGGAGGTCTAAACCAGAGAGTGGTTGGAACTTTACTCTTATTAATGACTTAGTTAAATTATACGTGAGCTTTTAATTATTAAATTTCTATATCTTTCCTCACACGTCATGCAATTTAATTTAAGCGCACATTAAGCATCTGGAAAAGCAGTAAAAAGCAATAAATAAATAAATAAAAATAAACTATAAAACAAATTACAAGATGAAATAAGACAAAAATACAATCCCCCAAAATAGAAAATTAAATAAATAAAATCAATTAAATAAATAATATTCATAAATTGAGATATTTATTTGGAGGGAACATATTTACAAAATCGAAGAGTTTTACGAATGATTTTACAAAATCAAGATGAGTGATCCCATTTTGATAAAAAGGGAAACTCTTCAATTAAGTGATATTTTGAGAAGAAAATTAAGATATTGATCCTATTTTATTAAGAAAAATCAAATTTTACTTGTAGAAATCTTTTTTTTTTTGTGAATTTTTATGTTAACGAGTGAAAAGATCTTTTATAATTAAAAATCTAAATTAAAATAATAGCAAAATGAAGAAAGTATAAAAAGAAATTATTAATTCCATGTATCTTAACCTCAAAATCTCCATTCGGTGGGAAACAATCACATGAAATAGGCAAATAGTTAGTAATGCAGCAAAAATAAATAAATCATAAAGAAGTAAATATTAGTAACGCAACACTACAAGAAATTATACCTTTTATGATGCAAAAAATTGTCATGAAATGTTCAATTTTTGTCATTGAAAGGATAAGGTGACGAATTTTTATCGGTCACAGAGAACGTAACGGTAGGCGCGTAACATAAAAAGTTTGCATGACAATTTAGTTATTTGTCACCGTAAGTACCATTTTTTGTGAAGAAAATGATTATCTTCACCTTTGTTTTTTACTTTTTATGACAAAAAATATGTCATAAATAAAATTATATTTCGTCATATTATATTGTTTATCACAAAATATTGGCATTTTTTTATAACAAATTTAAAATTCGTCACCAAATTAAGTATTTTTAATGACAAAACTTTGCTTATAATTAAAACCATTAAATATTGGTTACATAATTATCGTCACAAATAAATATAATTTTTGTCGTAAAATAATACATATCATCAATAAATCTAATACTTTAAGTGACGAAAAATGATTATGTCATTAAATTAATGTATATTAATGATGAATATAAATTACCACATTATTTTACAAATTAGTGATATAAATACGAACAAAAATAATTGTCACAAAAAATAGTTTTAGTGACAACTTTTTATTGTCATTAAATAACACTTTTTATGATAATATTAATATCGTAATTGTGAACATTATATCGTCATTTATTAACTAACAAGTCAACAAATTGTGGCAAATATACCTATCATATATGCGTTACACTAAAAATGACACATTCTAAATTAAATATTATACAATTAATTAACTTTGTAAAGGAATTGTCAATCAACTAATATAAAGTATTTATTTAAACAAAAGATCAGTTAAATAAAAAGATACTACCTAATTCAAAAAAATTAAAATCCCCTAATCCATAATTCAGAAATAAACTTTGTTGAAACTTCAAAATGTACATCATGTTCCTACAAAAAAAATCATATGTTAGATAAAAAAAATCCAACTATATGCAAAACATTAAAACAAAAATAATATAATAATATAAAACAAAAATATCATATGTTCCAAATGCTTAGAACAATAAAACAAGAAAACATAAAAAAAAAACAATTGAAAAAATGCAACTATTTTTGAATATTTAGTTGTCGGATGGCTCACTTTTAATGAGCCAAT